>CM064485.1:49311625-49911625 GCA_032716605.1 Paralithodes platypus
TTCAGTACCGGTGACATCTTTCTATGTATTCTGGTAACTATTAGATAGAGAAGGTTTGTGGAAAGTACTTAGAATATACGGAGTAGAGGGCAAGTTGCTGAAAGCAGTGAAGAGCATGTATGAGGGTGCAAAGGCGTCAGTACGTGTGGAGAGTGAGCAGATCGAGTTCTTTGACCTGAATGTTGGTTTGAAACAGGGGTGTGTGATGTCCCCGTGGTTGTTTACTGTATATATGGATGGAGTCATGAAAGAAATACTATCAAGAGCAGTGGATGTTGGTGTATCGCTGAAAAGGGAGGGAATTGAGTGGAAGTTACCTATACTGCTGTTTGCGGATGATACAGTTCTGATGAGTGATAATGAATGGGAGTTGCAGGGTCTGGTAAATGAGTTTGGAACAGTGTGCGAAAAACGGAATTTGAAGGTAAATGCGGGGAAGAGCCAGGTTATGGTCTTCGAAAGGGGTAAAGTCACAGAGTGTGAGGTGAAGCTGAAAGGTCAGGCTATGGAGATCGTCAACTCTTAAGTATCTGGGCAGTGTGTTGAGTAAAGATGGGACTATGGATGAAGAAGTGCGGGAGAGGGTACAACAGGGGAAGAGGGTTGTAGGAACGCTAAAAGCAGTAACAAGAAATAGGGTGGTCAGTATGGAAGTGAAGAAGTCCTTGCATGACAGTGTGGTAATCCCGACACTGACTTACGGAAGCGAAGCATGGACGTTGGTTGAGAGACTCAGACCAAGAGTGAGAGCAGTGGAAATGAATTACTTAAGGAGTGCATGCGGAGTTACATGGAGGGATAGACAGACTAATGAGGAAGTAAGAAGGAGGTGTGGTGTGGAGGTAGATGTGCTGGAAAGTGTGAAAAAGACAACTTGTGATGGTTCGGCCATATGGAACGTATGGAAAGCGAGAGAATGACTAAGAGGATGTACGAGAGCGAGGTGGAGGGACAGAGAGGGAGAGGTAGACCGAATGAGAGGTGAAAGGATGGCGTGAGGAAGTACATGAACGAAGACGGTGCTGGTTGGGGGGAGGGGCGTCGACTGACTGGGGACAGAGGTGCATGGGGGCAGTTCGTTCGTGGCCACCCCTTCGGGGATCACGGTGTCAGGTAATAGATAGATAGAACTATTAGATGGCTTTATTCAGATTAGGAAGGATATCTACCCATTAAAAGATTACATACTATCTTGACTATAGCTACCATATATGCTTCCTAAACTTCATAAAATCGTCTAAATGCAGCTGAAAAAAAGATGTCACCGGTACTGTAAGGTTAAAGTTTAGAATTAGGTTCCGTTGATTAAGGGGAGATGGGTCGTTTTTCTGGGCCCCATTCTCCCTCATGCTTAGCCCCTTTAGTTTTCAGATTATAAGACGTTCAGCCCATTAGTTGGGCGATTATAAAACCTTTCTCCCCAGTTCTATGTCAACATTAAGACTTTTTCATGTCATTTAGGTGTCAATTTTTTTTCCTGGCGAGTGATAGCGAGCCTGTACTTTAAGATGAATCGGCCTTTGGCCGGGACATTAATCCATCGAAAAATTTACAAATTTATCTTAACGGAGGGTCTGGGGGAGGGTGGGGGGCTTGTAAGCTTGATGCAGGTGTAGAGAGGAAACTAACAAAAACACAAAAATACAAAAAGATATGTAATACATGTGTCTATATCCTTTCTATTATAATACTAAGCATATTTGTAAATGCCATGGGATGCAGTTAGTTAAAGTTTCCAGCAAGTATCATAATCATTACATTTTTAGCCTGTACAGAAATCCTGATGTTAACAATGACATATATGACTGCCTTTTAACAGCCATGGCTTCAATACAGCCTGTAGATGTCAAATCATCCTTTATTTGTGTTGGTGATGTCAATGCGCATCATCAAGAGTGGTTGAACTCGGTCTCTCCAACTAATAGAAATGGTCTTGCTGCATTGGATTTTGCAAACTTATCTGGTTGTGAACAGCTAATCCAAGGACCTACTCATATGTCTGGAAATTGTCTTGATCTAGTACTAACAGATATTCCTGGCGTTGTAGAAACCTCCGTTCTTGTACCTGTTGGCACTTCCGACCACAATGCCATCATGTGTAAAATTAATCTTTATTTTTCTGTTCCTGATATTACCCTCTCACGTAAAGTCTACCTTAAATACTGGGTTAACTGGGACAACGTTTGTAATGATGTTTGTATTATTGAGTGGAATCACATACTAAGATCTCATGACCCGGTTTCAGCTCTCAACAATTCCCTTCTTGGTATCCTTCGCAAAAGAGTTCCATCAAAAACAATTAAGTCTCGTATCAGGGATAAAGCATGGTTTAATGATGACTGCAAGCATGCATTTGATGACAAACAGGCTGCATATCGTCTATGGAGGCGTAATCAAACCCCCTTGCATTGGGAAAATTATGTTTTTAAAAGGGCAGCTGCGCAGAGAGTTTATGATGGTGCTGAGAGGGATTATAACTCCCATCTTCAGGATGTTCTGGCAGGAGCTACACAGCCTCATAAATGGTGGTCCGCTTTGAAATCCTCTTTATTTGGAATAGACTCCTCCATGCCTCCTCTTTGTGATTCTGATGGCTCCATCTCTTTTGATCCATTATCGAAAGCCAATATTCTATCTAATATTTGTATTAATAAGCAGAGTAATCAGGAATTGTCTTTGCCATTGACATGTTTCCCTAGACCCAACCTCAATTCAATGGCATTCAAATCAGCTGAACTGAAAAGGTACTTGCTGGATCTTGATAACTATGGTGGCACAGACCCGGATGGGTTTTTCCCTCTCTTTTTTTAAAAAAGTTGCAGTGGTCTTGACACCTAAATTGGCCGTGGTGTTTAGGTTGCTTTTGAAATCAGGTAGTTTTCCTCTTTGCTGGCGTAAGGCTATTATCACTCCTATTCCAAAGGGAAATACTGCCTCATCTTCTCCTAATGAATATCGCCCTATCTCCATTACGCCTATCCTATCCAAGCTCTATGAGAGGCTTTTGTCCAGACGCCTTTCTGCTTATTGTAATAGTCATAATTTGATACCAAACTCACAGTTTGGTTTTCGTAAGGGACTGGGTACATGTGATGCGCTTCTGACACTCACCCACGACTTGCAATCTTCATTGTACCAGGGACATGAGTCTCGTGTCGTGGCTATTGACTTTAATTCTGCTTTTGACTTAGTCAACCATAACGCACTTTTGTATAAGTTACAGCTCATCGGTATTGGTGGCAATTTTTTAAGGATCTTTGAAGATTTTTTGATGAAAAGATCTGTCTGTGGTCATTGATGGGTGTCATTCCCCTTCTGTTACTGCTGTTTCTGGTGTTCCACAAGGCAGTGTCCTTGGGCCTTTGCTTTTTATTATTTTTACTGCTGACCTGTGTTCCGAGCCTGAAAATAAACTAATCGCCTATGCTGATGATACAACTTTATATGCGTCAATTCCATCACCAATAGATCGACACATAATTGCTACTGCTCTGAATAGGGACTTAGCCAAAATTACATCATGGTGTGAACTTTGGGGCATGAAACTTAATGCTAGTAAAAACACACTCCATTATCATCAGAAGACCTCGTACCTTGGATCCTCCCCATCCTTATCTACAAGCTTCTGGCGAGCAAATTGAGAATGTGGATACTCTGCGTTTGTTAGGAGTTACTCTTGATCCCAAACTTACTTTTGAAAAACATATTCGTTCTTTCTCCTCTTCCATTTCCCCAAAAATTGGTCTGCTTCGCAAGGTTTATAAAACATTTGCTTGTGACGCCATAGTTATCAAGTCTGTTTATGCTTTTATTTTGCCACATTTCGAGTACTGCTCACCTATCTGGTTGTCAGCAGCTGACTGCCATCTCAAGTTGCTTGGCAGGTCACTAAATGCCATCAGTTATATTCTACCTCATTTGTCTCTTGATCTGTGTCATCGACGTAAAGTTGGTGCCCTTAGTCATTTATTTAAAGTTTCTATAATTATCCTTTCTACTATAATACATGCGTCTCTATATCCTTTCTACTATAATACATGTGTCTATATTATATCTACTATAATACATATGTCTCTATATCCTTTCTACTATAATACATGTGTCTCTATATCCTTTCTACTATAATACACGTGTCTCTATATCCTTTCTACTATAATACATGTGTCTATATTCTATCTACTATAATACATATGTCTCTATATCCTTTCTACTATAATACATGTGTCTCTATATCCTTTCTACTATAATACATGTGTCTATATTCTTTCTACTATAATACATATGTCTCTATATCCTTTCTACTATAATACATGTGTCTATATCCTTTCTACTATAATACATGTCTTTATATCCTTTCTACTATAATACACGTGTCTATATTCTTTCTACTATAATACATGTCTCTATATCCTTTCTACTATAATACATGTCTCTATAATTATCCTTTCTACTATAATACATGTGTCTCTATATCCTTTCTACTATAATACATGTCTCTATATCCTTTCTACTATAATACACGTGTCTATATTCTTTCTACTATAATACATATGTCTCTATATCCTTTCTACTATAATACATATGTCTCTATATCCTTTCTACTATAATACATGTCTCTATATCCTTTCTACTATAATACACGTGTCTATATCCTTTCTACTATAATACATGTGTCTCTATATCCTTTCTACTATAATACACGTGTCTATATTCTTTCTACTATAATACATATGTCTATATCCTTTCTACTATAATACATATGTCTCTATATCCTTTCTACTATAATACATGTGTCTCTATATCCTTTCTACCAGTATGCATTGGACCGCCTGACCTCCTGAACGTGACCTTGAGCTGGCCGGCGGGGTCTTTCTGGCCGACGGGTCAGGAGATCAGCCTGGACTGCCCGGCGGATCACCTCACCCGGGCCCGGACATGGAACACCACCTATGCCTGTACTGATCAGGGCTGGCACAACCCTTACCCGTGTATCAAAGGTGAGAGTCTGGGAATAATTTAACTATAAGATCAAGTAAGGTGTAACGTTTTCATTCTTTGTATTGCAATATTCTAGGTTAGGGCTGGTCCTATCCAAAGCGAGGTTTGGCATCCTCTACCCAACCTTAGCTGTTTCGTGCTATCTCTTTTACTGTCTTACTTTTCCTTCTGGGGGCAGGCGGCTAGGAATCCTCCTCCCCTTGTATAATTCTCCTACTCGACGAGAGAGAGAAACAGGCGAGGGAACTGTTAAGCTGGCCAGCTTGCCAGAATGCGCTCGCCAGGGCAGTGAAATGGGCTACAATAATCGTAGAACGATGTTCTTTCTTTCATAGAGTTCATGCTGTCACAGATAGTTCAGTGGTGATCTTTATTCTTGTCTGTGACACTTGGAACTATTTTATATCATCCATAGAATATAAGATTCATTGTGTGAAGTTAAAGAGAGAGAGCGAGGTAGGCAGTGAGGTGGTAATATGTGCGTGTGTATGTATGTGCTGCCTCCCTCGCTCCGAGGAGTTTTCCCAGGCCCTTGATTGGCTGGCACGCTTGGCGCGTCCTAAGGACGTCTGCACCTTATGACGTACTGGTCTGTGATTGGGTTCCGCTGTCCTAGTGTTGGAGCTGGGGGCTCCTGCCGCCTTTCTCTGGCAGAGCTTGGCGTAGCGTGCTTGGTCCTACATGTCCTTTGCAATCTATCCCCCATATAACCCTCTATACTACTATCTCTCTCTCTCTGAACTTCTTCTTTTTCATACTTCCATCTTTATTCAATTAATTATCCCTTCTGGTTCTGCATACGACTTCCATAGTCGGCCAGTCGTATTACCAGCACCAGCTCTCACATTTATGTTTGCACTAGTTTTAGGGAGTAGTAGAGTCATAGTCATATGGTAGCCTAGTGTTGGGGTGCTTCTAATTATTGAGCTGTTCTCTCTTATTATTTAATGCTAGACAGTGGAAGGTATCTTTGGTCGTTGTCTGAGTTATGTATGTGGCAAGTCAGAGCCTGTACAACATCGACGAAGCTAGCTAGCCTGTAACCCTTGTGCATATATTCCTTTGCGAGTGTAGCAGTATACAAGTGAAGGGCTTTTGCCTACTCTCACCTGCATACTTGCTACCTCATTTTGTTGACCTTTGTGGAGCGCCGGGGTAAGACCAGATACTTGAGATCGGGACTTACCAAGAGAGCCCCCAAGTCACTTAACGTAACATAAGGGAAATTTGTTCAAGGGGAGACAGTAGGCTACGAGCATGGTTGCGCTCTGCCTAGTTTCCTAGTACCTTTTTGTGCCACTGCTAGACTTTATTAGTGAGAGAGACTGTATTGTGTCTATTAACTTTCATTGTGTATGCTTTAGGAATTATTCACGCCTTATTTTAGCCAAGGTTGATGCATAGTGCACAACCCAGTTTGGCTGTTTGGTTGGCTAAGGAAGTACTGTTTCTGAGTGGTTATTATTAGTGCTGTCACAGAGTTGTTGCACTCCCTTGTTATATATATGTATCCTACTTATTGGTGTATTTAAGATACATGCTTTGGTGTCCTGCCCCTGCATTTATTTCTGTTCTGTATTAACGAGCATCTTAGAGCATCAGACGTTTTCAGAAGATTCTATACCTGATTGCTGTAGGACTAGACTTCCAGTGCTTTCATAGAGCATTGTAGAGGTTAGTGTTGAGTACAGACTCACACTAAAGTTAACGTAAGCATATACTCCTTTAATTATAGTTTATTCAAGCATTGTTATTACTTAAGAGCATTTTATTAACGTAAAGTACTCCTTTTGTGAGTAGGCTTTGCCGTCATCGGCAAGCCTTTGTAGAAGTGCACTAAAACCCAGTTAATTGATACCCCGTTATCCAGGAGATTAACTCTGGAGGGTTTGAGTGTTTTTGTTCACCGGCGTAATAGTTCGAGGGTTTGGAATTAGCGTACCGTTGTTGCAGATATAGCCTATCATCTAGTCCATTCTTAAGTGCCCTTGTTTATTTCGTAGTGCCGGTCGTAACAGAACGCGAAAGTGGTCCCAGACCCTGACAATAGCAACTTTAAATGTTGTTTCTATTCAGGTTCTGTCTTGCATCGACCACCCCCATCAATAGGGTATGTGCCTGAGTATATACATATACAATTATACATACATAAATACATAGCTATAAAATCAAAAGAGGATTAAGATATGCAGCTATCAGGGCAGTCACAACCCTATCTATCTATCTATATACTCAGGCCCAATCCCCACTTTTCCTATTTTTTTTTTATTTTTTTTTTATTTTTTTTTATTTTTTTTTTGAGGGGTGGAGTGGCCGACTCCAGACAGAGCAAGAATGGGGACAACACCAAAACACAACAGAAAACAATGAACACACAAACACATAATACACACACATCTAGAACATCCAGGAGAAGACCCAGTCACAACCCAAACTCATGTATCAAAGGGCCTTGAAAGGGGTGTGGCTTATGTATGCATGTAAATAAGGAAGATGGGTCACTTTCTGGCCTCTATTATTCATCATGTTTAGCCCCAGTAATTTTCAGATTTAAAAACTTTCGGTTTGGCGATTTTGAAACCTTTGGACCTATTCCTTTATCATTATTTAAATCTTTCGTGCCATTTAGGTGTCAATTTTTTTCTTGGCAAGCGATAGGGAGCCTGTTAATTTAGGAAAAACCGGCCTTTGGCCGGGACATGTTTCTATCGAAAAATGTACAAATTGGTCTTGAAAGGGGGTCAAGGGAGTAATTTTTTAAGCTTGACGGAGGTCTACGAGGACAGTAAAAAAATAAATATATAGACCAAAAAATTGCTATTAACCATATTAACAAAAATGGTGATAAGGTCTTTCCAAGAAATATCAGAAAAAAAGCGACGCCAAGAATATTGAGATAAGACGAAAAGTTGGTTTGTGTGTTGTTGAAGAGTAAGGGATAGACACGTAGAATATTGTGATTGGTAGATAGATGGAAATATTGGGTTTTGGAAGCATTGAAAGTAACAAGCTTTCCTCTGCCCACATTGGAAATAATTGATGGATTGGAAGATAGACGTGATATTGCCTCATCACATGAGTTTTGGAGTGATTGCATAGTGGGACATTATAGAAAACTACTTGAATAGTGTAGAATCATCAGCATATGAGTGGATAGGACTAGCTATATAGTTGCAAAGACCATTAACTCATTCAGTGCCAGCGACGGCAGAGAGCCGTCGGTTTCATAAATCACTCCCCAGTCCCAGCGACAGCTGCCAGCCCAGTAATATACGATCCTTGTAACTGCCAGTATCAGGCAGTACCTGGTACCACGACGTTTGAGCGCTGTTCTAAGACCTTGGCAACACTTCTTAGCTTACAGGTATATCCAAGCCCCCACATGCTGGCAGAGGCAGTATTCCTCCATCTTTTAAGGTGGGAGGTTGTTATATCTTGCCTCTGAAGCCATTTTGGCCATATTGCCTGGGACTGGGGGGTACATTTATGCTAGCACCCTTTGGTACAGTAGGGTTTAATTAATATTAAAAATAGAACTGGAGATAGGCCAGAGCCCTAAGGAACACTGGAGTTAATTGGTTGAGAAAGTGAGCGATGGCCGTCCACAACCGCAGCTGTAGAAGTAATAGAAGTAGTAGTAGTATTATTAGTAGTAACTGTAGAGGAAGTACAAGTCACTGTTAGTGACGTGAAAGGCATCCGATTCCTTATTAACCCTACATTATATATTAGTTAATATTAATAATAAAGTAGGTGTGCAGTTTTCGCATTTCCCCCCCCCCCCCCCTCAAATAAAATGCATACGCAACTCTGCGACCTAGAATTCTGCTAGTAGTATTGAATCTCTTAGGTGAAATCGGTTTATATGCAATTTATATATAAACTGTATATACCGGTATATTAAATGTTTTTATACTCACAGCCGGACTTGAACCACCGACAGTCAAAACAAGTGCCTATACTTTAATCTACTATACTACGGTGTGATAGAGGATACTTGTGTGTAGTGGATTAAAGCATAGACACTCGTCCTGACTGTTGGTGGTTCATGTCCGCCTGGGAGTATATATGTATATATATAATTACATTTATGATCACATTGTATCTTAACTATTAAAATATTTATCTATAATAAGGTCAGCATAACACTCTTTTGTAGCATTTTGAATATTTATTACAAATAGTGATCATATAAGCCTACTGTGACCTTGACCTTTGACATGAAATAAAATACATATATTTGGATGGTCGTCGCATTGACCAACTGAATTTGCCTGTATAACTTGGTGACAATACATTAAACAGTCTAGGAGGAGTTTAGGGAAAATGACAAATACTCTTGTTTTGACCTTGACTTCTGACCTTAACTATTACAATATGTATGTGAAATTTGATACATATATAATATTTAAGTAATAAGACATAACACAGCCAGTTTTCCAAAATTTGAGTAATCTTTCTTAATAAATAATAAAAGTTGACCTTTGACCTTGACCTGTGACCTTGACCTTTATGTAAGAGTACATTTTTGTTTGCATTGACATTGCCCATGAAAATCAGATAAGCATGCGTAATTTCATTAAAACCCATTAGATAGTTTCATATATATCAATAGAATAGTTGACCTTGACCTTTGACCATTATCTTGACCTTTATATGTCTCGACATTTATTATTTTACTTTTCACTTAAAGTGCAATTATCTCACCAAATTTTGTGAAGTTTGCATGGAAAGTAAAGAAAATAGCATATTGACCTTTTATTTGACCTTGACCTGTGACCTTGACCTTTCATGGAATTGTATAGTTTCTTGCATGACCTTGGCCTAGGTATTCCGAATAAATATGGTAAGCCTAGTGAAAATCTAAGTTAGTATAAGAAATATTAGTAGAAAAACTATTTTGACCTTTGACCTTGATCTTTGACCTTACCCTTTAGAATATGTTTCTAAAATGTGCGCAATACAATATCAAGGTTACCAGTAACTTGTATAGTGAAAATGAAGGCCTTTGAGTATAAAGTAAAATAAATAGTAAAAGTTGACCGTTGACCTTGACATGTGACCTGGACCTTATGTAAGATTTTTTTTGTATTGACATTGCCCCAGAAAATCAAATAAACATGCCTAATTTCATTAAAATCCATCATTTAGTTTCATATATATTGATAGAATAGTTGACCTTGACCTTTGATCTTTATCTTGACCTTTATGATATGTGTGTCCAAATGTATTATTTGCTTTTCATTTAAAGTGCAACTATCTCACCAAATGTTGTGAAATTTGCAAGAAAAGTAATGAAAGTAGCATATTGACCTTTTATTTGACCTATACCTGTGACCTTGTCCTTTATTATGGAATTTTATAGTTTCTTGTATGACCTTGGCCTAGGTATTCCGAATATACATAAGCCTAGTGAGAATCTAAGTTAGTATATGAAATACTAGTGAAACACTTATTTTGACCTTTGACCTTTGACCTTACCCTTAAGAATCTTTACATAAAAATTTGTCAATACGATATATAGGGTACCAGTAACTTGTATAGTGAAAATTAAGGCATTTGAGTAAAAAGTAAAATAAATAGTAAAAGTTGACCTTGACCTGTGACCTGCACCTTTGTGTTTTTTTGTTTTGTTTTTTATTGACAATGCCCCAGAAAATCAAATAAGCATGCCTAATTTCATTAAAACCCATCAGTTAGTTTCATATATAATAATAGAATAGTTGACCTTGACCTTTGACCTTTATCTTGACCTTTATGATATGTGTGTCCAAATGTATTATTTTCCTTTTCATTTAAAGTTCAACTATATCACCAAATGTTGTGAAGTTTGCATGAAAAGTAAAGAAAATAGCATATTGACCTTTTATTTGACCTTGACCTTTATTATGGAAGTGTATAGTTTCTTGTATGACCTTTGCCTAGGTATTCCGAATCTACATGGTAAGCCTAGTGAGAATCTAACAGTTAGTATAAGAAATACTAGTGAAAAACTTATTTTGACCTTTGACCTTACCCTTAAGAATATTTACCTAAATTTGGTCAATATGATATATAGGTTACCAGTAATTTGTATAGTGAAAATGAAGACATTTGAGTAAGAACTAAAAAATATGAAATATTGACCTTATTTTTAACCTTGACCTTTGACCTTAACCTTTAAGTTAAAGGAATATTTCTTTTTGACTGACCTTCACATTGACCAAATTAATATACCTGTGAAGTTTGGTGAAAATCCATCAAATGGTCTAGGAGGAGTTTCCGGACAGACAGATACACAGACTGACGACGACGGACGACGACAGACAGGCTGGCTGGTGGTGCACAGTATACGGGCGGGATCTGTATGCGCGATACCACTCTGCTTCGCAGAGTTGATAAATAATAAAAGTTGACCTTTGACCTTGACCTGTGACCTTGACCTTTATGTAAGAGTACATTTTTGTTTGCATTGATATTTCCCATGAAAATCAGATAAGCATGCGTAATTTCATTAAAACCCATTAGATAGTTTCATATATATCAATAGAATAGTTGACCTTGACCTTTGACCATTATCTTGACTTTTATATGTCTCGACATTTATTATTTTACTTTTCACTTAAAGTACAAATATCTCACCAAATTTTGTGAAGTTTGCATGGAAAGTAAAGAAAATAGCATATTGACCTTTTATTTGACCTTGACCTGTGACCTTGACCTTTCATATGGAATTGTATAGTTTCTTGCATGACCTTGGCCTAGGTATTCCAAATAAACATGGTAAGCCTAGTGAAAATCTAGCAGTTAGTATAAGAAATACTAGTAGAAAAACTATTTTGACCTTTGACCTTGATCTTTGACCTTACCCTTTAGAATGTTTCTAAAATGTGGGCAATACAATATCAAAGTTACCAGTAACTTGTATAGTGAAAATGAAGACCTTTGAGTATAAAGTAAAATAAATAGTAAAAGTTGACCTTTGACCTTGACATGTGACCTGGACCTTATGTAAGAGTGTTTTTTTTATTGACATTGCCCCGGAAAATCAAATAAACATGCCTAATTTCATTAAAACCCATCAGTTAGTTTCATATATATTGATAGAATAGTTGACCTTGACCTTTGACCTTTATCTTGACCTTTATGATGTGTCCAAATGTATTATTTGCTTTTCATTTAAAGTGCAACTATCTCACCAAATTTTGTGAAGTTTGCAAGAAAAGTAAAGAAAGTAGCATATCGACCTTTTATTTGACCTTGACCTGTGACCTTGACCTTTATTATGGAATTGTATAGTTTCTTGTATGACCTTGGCCTAGGTATTCCGAATATACATGATAAGCCTAGTGAGAATCTAACAGTTAGTATAAGAAATACTAGTGAAAAACTTATTTTGACCTTTGACCTTACCCTTAAGAATCTTTACATAAAAATTTGGTCAATACGATATATAGGTTACCAGTAACTTGTATAGTGAAAATTAAGGCATTTGAGTAAAAAGTAAAATAAATAGTAAAAGTTGACCTTTGACCTTGACCTGTGATTTGGACCTTTATGTAAGAGTGTGTTTTTTTTTTTTTTTTATTGACATTGCCCTGGAAAATCAAATAAGCATGCCTAATTTCATTAAAACTCATCAGTTAGTTTCATATATAATAATAGAATAGTTGACCTTTAACCTTTATGATGTGTGTGTCCAAATGTATTATTTTCCTTTTTATTTAAAGTGCAACTATCTCTCCAAATTTTGTGAAGTTTGCATGAAAAGTAAAGAAAATGGCGTATTGACCTTTTATTTGACCTTGACCTGTGACCTTGACCTTTCATATGGAATTGTATAGTTTTTTGCATGACCTTGGCCTAGGTATTCCGAATAAACATTGTAAGCCTAGTGAAAATCTAACAGTTAGTATAAGAAATACTAGTAGAAAAACTATTTTGACCTTTGACCTTGATCTTTGACCTTACCCTTTAGAATATGTTTCTAAAATGTGGGCAATACAATATCAAGGTTACCAGTAACTTGTATAGTGAAAATTAAGACCTTTGAGTATAAAGTAAAATATATAGTAAAAGTTGACCTTTGACCTTGACCTGTGACCTGGACCTTATGTAAGAGTGTTTTTTTTTGTATTGACATTGCCCCGGAAAATCAAATAAACATGCCTAATTTCATTAAAACCCATCAGTTAGTTTCATATGTATTGATAGAATAGTTGACCTTGACCTTTATGATATGGGTGTCCAAATGTATTATTTGCTTTTCATTTAAAGTGCAACTATCTCACCAAATTTTGTGAAGTTTGCAAGATAAGTAAAGAAAGTAGCATATTGACCTTTTATTTGACCTATACCTGTGACCTTGACCTTTATTATGGAATTGTATAGTTTTTTGTATGACCTTGGCCTAGGTATTCCGAATGTACATGATAAGCCTAGTGAGAATCTAACTGTTAGTATAAGAAATACTAGTGAAAAACTTATTTTGACCTTGACCTTTGACCTTACCCTTAAGAATCTTTACATACAAATTTGGTCAATACGATATATAGGTTACCAGTAACTTGTATAGTGAAAATTGAGGCATTTGAGTAAAAAGTAAAATAAATAGTAAAAGTTGACCTGTGATCTGGACCTTTATGTAAGAGTGTTTTTTTTTTTTTTATATAGACATTGCCCCAGAAAATCAAATAAGCATGCCTAACTTCATTAAAACCCATCAGTTAGTTTCATATATATTAATAGAATAGTTGACCTTGATCTTTGACCTTTATGATATGTGTGTCCAAATGTATTATTTTCATTTTCATTTAAAGTGCAACTATCCCACAAAATTTTGTGAAGTTTGCATGAAAAGTAAAGAAAATAGCATATTGACCTTTTATTTGACCTTGACCTTTATTATGGAATTGTATAGTTTCTTGTATGACCTTCGCCTAGGTATTCCGAATCTACATGGTAAGCCTAGTGAGAATCTAAGTTAGTATATGAAATACTAGTGAAAAACTTATTTTGACCTTTGACCTTGACCTTTGACCTTACCCTTAAGAATATTTACCTAAAATTTGGTCAATATGATATATAGGTTACCAGTAACTTGTATAGTGAAAATGAAGACATTTGAGTAGAACTAAAAAATATGAAATATTGACCTTATTTTTAACCTTGACCTTTGACCTTAACCTTTAAGTTAAATGGAATATTTCTTTTTGACTGACCTTCGCATTGACCAAATGAATATACCTGTGAAATTTGGTGAAAATCCATCAAACGGTCTAGGAGGAGTTTCCGGACAGACAGGCTGGCTGGTGGTACACAGTATACGGGCGGGATCTGTATGCGCGATACCACTCTGCTTCGCAGAGTTGATGATTAGCCCTATGAGTACCAGCGACGAGTGTTATATTGTATTCTAGCTTTATTTAGACAATATATTATGAAGATCTGTGGAAGGTAAAAGGGTTGGTTGAGATAGTCTGTAGCCTTTTAATTGGTAAAGGTCTTTCCTAAGCTGAATATAATGTTCTAATATTTACCAGAGTATAGTAAAAAGGACGTCACTGGTACTGGATGGGTTAAAGGGAGATGGGCCATTTTTCTGGTCCTCCTTTTTCCTCATGTTTAGCCCCATTAGTTTTCAGATTTTAAGACGCTCGGCCCATTACTTACGGTGTGAGCATATTTCCGCTATATTAGGGCTCATTCAGGCACTTGTGAATGATTGAGCAAGTATCTGAGTGAAATGAAATGTATTCACCCAAAAACTAGAAGAAAATAGCTTCAAAATGACCAGAACGGGCTTTGTAGCGTGCAGGGTTCATCCGCAGCGCTACCATAGACATCGGCAAATATTCGCTAATATGAGCGAATGTCGCTAATGTCGTGCTACATTTGCCTTTGACAGCGCTGCATATGTCTAATGAGACATGGCTGATATCCCTCAGGGGTGTGGCCGCTGGGCTAGAGAGCGGACGGGGACCTGCTTCGCTCCTGCTCACTCGCACTCGTCTCCACAGGCTTTACGAACCTTTAAATTGCTATAAATTGCCATGGCATTCCAGAAAGGTCCCTGCAGCCAATGGGTTAAGACCTTTCACCCCATTTCTTTGTCAATATTAGGACCTTTCGTGCCATTTAGGTCTCGATATTTTCCTGGTGAGTAATAGCGACCCTTTAATTACAGGAGGAACCGACCTTCTGCTGCGAAAGTTTTCTACCGAAAAAAGTACAAATTGATCTTGATAGAGGTCTGGAGAGGAAACTAAAAAAAAATATATATATATAAATTATACAGTATATAATATATATATATATATATTAGCAAATACAGAGCCCATCCTCCCTTTAGCTTATTCATGCTTTGTTGTTAATTTCCCTCTGCATATCAAGATCTTGGTCACCATTGTTCTTCTTCGCTTCACACTCCACCTAACATTTTTTTTTCCTCCCGATATTTGTGTACCCTGTTCTCCCTCCCGACTCGTTTACTTCTACATTAACTAATGATCTGTACCCCAGTCTTATGTTCATACTTCAGCATGGGAGTATAAAGCTACTTTCACACATATACGATCCGGGGCCCGATTAATTTTGGCCCGAGGTAAGAAATTTGGTATATCGACAAAGACAGGGACACGATGTGAGCATAGGGCGATGAAGACACGTAGGTGACACGTCAACAGCACGATGAGGCTGAACGAATTAAGAGTGCCACACGAGTACAGGAAGTCAAAGCTCGATGGGTCAAAATTACGGTCAAATCCGGTACCCGACTGGGCATGATGGGAACCTGATGAGGGCCGACGGTGGTATGATGGTGACACGTGGCCGACCCGACGAGGACGACGCCACAACGACAGGCGGCCTGACAGACATAATTACATATAAAAGGGGGCAGATATGGTACCTGCACGTCACTCTACACACATCCCCAGCCACGGACACCCGTCACCACTCGCCCTACACCAGACCATGGATGAGCTCGAGGTCCTGCAGCTGCAGGTTGATCTGGCACCACACCAGGCCAGATTCAATGTACAGTTGTGCATGACTTTGCTAGGTGTCAATGCGATGCAAGTACAAAACACAAAATCAAGAAGACAGAGTGTGTGTGTATGCATGATTGTGTGTGTGTGTGTGTGTATGAGTGTGTGTGTGTATGCATGATTATGTGTGTGTTTGCATGATTTTGTGTGTGTGTGTGTGTGTGTGTGTGTATGAGTGTATGACTGTGAGTGTGTATGTATGTGTGTAGGGCACTCAACATAACCCCCACCATAGTTGTTGCCGTGGCAACGTCGAGTGTTGACGGTGGTGGGGGATTAATAAAAACTTGTTAATTTTCCCGATACAACCAGATGCCAACATGTGTATACCGATGCAACCTGATGCCTACACATCGTCCACACAGCAATTACACCACCTCAATACGTGTTACCCGAAGCTACCATTTCATCGTGCTCAATTTTTGGGTAGCCCCAAACATTTTACCTGCCAACACGAGTTGAACCAACACGCTCGGTGTACAACGCACCGCTCCCCACTATCCCATGAACACACGGATGATTGCGCCACGTTCTGCCACATTGTCTACATCGGGCCCCAGATCATGCATGTGTGGAAGTAGCTTAAGTCTCAGTTTCTCTTTCTTATACTTTATAATATAAGCTGGGAGACAGCTTGCGTTCATAACTCTCTTAATGCGTTAATTTTAAAATGCCTTATTGTACTGTATATGCCAAAATTCTTCATAATAGCTTGGCTAATACTTCCATGGTAATGAGAAGGTCGGATTAAGTTCTGGATAGATTTGACCTATTAAGACCACGATTTGTGTCAATGTAGAACCGCTGACACAATAGCTGTTAAGGGTACTTCACACATGCATGACAACCGTCGACTCTCAAAATCGGCATGAATCGGCAGAACATTAGGCTTAACCTAACAAGTGCGCATGGGGGTAATTAGACACCTCTCCCTGTGCGCATGAATTTGAGATGTTTCCGTCACTAAAATATTCATTGTACCATTAATAGCATTAATACTTATCCATATGCGCCTATTATGGGTTGATTATAAAGGTATTAACCTGAAACAACAATAAAACGAGTGAAAACAGCGTTTGGATGGTCAAAATCGGAGATATAGCCCGCGAGTTGTATAATGTATGGGTGAGGCAAGCTGCTTTCCCGCCAATTTCCCCCAAGGCCACTGAGACACAGTCGATCGATACTCTCTCTCTCTCTCTTGCATTCGCTTGCTATCAGTGATGACCACACCCTGCAACCGGATTTCTAATGTTAGCACGAAAATATACCTCCGAATAAGGGAATAACAGGGAAAATAGGTGATAACTGAAGGAGAGGAGGAAAGTGGGGAAGGAGGGGAGGTAGAGGACTGAGATTTTGCATGGCCCAGGGGCCAAAAAAAAAAAAAAAAAAAAAAAAAAAAAAAAAAAATTCGATGTCAAAAGTTGATTTTTTTCTTCTCTGACTCTTAAGAGTCTCCCCGCAGTTCCCGGGTTAAGGGTACTTCATTCGTACATGAAAACCATCGTGCGAAGGCACGAAAAAGAGATCGCATCACAATCGTGGTAATTGCAGTGGGATCGTGTGCGAGGATAGCAGCATCTGCGCGCTTCTGTAACACGCATGTTATACTCAAATATATACATGTAACCCAGACTCAATCATTTATGTCACCCTATGTTCCATCAATATTCTAGAAGATTACTGATATATATCTCTATATATATGTATTATAACCCATAATATGTAATCCACTAACCCATTAATAAACCCTTTAGTTACTCACATAATCACTACACATTAATATCACCAATCAATCTAATCACAGAGATATAATTACCAATATTGTTTATACTTACAAATTATAAGCAATCTTACTGTCAACAATCCTCCCTCTTAGACACCACAGAATGTCACGGTAAGCAATACAAAAGACAACACAGGAAGTCAACAATGCACACTCAGGTCAACATGACCCACCTAGTGAAAGGTGTGTCAGCAAACACACCTTATATATTATTATTATTATCAGATACTACATGTGAGCCCCACCGAAGAGCCGTGGGGAGACTATATACCCCGAAGGGTCTCAGTGGGGGGCACAAATAGCCAGGAAGATATAACTAGCTAACTAAAAAGGCGTTAACCCTCGTCTTGAAAACCAGAGAGCTCTCCTCATTCACTACTTCATTAGGGAGAGTATTCCAGAATTTGTTGATTGATGGGATAAAAACATCTTGAATATTGTGACTTGTTACAATGAACATGAGCAAAGGCCTGATTATTTAACTCCAAGTAATATCTAGTCACACGAACAGGCCGAAAAGGTGGTGGAATTTTAGAATGTAATGGATGATCAGCATTAAGAAATATCTTATGAAATAGAGTCAAAGACCCAACAAGGCGACAATGTTCAAGGATAACATCCAGGTCAGGCAACATAAACTTTATCTGATTAAAAGCACGATCCAGAAGCCTCAGATTGGAATCTGCGGCAGAGAGCCACACAGGAGAGCAGTACTCAAAGAAGGGTAAAATAAAAGGGTAAAAACAGTTCCGAACAATAGCATCACTTGAATAAATCTGTTTGCATTTACGTAGTAGACCAACTTTCTGAGATATAGATGAGGCAACTGAGCGTAAGTGTGCCTCAAAAGTAAGTTTTGAATCAAATCACACCCAGTAACTTAAGTTTGGTACATTGATTGATAAAAGAATAATTTATTATAATTTCAGGATGCAAAGGAAAAGGTGTCCTAGATCTACTAATTAAAAGGCTATGTGTGTTTGCAGAGTTCAGCTTCATACCCCAACGATCACACCAACTAATAATTTTCAGTATATCATCTTTCAGAGTATTGGCGATCAAATCTCTCTCAGCAGGAGAAGTAATGGGTGCATATAATGAGGCATCATCTGCATAAGCAATAATTTTAGAGGAAATTCCACACCACATATCACTAGTAAACAGGATAAAAAGCAGAGGGCCCAGTACACTACCCTGAGGTACACCAGATTTAACAATGCTAAAAGGACTAAAATTGTCATCAACTACTACACGTTGTTGTCTGTTAGTTAAAAACGTGGAAATTATATTTAAAACTGAACACCAATCCCCATGGAACTGAGTTTGAATTATGATTAACTAGATCAAAAGCAGAACTAATCAGAGAAGGTAGTTTAATAGATCACTCTTCCACACGCACTGACACAGAGAAGTCACTCTTCACCAGCCACTGACAAGGACCAGACACTACTCCACTCTACTCCATCTCACACCTTGGCTACGACCAGACATTACCTTAAGCCTACTGCTCATCACTTAAGCACTTACCGTTACACTTGCTATCATCACCCAGAGACTTGGATCAAACCCCTTTTACCTTAAGTCCATATAACTCACATATAGTTATAACCTTATTCAGACTCCAACCATAACCCACTAAGAGGCACATCAAATATTATTTAAAGCTGTTATTAATAAAGTAACACACATAACCAGCTTTATTTACCCCTTATTATTGTGAGATAAAACCTGTGAATCAACGCATATAGAAAAAAAAGGGGTACTTCACACATAACATAAACCGTTGTTCAAAGGTACGATTAAGTGATCACATCGCAGTCGTCTAGGCAATCGTGGTACTCGCAGTGGGATCATGTGCGAGGGTAGCGACATCGCAGCGGCATATGCGCGCGTCGTCTATCTAGCTATCTATTGCCTGATGCCTTGATCCCCGAAGGGGTGGCCACAAACGAACCGCTCCCACGCACCTCTGTCCCCAGTCAGTCGACGCCCCTTTCTCCCAACCAGCACCGCCTTCATTCATATACTTCCTCACTCCATCCTTCCACCTCTCCCTCTCTGTCCTTCCACCTCGCTCTCGTACCGAACAAAATATTTCAAATCTGGCTAAATCTGAGCGCGACATCTAGTTGTCATCGCAGCACTATCGCATTGTAGTTGCATTTTATGTAGCAATGCAATCACATCGCCATCGCTATGATTCGAGTTCTGATTAGATCATGAGAATATATAAAATAGATATGTACAGGTATATTTAGAAAAAGGTAGAAGTGCACTATATGTAGGGTGGAAATAATACATCGGTATAGGGCAGGGGAAGCAGGGAATTGTCCAGCGAATATCTTACTCATTCGCAACTGTATCTCGTCATTATCGTTATCCCGTTGTGGCACCCTCGTATACCGTCTCGTTGCTGTCTCATTACCTTTGTTGCGTGGATCTTTGTCAGTTTTCTAAGCCTAATTGGTGGTTCTACATCGACACATTTTTGTACCCAAGGATCGTAGGTCGACGATATAAGGAAGTTAACAAGAGGGTATATGAGGGCGCCACAATGGCACCACGATTATCACGACTGCTAGCCACGAACGAGTAAATCTTGGAAAGACGACGACGGTAGGAATGTGACGCTAGTGGTTCACAAGTGTTTCATGATGGCGGGACGAGGACATGTGCAACGACCCATGCAACTCTGTGAGCATAGTTTAGGGGCATAAATACTTATAATTGTTATGTGTGTGTAGTTATATTCATTCTCATTAATTTATATAACGCATCATTCATTGTATTTTGTATCCATGTCCATGACTTTTATTATTGGTTAAAAGTGTGCTAATTATATAGTATGTTATCTTTGACAAACGTATTTTATGTATTGTATTATATCATCATAAATTATATAGTATATATATATATATATATATATATATATATATATATATATATATACTGTATATATATACAGTATATAATATATATATACTGTATATATATAAATAAATTAAACATATTATATATTTTGTATTGTATTTAATATATTAGTATTACATACATTATATTATTTTATTTATTGTCATGATCCTCAAAGCGTTAGTACTACAACTTTTGATTGCGAGGTAATTTAAATTGCATGGCAAGTATTGAGTTGTATACAAATACGTATCACAGATATTTCTCTTCTTAGCCTAATATTCTAATTTGTTATCATTGGTTGGTACGATAATTATTTATCAAGTCCAGCACATCAAAAATGTGTCGCAGATTAAATTAACACCAATCAAATAATATTGTATTAACCAATTCAGTACCGGTGACATTCTTTTCATATTTTGGACACTACTGGACAATTGTATTCAGCTTAGGAAGGATCTGTTGTAGCTCAAAGGATTAAATGAGATAATATGTAGTATTTTCCTTCCTAAGCTGAATTAAACTGTCTAATAGTTGCCAGAATAAAATTAAAGGGAAGTCACCGGTACTGAATACGCTACCAGGACAGTATTAAAAGATGAATGTATAATTATAAAGTATTGACTTCTGTCATGATTTCCGTTTATTTGAATACTGGATAAACAGTGTGCTACTGTACTGATCCGCTAGATTTTGCATCCCCAATGTACGCCAATAGCAAAAGACGGTGATAGAATGGTGCTGCGACTGTAACGACGGTACAAGGACGAAACTGATGGTCCAACGATGGTGTCACGAAGGCACAAGGACTCTGCAACGACGAAAAGCGGCCGTCGATCGTTGTGGACAAATTTCAAACGACGACCCTGATTAGCCCTAGGATTACACTAAGGTCATCTTGAAAGCATTAACATTGATTGAGGGATAACACTGACTTGGCCATGTGTGTAAAGGGAATGTT
Source organism: Paralithodes platypus (assembly GCA_032716605.1). Classification (NCBI taxonomy): domain Eukaryota; kingdom Metazoa; phylum Arthropoda; class Malacostraca; order Decapoda; family Lithodidae; genus Paralithodes; species Paralithodes platypus. The sequence goes on from CM064485.1 coordinate 49,333,311, forward strand.
TCAAAATGATTGTCTATGTATCAGAAATCTTCAAGAAAATGTGTACCCCCTTTATCTATGGATGATTGTAGCTTCTCATCCCTTCTGCCCCTCCATCAGTGTGCCCGGGGAGCCTGAATGTGAGCAACGCCACGACCAACGTAGCCTCTCAGGTGTGGGGCGTGGGGGACCAGGTGTGGGGGCGGTGTTGGGACAGCTACAGACTTGGGCCGGGGGAGGACACCTTCTTCATCACTTGTACTGATGATGGGTGGCCGGACCTTCTGCCTCAGTGCCTCTTCTGTAAGTATTGGGGTATCTGGGTGTCTTCTGTAAGTATCAGGATGTTTTCTGTATCTGGGTGTCTTCTGTAAGTATCTGTGTGTCTTCTGTAAGTATCAGGATGTTTTCTGTATCTGTGTGTCTTCTGTAAGTATCAGGATGTTTTCTGTATCTGTGTGTCTTCTGTAAGTATCTGTGTGTCTTCTGTAAGTATCAGGATGTTTTCTGTATCTGGGTGTCTTCTGTAAGTATCTGTGTGTCTTCTGTAAGTATCAGGATGTTTTCTGTATCTGGGTGTCGTCTGTAAGTATATGGGTGTTTTATGTAAGTATCTGTGTGTCTTCTGTAAGTATCAGGATGTTTTCTGTATCTGGGTGTCTTCTGTAAGTATCAGGATGTGTTCTGTATCTGGGTGTCGTCTGTAAGTATATGGGTGTTTTATGTAAGTATCTGTGTGTCTTCTGTGAGTATCAGGATGTGTTATGTATCTGTGTGTTTTCTGTAAGTATCTGTGTGTCTTCTGTAAATATCTGCGTGTTTCCTGTAAGTATCTGGGTGTCTCTGTGTGTATCTGTGTGTAGTTTGTAATTATCTGGGTGTCGTCTGTAAGTATATGGGTGTTTTATGTAAGTATCTGGGTGTCTCTGTAAGTATCTGGGTGTCTTGTGTAAGTATCTGTGTGTCTTCTGTAAGTATCTGGGTGTCTTCTGTGAGTATCAGGATGTTTTCTGTATCTGTGTGTCTTCTGTAAGTATAAGTGTGTCTGTAAATATCTGCGTGTTTCTTGTAAGTAAATGGGTGTCTCTGTAAGTATCTGGGTGTCTTGTGTAAGTATCTGGGTGTCTTTTGTAAGTATCTGGGTGTCTTGTGTAAGTACCGGGGTGTTTCTGTAGGTATCTGGGTGTCTCTGTAAGTATCTGGGTGTGTTTTGTAAGTGTCTGGGTGTCTTGTGTAAGTATCTAGGTGTCTTCTGTAAGTATCTGGGTGTCTTTGTAAGTATCTGGGTGTCTGTAAGTATCTGGGTGTCTTCTGTAAGTATCTGAGTGTCTTCTATAAGTATCTGGGTGTCTTCTGTAAGTGTCTGGGTGTCTTTGTAAGTATCTGGGTGTCTGTAAGTATCTGGGTGTCTTCTGTAAGTATCTGAGTGTCTTCTATAAGTATCTAGGTGTCTTGTGTAAGTATCTGGGTGTCTTGTGTAAGTATATGGGTGTCTTGTGTGAGTATGTAGGGGAATTTATAACCAGAGTGTCAAACTAGAGTAATTTTGTTGGCAGACTTGAATGAAAGGAACACAAGCAAATGATCATGAAATAGCGTGGTTTTGGCCATGTTATCACGTCCAAAGAGAACATATGAAGTATAAACCACAATTATATTTTTACATATACAAAAATACAGACAACAAAAAATGGACTCTGCTTTCGCTTGACACCCTGTTTATAACTTTTAAGGGAGTCCACCTCGCTTTTTTTCTCGTTCTCTCCCTCTCTCTTTGGCTTGTATCCATTCGGCCCCATTCAGCCTACTGTTTAAGACGTTTACCCCATCCAGGTGTCAATATTTTCCTGGCGAGCGGTAGCGAGCCAGCATATACTGTATATATTTTGGTTTTGACCGCAAGCTAAATTTGTAAATTTTTTAATAGAAAAATGTCTCCGGCGAAGCCGGATTTCTCCATACAATGCTGGCTCGCTATCGTTTGCCAGGGACAAATCGACACCTGTATGGAGATAAACGTCTTAAAGCAGTTGGCTGAATGGGGCCGAATGGATACAAGCCATGGAAAGAGATAAAAGGAGGGAAAGATAAAAAAAAGCCGGTGACCCCCCTTAAGCATTCAAACTTTGCGATTATACTTACATTCAAGTTGAAATTAATATGCTTAAACTTTATCATTATAATTAAATTTGCCCGTACGACGATATTTAAAATTATATATATATATACAGTATATATCTATAAATACTGTAATTATACATATTTTGCCTTATAATATGTACCAAGTTAGAATTTATTGTTATACATATATTCAAGTTGAAATAAATATGCCTAAAATTAATCATTATAATTTAATTTGCCTGTATGAAGATACTTATAATTATGTATATTTATATAAACACTGTAATTAAATATATTTTGCCTTATAACATGTGCCAAGTTTAATTTAATTTGCTTTTCAATATTCGTGTTATAATTAGTTTTTAATTGTTGATTCCTATTATATTTCAGAACTCTCTATGCATTGCTTTACCTTATAAGGGGATAGTGGATATTTTTTCTATCTATCAATCTATCTATTGCCTGACGCAGTGATCCCCGAAGGGGTAGCCACGAACGAAACGCCCCCATGCACCTCTGTCCCTAGTCAGTCAACGCCCCTCCTCCCAACCAGCACCGCCTTCATTCATATACTTCTTCATTCCATCCTTCCACCTCTCTCTCGGTTTACCTCTCCTTCTCTGTCCTTCTACCTCGCTCTCGTACACCCTCTTAGTCATGCTCTCACTTCCCATACGTTCCATATGGCCGAACCATCTTAAGGTGTTCCTTTTCACACTTTCCAGCACATCTACCTCCACAACACATCTCCCTCTTACTTCCTCATTTGTCTGTCTATCCCTCCATGTAACTCTGCACGCACTTCTCAAGTAACTCATTTCCACCTCTCTCCACCAACGTCCATGATTCGCTTCCGTAAGTCAATATCGGGATTACCACAGTCATGCAAGGACTTCTACACATCCATGCTGACCACCCTATTTTTTGTTACCGCTTTCAGCATTCCTACAACCCTCTTCCCCTGTTGAACCCTCTCCCACACTTCTTCATCCATACTCCCATCTTTACTCAGCACACTGCCCAGATACTTAAATTAACTGACAATCTCTTCAGCCTAACCGTTTAACTTCACCTCACACTCTGTGGCTTCACCCCTTTCGAAGACCATAACCTTGCTCTTTCCCGCAATTACCTTCAGATTCCGTTTTTCGCACACTGTTCCAAACTCATTTACCAGACCCTGCAACTCCCATTCATTATCACTCATCAGAACTGTATCATCAACAAACAGCAGTACAGGTAGCATCCACTCATTTCCCTCCCTTATCAGCGATACACCAACATCCACTGCTTTTCCTTGTATTTCTTTCATGACTCCATCCATATATACAGTAAACAACCACAGGGACATCACACACCCGTTTCAACTCAACATTCAGACCAAAGAACTCGCTCTGCTCATCCTCCACATGTACTACCGCCTTTGCACCATCTTACATACTCTTCACTGCTTTCAGCAACTTAGTGAGTACTTTCCACATACCTTCTCTATCCACTCTGTCATAGGCCTTCTCCAAGTCCATAAAGGCAACATACAGGTTTTGTTGCTTCTCCAAATATTTTTCCACAACATAATTCAGGGTAATAATCTTATCTACACACTCTCTTCCCTTCCTAAACCTGCCCTGCTCATCGCGTATCCATTTCTCCGTTCTCGCTCTCACTCTCTCAATCACTACCCTACTGTACACCTTCCCTATTACGCTTGGGAGACATATTCCTCGGTGGTTACCACACACCCCTCTTTCCCCTTTACCCTTTTATATGGGGACTATTATGCCTGTCTTCCAGTCATCAGGTGCACTCCCCTTCTTCCATACTAGTTTGCAAATTTTCCATACCCATTCGATCACTATCTCACCACCATACCTCAGCATTTCTCCACACTCTCCATCTATTCCTGATGTTTTCCCAACTTGCCAGGATGACGTCTCCTCTCACGGTGCGCTTTGTGGGTGCACGTCTTGTTTTCTCCTTTACAACAAGGATTTGTTGACCTCGAAAGAACATGATATTACTACCAGGGTGCGTTCGTTTATCTCCAAGCGGCGCGGTCCTCCATCACCTTTTTCCCAACACGACTTGAATTACGTCTGCGTTGGGCACTTGCTGCAATTCCTCGAGACGCCCGATTTCATTACTAAATTGAAAGATCAACTTGATCAAATTGTTGCCACTTAACCAGACCCTCCTTCTGGTGCTCCCGGGTATCCGCTCCTATATCTCCAGGAGCAGGTGCTTCCCCAACAGGCTACTTCTCACTCTCCTACCTTGACCCCAACTGCTCAAACCCACAGTAACCGGACTTCCGTTACACCTACTAATGACGCATAATATTATACACTGGAACTTGAATGGTTATAAGACACGATTGCACACTGGTGAGTTGCAGCGTTTGCTACGGCTGCACATGCCGGTGTGTATTTGCTTGCAACACATCGGACCGTATATCACTCCCCCTAAATGACACCGATTTGCCTCTTGTTCCCCTTCCATTGAGGGACATTTGCGCACTGCTATCCTGGTCCGTAATGACCATGCATACCCGGTCTTCCATTTAGACACGGCCCCTTTCCAATCAGTTGTCATCTCTATCTCTCTCCCCAAATTGCCATGTTTAACAATCTGCTCTTTATGTAATCAACCATCTTGTCACTATTCCCCACATGACTTGACATCCCTCATTGGTCAACTAACCCAACCATACCTCTTATTATGGGACTTCAATGCTCACTCCTCTTTATTGGGCGGACCCCGATCTGATATTTTTGGCACTCACATAGAGCAGTTGATATTAACAACTGAGCTATGCTGCCTCAACCAGATGGCCTATACTTACCGTTCCTCCACGCATGACACATTCTCTGCTGTAGATTTGTCTCTGGCAAGCGATTCTGTGGCTCCACGTTTTGACTGGGCTGTCCTTAACGAAAGTTTTTCCAGTGACCACTACCCTGTTCTTCTCCAGCACACTGAACCGACCCCCTCCATTCAACTACCGCAGTATAACGTCTCCAAAGCCGACTGGGATACCTTTCAGTCTCTGTCCAGCAGCATCAGTGACTTTCATAGTGATGAGCCCCAGATACGAACTATACTTATTTCATGGATTTTCTCCACTGTGGCCTCCGCATCCATCCCTAAGACGTCTTCTCGAACCCGGGAGTGTCAGGTTCTGTGGTGGTCACCTGCTTTGAGAGCCTTGGTCACCTTTAAACACCGCCTTGAAAGAACCCCCCCATCAGCTTCGCGCACACTTTGTAGAGACCCGATTGCTCATCCCGCATTCTGATAACCCGACACCGATTCCCAATCTCGTCCGAGATGCTCTGCACCTCTCGTCATTGAAGACTTTTCACAACAGAGCCTCTGCACTGATTAAACGGGCGATCAGACTGAGAAAATTGACCTCTTAGAGAGCCTATTTCTCTAGCTTCGCTCACCGCACTTCTACTACGCAAATAAGTGAGAAATTCAGAAGGATCAACGGTCTGAATGCTCGCCCTTCATTGTCATCACTCACAAGTGCTGTTACGGGGGAAACTATGTTGGATCATTGTGACATAGCCAATTGCCTTGCCTCACATTTCGCTAAGGTTAGTTCAGATGAGTCCCACACAGACGAGTTCCTTCGACACAAACGTAACGCCGAATCGCAGACCCTTATGTTTAATGGGGATCGGGCCTTTACATACAATGAGCCTTTCACTATGTCTGAACTCTTGTACGCCTTACAACAATGTTCAGATACTACTCCTGGCCCCGATGGTATTCCATATGCACTTATCAGACATCTTCATGAGGATGCTCTACAATTCGCTTAAACGGTCCCAGTCCCCAAACCTGGTAAGGACCCAACATTCTCCTGTTAATTACAGACCCATTGTCCTAACGTCTTACCTGTGTAAGTTAATGGAGAAAATGGTAAATCCCAGATTAAAGTATTATGCTGAAACGATACCATACCAAAATGGTCACGCCCCAGTAGATCTACTCTACATTCACTAACCCATCTCAAACACCAAGTATGGGCAGGTTTTGTGAACCGCCATCCTACTGTGGCCATATTTTTTTATATAGCAAAGGCGTACGACATAACTTGGAGACACAGGATCCTCAAACTTTTGTATGACTGGCATGAGGGGCCCTTTTTGATGGATAGAACTTTCCAGGTCAAGACTGGGGGACAGCTGTCGTGCTGCATGCCACTTCAATCGGGAATACCCCAAGGCTGTGATCTTAGTGGGACACTTTTTATCAATGCGATCAATGAAATTTCTGATTGCCTTGTGGCGGGCGTGTCTCATAGTCTTTTTGTTGATGACTTTGCCGTATACTAAACCTCCCCCACCTTACCACACATATTACGTCGCCTTAGCACCACTTTAGGTGCCATTCACAAGTGGGCATCCAAGACGGGGTTCCAGCTTTCCCTAGAAAAGACTAAAGTCATGATATTTTACCGTGACAAGTGTCATTTGCGCGGTCATACCACTGATCTGCGAATGGGGGGTTTCCGTATCCCCTTTTCGACACCGTAAAGTTTCTTGGTATGACCATTGACACTCCCCTTAATTGGATTGGTCACATCAATGGAGTGAAAGCCCGCCGTCTCCAGCGCATGAACGTCATAAAGGCTGTTGCTTGGGTCCATTGGGGGGCTGATAGGCCCACCTTAATTATGCTTTATAAAGCCATAGTCCTATTGGTTCTAGAACTATGGCTGTCCAATATATGGTAATGCTTCCACCACTGTTTTTCAAAGGCTCAACTCTGTCCATCACTTGGGGATCCGATTGAGCTCTAGGGCTTTTCGATCTTCCCGGATTAGTAGTATGCTGGCGGAGGCTGGTGAGATCATCATCGCATTTTGGTTACGATGAACTCTGCCGTTCTCTTGTCGGCATCGCCACTTACTGATAGATATCTCGCGGACGGCCCACTGGATAGTTTGTCACCATCATTTCCCCTTGTGGCTATGAACCTATTTTCCACTCACAACATACCATTCCCACGGGTTTCAGTGCCTTAGTGCACCGTGCCGCCATGGTGCATTCGAAGTCCTGCCTTTTGCTTTCACCTGACTTTGACCGGCAAGTCCACTGACACGCGCGTATTGCGCACTATGGCCCTGAACCACCTGCTCCGTCACCGTCCTGCTGTCTTCATTTATACAGATGGTTCAAAGGAGGATGGCTTAGTGGGTTGCGCTGCAGTGTCTGAATATAGATCACATCAGAGCACGCTCCATCCGTATTCCTCAGTGTTCACTGCTGAATTATTAGCTATCCAGGATGCATTGGACATGATTGGTGATCTCCCGTGCAACGTTCCTCACATTGTCATATGCAGTGACTCCTGAAGTGCCCTGCAGGCACTACAATGCTATGCACCCCGTGACCCCCTTCTTAGACACATTGCCAGCTTGATTTATGTCCTTCTGCTCATGGGCCGTACCATCACGTTCTGCTGGGTCCCTGCCCACGTAGGTATTAGTTGGAACGAAAGAGCGGATACTCTGGCCAAGAGAGCTAGGCGGGGCACTCCTAGCGACTCTCTCATGCGTCTACCTGACGTCCTTCCGGTACTTAAGTCTACAATCCGTTATGCGTTGTGTGTGGAGTGGAAGAGTCTCCCTACCACTATACATCTCTATTCTTTCAAAGACGACGTATTTCCCTGGACGACTCCTCCCTCCTCTGCTCGTATTGACCAGGTTGTGCTTACCAGGCTTCGTCTTGGCCATACTAGGCTAACACATGGTTATCTTATGTCTCTACCTACAACTCCACCTCCCTATTGCCAGCACTGTCAAACAGTTCTTACAATTTCCCATATACTGTATTGTGCACCTGCCGTAACTTTAGATATGAATGTTTGCGTTATCTCCAGAACCGTTCCCTTCCCGAATTGCTTTGTGACTCCTCTACTTTTACCTTTGCACTGCTACGTTCCTATCTACAAGCCATACATGTGTTCCATGAATTATAACTGGCCTACCCTTGCATCTCCGCTTCCCATCCTTGGACTCCTAGCCTTATAAATGGCCATTGGCTCAGAAGGCTAGAATAAAATCATCATCATCATCACACCTTTCTGACCTCCTGATCCCCACCTCCTCCTCCACTACTTCTCTTCTTCTTCCTCCCATACCCCATCCAACTATGTTTGCTGGCACTTCATTCCTTACATTCAGCAATTCGTTGAAGTACTCCCTCCATCTTTCGACTCTCTCTTGCTTCTCGGCTAGCACTCGCCCCTTCTTATCTTTCACACCCTTACTATTTCCCTTTCTACTTTCCCTAACTTTCTTGACTTCTTTCCAAAAACAGTTTCTGACACTCCCTCCATTTTACACTCAGATTCATTCCAAATTCCTCATCTACTCTTCTCTTACTTTCCTTCACTACTCTCTTCACCACTCTCTTTTTCTCCAAGTACCTCACTTTTTTCTGTCTCTCCAAATCTTCATTCCCTCTACTACCCAACCACTCTCTATACGCCGTCTTCTTGTCTTCCACAGTAATTTTTACCTCTTCCATCCACCATGCTGTACCCTTTACTCCCCTTCCTCTTCTCCTTACTCCACACACCTCCTCACATGCTGCACAGATCTCTACTACTTTAAAAACTTTTCTCACCTCCTCCATACCTTCCAGGTCAAACCTACCTAGTCGTCTTTCTACTGCTCTCCTGAACTCTTCCTTGATCTCCTCCTCCTGCAACCTCTTCACCCTCCTCGCCATTCCACCTTGCTCTCGCCTCTCACCAGCTCTCCTCACCCACTTCTTTTGTATCCTAATTTTAGCTACTACTACATAATGGTCAGACAGACCCCTCCCCCCAATACCCCTATTCACCCTAGCATCCAGCACAGATTTAATTCGTTCATCCACACATATATAATCAATCGGTGCCTTTCGTTCCACCACTGTCTCATCCTTCTTCCTCCACACCACTTTCCATGTGTACCTGTGTATCATTCTGTGTCAGAAGAAGGTGTTGGCTATCCACAGCCTCCTCCCCACACATACGTCCGCAAGTGGACTACCATTCCCATTTTTGCTCTATTTATTAATTCATTTTTTTTGGTTTTCCTCACTAGAGCTCCATCAAGCTTTGAAAATACCGCCTAGAACCCCTTTCAAGATAAATTTGTAAATTTTTCGGTAGAATTTTTTTCCAGCCATAGGTCGGTTCCTCCTAAAAGCACAGGGTCGCTATCGCTCGCCAGGAAAATATTGACATCTAAATGGCACGAATGGTCTTAATATCGCCAAACTAATGGAGTGAGCGTCATAAAATTTCAGCTAGTGGGGTTAAGGGGAGACTGACCGTTTTTTGGTCTATTAATTCATTTATTCATATATTTTTTTAGTTTCCTCCCTAGACCTTCATCAAGCTTAGAAAAACACCCCCTAGACCCCCGTCAAGATAAATTTGTACATTTTTCGGTAGAAAAATTTCCCGGCCGAAGGCCGGTTCCTCTTAAAATTGCAGGCTCGCTTTTGCTCGCCAGGAAATAATCGACACCTAAATGGTATGAAAGGTCTTAAAATTGACAACGAAATGGGGGGAAAGATGTTAAAATTGCCAAACTAATGGGCCGAACGTCTTATAATCTCAAAACTATTGGGGCTAAGCATTAGGGAGAAGGGGGTCCAGAAAAACGGTCTGCCTCCCCCTTGTGTACCGGCGACGTATTATATATTTGGTTTCAGTTTCATTTAGACGATTTTATGAAGCTTAGGAAGGATATATGGTAGCAAAAAAGAGTTAATTGATATAGTCTGTAGCCTTTTTTGGGGTAGACGTTCTTCCCAAGCTGAATTAAATCTTCTAATAGTTGGCAGAATGGGTTAATGAGTCATTTTGAACCTTAACTTTTGTCATGTGTAGGCCTATTCTTATATGAATTCTGCTACGATAACTGTGCCTAATCCGTAACTTGTGACCTGTGCCTTGTGACCTGCAACCTGTAACTTTTGACTTGTAACTTGTGCCTTGTGACCTGTAAATTGTGACCTGTGACTTGTAACTTGTGACCTGTGACTTGTAACTTGTAACCTATAACTGTTGACCTGTAACTTTTGACCTGTGCCTTGTGACCTGTAACTTTTGACCTGTGACCTGTAACTTTTGACCTGTGACCTGTAACTTTTGACCTGTGACCTGTAACTTTTGACCTGTGACCTGTAACTTTTGACCTGTGACCTGTAACTTTTGACCTGTAACTTTTGACCTGTAACCTGTAACTTTTGACCTGTGACCTGTAACTTTTGACCTGTGACCTGTAATCGGTGGCTTGTAACCTATGACCTATAACTTACCTATGACCTGTAACCTGTGACCTGCAAATTGTTACCTGGTAATCTGGTAATCCTCTCAGCATTCGAGGACGCCTTTCTTTCTTATATTTTGACTATCACTAGAAGATTTTATTCAGCTTAGGAAGGAATTTGGGAAATGAGATAGGTTGCTTTTATACTTATTACCCATTTGATAGCAAGAGATCCTACCTAAACTGCACAAAGTCGTCTAATATTTGATAGCAAGAGATCCTACCTAAACTGCACAAAGGCGTCTAATATTTGATAGCAAGAGATCCTACCTAAACTGCACAAAGGCGTCTAATATTTGATACTAAGAGATCCTACCTAAACTGCACAAAGTCGTCTAATAATAAACTGCACAAAGTCGTCTAATAATAAACTGCACAAAGTCGTCTAATAATAACCATCATATACTAAGAGATCCTACCTAAACTGCACAAAGTCGTCTAATAATAACCATCATATACCAAGAGATCCTACCTAAACTGCACAAAGTCGTCTAATAATAACCATCATAATTATACTGTCATGAAGAAACACGTCATCCTGTCCTGAAGAGGTTAACCCATTCAGTACCGGTGCCGTTTGTTTTAACTTTGTTCTGGCTACTATTAGGTGATTTCATTCAGATTAATAAGGGTCTCCAGCAATTAACCCTTTGAAGCTCTGACGCGTTTTAGCAGTTTAATTTTGGCTATCATTAGACGATTTTATGCAGCTTAGGAAGTATCTGTGGGTATTAAAAGGGTATATACTATCTCAATCAACCCTATCACTTCCATATACCGTTACTAATCTGAATAAAATCGTCTAATAGTAGCCAGAAACAGAACAGAAACGCGTATTGGAGCTTGAAAGGGTTAACAGCTTCGAACTATCTCACTAGTCCCTTTTTTTACTACCCTAGATCTGTCTTAAACTGCACAAAATCGTCTAGATATAACTAGAGTATATTTATAAAGACGTCGACGGTACAGAAGGGGTTAAGGGCAAGTATTTGGTTTTCCTGGACTCCCTTCTCCCTCGTGTTTAGATACATTAGTTTTGAGATTCTAAGACGTTCGTTCCATTAGTTTGTCGATTTTAAGACCTTTCGCCCCATTTGTTTGGCAATATTAAGACCTTTCGTGCCATTTTGGTTTCAATTTTTTACTGGCGAGCGGTAGCGAGCCTGTAATTTAGGAAAAACCGGCCTAAATATAGAATACTATAAATAGAAGAATAAATAATGATATAACCTCCCCTTAAGACCCCACCTCGTTTTTTTCTCTTTCTCTCCCTCTCTCTTTGGCTTGTAACCATGCGGCCCCATTCAGCCTACTGTTTTAAGACGTTTACCCCCATTCAGATGTCAATATTTTCATAGCGAGCGATAGCGAGCCAGCATATATATATTTTTGTTTTGACAGCAAGCTAAATTTGTACATTTTTCAATAGAAACATTTCTCCGGCGAAGCCGGATTTCTCTATACAATGCTGGCTCGCCTGGAAGAAATCGACACCTGGATGGGGATAAACGTCTTAAAACAGTTGGCTGCATGGGGCCGAATGGATACAAGCCAGGGAAAGAGAGAAAAGGAGAGAAAAATAAAAAAAGCCGGTGACCCCCCATAACTAATTGGTCGTTTGTCCCCCACAGTCCACCAGCCGAACTGCTAAACAAACTAAACAAACCAAACAAACAACCCAATAAACAAACACTAAACACACAACTAACTAAACAAACACACTAATAAACAACAAACAACAACAACAAACTAACTAACTAACTAACCAAACTAACCAAACAAAATAACAAACAAACACAACAACAAACTAACTAACCAAACAAACACAAACAACAACAAACCAACCAAACACAACAACAAACTAACTAACCAAACAAACACAAACAACAACAAACCAACCAAATAACCCACTAATTCTTTCATTTCAGATGTTATGTTTTTGTTTAAACCTTTTAGTACTAGTGACGTGTGTTTTATATATATATATACACCGGTATATATATATATACTAACCAAACAACTCCTTCATTATTCCATTTAAGACTTTTTGTTTTGTTTTGTATTTTTTTTAACTAATTGGTCGTACTCCCCCCCCCCCCACAATCCACCACCTGACCCACTAAACAAATTAAACACACAACAAAATAACCAAACAAACAAAGTAACAAACAACCCACTAATCAAACAGCTAAACAAACAAACTAACATACCACTAAATAAACAACAAACTTAACAAACCATTAAATAAACAACTAAACAAACAACTAAACAAATATACAAACAAACCTACTAACAAACAACCCGCTAAACAAACAACTAAACAAACAAACCAACCAACCAAACAAACCATAAACTAACAAACAAACAAACAAACCTACTAACAAACAACCCGCTAAACAAACAACTAAACAAACAAACCAACCAACCAAACAAACCATAAACTAACAAACAAACAAACAAACCTACTAACAAACAACCCGCTAAACAAACAACTAAACAAACCAACAAACCAACCAAACAAACCATAAACTAACAAACAAACAAACAAACCTACTAACAAACAACCCGCTAAACAAACAACTAAACAAACAAACAAACACACCAAACAAACCATAAACTAACAAACAAACAAACAAACAAACAAACAAACTAACAAACAACCCACTAATTCTTTCCTTTCAGATTGTTTGTATTTGTTTACACTTTTCAGTACCGTTGACATCCTTCTCATTCCATGTTAACAACTATTAGACGATTGTATTCAGCTTAGGAAGGATGTTTACCGGCTAAATGATGAGACTATCTAAATTTACCATTTTAGCTACCATATGTCCTTCCTAAGCTTCATACAATCGTCTAAATGCAGCTGAAATCAAAACCAAACGAAGTCGCCGGTACTGTAAGGGTTAAGCCTTTCTGTGCTAGCGACGTCTGTTATTTATTTTAGCTGCATTAGGACGATTTTAGGCAGGTTAGGAAGGATCCGTGGTCGTTAAAAGGGTTGATTCGAGATAGTTCGAAGCCTGATCATTACCACAGGTCCTTCCTAAGCTGAATATAATATATTAATAGTAGTCAGAACCAAAATATAATGGTGGATGTCGACGGTACAGAAGGGGTTAACTCTTGGCCTGTCTCACATATAATGTAAAATTTGTAAAACAAACAAACCAAAACAAGAACGACACAATACTTAAAACTTATATTTAACTTATTAAACATTTATTTAACATATTTATTTATTTATTAACTTATATATTTGACTTATACCTAAATAAAGTTCTGCCCGTATTCGAATTATCATATACTATTACAAAGGATAAGCTTAACCTCTTTCTTTATAAACTGAGATTTCATTGAACATGAAATAATATACTGTATGTACTGTACAAACTCTTATACTCGCTTTATAGAACTAATTAATGATAATACGTAAAAAAATTATATATATATATATATATATATACAGTATACTGTATATACTGTATATATATACTGTATATTACCCTGGTGGTCTCCTAAATGTTCCAGGGCCCTTCGTGTTAAGCGAGCGACTTGGAAGAGCTTTCGCTGCAAACGTCTTGCTCCTGCTTCTCAGGAGTCCTTTTTTTTCTCTTTTGCCGCGCATCTGCTCTTCTCCATCGCACTATCAAAATTGCTAAGCGCCAGAGTTGGGTGTCCTATGTCTCTTCTATTATGTCTCACACTCCGGTCGCTTCTGTTTGGAAACGTATCTGCAAGATCTCTGGAAAACATCTTTCCTTTCATACTCCAGTCCTTCATGTGGATGGTGTTTCTGTTGCTGACTCCGAGGGAGTCGCCAATCAACTGGGCTTTTACTTTAGCTCAGTTAGCAGTGGTTCTCACCTTCCCTCTGAATTTCACTCGCTTAAGGTTGTGGCGGAAAGTACTCCAATTACTCTTCGTCTTTCCTCTGACGAGTCCTATAATGCACCATTTTTCTCGACCGAGTTGCACACCACCCTCCGTGCCTGTAAGAACATTTCTGAAGGCCCTGACGGTGTCCATTACCCCATGCTCAAACATCTTTCCTCTCAAGGCCTGTTCTTCTTGTTGGCTCTCTACAACAAAATATGGTCTTCTGGTATTTTCCCTCCCTCTTGGAGTTCTGCTCTAACCATCCCTTTTCTTAAACCTGGCAAGACTGGGTTCTCGCCTCAGGACTATCGTCCCATTGTTCTTACCCATTGCTTGTGTAAACTCTTTGAACGTATGATTAACGCACGCCTCATGTGGCTTCTTGAGTCCCGTCAGTTGTTGTCTTCTTCCCAGTTTGGGTTCAGGCGTGCACGTAGTACGCTTGACCCCTTAATTCGCTTGGAATTGTATGTCAGGACTGCTTTTACTTGTCGTCAATCTGTCATTGCTGGTTTTTTTTCGATCTAAAAAAAGGCCTACGACTCTACCTGGAAGCTCCACATTTTACGTCAACTCCGTTCTTTTGGAATTTAAGTTAATTTAGGTGTCTTTATTCTTCTAGGACTTTTCATGTCAGGATTAATTCCCTCTTATTCCGTCAAGTGGAGGGTGTCCCACAAGGTTGTGCTCTGAGTACCAACCTTTTTCTCTTCGCTATCAACGGTATTGTGTCCTCTCTCCCTGTTGGGGTTCAGTCTTCATTATATGTAGACGACTTGGGAATCTACACAGCCGACCTGGATATTGAGTCCTTACATTTACTCATCCAATCAGCAATTCTAGCTGCTTTGTCTTGGGCTATCCACCAAAGGTTCCGCTTTTCCACCTCCAAATCCTGTGCTATGACCTTTACTCGCTGCCATGCTATCCCTCCGCCTCCTCTTACTCTTTATGATACTGTTCTGCCTTATCGTTCTTCTACTACTTTTTGGGTCTTACTTTTGATTCTCGTGTTAATTGGAATGCTCATAATTCCTCGGTCAAGGTTGCTGGTTTGCAGCGCCTTCGCCTTCTTCAAACCTTAACTTAGGGTGCGGATCAAACTCTTCTTCTTCGTCTTCATACAGTTCTTGTACTCTCTAAGCTAGATTATGGCTGTCAAGTTTACTCTTCAGCCTCTGACTCCATTCTCCATACACTTGACTCTGTTTATAATTTTGGTTTACGTCTTGCCCTTGATGCATTTCGTTCCTCTCCTGTTGACAGTCTCTATACTGAGTCTGGCTTACCTTCGCCTGTCCCTTCGTTTCTTTGCTCGGCTTCAACAATTCCATTCTTTACATCTTTCCCTTCCCCCTTCTGTCCATGCTATATTTTCCCCATCTTAGATCCCCTTTTTCCGTTCTCATGCGCTCGCTGCTTGCATCATCTTTCTGTTTCTAATAGCCTCCCTTTCCGCTTTTGCTCTTTTCCCCCCTGGCTTTTACCTTGTCCCTTGGTTTGCCCTTCCATTTTCCCTTGTTCCAAATCCTCTACCTCTCCCCTCATTCTTCGTTCTTGTTTCTTGCATCACCTTTCTGTTCACTCCACCACCACTCCTGGGTTTACTGATGGCTCCAAAACGTTGGTTGGCGTTTAGTTTGCCGTGCTTTTCCCCACTTTCCCTCCTCGTCCTTTACTTTATTCTCAGATTCCCCACAGTGCTCTCCTTCTCTTACAGTCCTCTCCTGCTCTTCATCCTTTAGTTCTTTCTATCCAGGAATGGCTTTTCCGTCTTTCCGTCCGAAAAAAGATTGTCATCATTTGCTGGGTTTCCAGTTGCGTTGGCGTTGGCGGTAAAGAGCGGGCTGATTGCCTTGCTCGTTCTGCTGCCGTACGGAGTACCCAATCCTCACTCGCTCTTCCGGCCTCTGATTTCTTCCCTGCCTTGCCCAGGTTTCTTTGGTCGAGGTGGCAAACTCAGTAGTCCACTATCTCCACTAATAAACTCCACTCTGTCAAATCTTTCATTTCTGGATGGTCTTACCCCTTTCACAGTATTAAACGTTGGGAGACTGCATTGGCCTGTCTCCGGATAGGCCATACCAAGCATATCCATTCGTATATACCCCGGGAACGGCGAGAACACCCTTTAGAGGTATTGGTGGTGAAAGGAGACAAACCTCTTGAGATCCAAAAGGCCTAAAAAAAGGCCCCAGTAGCACCTAAAACAAGGGAATATGTGATTAAGTGAGATCATTCCCCTCCATACCTCCTATCACTCCTCCACGTGTGTCAAAACCCCCTACTTCCCCCCCCCCCCCCCTTCAATTATCACCTATTTTTCCTCTTATTCCCTTGTTTATCGGTGTATTTACCGCGCCAATATCTCCAAACCAGTACCAAGGTGTGTTCCTGCTTGTGTCTAGTGCGTGGGGAAAGGAGAGCGTGAGAGACAGGCTTCAGTCTCCCTCTAGGCATCGAGAGAGGAGGGTGTACGGCTCGCGCGTCTCTCACCTCATGACTGAACGGTCGGCAATAATTCGCGATTGTCACCCCTCCAATACTATTCCTACTTGTTTTATTGCTGTTACATGTTATTATCTTCATATTAAACATAAAATAGGCGCATATGAATAAGTAATAACGATATTTATCATGAAATGACGGGAATGAAGCCTAATATCGTCGCCTGACAGTAGGGTGTTCACTACTTATAGCTCGTGCTTTAATGGGTGTCACGTTCTCCACCTCCTCTTTGCTCGCACTGTGCCGTTCAGTTATCTGTCTCCCACCTTTTCCTTGATTGCCCCTTATATTCTGTAGCCCGCACACTTTTCTTTCCATTTCTATCTTTCTTCCGCCGACCTCCTTGTCTTGCTGATATTCTTTCGGAATCTGCTTCATTTTCTATTGACCGAATTATGTCCTTCCTTCATTATATTCACTTCCTTGCCGATAATTAGTTAGCTTCTTTGCCTTATCTTAATTTCGTGCCATATGGCCTCTGTCGCCTGGTACGTAGAATTAATTAATGTAATGTATATATATATATATATATATATATATATATATATATATATATATATGTACTATATATATATATATATATATATATATATATATATATAAATATATATATATATATTATATATATATATATATATATATATATATTATATATATATATATATATATATATACTGTATATTGTACATAGGCTATACATAAATGGAATGTCATAGTACTGGTTAAGAAGGTATAGGCTATGTTTAACCATTCTTCAACTGCAATTATATATAATATTTTAAATTAATAATTTATTGAACAATCACAGATAAACTGCAGTAATAAAATAATCTCCTTCACCTGACCATTAACAAATATATGGAAACGAAGGAAGAGGAAGAGGTGTGTGTGTGTGTGTGTCTGTGTGTGAGTGTTCAATTGAAAACTGTATACAACATTTCGACATCATGTATATGTATATTTTTAAGACATGCTCGGGAATCTAACCTAGGACTTAAGGGAGCCCACCTCGATTGTTTTTCTCTTTCTCTCCTTGGCTTGTAGCCATTCGGCCCCATTCAGCCTACTGTTTAAGACGTTTACCCCCATCCAGGTGTCAATATTTTCCTGGCAACTGGTAGCGAGCCAGCATATATATACTGTATATATATCTTTCTTTTGACAGCAAGCTAAATTTTTACATTTTTCGATAGAAAAATGTCTCCGGCGAAGCCAGATTTCTCCATATAATGACGGCTCGCTTACGCTCGCCAGGAAGAAATCGACACCTGGATTGGGATAAACGTCTTAAAACAGTAGGCTGAATGGGGCCGAATGGATACAAGCCAGGGAAAGAGAAAAGGAGAAAAAGATTAAAAAAAGCCGGTGGCCCCCTTAAAGTACAAGAGCGATTCTGCCAAGGCGCCCATCTGAAACACAATGGCGCTATTAACCCCTTCTGTACCGGCGACGTCTCTTTACCTTCATTATGGCTACTATTAGAAAACAAATTACCGAAAATTGTTCAAACATATCTAGAAGGGGGATTTTTTTTTTTTTTTTTTAGGATTGGTGAATGTCTAGGGAAGAAACTAAAAACAATATATAAATAGACCAATAAATAAACACTTCCCCCAGCCTGGTGCAGATGAACGCCTTGGTATATTCTCAATTGACTTTCCTTGTTTCGAATCCTTTCTTTAATTCCTTTAATCAGCTGGAGTGTTGTATATTTATTTACTGTTAATGCCAAATTATTTTATTCCTTTTAGGAGATATTTCCATACTTCACATGGGTAAAATTGTTATTTACTAATTTGATTTGAAGGGTTCCTTCTTTTGTTCAGTAAAAGCATCTGGAGGTAGCTAGAATAATAAATGAAAGTCGTCCGATTGAAAAGAATAATTAATTGTTATTTATTATGATAGACAATATTGTACAAATATTAAAATAATATATACAGGTATATATACTTTATGGTTTATTTTTCCTATTACTACCTACATTGTGATAAGGAGAAAACTACTATCCGATAATCATATTATGCAAACAAAAAATTATATGGGATTTTTTGTTTTCTCGCATGTCCTTCCTTCATCATATTTGCTTCCTTGCCGATATTTTTATTTTTTTATTTTTTTATTTTTTCTATGTGATTGAGGAAGGCAAAAGGCAGAACTGCCTATAGCGAGTGCCTCCCCCATAGTTGAAAGAGTGACAGGGCCAAAATCAAGGGACGGTCGAGCCAAAATGCCTGGACACACGGAGTTTGAAGCAATTTAAGTCATAGGAAGAGGGAAAGACTGATTCTGGGAGAGAGTTCCAGAGCTCAGCTGTTGAGTAGAAGAAAGTTTGAGAGTAACGTTTCACTCTTGGGTTGGAGAGATGCTTCTTTACCTTTTCTTAAGGGGAGTTGGGCTGTTTTTCTGGTCCCCTTTCTTCCTCATGCTTATCCCCATTAGTTTTGAGATTTTAAGACGTTTGCCCCATTAGTGTGTTGACTTTAAGACCTTTCGCCTCATTTCTTTGTCAATATTATGATATTTCGTGCCCTTTAGGTGTCAATTTTTTACCTGGCGAGCTATAGGGAGCCTGTAATTGTGAAGGAACCGGCCTTAGATCGTGACATTTTTCTACTGACAAATGTACACATTAATCTTGTAGGGGGATCTAATGGGTGTTTTTATATGTTTGATAGAGGTCTAAGGAGGAAACTAAAAATTATATAAACATATAAATATATAGACCCCCAAGAAATAATCACTGTTCCCTTAAGGGGGCAATAGGACCTACACCCATTGAAAAATCCGATTTTTTGTTGTCTAATGCTCGGTTCACACATGCACGAATTAACGTCCCGTCCATCCCCGACCCCTTAATTCACAGTGCCTAGGCGGCGTCCTTTTTGTGCATGCATAAAATGGTCCGTGTGGGTCTGGCAACTGCCAGAAAAGCTCGGTTCACACATACACGAATGAACGTTCCGTCCGTCCCCGACCAAGAAAATAGGCAGGACTGCGTCAATCTGGAGGCCCCATGTGGCCACGATGGCCTCCTCCATCAAACACGTAGTTATCAGCCACCACCCAACCTTATTATCGTCCTTACATTCAACTTATCTGTCACTATTAAATAAATATATATATATATAAAACAAAAACAAAAGCGAAACAGCGAGCGTACGACCTATGTAAACATGACGACCATAGCCGGGATACTACATCCTTAGATTTGTTGTTAGTTATTTAGGGCATATATTATAATGAATTACCGACGGTTTGGATATACTGTATATGGCAATGAAATACATGTCATAACTGATATATTTGCCTAAAAATATATCGATGGTTTCGACTCAGCGTTAAACTGGATAAATTCCCTAAATGCTTACAAGGAACATCTTACAAGAGCCAATAATGACTACGAAGGTGATTAGTAAACCAACTGTAGATCCAGTAGAAGCAGAGACTAACCTCGATTTTTTTTAAACAAAATGAAGCCGTTATAATGAAGCATAGAATAACCTTGAAACCTTAACACTAGAAGGGGATGGCAAAGAAGAAGACCTCGATAAGGCCCAAATAGAGTACTATAGGTAGCGCCAACGAACTTGACAATAATCTTGATCCCTGACACCTCTGTTGCAAGACGGGTACTACGTACCCTACGTAGAGAAGGTGGTATACACTGGGAAAGCTCTGAGGAACACTGATTATTGTAGTAGCGATAGAATAGCGAGAGAGATGCAACATTGCGGCGAAGAGAGAGAGATTGCAGAGAGTTGGTGAGTGGACGGGAGTTAATGATACGAAAGGCTTTCCTTTCTACATTGTCTAGGAGTGTGGTGTGAGAGGATTGGAGGATTCTCCCCACACATGTGAACATTGCTCAATACAAGGACACACTGCGCAGGGGTAAAGAACCCCTTGAGGCGGTTGAGGACACCCAGCTTGTGGGAGGCTGCCTTAGCAAGACGTAGTATGGTCCTTCCAAGTGAGAGCAGAAGAAAAAGAGACACCGAGAATATTGAGAGAATATGAAGGATTAATTTTTGTATTGTTGAAGAATAAGGGATAGTCTTCTGGAGGTTCCGGACAGGTAGTAAGATGGAGAAATTGGGTCTTGGAAGAAATAAATGCAGCAAGGTTTTCTCTACCCCAATTGAAAATAGTAGCTAAATCAGAAGATAGGTGTTCTATGGCTTCATTACGTTTGTTTTTGAGGGACTGCTGGATGGGCTGTTCTGGAAAACTAATTGAGTAGTGTAAGG
Organism: Paralithodes platypus; assembly: GCA_032716605.1. Taxonomy (NCBI): domain Eukaryota; kingdom Metazoa; phylum Arthropoda; class Malacostraca; order Decapoda; family Lithodidae; genus Paralithodes; species Paralithodes platypus. The sequence goes on from CM064485.1 coordinate 49,354,389, forward strand.
TAGAGTCGTCTGGCGTATGAATGGATGGGACTGGATGTACAGTTGAGAAGATCATTTATGAAAATTAGAAAGAAAATAGGAGATAGGACAGAACCCTGAGGAACTGAAGGAGGGTAGTTTATAAATTAAAGATTTGTGCCAGACTCTATGGAAGGCCTTCGATATGTCTAGTGCAACAGAAAAAGTCTCACTGAAGTCCCAAAAGGAGGATGACCAAGAGTTAGTAAGATATGAAAGAAGATCACCAGTAGAGTGACCCTTAACCCTTGAAGATCGGAAGCGGACTTAAGTCCGCCTCCAATTTGCAGCAAGTTAGGAGCATTATTAAGGCTTTTAAAGGGTTAAAATAGAGTGCAAATGGCCGGTAGCGCAGCGGGCCAGACAGCCGTCTCCCAGGGCTTACCGCCGCCCATTAACTCATGTTCCCTGTGTTCTCGAGAGGCCGGCAGTGTAGCCAGTAGTGAGCATAGCTGGGAAAAATATGCCGCTATACGCTAAACTCCCATGTTACTGGTATCACTGTATGAGAACCACGAGTGCTACATAGCTCGTTCTGGTCTCATTTTGAAGCTTTTAGCGCCTAGTTTTTTGCTGAATAAATTTCTTTTCATTCAGATACTTGATTTATCATTCAGGAGGGCATGAATATGCCCAAATAAGTCCAAAACCCCCCGCTAGACAAGGGTTAAGGAAGCCATACTGACGATCTGAGAGCAGATTATGAGAAGAGAAATGCTTAAGAAATTTGGAAGCAAGAATAGTTTCAAAAACTTTTGAGATACAAGAGATGTGAGCAATTGGACGATAGTTGGAGGGTTGAGAGCGGTCACCCTTCTTTTGGACAGTTTGAATGAGAGCAAACTTCCAGCAAGAAGGGAAGACGTTAGAGGAGAGACAGAGACGGAAGAGTTTGCCTAGGCAAGGGGTCAGCATGGAATGACAGTTTTTTAGTACAACAGGAGGAACACAGTCCGAACCGTACACCTTCTTAGTATTAAGCCCAGAGAGGGTAGAAAGTACATCTTAAGAAGAGATTAGGATATTAGGCATAAGTAGGAGAGAGGGGGGTGGAGAGGGAGGAATAGCACCGAAATCATCAAAGGTAGAGTTTCTAGCAAAAGTTTGAGCAAAGAGTTCAGTTTTGTCAGAGGAAGAAGTGATGGTTGTGCCATCAAAGTGGAAAAGTGGAGGGAAAGACGAGGAAGAACATTTGTTGGAGAGATTTTTGGCTAGATGCCAGAAAGCTTGGGAAGAGCTAGAGTTGGATAGTTCAGTGGATTTATTATTGATGAAAGAGTGCTTGGCACGTCGAAGAACAGATTTGACTTGATTCCGGGCAAAAACTTAGGAAGAATGAGATTCTTGAGTTTTAAGGCGTCGGTACCGTTTGAATGTTTCCTCCTTGTTGCGGACAGCAGGAGAACAACCGTGAGTAAACCAAGATTTGTTTGCATTAGACTGAGAGAAAGAATATGGAATGTACGCTTCCATGCCCGAGAGGATTACCTCGGTAATGCATTCAGCACTCTCCGAGGGTCCTCGGCCATGGCAGCAGAAGTCATTCCATGGGAAATCAAAGAAGTACTGCCGGAGAGCCTTCCAGTCTGCAGTGCCTAAGTGCCACAAGCGCCGCCGGCTGGGAGGATCGGATGGCCGTACTGAAGAGATAGGACAGGTGACAGAGATAAGTTTATGGTCAGAGGAGCCCAAAGTAGAGAAAAGATTGACAGTATGAGAAGAAGGGTTAGAAGTCAGAAATAAGTCAAGAATTTTGGGCCGATCTCCAAAGCGATCCGGGATACGGGTGGGCTGCTGGATCAGCTGTTCTAGGTCATTTATGATAGAAAAGACATAGACTTGTTTACCAGGTTGGTCAGTAGTGAGAGAGGAAGCCATTGGCAGTGGTGAACGTTGAAATCTCCTAAGATGTAGATTTCAGAGAAGGGAGAGATGGATAGAATGTGTTCCGCTTTAGAGTTTAGATACTCAAAGAATTTGGGAAAGTCGCTAGAGTTAGGGGAAAGATAGACAGCACAGAAATACTTTGTATGAGAATGACAGGATAGTTTGAGCCATAAAGTTGAGAATTCAGAGGAGTCGAAATCGGGAACACGAGAGCAACTGAGTTTGTTGTGCACGTATGCACAACATCAGCCTTTGGCTTTGAAACTAGGATAGAGGAAGTAACAGGATACAGAGAAGGGGCTGCTGGCAGTTGTCTCAGATACCTTGGATGCGGTGAAGAAAAGAATATCAGGTTTGCAGGAGGAGAGATGGTGTTCGGCTGAGTGAAAATTAGAGGAAGGGCCGCAAATATTGCAAAAGTTGATAGTAAGAGTCACAGGCCGTGGTCCAGAGCATTTAGAGGGGTCGTCAGGGGAAGGTCTGGCAGGTGAGGGGCATTTGTGGTCCCCCTTCCCCCCCCCCCCCTCCCGGGGACTCCGAGGCTGGGCCTGTGTTTATCATCATAACAATTGTTTTTTGTGGAAGGAGGATGTGTGGTGTGCATGTTAAGTGTAGTGAAGTAGATAGGAGGAGGAGGTGTTTGTGAGAGCTGGCTGGACTACTCTCAGTCTAAGTGAGGCACAAAGGGAATCAGTAAAAGAGGCCAAACAAATGAAACAGGAGTTCCAGCAACTCCTTATCAAATGCCTACAGCCTCTCCTGGGTATAGCCCTGTTCTATTGGTGCCTACAATCTACCCCCATTCCCCCTATTAGTCGCCTTGTACGACACACGCAGTAGGACGCATGGGGCATATTCTTTTTTTCCTCCATCATAAGATGGAAGCCACCTTACCCCCTGGGGGGGGTGGGGGGTTTAGGGGGTGTAACGCTGGCCAGCTTGCCAGAATGCACTCGTAACTCGCTAGCGCTCGCCAGGGCAGTGATATGGGCTACAATAATCGTAGAACGATGTTCTTTCTTTCATAGAGTTCATGTTGTCACAGATAGATCAGTGGTGGTCTTTATTCTTGTCTGTGACACTTGGAAGCATTTTATATCATTGATAGAATATAAGATGCATTGTGTGAAGTTGGGGAGAAAGAGAGCGGGCAGCGAGGTGGTAGTGTGTGCGTGTGTATGTACGTATGCCTCCCTCGCTCGGAGGAGTCTCCCACGCCCGTGATTGGCCGGCGGGCCTGGCTACGTCATAGGACGCTTGCTCTTCATGACGTAGTCGTCTGTGATTGGAGGCCGCTGTCCTGGGACGGTGGTGCGGGCTCCTGCCCTCGTGTCTCCTTCAGAGCTTGGCACAGCGTGCTTGGTCCTACATGTCCTTTGCAATCTGTCCCCCATATAACCCCCTGTACTACTTTCTCTCTCTCTGAACTTCTTCGTTTTCATACTTCTCTCTTTATTCAATTACTTATCCCTTCTGGTTCTGTATACGACTTCCATAGTCGGCCAGTCGTATTACCAGCACCAGCTCTCACATATATGTTTGCACTAGTTTTAGGGATTATTAGAGTCATAGTCATATGGTAGCCTAGTGTTGGGGTGCTTCTAATTAGTGAGCTGTTCTTTCCCATTATTTAATGCTAGACAGTGGAAGGTATCTTTGGTCGTTGTCTGAGTTATGTATGTGGCAAGTCAGAGCCTGTACAACATCGACGAAGCTAGCTAGCCTGTAACCCTTGTGCATATTTTCCTTTGCGAGTGTAGCAGTATACAGGTGAAGGGTTTTTGCCTATGTATGCTTGCTACCTCATTTTGTTGACTTTTGTGGAGCGCCAGGGCAAGACTACTAGAGATCTGGACTTTCCAAGAGAGCCTCCAAGTCACTTAACGTAACATAAGGGAAATCTGTTCAAGGGGAGACAGTAGGCTACGAGCATGCTTGCTCTCTGCCTAGTTTGCTAGTACCTTTTATGCCACTGCTAGACTTTATTAGTGAGAAAGACAGCATTGTGTTTATTAACTTTCATTTTGTATGCTTTAGGAATTATTCACGCCTTATTTTAGCCTTGGTTGATGCATAGTGCACAAATCAGTTTGGGTTACGTTGGCTAAGGAAGTACTGTTTCTGAGTGGGTATTATTAGTGCTGTCACAGAGTTGTTGCACTCCCTTGTTATATATATATATGTATCCTACTTATTGGTGTATTTAAGATACTCGCTTTGGTGTCGTGCCCCTGCATTATTTCTGTTCTATATTAACGAGCATCTTAGAGCATTAGACCTTTTTAGAAGATTTCTTATCTGATTGCTGTAGGACTAGACTTCCAGTGTTTCCATAGAGCATTGAAGAGTTTAGTGTTGAGTACTGACTCACACTAAAAGTTAACGTAAGCATTTATTCCTTTATTAAATCTTATATAGTTTATTCAAGCATTGTTATTACTTTAGAGCATTTTCATAACGTAAGTACTCCTGTTGTGAGTTGGCTTTGCCGTCACCGCAAAGCCTTTGTAGAAGTGCACTAAAACCCATTCAACCTGTCCCAAAGAAGGGTGACCGCTCTCAACCCTCCAACTATCGTCCAATTGCTCTCATCTCTTGTCTTTCTAAAGTTTTTGAAACTATTCTTGCTTCCAAATTTCTTAAGCATTTCTCTTCTCATAATCTGCTCTCAGATCGCCAGTATGGCTTCCTTAAGGGTCGCTCTACTGGTGATCTTCTTTCATATCTTACTAACTCTTGGTCATCCTCCTTTCGGGACTTCGGTGAGACTTTTTCTATTGCACTAGACATATCGAAAGCCTTCGATAGAGTCTGGCACAAATCTTTAATTTCTAAACTACCCTCCTTCGGTTTCTATCCCTCCATATGTGCCTTTGTCTCCAATTTCCTTTCCGGCCGTTCCATAGCCGCGGTTGTGGACGGCCATTGTTCACTTCCTCACCCTATAAACTCCGGTGTTCCTCAGGGCTCTGTCCTATCTCCTATTCTCTTTCTAATTTTTATAAATGATCTCCTTAACTGTACCTTAATTCCCATCCATTCATACGCAGACGACTCAACCTTGCACTACTCCATTAGTTTTTCAGAACGCCCCAGCCAGCAATCCCTCAACGACAAACGTAATGAAGCCATAGTACTCTTAAATTCTGATCTAAATACTATTTCCAATTGGGGCAGAGAAAACCTTGTTAACTTTAATGCTTCCAAAACCCAATTTCTCCATCTATCTACCCGTCAGGATATCCCTTATTCTTCAACAATACAAAAATCAACCCTTCATTTTCTCTCAAAATTCTTGGTGTCTCTTTTTCTTCTGCTCTCATTTGGAAGGACCATATTACCAGTCTTGCTAAGGCAGCCTCCCAGAAGCTGGGTGTGCTCAACTGCCTTAGGGGGTTCTTTTCCCCTGCACAGCTTCTTGCTCTGTACAGGGGCATAGTGCACCCTTGTATTGAGTATTGTTCACATGTGTGGGGAGGTTCCTCTCACACCGCTCTCCTAGACAAAATTGAAAGGAAGGCCTTTCGTATCATTAACTCCCGTCCACTCACCAACTCTCTGCAATCTCTCTCTCTCCGCCGCAATGTTGCATCTCTCTCGCTATTCTATCGCTACTATAATAATCAGTGTTCCTCAGAGCTATCCCAGTGCATACCACCTCCTTTACGTAGGGCACGTGGTACCCGTCTTACAACTCAATCCCACCCCTACTCTGTGCAACTCTCCAACCCAAGAGTGAAACGTTACTTTCAAACTTTCTTCTACTCAACAGCTGAGCTCTGGAACTCTCTCTCAGAATCAGTCTTTCCCTCTTCCTATGACTTAAATTGCTTCAAACTCTGTGTGTCCAGGCATTTTGGCTCGAACGTCCCTTGATTTTGGCCCTGTCACTCTTTCAACTATGGGGGAGGCACTCGATATAGGCAGTTATGCCTTTTGCCTCCCTCCATCACATAGAAAAAAAAAAAAAAAAAAAAAAAAAATGATACCCCGTTATCCAATAGATTAACTCTGGAGGGTTTTGAGTGTTTTTGTTTACCGGCGAAATAGTTCGAGGGTTTGGAATTAGCATACCGTTGTAATAGATATAACAAATGGCCGTTGTTGCAGATATGGCCTATCATCTAGTCCATTATTAAGTGCCCTTGTTTATTTCGTAGTGCTGGTCGTAACAAATGGCGACCTTAGACCAGAATATAGTGAACTGAATATTGCAGTTTTTTTTTTGAGAAATCTTATTGCCATTTGGGGTTGTATTTATTTTTCGCATTGTTGGCAGTAGTATCTATAGATAGATAGATAGATAGATAGACATTGTTTTGAGGATACATAGAACTTGTTGGGAGTTATTGGTGACCTAGTATTGCACTCAAGAACATCTTCGAATATTTTTTGGTGAATAAAGCTACGCAAGAGTTTGTCTACTTTTGTTTTGACTTGAGAATTTTTTTTTTTTACTCCATCATGTCACTGGACGGGTCCGAGTATAGTGAAGGCACAGTGCGAGAGGCAGGCGAGGAGGTGGAGAAGGTGGAGTTGTTAAGCGGCGTTCGGGTGGTGAATAATGAGGAGGATGCTCGGAGCCTGTGTCAGCGGATCGTGTTTTGGGGCTAGACCGGTACGGACTGCAGTGTGTAGCCACGGTCTTAGGGTTTCCCGGTACTAGCGGTTTGTCGAGAAGTGAGCTGGTTGCCTGTGTGCTAGGTGGGGTGCATGGGGGTTCGGGTGGAGCGGGAGCTGGGGCACCTTCGGCCCAGCCCCCATTCCACTCGACTCCAACCATGGCGCCCCCTCGGGCTCCGGAGCCGGGTACGTTCCCGCAGGCCGATGGCCGCTGGCGGTTGGGTATGCCTCTAGGTGATTCACGGGGGTGGGTCCCCAATAGTAGCACCCCCTCCTCAGAGTTTGTCTTCCGAGATGTTGTTTCGGCTCGAGCTCGCCAAACTTGAGCAGCAGTCGGAATTTAAGAAGCATTAGACTGAGATTGAGCAGCGAAGGGCTGAGCTCGAGCAGCGGAAGTATGAGGCTGAGCTCGAGCAGCGAAAGCATGAGGCTGAGCTTAAGTATCAGGCTGAGTCTGCAAGGTATTGTGCCGATATTGACCTAGAGAAAACTCGTGTAGAGGTGACGAGGAACCGGGTCGCCCAGGGGGGTCGAGCCCATGACCAGTCCCTGTCGCATCTGGTTCCAGTGTTTGATGAATTAGGAGTTACAGAATTTGTTCTCCGGTTCGAGAAAAAGTGCCAGGAGCACCAATGGCCCAAGGAGAAGTGGGCAGCCCTTGTTTCTTCACGATTGACGGGGAAAGCACTCAAGGCGTACGATGCTTTGCCCCTAGATTCCTGTGTGAATTACAAGTTGTTAAAAGAGGCTGTCCTGAGGGCGTATGAACTACAGCCAGAGACCTATAGGCTGAAGTTTAGGGCGGTTCCAAAAAGAAAGGAGAGTACTTTCCAGGAACACGCTAGAGAGCTGTCAGATGCATTTGAAAATTGGTTAAGGTCGGAGAAGGCAACTACTTTTGATTCATTAAACAACTAGTGTTGCTGGAACAATTTTTTAAATGTACTGGCATTGACTTGACTCTTAACCTTAAATAAAAGCAACCAAAAACTCTGCAGAAGGTGGCTGAGCTGGCTGACCTTAGGATGTCATTGATTCGTGGGTGCGGGTCTGCACAGAGAGCTGAGGCAGGTAACCAGGGGCGTACCACTCCACCCCCCCGAATTAATGACACAACAACTAATTATCCATTCAAGAGTACTGTTGCCAATTATGATCCCAAGTCGAAACCCTTCCTGTTTAAGAAAGTCCAGGGCTCTTCCTCACCTCAGAGGAAGTCCAAGAGCGAAGTGGAGTGTTTCAAGTGTCATGAGAAGGGGCATATTGCGCGCTCATATCCGAGCACACTGCCTACAGCAGTGGTGTAACTAGTGAGCAACATTGGCGTTTCTTTGAGGTCTTCCGCGTTTGCCCGGGGTAAACAGTCGGTTGCGAAGTCATCGTCGGTGCAGAAGCAGTAGGAGGGCTCGTCACCCGTCCGTGATGTTTTTTGTGGTCATAGGGGGCACGGCACTTTGAGGTGGGCTGGTGTGAAGCATAGGCTTGAGTTGCTGCGTGATACGGGCGCTTCCCAGACACTTGTTAAGAATTTCACTGGCAAGCCTATTAACGTGGCTCGGGTTGTGGTGGTTCAAGGCATCAATGCTACGCGATCTTACCCGCTGGTCAGAATGGAGCTTGAGGTGGACGGTGTGACACGGGAGTTGGATGTGGGTGTGGTGGAGAAATTGCCAGTTGAGGGGGTCGACCTCCTTCTCGGCAACGACTTTGCGGTGCCCACTTCCGAGGTTCCACCCTTAGTCGTTGCCGAGAGGGCGGCCGGCACGAGTAGGGAGGAGCAAGAGGGGCTCGAGAGATCTCAGTCCGCTCAGGTGTCACAGCCTACTACCCAAGTTGCAGACCAGCGGAGGAAGGGTCGGAAGGAGAAAGTCGAGGCTGGTGGTCGGGTTGAGAGTTTGGACCCAGCGACACTCCTTGGTGACTCGGTACTTGACCCAAAGTTAAGCTCCGGAGTGGCCCCAGAACCTGTCCCCCCTAGTGACATGGTAGGGCGTGATGGCACTCCGCGACAGAGTAGTTCCCAGGGACAACAAGAAGATCTTAGTCTTGAGAGTTGTGGGAACGGGGCTATTGAACTCGAGGACGGGGAAGCATGTCATGTGAACCTGTTAAAGGAGTTTGTGAGGCAACCACCTGAGCAGCCTACTGTCCCTATGTTGGTCTGCAGTGGCCAAGGTGGAGAAGGAGAGGGGGGCAGTGGGGCACAGGTGGAGGAGAGTTGGGATTGTCATCTCTCGGCGGAGCAGTGGGCGGGGGACACGAACCAGGTGGCTGTGGAAGCGCTAGAGCACCTGCCTGAGCAGCAGTGTGCAGCGCTCCAGCCCCTGCTCGGTTCATACCCCACTGTTTGTGCCGAGCACCCAGGCCTCACAACTAATGCGGTGCACGAGGTTCCGCTGGCAGGTCACGTGAGTGTGAGTAGACTGTTGGCCTCGTTGTTTCAGTGGTTCAAGGTGGGCGACGAGGCTTTGGCATGGTTGTCAGGTCAGGGTCGATCCATGGCTTCTATGGGTGGTGGTCAGAATGAGGACATTGAGCAGATTGGTGAGGTTGGCTGTGGAATGGATGCGCCCGGTCGTCGCATAGCCTCACAATGCTGCTCTAGTAAGATGCAACAGCCCTACCATAGACCGACTGTATCTGGCCATCTCGCTGAAGGCGCTGATGCTGCGCAGGCAGATGTAGTCGCAAGGAATGCGGGGGTGCGCATATGCGGTATCGGCGGGGGAGCATTAGCAATTATGAACTGTGGGAGTGACTGCACAGGTGGTACAAATTGTCCCTCTCGTGACCTGGCTGTTCTTGGGACAAAGGTGGAGAAGGAGGGAGGCTATAGTGTAGAAACTGTGGTCTCGGCTGGGTTGTGGGAGGGTCATGAGCATGTTGTTCGTCGAGATAAGTTGCAACCTCTTGTTCCTAAGCGTCAAGAGAAGTTGTTTACTAGGCTGTGGCAGTACATCCGCATGTTTGTTGATTCTCCAGGCCTGATGTACGGGGTAGAATCCGACATGGAGGCTGGAGACAGTGCAAGGCTCAAAGTGGCTCCCTACCGTATAAATCCTGCTCAACAGCCTGTCGAGAAAACAGAGCTAGACTACATGTTGGAGAAGGGTCTGAGGGATAAAGGATATCGTGAGTGGCCGTTGCCAGTGAGTTTGCAACCTGAGTTGAGTGGCAAGATCCGTGTTTGTGTTGATTGCAAGAGTGTTGGTGCATTATCCCTGACAGACGCCTATCCATTACCCAGAGTTGACGACACCATAGACCGCATCGGGGCTGCCTCGTTCCTCACGAAGGTAGAACTAGTGAAAGGTTATTGGCAGGTCCCGTTGCCGGAGAGAGCGAAGAGAAGTGCCAGTATTGTGATGGACTGGGCAGTTTATCAGTGCCAGGTGTGGTTTTGCTGCCGGAACACAAGTTGGATGTGTGGCATGTTAAGGGCACTGATAATGTTCTGGCTGATTGTTTGTCACGGGAGGTTATGTCTTAAGGAGCACCCTCGCCGTTCAGTCAGTGTTTGTTTGAGAGTGGAGAAAAATTAGGCTTGCCCCTGTAGTGCAATGCCGCCAAAAACACTATTAAAAAATATAAAAACCTCACATAAAAACTCTTTCTTTTTGATAGTATATAAGTGCAGTATATCACAGCAAGCATCTAAGACACTCTGAGTTGTTGTCATAGTAGGCTAGGCTTGGTGAAGCTTGCTCGTTGAGCATGATATAATTATTATGATGCTATTATTTTGGGGAAGTGTTGTGCAGATTTGTTTTTATAATGCAGTGTTTTATGTTTGTGATCGTGCCTTGTTTTCACAACTTGGTAGAGTAGCTGGGTGATGCGGGGTTGGTGGGCATTCTGTCTGGTCAGATGTGGAGTTCACCTGAGGCTGAAACGTCCCACATCTTGGGCGGGGTGTTACGCTGGCCAGCTTGCCAGAATGCACTCGTAACTCGCTAGCGCTCGCCAGGGCAGTGATATGGGCTACAATAATCGTAGAACGATGTTCTTTCTTTCATAGAGTTCATGTTGTCACAGATTGATTAGTGGTGGTCTTTATTCATGTCTGTGACACTTGGAAGCATTTTATATCATTGATAGAATATAAGATGCATTGTGTGAAGTTGGGGAGAAAGAGAGCGGGCAGCGAGGTGGTAGTGTGTGCGTGTGTATGTACGTATGCCTCCCTCGCTCGGAGGAGTCTCCCACGCCCGTGATTGGCCGGCGGGCCTGGCTACGTCATAGGAATCTTGCTCTTCATGACGTAGTCGTTTGTGATTGGAGGCCGCTGTCCTGGGACGGTGGTGCGGGCTCCTGCCCTCGTGTCTCCTTCAGAGCTTGGCACAGCGTGCTTGGTCCTACATGTCCTTTGCAATCTGTCCCCCATATAACCCCCTGTACTACTTTCTCTCTCTCTGAACTTCTTCGTTTTCATACTTCTCTCTTTATTCAATTACTTATCCCTTCTGGTTCTGCATACGACTTCCATAGTCGGCCAGTCGTATTACCAGCACCAGCTCTCACATTTATGTTTGCACTAGTTTTAGGGATTATTAGAGTCATAGTCATATGGTAGCCTAGTGTTGGGGTGCTTCTAATTAGTGAGCTGTTCTTTCCCATTATTTAATGCTAGACAGTGGAAGGTATCTTTGGTCATTGTCTGAGTTATGTATGTGGCAAGTCAGAGCCTGTACAACATCGACGAAGCTAGCTAGCCTGTAACCCTTGTGCATATTTTCCTTTGCGAGTGTAGCAGTATACAGGTGAAGGGCTTTTGCCTATACTTACCTGTATGCTTGCTACCTCATTTTGTTGACCTTTGTGGAGCGCCAGGGAAAGACCAGATACTAGAGATCTGGAATTTCCAAGAGAGCCTCCAAGTCACTTAACGTAACATAAGGGAAATCTGTTCAAGGGGAGACAGTAGGCTACGAGCATGCTTGCGCTCTGCCTAGTTTGCTAGTACCTTTTATGCCACTGCTAGACTTTATTAGTGAGAAAGACAGCATTGTGTTTATTCACTTTCATTGTGTATGCTTTAGGAATTATTCACGCCTTATTTTAGCCTTGGTTGATGCATAGTGCACAACCCAGTTTGGCTGTTACGTTGGCTAAGGAAGTACTGTTTCTGAGTGGGTATTATTAGTGCTGTCACAGAGATGTTGCACTCCCTTGTTATATATATATGTATCCTACTTATTGGTGTATTTAAGATATACGCTTTGGTGTCCTGCCCCTGCATTATTTCTGTTCTATATTAACGAGCATCTTAGAGCATCAGACCTTTTTAGAAGATTCCTTATCTGATTGCTGTAGGACTAGACTTCCAGTGTTTTCATAGAGCATTGAAGAGTTTAGTGTTGAGTACTGACTCACACTAGAAGTTAACGTAAGCATTTATTCCTTTATTAAATTAAACCCAGTTAATTGATACCCCGTTATCCAGTAGATTAACTCTGGAGGGTTTTGAGTGTTTTTGTTCACCGGCCTAATAGTTCGAGGGTTTGGAATTAGCATACCGTTGTAATAAATATAACAAATGGCCGTTGTTGCAGATATAGCCTATCATCTAGTCCATTATTAAGTCTATCTATCTATATATTGCCTGACGCCGTGATCCCCGAAGGGGTGGCCACGAACGAACCGCCCCCATGCACCTCTGTCCCCAGTCAGTCGACGCCCCTCCCCCCAACCAGCACCGCCTTCGTTCATGTAGTTCCTCACTCCATCCTTCCACCTCATATTCGGTCTACCTCTCCCCCTCTGTCCCTCCACCTCGCTCTCGTACACCCTCTTAGTCATTCTCTCGCTTTCCATATGTTCCATATGGCCGAACCATCTCAAGTTGTTCCTTTTCACACTTTCCAGCACATCTACCTCCACACCACACCTCCTTCTTACTTCCTCATTAGTCTGTCTATCCCTCCATGTAACTCCGCACGCACTCCTTAAGTAATTCATTTCCACTGCTCTCACTCTTGGTCTGAGTCTCTCAACCAACGTCCATGCTTCGCTTCCGTAAGTCAGTGTCGGGATTACCACACTGTCATGCAAGGACTTCTTCACTTCCATTATTAAGTGCCCTTGTTTATTTCGTAGTGCCGGTCGTAACAGGGGTATTATTACTATTATTTGTTTTTTGTAGCGTGTTGCTCCCATTCACCTACCCCTCATTGATAACCACCCGGGCCGGTGTAAATTATCTGGGAAGCTTTTAACTTGACCATAATGATATTGCTAACCTTTAATTCCACCCATTCATATGGATAAACCTTTCACCTCACACCAATTAAATACATGTATTCATCTCATTGATATCCAACCCGTATTGTTATGGGAAGCTTTTTCACGCGTCCATAGTGATGGTTATAGTTACGGACATATTTCCGGATACAAAGACTGTTGAGGTGGGTCTCATCCATGACTTGAAACAAAAAAGGCTTATTGGGTATCAAACAATACATCGGGGAAATATAAGATTGGAATTTATGCCCCTGGCCAATGCCACTGCCTCTACCATCTACAAATTTCAGGGTAAAACAACACCCAAAGATATACATTTATTCTTTGACTGTAAATTATCGGGATATACCATGACGAGTTCCTCGAACTTATATGTGGGACTGAGCAGGGCCGAATCTACCAATATAAGTTTACTAAATTGTAATGTAAGGGATTTAGAAGTCGTATACAATTCAATGAATTGTAGTGTCAATAATTACCACGATATGTCCAGTATAACCTTTAACCCATTCACCACCTCGCTTTTTTTGCTCTTTCTTTCCCTCTCTCTTTGGCTTGTATACAGTATATTCGGCCCCATTCAGCCTACTGTATTAAGACGTTTACCCCCATCCATGCGTCAATATTTTCCTGGCGAGCAGTAGCGAGCGAGCATATATATATATATTTGTTTTGACAGTAAGCTAAATTTGTACATTTTTCGATAGAAAAATTTCTCCGGCGAAGCCGGATCTCTCCATACAATGCTGGCTCGCTATCGCTCGCCAGGAAGAAATCGACACCTGGATGGGATAAACGTCTTAAAACAGTTGGCTAAATGGGGCCGAATGGATACAAGCCAGGGAAAGAGAGAAAAGGAGAGAAAGATAAAAAAAAAAAGCCGGTGACCCCCCTTAACCCATTCACCACCATTAAGTAATTGGTCATCATATTCTGGTTACCATTAGACGATTGTCTTCAGTTTGTAATCTACCTCTAGGACTGAAATGGGGAAATACGATCTCAATAAACCCTCTCAATAACATGGGTCCTTCTTAATCTGCAAAAAGCCTTCAAATGTTTACCAGAATCAATGGTAAAAAGACGTCCTGCTGCTGAAGGGGTTAAGTGCAGATTTTCACTTCGGAGTATTTTTTTCTAGACCCCCTTCCCTTTCATGTTTAGACGTATTAGTTTTGAGATTTGAAGACGTTTGCCCATTAATGTTGGGAATTTAAGACCTTTCGCCCCATTTATGTCAATTTTAAGACCGTTCATACCATCTAGGTTTCAACATTTTCCTGGTGAGCGATAGCGAACCTTAATTTTAGGAGAAACCGGCCTTCGGCTGGGACATTTTTCTACCGAAAAATTTACACATTTCTCTTGAAGGAGGGTTTTGGGGGTATTAATTTTAAGCTTGATGGACGTCTAGGGACCAAAGTAAAAATCTCCCCTTAATTCCAGCCTCTCATATGGTAAGCCTATGATATTGACAGTCCTAACCGGCCACTGACCTGTTATGTAAGAGATCTAATGTGGCTAGGCCTCAAAGGGGTAAATCTATCTATCTATCTATCTACAGTATATGCTCAGGCCCAATCCCCATTTTTCCTATTTTTTTATTTTTGTTTATTTCATTCTATTTTTTTTTTTTTTTTCCTTTTTTCTTGGGGGTGGCCGACTCAAGACAGAGCAAGACCAGGGAAAACACAAAACAACATAAACAACGAACAAACACAGAATACTATCCCAATAAACCCTCTGAATAACGTAGGTCGTTCTTAACCTGCATACAATCGTCTAGTTTTAGCCAGAATCAAAGGTAATAAGGCGTCATGGTGCTGAAGGGGTTAATTCCAGAACCTATATGATAATGACCTGTTATGACAGATCTCTAATTATTTGGCTATAGGCTTGATTTAGGTCATATTATTCATACCAAGATTCCTACTCCTTATCATTCTAATTATCACGGTGTATGTTTTTTATTATTTATGTAGAGATAAAATTGTGGTTTATAGTTCAAATTATGTCTTTGGAATCAATAAAATGGCCAAAACAATGCTATTTCAGGTTAATTGTCATGCATTCGTTATCATATTGTCTTTGGAAGTGATACAATGGCCAAAACAATGCTATTTCAGGTTAATTTTCGTCTATTCCTTCTCATATTCATTCAAGTCTTCAAACTAAATTGCTCCGGTTTGACACCCTGTCAATAATAACCCCTTCTGTACCGTCGACAACCTTTTCATTTTATTCTGGCTACTACTAATCGCTTTTATTCAGTTTAGGAAGGATCACGAGCAGCCATATTGTAAGGGTTCGAAGTATCTCAATCAGTTAACCCTTTGAACGACCACAGATCCTTCCTAAGCTGCATACAATCGTCTAAATACAGCTCGTGTTGAGTGTGTGTATTATTGCTACTATTAATCGCTTTTATTCAGTTTAGGAAGGATCACGAGCAGCAAAATTGTAAGGGTTCGAAGTATCTCAATCAGTTAACCCTTTGAACGACCACAGATCCTTCCTAAGCTACATACAATCGTCTAAATGCAGCTCGTGTTGGGTGTATTTATTATTGCTACTACTATTCAAATTTATTCAGTTTAGGAAGGATCACGAGCAGCCAAATTGTAAGGCTTCGAAGTATCTCAACCAGTTAACCCTTTGAAAGTCCACAGATCTTTCCTGAGCTGCATAAAATCGTCTTTTTACAGCCATAGACCATTCGTTATAGGTAGGCCAAAAATATCGACCCCCAACCTTAAGGGGAGACTGACCGTTTGTTTGGTCTATTAATTCATTTATTCATATATTTTTTTAGTTTCCTCGCTAGACCTCGATCAAGCTTAGAAAAACACCCCCTATTCATGATCAATTTGTACATTTTTCGGTAGAAAAATGGCCCGGCCGAAGGCCGGTTCCTGTTAAAATTGCAGGCTCGCTCTCGCTCGCCAGGAAATAATCGACACCTCAATAGCACGAAAGATCTTAACATTGACAACGAAATGGGGCGAAAGGTGTTAAAATCACCAAGCTAATGGGCCGAATGTCTTTTAATCTCAAAACTAGTGGGGCTAAACATTAGGGAGAAAGGGGTCCAGAAAAACGGTCTGCCTCCCCTTAACCCCTTCTGTACCGGCGACGTCTTTTTAACTTTATTCTGGCAACCAATAGACGATTATATTCAGTTTAAAAAGGGCCTCCAGCAATTAACAGGCTTCGAACTATCTCACTTATCCATTTGTACTACCACAGATCCTTCTCAAACTACACACAATAGTCTAGAATAAAGTAAACAAGACGTCGCCGGTACAGAAGGGGTCAATAACTCCAGGACGTCTAGAGTAATATAGAGCTAATGTATGTCGACCATTGGGAAAGAGTCAGCCAGGGAATACAGTAGGTGCGAAAATGTACAGCCCATTTGATCTAGCCCTTTTTTTGAGTTACAGAGGTTAGGGGGTCATGAGATTTCTAGCCTACCTATAGTGAATGGACTATAGTGTTGAGTAAAAGAACGAGCCCCCCCCCCCCGCTTTGTCTCCCTCATGTTTAGTCCCATTAGTTGTCAGACTTAGTTCTGAGTCCTAGAGTCCTATTAGTTGTAAGTAGTAGGGGTAGGCAGCCCCGCCCAGGGAAGTACTACCGCCAAGGTTTCGGGAGACTCAGGGAATAGCCTGAATTCCATTTTCTCTCCCAGGCCTTGGTAGCTGGATACATATCTTTCTGCCTCACACATCAGGGGTATCAGGAAAACCCTCTTTATATAACATACACATCCAACTTCACGACATTGCCCTACATCGCTATCCTCTATCCATAAAACACTACTCTTCCCACTACATATCATACATGTAACACCATACACTTACCTAATAAATATGGCAGTACAATTGTTAAGAGCAAACCTGGTGGTCCCTCGGATATCCACCCCCGGCAGGGTTGGGTCATTGACACAGGGCCCTCCCGGTCGTCATCATGCGACTGTGTCAAGAGCATTGCAAAGTCCCAAAGCTGCTCGTCGGTGCAGCGTTTTCTTTAGTAATATAAGGGGACTTCACTCTAACATCAATTCTGTACACCAATTTCTTCAAGCAGAATCCCTACTCTTCTTTTTTGACAGAGACTCAAGTAACATCCACATCTGACACGTCTAGATTTAATTTTCCAGGTTATCAACTGCTCCAAAATTTCAGACCTAAAGGAGGTGTATGTTGCTTCGCAAAATCTGAAATTGCCCTGGAGGAGGTTACTAGTTTCAATTGTCCCTATTTTGATTATTCTATATACAAATTAATTTCTGCTGGTAAATTTAAATACATATGTTGCATCTACCGTTCCCAAATACTCCTCCAGAGCAAAGTCTTTTTTATTCTCTGTCCTCACAACTCCGTGTCCTCAACTTAAATGCTTCTTCTGAAATCACTGTGTTGGGTGATTTTAATGTCCATAATGTTGAATGGCTCACTCATTCAGCCAGGACTGATGATGCTGGTCTTGAATATGAGCTATTTGCAGACTCATTTAATCTCACTCAACTAGTCAACCATCCCACCCGTGTACCAGATAATCCTAATCATAATCCCCACCTGCTGGACTTATTTTTAACAACCAATTCAGGAAATTATGATGTTACAGTGAGGTCCCCGCTTGGATCTTCTGATCACTGTCTGATACAGGCCACCTGTCTATCACCTACCACACCTTCCCACTCTGAACCTGTTTTGGTGACTAAATGGCATTACGATAGGGCAGACTGGGAGGGTCTTCAAGGTTTCTTTATTGATATTCCCTGGACCTCTTTCTTTTTTAATGATGCACATTCCACCTTGAGCCACATACAAGATTTTATAAAAATTGGAATGGAAACTTTTATTCCTCATCAAAAGTACAGTAAAAGATCTAATTCACCTAAATGGTTTGACCATAATTGTGCTAGAGTAACTGAACAAAAAGCAATAGCCTACAATGCATACACAAGATCAAAAACACATGAAGCCTTTAATTACTTTAGAAACATCAGAAATCATGCCAAAACTGTATTAAACCTAACTAAATCAAACTTTCTCCACAAGCAGGCAAATAACCTTCTAAATAATCCAAATGATAACAAAATATTTTGGTCTACTCTTAACTCATTCAAATCCAACTTCACTACTGCTTCATCCATTCCATCATTAAAATCTCCGACTGGCAATCTTGCAAGTGACCCACGAGGTAAAGCTAACCTTCTTGCGGATATTTTCTCCACCAACTCAACCTTAGATGAAATAAATCAAGATGTCCCTGTACTTAATTTTAATTTGCCTGAAATTCCCTCACTTAAGATCCACACCAGACATGTCAAAACTATTTTGCAGAATCTCTCAGTAGATAAGGCTCCTGGTCCAGATGAAATTCCTCCAATAGTACTTAAGAATTGCTCCTTGGTGCTCGCTCCTGTATTGGCAACATTTTTCCGTCTGTGTACTCATACCTCATGCTTCCCAGTACCCTGGAAAGAAGCAAACATTCATCCAGTTCCTAAAAAGGTGCCTCTTCAGATCCATCAAACTACAGACCAATAGCTATAACTTCCACTCTTGGTAAAGTCTTTGAAATTATATTAAATAATCACATAATTAAGCATCTTGAGAATAATAAATTAATCAGTGATAGGCAATATGGTTTTAGACGATGTCGATCAACTGCAGACGTTCTTTGCCTTCTTACGCATCAAATCAACCAAGCTACAGACCAATATGGTGAAACACATACAATAGCACTGGATATATCAAAGGCATTTGATAGAGTCTGGCATCAATCCTTATTGTCGAAGATGTCACACTACGGCCTTGCATCATTAGTTCCACTAATTTCTTCTTATCTTCATAACAGAAAAATACGTGTAATGGTAGATGGCCTTTATTCTCAATTTCACTCAATAAATGCTGGTGTTCCCCAGGGATCAGTTTTGGCCCCAATTCTGTTCCTCATTCATATCAATGATCTCATATCTACCACTCATAATCCAATACATTCCTACGCAGATGACTCAACATTCCACAGTTTCCTTCACATTTACCAATTCTTTCACCCAACCCGATCTTATAAATTCAAAAATAAACACTGCAATTTCTCTGAACCAGGACCTTTCTAGAATTAATGGATGGGGACAAAAGAATCTAGTTTCCTTTAATGCACAGAAAACCAAGTACATTCAATTTTCTAACCGACAGAATCTCACTGACTCCCATATATTTGTTAATGATGTAAGTATTCCCACTTCCCCTAGTATTGACATTCTCGGTGTAACATTAACTACTAACTTGAGCTGGACACATTATATTAGAAGCATTGCTAAGAATGCCTCTAAAAAACTGGGACTCCTGTACAGAGTTCGAGAATTCTTCACTGACGAGCAGTTGGCCGTAATATATAAAGTCATGTGCGTTCTCAGATGGATTACTGTTCACCTCTGTGGGGTGGAAGTGGAGTGGTTGCATTGAGGCAGTTGGACAAAATTCAAAATAAAGCTATTATATTAATCAATAACCCTACAATCACACAGGACCTTCCTACATTATCCCTACGAAGAAACGTTGCATCCCTTGCATTATTCTACAGATATTTTCACAGCAATTGTTCCGAGGAACTTGCTTCAATTGTGCCGCCTCTCCACATCTTTCCCCGTAGAACTAGGGCAGCTGAGAGCGCCCATGAATTTACACTTTCTCCTCCACAATGCAGAACTTCTGCTTATCAGAATTCATTTATCCCCAGAGCTACTACTCTTTGGAATTCACTTCCCTCGAATTGCTTTCCACAAACTTACAATCTACAAATGTTTAAATCCAGTTGTTACAAACATTTTATGAATGGAGGATGCCTTTAGGCACATGGACCTTTTTGTTTTATCTGTGTTTTTCCTTCCTCCGTTCATTGTCTCTTAAAAAAAAAAAAAAAAAAAAAACAATTATAAGACGTTTAGCCCCTTAGTTTAATTATTTTGTGACCTTTCACCCCTTTTCTTTGTCAATATACAGACCTTTCATGCCATCTAGGAGTCGATTTTTTCCTGGCGAACGATAGCGAGCTTGTAATTCTAGGAGGAATCGGCCTTTGGCCGGGACATTTTTCTTCCGAAATATGTGCACATTTATTTTGAAAGAGGGTCTAGGAGGAGGTTACTATTAAACAAATTAATAGATACAAAAAAATAGGCATAACATTGAAGAAAAAAAACTGACCCCATAACTGAGCTGGCAGACTTAAACTAGAACAGATACACGACCTTTGATGTTCGAGATTTATTTAACATTAGTGGTATAGGTTACAAAGTAGATACATAATTATATACTTAATTACTAAATAGAGTGCATATAGATAATGAAGGCAAGGTTAGGCCGCTGTCACACGAGCGCTTTTTCCGTCAATTTTCCATGAGCAAGTTTTTTCTCGTGTAATTTCGGGACATTTTCGCACTGGTATCGGTAACTAGACTGAAGGTAGATTATGGCAGGCGGCTGAATTCTGATAAAGTGTAATTTTTGAAGCTTCCAGACCATAATTGCCCGTAACAATTGCTCGAAAAATGGCTCGTGTGACTCCGGCTTTACACACGTTAATGAATGTAAGACCTCTAGAATTTTTACATCAAGATAGAGTGAGCCTTTAGGCAAAATAGGTCTTCTAATACAAGTGCAATGAATGAGAGGATGAATAGAACCTGAGAGAGTTGGGTATCATATTAGGGTATTGATCAGCCTATAGTCTATTTTTTTCCAGCTGATCCTAAATTGTCATGTTTCTATCTTTGTTACTCAACTATAAATATAAGGTCAATTTTGTAGCGAAATAGGCTGTTAATTATGAAAAAACTTGCCATTAATATGACACACAGCCATAGTAGTTTCATATATTTCCATTAAGTATCGAGAAATCAGCTAATAAGAGATTCAATTTACGATCAGCTGGAAAGAAATAGAGTATAGGTATAAACAATATACATAATAGAGTATAGGTATAAACAATATACATAATAGAGTATAGGTATAAACAATATACATAATAGAGTATAGGTATAAACAATATACATAATAGAGTATAGGTATAAACAATATACATAATATTATCTCTTCTAAAGATGTACTTTCTACCCTCTCTGGGCTTAACACTAATAAGGCGTACGGTCCGGACGGTGTTCCTCCTGTTGTTCTCAAAAACTGTGCTTCCGTGCTGACTCCCTGCCTAGGCAAACTCTTTCGTCTCTGTCTATCCTCTAACGTCTTCCCTTCATGCTGGAAGTTTGCTCACATTCAACCTGTCCCAAAGAAGGGTGACCGCTCTCAACCCTCCAACTATCGTCCAATTGCTCTTATCTCTTGTCTT
Source organism: Paralithodes platypus (assembly GCA_032716605.1). Lineage (NCBI taxonomy): Eukaryota > Metazoa > Arthropoda > Malacostraca > Decapoda > Lithodidae > Paralithodes > Paralithodes platypus. The sequence continues at coordinate 49,375,518 of CM064485.1, forward strand.
TCTAAAGTTTTTGAAACTATTCTTGCTTCCAAATTTCTTAAGCATTTCTCTTCTCATAATCTGCTCTCAGATCGCCAGTATGGCTTCCTTAAGGGTCGCTCTACTGGTGATCTTCTTTCATATCTTACTAACTCTTGGTCATCCTCCTTCCGGGACTTCGGTGAGACTTTTTCTATTGCACTAGACATATCGAAAGCCTTCGATAGAGTCTGGCATAAATCTTTAATTTCTAAACTACCCTCCTTCGGTTTCTATCCCTCCATCTGTGCCTTTGTCTCTAATTTCCTTTCCGGCCGTTCCATAGCCGCGGTTGTGGACGGCCATTGTTCACTTCCTCACCCTATAAACTCCGGTGTTCCTCAGGGCTCTGTCCTATCTCCTATTCTCTTTCTAATTTTTATAAATGATCTCCTTAACTGTACCTTAATTCCCATCCATTCATACGCAGACGACTCAACCTTACACTACTCCATTAGTTTTTCAGAACGCCCCAGCCAGCAATCCCTCAACGACAAACGTAATGAAGCCATAGAACTCTTAAATTCTGATCTAAATACTATTTCCAATTGGGGCAGAGAAAACCTTGTTAACTTTAATGCTTCCAAAACCCAATTTCTCCATCTATCTACCCGTCAGGATCTCCCAGCGGACTATCCCTTATTCTTCAACAATACAAAAATCAACCCTTCATCTTCTCTCAATATTCTTGGTGTCTCTTTTTCTTCTGCTCTCATTTGGAAGGACCATATTACCAGTCTTGCTAAGGCAGCCTCCCAGAAGCTGGGTGTGCTCAACCGCCTTAGGGGGTTCTTTTCCCCTGCACAGCTTCTTGCTCTGTACAGGGGCATAGTGCGCCCTTGTATTGAGTATTGTTCACATGTGGGGAGGTTCCTCTCACACCGCTCTCCTAGACAAAGTTGAAAGGAAGGCCTTTCGTATCATTAACTCCCGTCCACTCACCAACTCTCTGCAGTCTCTCTCTCTCCGCCGCAATGTTGCATCTCTTTCGCTATTCTATCGCTACTATAATAATCAGTGTTCCTCAGAGCTATCCCAGTGCATACCACCTCCTTTACGTAGGGCACGTGGTACCCGTCTTGCAACTCAATCCCACCCCTACTCTGTGCAACTCTCCAACCCAAGAGTGAAACGTTACTCTCAAACTTTCTTCTACTCAACAGCTGAGCTCTGGAACTCTCTCCCAGAATCAGTCTTTCCCTCTTCCTATGACTTAAATTGCTTCAAACTCCGTGTGTCCAGGCATTTTGGCTCGAACGTCCCTTGATTTTGGCCCTGTCACTCTTTCAACTATGGGGGAGGCACTCGCTATAGGCAGTTATGCCTTTTGCCTCCCTCAATCACATAGAAAAAAAAAAAAAAAAAAAAAAAAAAAAAAAAAAAAGAGTATAGGTATAAACAATATACATAATAGAGTATAGGTATAAACAATATACATAATAGAGTATAGGTATAAACAATATACATAATAGAGTATAGGTATAAACAATATACATAATAGAGTATAGGTATAAACAATATACATAATAGAGTATAGGTATAAACAATATACATAATAGAGTATAGGTATAAACAATAGAGTATAGGTATAAACAATAGAGTATAGGTATAAACAATAGAGTATAGGTATAAACAATATACATAATAGAGTATAGGTATAAACAATATACATAATAGAGTATAGGTATAAACAATATACATATCTAAAGAGAGATGGTTCACTTTTTGGTCGATTTTTGTCATATATTTTTTTTATTTTTCTAGTTTCTTCCCTAGACCTCCATCAAACTTAAAAAACAACCCCAGGATTCCGCTTCAAGATATATTTGTACATTTTTCGGTAACAAAAAAATCCCGGCCGAATGCCGATTCCTCCTAAATTAAAGACTCGCTATCGCCAGGAAAAAGTTGACACCTAAATGTCGCGAACAATCTTAATATTGACAAACAAATGGGGTGAAAGCTCTTAAAATAGCCAAAATTAATTGGCTGAACTTGAGGACGAAGAGGGCCCAGAAAAGCGACCCATCTCCCCTTAAGGGGGATGACCTGCTTTTTGTTATTTCTGTCCTTTTCTCTCTTTCTCTGGCTTGTATCCATTCGGCCCCATTCAGCCAACTATTTTAAGACGATTATCCCCATCTAGGTGTAGATTTCTTCCTGGCGAGCGATAGCGAGCCATCATTATATGAAGAAATCCGGCTTCGCCGGAGACATTCTTCTATCGAAAAATGTACAAACTTAGCCTGCTGTCAAACAAAAATAAAAAATATGCTGGCTCGCTACCGCTCACCAGTAAAAAATTGACTCCTGGATGGAAAGATAATAACTGTCTAACCATTGCTGAACAATATACGTCCTATGGATACAAGCCATGTAAAGAAGAAAGATAGAACAGGGCTTAACAAAACAGGTATATATACGTCCTATGTAAAGCCCACACTGCGGCCGACATAATTATACGTCCTATGTAAAAAAGGGCTACACTGCGGCCGACATAATTATACGTCCTATGTAAAAAAGGGCTACACTGCGGCCGATGTAATTATACGTCCTATGTAAAGAAGGCCCACACTGCGGCTGATGTATATATACGTCCTATGTAAAGAAGGCCCACACTGCGGCTGATGTATATATACGTCCTATGTAAGGAAGGCCCACACTGCGGCTGATGTATATATACGTCCTATGTAAAGAAGGCCCACACTGCGGCTGATGTATATATACGTCCTATGTAAAGAAGGCCCACACTGCGGCTGATGTATATATACGTCCTATGTAAAGAAGGCCCACACTGCGGCTGATGTATATATACGTCCTATGTAAGAAGGCCCACACTGCGGCTGATGTATATATACGTCCTATGTAAAGAAGGCCCACACTGCGGCTGATGTATATATACGTCCTATGTAAAGAAGGCCCACACTGCGGCTGATGTATATATACGTCCTATGTAAAGAAGGCCCACACTGCGGCTGATGTATATATACGTCCTATGTAAAGAAGGCCCACACTGCGGCTGATGTATATATACGTCCTATGTAAAGAAGGCCCACACTGCGGCTGATGTATATATACGTCGTATGTAAAGAAGGCCCACACTGCGGCTGATGTATATATTTGCAATGGTAATACAGGATGAGTTGATTGTTCAGTCGGCCAAATAAGTTAATTCGCGGCACCAAGTATATTTTTATCAATAATTGGTATCAGCACTATCTAAGCATTAATTCATCGTTTTGATTGAGATATACAAACATGTTCCTATCATTACACACCCTATTCAACATCTGACAGACATAAATACAGCGTACAGGGAGCAAAACGTAATGACAGCGGTGACACGATTTATTTGGCCAACTGTACCAACCCGCCCCGATTGTTGCCAGACGTTTCCAGGAGGTTCTAAGTTTGTCACCAATACTCATATCAATGTGAATATAAGCAACATATGAGGAGGAGAGCTTTATTGACAACGTTTCGCAGATAGCTTCTACAGATCACTGTATAATAACCTGAAGAATCTATCTGCGAAACATTGTCAATAAATTGCTCCTCCTTATATGGTGTATATATTCATTCTGTCAACTTTTCAAATTTAATTTAACATTCATATCAGTGTGTTTAGTGCATTGGTTGAGGGAGGGTATGTGTACACTGAAGACAATTTTTAGAAACTGAAAAACAAAACAAAAACAGGGCCACTTCACCATGTAATTGAGACGGTTATAAAGATACTAGGCACGAATATGATGTTCCTGTCATCTTCATTTCAACATCTCCTACTGTCTTGTAAACATAATGATAAATATACATAACTAAGCTATACATACATATACATAACTGTAAATATCATCCAGTTATCGCAAGTTAAAGTGATGAGACAGCTTATCTCAAAATACTATTGGTCGAAGTAACATATATTCTTCCCAGGTGTCTCAGGGATTTGTCTTGTGTCTTCCCCCTCGTTCTGGACTGGTGACCTGGGTCCTGTGTACTTCTTCTTCTTGTTGTTCTTCTCATGTTTCTTATTTTTCTTCTGCTTCTTGAGTTTAATGAGAGGGAAAGGGATGCTGATCTCTCCTGGAGACACACAGGGGATGCCGAATAGTTTGATGCAGATCAGGGGATGCCAAATACTGTTTTAGAGCAGGGATTGCTGTACTATATGTGTGCCTCGCAAGGGATGCTGAACGAGGGTGCGGTTGGCCAGGATTTGCTGTTGTGTAGACACTGTTTTACCTCTCAAGGGATGCTGAGGCTATTCACAGAGACTTAAAATAACTTCACTTCGAATGTATTTACTTAAAAATAGGGTGTGATGGAGTGAGGAAATATCTTTAAAGGCAAATAGGGACTCTGAGAACCTGAGTTATATATATTGTATGTATTAACTCTCTCACGCTTGGTTGAGGGGGTACTACTCGCTTTTTCTTGACCCCCTTCTCCCTCATGTTTAGCATATTCGTTTTGATATTTTAAGACGTTCGTTCCGTTAGTTTGGTGATTTTGAGACCTTTCGCCTCATTTTGTTTTCAACATTAAAACCTTTCGTGCCCTTTAGGTGTCAATTTTTTTCCTGGTGAGCTATAGTGAGCCTCTAATTTTAGAAGGAACCGGCCTTCGGCCGGGAAATTTTTCTACCGAAAAATGTATGCATTTATTTTGAAAGGGGGTCTAGGGGGTGTTTTTCTAAGTTTGATGGAGGTCTAGCGAGGAAACTAAAAAAAAAAAAAAAAAAAAAAATATATATAGACCAAAAACCAAGCACTACCCCCTTAAGTTTCTTGGAATCTTATTACCACTACCATTCACTCTCAAGCGCTAATTGCACTACCGCGAGATGATGCACATTTGGTATCACTCTGTTTTAACCTACAATAATTGCCACCACATGCAGTGTTTTATACATCCAAAGATTGAGCAAGACCCATACTAGTATACAACTGGAAAACAAATCCCATAAAATCAAATTATCGTATTGAAAATAGATATACAGTATGTCATCGTTTTTCCAAATTCCAAAAAAAAAGTTTTTATGTGAAATTACAAGCATTTTTTACACTCATTCAAAATGTGTCATCAGAATGTATTTATCATCAAAATGCTTTTTTTATACAAATAAAATCAAACTTGGTACTTGGCGGTTAACAAATATTGCAACGCAAAACATTCACTCTACATCGAATTTGAGCCACAATAATTACATTTAAATGAATCCCTAGAACCTGCCAACTAGACGTCCCATCTTGGTCTTGGTGGATTCTTGTTATCTCTTAGTGGTAGTGGTCTTGGGAAAGGGAGGGGGGGGGGGGGGGCCCTGCTGCTGGGATTTGGAAGGGCTCGTGGGCCCTTGTTGTCCTGGCCTGGGGGTGGCAGGTAGATTCCTCTTCCAGGTGTCAATAGAGCGATCAGGTAGTTGCCAGCTGTACGACTGGGAAGCAGAACTCTGATGTCACTGGCTTCCCTTATTGGTAGACCTGTATGGCAGACAGAAACGTGCTGGGCAGGGAGACTCCCTTATTCTCCTCTGTATCGGGTTGAATGGTTACCACCCATGTTGGTGCCGTCATGATATCTGTGGTGCTGGTATCTTGTTGGTCTTGTTGGTTACGTTTCCCAGATTTAGGTATAGCAATATATAAAGTATATTTATATATATGTACATATACAGTATATATATATATATATATATATATATATATATATATATATATATATATATACAGTATAATTATATATATACAGGGTGTCCCAGGAGGAAAGGGCATAACTTTGGGAAATGATAGAAGAAAATATTCAAAGCCTAAAATGTTCCATAAGAAATATTCCAAATCTCGACCGTTATAGAGATATTGAATGTTGAAAATGGTATTTTCTTCAGTTTCTCCATAAGGCTGGCCTAGCTGGCATAGTGCATGCCTACCACACCTCCATCTTTCTGCAATTATTTTACCATGTTATTATAAAGATACTATAATTCTGTAAGTTGCAAAATTATTATAGACATATTAGCTCACTATGGACCAGTTGGAAACTATTTGACATGGAAGAGTCCATTACAGTGAAGCAGGGGAGGACACTACATTAAATCTTCAATATCTTTTTAACGGTTGAGATTTGGACCTTTTGTTATAGAACAATTTATGCTTAGAATACCTTGTTTTATCATTTCCCAATGTTATGCCCTTTCCTCCTGGGACACCCTGTATATATATATATACCGGTATATATAATTATATATATAGAGAATTTCTGCAATGGAGCTTCCTCTTGGGAATCGAAGTCTCACAAGGAAAAGGAGAACCAGCGTAGTAGCGAACATCTTATGTTTTCTCCGAAACGTTTGGTAACCAATAAAGATAAGATGTTCGCTACTACGCTGGTTCTCCTTTTCCTTATATATATATATATATATATATATATAGTGTGTCCTTTTTGGAGAGGAAATTACCTATACATATCTATGTCTGTTCTTGTTCTCATTGAATCACCTGGCAACCCTGCTGTCTTGGCACCTCTCTTCTGTCTGTGATACTGTATATTCCAAAGAACTTGCTATTCTATAATGATTGTCAAAAACTTTATCTATATCACACATGTCAAAGAAATGAATGGTTTCTTTTAGTGTTTGCCATATATTTGCTACGTTGTATGAGTGATCTGACTCTTGTTCAACCTTAGGTGTGAGTTGTTCAACTAGATCTGGAGCTTTCATAGTTTCTGTAGATGGTGATAGCTTCTGAACTGTTTTTAATAGTACCATCGTATTGAGACATTCCTTTACAACTTCTTCCTTTGCAGTATTGATCTCAATAAGTATAGAGTCAATGGCTTCAGTGGTTTCTTTCATTTTCAACACAGCTTCATCAAATTGCGTCCTCATCAATTTGTTTACGAAGGGGACCTTAATTTTCATGCTTTTGATAGTCTCATTTTCTCTGGAATGTTCCTGGAGAGTGTGACCACAAACAGAACACGGATTACCATTGAACAAGCAGTTACTCTTGGTGATTGCTTGTGTAGCTTTCCCAACTCCTACAACTCCACCTGCTAATCCACCAACAAGTCCGAGTGCAACTTTACCAGGAATGAATTGTCTTACAGTATTGGCCGCAGTATTCGCTTCCTTACCCATACTCTTTATGATAGTTGCTCCAAACGTTTCTTTGACTGGACAAAATTTGCATGTCTGGTTACATGTAGAGCAGTTGTGTGCGTGACTTCCACCACTAGTTGGCAACTTGATTGTTTTAAGAACCTCCTCTTCTTGTTTATAATCACTACTATCTACTTTCTGGAGCGTGTGGTTGGTCAATTCCTTCTCAATATTCTTTGTTGTTGTCCAAAGCATGGCCAATTTTTCAACATTGGCTGTCAGTAATCTTTGAGTTATGTCTAGACGTTTCCTTTCCCGTAAGATTCTGACACTTATACTCTTGGCTTTAAGAAGATCTGATAAAAACGATGTGTACTGTTCTTGCATGTCCTCCCACCGTAGACCATTTTTTGTGAGATCTCTTAGTCGAACTTCTTCACCAAGCTTGTTTGGTGCAAACACTGCATGGTTGTCAAACTCGTATATCTTGCTGTACTTCACTCCAGCACTCTCCATAACTTGGTCAACCTTAGCCTTCTCTGTAGCATGGGTTGCAATAATGTTGGTGATGTCTGGGACGTGTTTACCGAGCAGACCCAGTATTTCATCAATTATATCGTTCTGATATGTGGACCGCCTGTTGATAGTAGCATTTGTTGTCAAGCCCAAACAGTGCAAGTTATCAATACCATTATCTGACAAGAAAAACTCCTCAAGGTTCTTCATAATGCTGCTTTGCTGTTCTTCACCTCGTGTATCAGCCATTCCAGGAGTGTCTATGATCACAAAGTTACAATCATACTTCATACCCTCTGTATGGTGGAATTTGAATACTGTTATAAAGTCTGTTTGACTCTCAGTAGCACCACGTTTTTCTGTTACCTGGTCCTCCACACAGTATCGAAAATTGTCTGTAAATTGTATATTATGAAGGTGGTTGAGAGTGGCATTGACAAATGTTGTCTTCCCAGCACCTGTCTCTCCCAGAAGTAGAATGCACTTGGTTGGCTTTTCATTAGTGTTTCCAAAACTCAAAACTTTTGCACTGTTTTCATCATTAGAATCAACTTTTCCACGTACAATGTATTTCTTTGGTCCATCTTTTTCACTATCGAGAACCAACTCTTCACCTTTCGGTCGACTCGGTTTATCTGTCAAGTTTGACTGCTTAACAGGGAAGCTCATCGGTTTAGGGGTCGAGTCACACGGAGGATGACCAAATACTGCTTCGATCGAGATGTCACATGCCATGTTGCTACCTGTAACAAAAATAAAAGTTACATTCATATACAGTGATATTTGTCTATCTATTTATTTATCTATATTTCTCTCTTACTGTATATATATACTGTATATATATATATATATATATATATATATATATATATATATATATATATCCAATGGACCCGGGTTCGAATCCCAATATGTCAATGGGAAGATATTATTGGGATGGAGTTTGTGCTGTAGGCCTACCTAGTTTCAGTGCATTACTACAGCACACCGAAATGCCAAAACAAAATACCCTCATTGTTCCCTGATTAAATAGCACTGTATGAATATTCCCATATTCAAAATATGCTACAGGGGGGCAATGCCTAGTGAGTTAATTGCTCAATAGGTGGCGTTCTGAGAGTGAGGGTCCGAGCCTGTGGAGTGAGACTGTGAAGCGCAGAGGCAAAGCAACTTCAGAGATGGAGTTGGGTTCGAGCCGTGAATAGGTGCTTCGCATGTCTCACTCCCTAGACTGGAACAAGACCTCACGGGCCTCACCGTGTTCAGCGGTAGAGTGTAAAGTCTATCAGCCTATGCCCGAGAGGGAGTAGTTGGAATATAGAAAAAAAAAAAAAAAAAATATATATATATATATATTGATAGATAGAAGATGACTCAGAATATTGAGAGAAGAGGAACATATGATGTACGATGACTTTTTTTGTCTTTTATTCTGGCTAAAGTTAGACGATTTCATGCAGTATTTCTTTATACATAGATTGATGAATAAGTGCAATATGACAATATCTAAAATATCAAAGCAATAACTAATGGTGCAGAAGGCATAGAATTATCTTTAAGTATTATAATAATAAATAGTGGCAGTATAAGAGTTAAGCAGAGACAACCAAATATATACAGTATATGGATAAAATAAGAAAAAGTAAAATGTATGTATATAATTATACAGAGGTGATCCCCAAGAAGGTAAGTTACAAATATTGAAGGGGGGTGACCTGCTTGTTTTTCTCCTTTTCTCTCTTTCTCTGGTTTGTATCCATTCGGCCCCATTCAGCATACTGTTTTAAGATGTTTATCCCCATCCAGGTGTCGATTTCTTCCAGGCGAGCGATAGCGAGTGAGCATTGTATTGAGAAATCCGGTTTCACCAGAAATATTTTTCTATAGAAAAATGTACAAATTTAGCCTGCTGCCAAATATATTTATAAAAATATGCTGGCTCGCTGCCACTCGCCAGGAAAAAATCGACACCTGGATGGAGCTAAACGTCTTAAAGCAGTAGGCTGACAGGGGCCGAATGGAAACAACCAAGAGAGAGAGTGAGAGAGAAAAACAAAACAAGGTGGGCCCCCTTAATAAGATATCAAAATGGGGCATGTTAGCTAGACGTAAGAGTAATATATATACTGTAAGGCGGCTGTTGGGGGAGGAAAACAGTTAATAACCCATACAGTACCAGGGATGTCCTTGTCATCATATATTGGCAACTATTAGACGATTATATTCAGCTTAGGAAGGACCTCTAGCAATAGCAAGGCTTCCGTACACTATCTCAACCAACCCTTTCAACTACCACAGATCCTTCCTAAGCTGCATAATATCGTCTAGATATAGCTAGAATAGTATATATCACACGTCGCTGGTACTCAAAGGGTTAAAGTATAAACGAATATTCATACTCAAAACGAAGTAATGGAAGTTAGGTTTAGGTTAAAGGGGTAGTGCTTGTTTTTTGTTATTTCTGTCCTTTTCTCTCTTTCTCTGGCTTGTATCCATTCGGCCCCATTCAGCCAACTATTTTAAGACGTTTATCCCCATCTAGGTATCGATTTCTTCCTGGCGAGCGATAGCGAGCCAGCATTATATGAAGAAATCCAGCTTCGCCGGAGATATTTTTCTATCGAAAAATGTACAAATTTAGCCTGCTGTCAAACAAAAATAAACAATATGCTGGCTCGCTACCGCTCACCAGTAAAAAATTGACACCTGGATGGGGATAAACGTCTTAAAACAGTAGGCTGAATGGGGCCAAATGGATACAAGCCAGAGAAAGATAGAAAAGGACAGAACCAAAACAGGTCACCCCCCTTAAGCAAGTAGTGCTTGTTCTTTGTTCTATATATTTGTGTATTAACTTTGTTTTTGAGTTTCCTAGCTAGACCTCCATAAAGGTTAAAAAAAAAAAAAAAAAAAACATCCCCCTTTCAAGATACTCACTCGTTCACCAGGAAAATATCGACACCTAAATGGCACGGAAGGTCTAAATATTGATAAAGAAATGGGGTGAAAGGTCTCAAAATCGCCAAACTAACGAAACGAAAGTTTGAAAATCTCAAAACTAATATGCTAAACATGAGGGAGAAGGGAGTCCAGAGAAAGCGACTACCTCCCCCTTAAGCTAGTATTTAACCCCCTCACTCTTGCTTAAGTTGTTGGGTACTTACTCTCAGCTTACAACTTACTCTCAACTTACAACATACTTTCAACTTACTCTTAACTTACAACTTACTCTCAACTTACAACTTACTCTCAACTTACTCTTAGCTTACTCGCAACTTACAACTTACTCTCAACTTACAACTTACTTTCAACTTATTCTTAACTTACAACTTACTCTCAACTTACAACTTACTCTCAACTTACTCTTAGCTTACTCGCAACTTACAACTTACTCTCAACTTATAACTTACTTTCAACTTACTCTTAACTTACAACTTACTTTCAACTTACAACTTACTCTCAATTTACTCTTAGCTTACTCGCAACTTACTCTTAACTTACTCTTAACTTACTCTCAACTTACTCTTAACTTACTCTCAACGTACATCTTACTCTCACCTTACACCTTACAACTTACTCTCAACTTACTCTCAATTTACATCTTACTCACACCTTACGCTCAACTTACACCTTACAACTTACTCTTAACTTACTCTCAACTTACTCTTAACTTACTCTCAACTTACATCTTACTCTCACCTTACACCTTACAACTTACTCTCAACTTACTCTCAATATACATCTTACTCTCACCTTACGCTCAACTTACACCTTACAACTTACTCTTAACTTACTCTCAATGTACATCTTACTCTCACCTTACGCTCAACTTACACCTTACAACTTACTCTTAACTTACTCTCAATGTACATCTTACTCTCACCTTACGCTCAACTTACACCTTACAACTTACTCTCAATTTACCCTCAACTTACAACTTACTCTCAACTTATAACTTACAACTTACTCTCAACTTACTCTCAACTTATAACTTACAACTTACTCTCAACTTATAACTTACAACTTACTCTCAACTTACTCTCAACTTATAACTTACAACTTACTCTCAACTTATAACTTACAACTTACTCTCAACTTACTCTCAACTTATAACTTACAACTTACTCTCAACTTACTCTCAACTTACAACTTACTCTCAACTTACAACTAACTCTCAACTTGCGATAGCGAGCCTGTAATTATAAGAGGAGTATAATACACAACTGACCTTGTGAGCTACGGTACCTTCTTTTTGGTGTAAGGTGATAGCGGTAGTTGACACGATGTAATCAGCGGTGTGGCCAGATGGAGTTGTGTTCATTCTAAGAGATGATTGCACACTTGCTTCACTGTAGCGTTCTGATACTCCCATTCCATGGCACCTGGGAAAGTAATTGATATTCACCAACACTGCAGAGAATAGATGTAGTTAACCCATACAGTACCAGAGACGTCCTTTTCATTATATTCTGACTGCTATTAGACCATTTGTTTCTGCTTAGGAAGGACCTCTAGCAATAATAAGACTTCAAACTATCTCAACCAACCATTTTAACTACCACAGATCTTTCCTAAGTTGTATAATATCGTCTAAATATAGCTAGAATAAAAAAAATAACACACGTCGCTGGTACTCAGAGGGTTAACGTAGTCCTCGTTTAACAACTGTGTGTATAATATTGTTTATGAAATAAAGCTATATAGAGCTAAATATTATTATATATACATTTATATTAATTCCTATATTCGAATACACTTATACAGTATGTACACTCGACCAAAAAACAATCTTTACACTGGTGAGCTGTAAATAATCTAGTGTGAACGGAATGCATCGGGTGAAACATAGGTTTGTGAGGTATTATCATAAGATTTCGACCCACTTCCAGAATGTTTAGAGCGTTAGTGTAAAGATTGTTCTTTGGTCGAGTGTACATGTCAGTTAAATAGTGTTTGAGAGTAGGAAGGGGACTGGGGGCGGGGGGGGGCAAGAAGGTCGAAGGGTAGGGTATTTGTGGTATGAATATGGTAGGCGTGGGTGACCAAGTTTCAGCACTACAATTTTTTTTCGGCGAGTCCGTATATATATGGACATGGCACTCATCGGGTTAAGGGGGTCACCGTTTTTTTTTATCTTTCTCTCCTATTCTCTCTTTCCTTGGCTTGTATCCATTCGGCCCCATTCAGCCAAGACGTTTATCCCCATCCAGGTGTCGATTTCTTCCTGGCGAGCGATAGCGAGCCAGCATTGTATGGAGAAATCCGGCTTTGCCGGAGAATTTTTTTTTATAATTTTTTTTTACAAATTTAGCTTGCTGTCAAAACAAAAGTATATATATGCTGGCTCGCTACCCCTCTCCAGAAAAATATTTACACCTGGATGCGGGTAAACGTCTTAAAATAGTAGGCTAAATGGGGCCAAAAAAAGCGAGGTGGGCTCCCTTAAAATATATCATTGGCATAGTAATATGACCAATAAATAACTATATGAATAAAATATAAACGCATAAAAACATAAACTCATTGGGCCGAACGTCTTCAAATCTGAAAACTAATGGGGCTAAACATGAGTAAGAAGGGGGACCCGAAAAAAGACCCATCTCCCCTTGAGTTGACTTAGCGTATACCAGTAACAAATTTAGCGTAGCCTTAACCCTTTGAATACCAGCGACGTGTGTTATATTGTATTCTAGCTATATATTGAGACAATATTATGCAGCTTAGGAAGGATCAGGACTAGTTCAGAGGGTTGGTTGAGATAGTTTGAAGTCTTATTATGGCTAGAGGTCCTTCCTAAGCTGAATATAATCGTCTAATAGTTGCCAGAATAAAAAAAAAAAAAAAAGGACCTCCCTGTTACTGAAGAGGTTAAAAAAGGCATACGTTCGTGCGGAAACTAATTTTACTGTACCACACCAACGTATGCCCTTTTCAACCCCTTCAGTACCAGGGACGGCCTTTTTTTATTATATTCTGGCAGCAATTAGGCGATATTATACAGCTTAGGAAGGGCCTCTTCTCAATTTTTGTTTCTATGTGAATGAGGGAGACAAAAGGGAGAACTGCCTGTGACGAGTGCCTCCACCAGAGTTGAAGACATGACAGGGCCAAGATCAAGGGACGTTCTAGCCAAAATGTCTGGACACACAGAGTTTGAAGCAATTTAAGTCATAGGATGAGGGGAACGTGGATTCAGGGAGAGAGTTCCAGAGCTTGGCTGTTAAATAGAAGAAAGATTGTGAATATCGTTTCAATCTTGGGTTGGACAGTTGCACAGAATCAGGGTGGGATTATATTGCAAGGCGGGTGCTATGTGCTCTATCTAAAGGAGGTGGCATGCACTGAGAGACCTCTGAGGAACACTGATTATTGTAATAGCAATATAATAGTGAGAGAGATGCAACATTGCGGCGAAGAGAGAGAGAGAGATTGCAAAGAGTCGGTGAGTGGATGTGAGTTAATGAGACGAAAGGCTTTCTATTCTACTTTGTCAAGAAGTGCTGTGTGGGAGGATCCTCCCCACACATACGAAAAATACTAAATACATGAACACACTGTGCACATGTACAGAGCAAGAAGCTGTGAAGGAGTAAAGAACCCCCGGAGGTGGTTGAGCACACCCAGCTTTAAGGAAGTTGTTTTTAGCAAGAGTGATAATATGATCATTCTAAGTACGATTAGAAGAAAAAGAGACACGGAAAATACTGAGAGACAATTAAAGGTTGATTTGTATATTGTTGAAGTATATGGGATAGACCTGTGGGAGTTCTTGACAGGTAGATAAATAGAAAACCTGGGTTTTGGAAGCATTGAAAACAACAAGATTTTCTCTGCCCAAAATGGAAATGGTTGATAGGTCAGACGATAGTGTTTATGGCATCATCATGAGAATTTTTGAATGAATGCTTGCTGGGGGGTTCTGAAAAACAAGCTCAATATTGTAAGGTAGAGTCATCAGCATATGAATGGATAGGACTGGAGGTACAGTTGAGAAGATCATTAATGAATATTAGAAAGATAATTGGGGATAGGACATAACCCTGCTAAAACGAAGTGAACGATGGCTGTTCACAACCGCAGCTATGGAACGTCCAGAAAAGAAATGAGAGAGATAGGCACAAATAGAGGAATAGAAACTGAAGGAGGGTAGTTTAGAAATTAAAGATGTGTGCCAGACTTTATCAATGAACTTCACTATGTCTAGCGCAATAGAAAAGGTCTCACCGAAGTCCTAAAAGGAGGATGACCAAGAGTTAGTAAGATATGAAAGAAGATCACCATTAGAGCGAGCCCTAAGTAATTCATACTGGCGATCTGAGAGTAGATTATGAAAAGAGAGATGCTTAAGAAATTTGTGAAGTATGAATAGTTTCAAAAACTTTAGAGATGTAAGAAATGAGAGCAATTGGATGATAGTTGGAGGGTTGTGAGCGGTCACCCTTCTTTGGGACAGGTAGAATGAGAGCAAACTTCCAGCAAGAAGGGAAGACGTTAGAGCAGTGTTACGAACTGGCACTCGGGTACACAAGGGCTCTCAATCAGGACTCGAATACGGCTCGCTGCCACAACGGAAACACACGATCCCAACCCCTGAGTACTGCCAGCCGAACAAAAAACACCAATACCCTCCAGAGTTCAATCTGCTATAACGGGGTATACAAGAACTCGGTACTAGTGTTCAACAACAGACTAAAAAAGAGACAGGAATTATCTAGTCTGGTCAACAATCAAACAATGAAGTAAAAAACAACAACACCAAAGAATAGTGTTGGCCGAAGCCTAAGTAATCCACCCTTGACTATGAACTTAAGAAGTCCTCCACCCTCTACTTCGGATCGGCACTATTACGTTACGTTAATTAATAGTCCTTAAGCATCGAGCAAGGAATCTTCTGAAAAAAGTTAGATGCTTCTCGGATGCTCGTAAGAAGTACGTATCGGATTTTGAACAGTAATTCAATAAGCAAAAACACTGGCAATTAAATACTATTAAAGGTTTAAATTGGCATAAGAATAATTAAAAGAATATGCAATAGTAAATGGCAAACATTAAAAAGAAGTACTCCGCAAATGCAACGGCAATAGCCTACTCGGATTGTGCTCGTGGGCCACTAATCACTAAAGTAGCCAAGCTTGCAACACATGAAATCAATAGTGCATAAACAATATCATACATAAGGAAAGCTTCAATACTATTCTGTATCTACTAATCGAGTAAAGTCTAGCTGGGGTACTGTGGGCAAAAGGTAGCAGTGACAGAGCAAAAACGGCTCGTAGCCTAGCGGAGTCCTCACAACTGTTTAAAGTATTACCTTAAAACTAACAAGTGCACTTTGAGAAATCCAGATCCCTTGTATCTGGTTTTCTCCCGGCTCCTTGACAAAGTAAAAACAAACTGCTAATAAAATACAGGGTGGTTAGGCTCTTGCCCTCACGCACTGTAAATTATTAACTCAACACAGTCAGCCGCGAAGACAACCTAGGCTTCACTGAACCGAAACGAGTATGCAGGTTTATCGCTTAACCACTGCATCAAACAACAACTCGTAACACAGAAAAGCCTTACCCCAGTCTAGCATTACCTAGACCAGCAGAAAACAGGAATAATAATAATAACACACAGGGAAATGCATATACAAGTGCAACAAACATAAATCAATCCTATTCTAAGTTAACCCTTCCAAAATAGGCTATCTAATAGGCAAGTATCTCGTGAGAACTCAAGCGATAATACGTTGGCTGACTAGCTCTGCACCAACGGGACCATGGAAGTTAAACAGGCAGGGAAAAGAGGAGATAAGAATGTAAGGTAGTAGAGAAAGTTCCCATCAGTCAGAAGAATATATATAGTTAGCAAGGGAAATGAGAAGTCGCTCTGCCTAATGAGTTCTGATGAAAAAATGGCTAGACTTCCCTTTTATACCCGGCCCTCTAGTGAGCCCAACGTGAACTACTAAGGACCGCCCACTGACAACCATTACATAATTTCTCTCTCTCCTCTGGGATAGACAAAGGCTCCCCTAGCACTGAGGGGGGGGGGGGGGGAGTGCTAGTGAGTTAGGCCCACCTCCCGCCTGCGCACCCACTGACCCCAACTGTGGCTGTTTCTCTTCCCATCATTACAAATAAGTTTTACACACAATACTTATAACTAATGATATAAAATAGAACTCGTTGACTCAGATGAAAACAAAATACATATTCATAATACTTATAGTACAACGGCTCACATGAACTAAGTTAGGAAACTCTACATAGACTACAGCCAAAGTTCCTGCCCTGACGATCCTAGCGAGAGTGGGGCATGACTAGGCGTTCTGTACAGCATGCTCACACTGGACATGCGTCACACCTCCCCCAAGATTTTACTTGCTCAACCCTGAGCTAAAATCTGACAAACACAGAACCCCATCAAGCCCCTCACACCCAGCGACCGCATGGCACTAAAACAAAGCTGAGTTTATCACCAAAACACATCTTATTATTAAAAAAAAATTCACATTTTATATCTCCTCCCAACAATAGCAAAAAGACACAATATCATGCTCCCCGAGCGAGCTTACAGCAGCTCAGCCGTTTGATAGTTCGTGGACTACTCAAACTCTATAGGCTATGACAAACTTATACGATTACCTATATCAAAAGAAAGAGTTTTTATATGATTTTTATATTTTAATGTTTTTTCCGGCTGCACTATAAGGGCAGCCTATTTTCCTCCACTCAAACCCACACACCTGTGATAGCCTACGACTGATCATCCACCCTTGATAAACAATCCGCGATCACATTTTCACATCCAGCAATATGACGGATGTCCAGGCTATACTCCTGCAACATCAAAGACCACCTGGTCAGTCTCATATTGCGATTGTGAAATTGATTCAGGAATCTCAAAGGGTGATGATCAGTGTAGATAACCACGACTGGGCCATAGGCTGGAACATACACCTCGAAGTGCCTGAGCGACAGCACAATCGCCAGTAATTCCTTTTCTATTGTAGAATAGTTCTTTTGTGCAGCATTGAACTTCTTAGAAAAGAAACTTACTGGGTGTTCCACACCTTCATTGTCTGTCTGTAGCAAGACGGCACCAGCCCCTACACCACTAGCATCTGTTGCCAGCTGAAAAGGCCTGTTAAAGTCTGGGGCCCTGAGTATCGGGTGAGTACATAGCAAATGTTTCACCAAAGTGAAAGCCTTTTCACACTCAGGTGCCCACAAAAACTTTTTGTCTTTAGATAACAAATCTGTGAGAGGTGCCAACACCGTTGAGTAACCTTTTATGAAGCGTCTGTAGTAGCCTATCATACCCAAGAATCTCATAATCTGCTTCTTGGTTGTTGGGTGCGGAAATTTATTGATAGCCTGTACCTTGTTCTGAGGAGGGCACACCTGTCCCCTTCCCACTACAAACCCAAGGTACTGCACAGTGGCTTTTACGAAGTCACACTTTGCCAAATTTACTACCAGACCTGCTTCACTAAGTTTCCGGAACAAGGTCTCAAGGTGCTCACAATGGCTCTCAAAGTCGTCATCATAAATGATTACATCGTCCAAATATACGGTGCAATTTGGAATGTCCTTTACAATTTCATTCATCAGGTTCTGAAACGTTGCTGGTGCATTCTTAAGTCCGTAAAGCATAACATTGCACCGGTAGGTACTCCCGTCCACAACAAAACCACATACCTCTTTAGCACGCTCGGACAAATGTACTTGCCAGTAACCTTTTACTAAATCTACTTTAGACAAAAAACGAGCATTACCAATTTTGTCAACACTATCATCAACCCGCGGAAGAGGATAGGGGTTAGTTGGAGTCAAACCGTTTAACCTACGGAAATCAATACAAAAGCGTACCTTGCCATCTGGCTTAGGCTGCAGTGTTATGGGGGAAGTCCACTTAACTGTGCCTTTCTCTATCAACCTTCTACCGAGCATATACTCCAACTCATCCCTCAGAGCTGGTAGTTTTATGGGGGGCACACGGTACGGGATTGACTTAAAGGGTAGATGGTCCCCCACGTCAACATCATGCATAGCCTGAGTAGTGAGGCCTGGGTGTTCAGCAAATACAGTGGGGTATGAACCGAACAACTGACGGATAGCATCAAACTGCGGCTCAGGCAAATGAGCTATAGCCTCGTCAGCCCTTAGGCTCGAGTTCCCCGCCCACTGATCCGCTGAAACATGTTGATCCCAGCTATCCTCCTCTGAAGCTTGACTGTCCCCCTCTCCTTCTCCACCACGGCCGCAACAAGCCAACACAGGGACAGTGAGAGGCTCTGAGGGGCGCCTCACATACTCTTTAATAAGGTTCACGTGACATAACTGGTTCTTTTTCCTCCTGTCTGGAGTGGCAACAAGGTAATCTAAGTCTGAAATTTTTTCTACAATTTTATAAGGTCCAGTGTACTTCGCAGAGAGGGGGTTACCAACCAAAGGCAACAAAATTAATACCTCTTGTCCTACAGTGAACTTTCGGAGCCTCACTTTGCGATCATACCTGTCCTTCATCAAAGCTTGTGATTCTGTCAAATTTCTACCTGCCATCTCCAGACTCTTAAGCATGCGCTCACGGCTTTCAAGCACATACTTTAATAATGGACAAGGCTGCACAGTCCCCTCCCAAATTTCTTTCAGCATGTTAAGGGGGCCCCTGACACGGTGTCCAAAAATCAGCTCGTTTGGACTAAATCCCAGGCTCTCACCAGGTACCTCCCGAGCAGCAAACAGCACATAAGGCAATCCAAGATCCCAATCCATACCGCTGTCAGCACAATAACACCTGAGCATGCTTTTAAGTGTAGCATGCCACCGCTCAAGCACCCCTTGACTCTCAGGGTGATACGCTGACGATACTACTGCTCGTATCCCATGCTGTTGCATTGTTTGCTTGAACATGTTGGAGGTGAAATTAGATCCCTGATCAGACTGAATCTCCTCCGGGTACCCGTACCTTGAGAAGTACCACAACAAGTTACTGACTACCGTCTTAGCCATTCCATTTTTCATAGGGTATGCATCGGGGTATCTAGTGGCAACATCCATTATGGTTAACAAAAATTTATTTCCAGCCTTAGTGGGAGGGAGTGGACCAACCATGTCAACAATAATTTTACTAAAGGGTGGCCCAATCACAGGAATAGGGTGTAACGGAGCCTTAGGAATAACTTGGTTCGGTTTCCCGACACGTTGACAAATATCACATGAGTTTATCCATGACTGCACATGAGACTTCATCCCCGGCCACCAAAACAATTTCCCCAAAGCCGCCACCGTTTCTTGGCACCCAAATGTCCTGATAATGGAGAATCATGAGCCAACCTAAGCAAACTTTCCCTGCAGCCCTCTGGCACGACCAGCTGGTCAACTGTACCTGATCCGCCCTCCCAGTTCCTTTTAGGATCTTGATATCGGTGGTATAAAATTCCATTAACGAAAAAAAAATCCCCTGCCTTTGCATCCCTATCTTCTTCTAACTCCACAGCCCCATTGGTACACTGCAAAACCTCTGGATCCTCTAATTGCAACTTTCGAATGTCTGTGGGAGCCAACATGTCTAACTGCTTGGTCAACAACTCATGCCCTCCCCCAACATCCAACTTAGACATCCAGTTTTCTCGCTGCAGGTAACGGTGCTGTCTCTGAGTCTCTGCCTCCTCCACTACCTTATCAACTGTCTTAGGCACTGGAGTTACAACAGACTCGGTCAAAGGTCCTGCTATTGGGTCTTTTGGGAGAGCCACTGGTTCTAAACTCTTCAAACTTTTCCCAGCCTTCCGCTTCTCCTTAATTCCCTTCCTCCGCTGTTCTGTGGCCTGGGAAATAGGCTGTGATACCTTAAATGCTTGGGAACGAGTTACCACACATGCCATCTGTTGGCGTTGACAACTCACTACCCACTCTTGTTCCTCCCTACTCACGTCGGCCGGCCTCTCGGCAATGACTAAGGGTGGAACTTCTAAAGTAGGCACCGCAAAGTCGTTGCCGAGAAGAAGGTCGACGCCCTCCACTGGCAATTTCTCAACGATCCCAACATCTAAGTCCTTAATCACACCATCAACTTCCAGCTCCACACGAACCAACGGGTATGACCTGGTCGCATTAATACCCTGAACAACAACCACCCGTGCCGCATTAATTGGTCGCCCCGTGAAATTCTTCAAAAGTGTCTGTGAAGCTCCAGTATCACGCAAAACTTCCACCTTATGCTGGCAACCCGCCCAACTTACCCTACCGGTCCCTCTATGGGCGCAAAAGACATCACGGACAGGGGACGAGCCTTCCTGAGTCTTATACATAGCCTGTGACCCTGCCGCTGGCAAACTACCCTGGGTAAATCCAGACGACATTTCAGCCACACCTATGCTGCGCACCAAAGACACGGCTGCAGCTGGCGGCTTACTAGGACAAGATTTTGCATAATGCCCCTTCTTTCTACAATGAAAACATTCCACTTCCCCTATCGGTATCTTCTGATAAGGGGCGGAGTTCTGACCCTTCTGTAATGGGACGGCTGTAGTCTTTGGTTCAGTCCTGGTATCTTGGCTTTTAAACTGAGGTTTATATCTATAGTGATTGTCCTGAGCTCGAGGGTTTGGAGTATCGCGCCCCTTGGGAACTGCATCAACACGCTTTACAGATTCAATCCCCTGATTAGCGACAACCTGAGGTCAGCCATCTCAGCTGCCTCTTGAAGAGTTCTTGGGTTCTTTTCTTTAATAGTTAAAGTCATTTCTGCACCAGTACACTTATAAAACTGCTCGAGCAGAAACAGCTCAGTCAACTGTTCTGCCGTCTCAGCTTTCTCAGAACGTGTCCAGTTTTTAAGTGCATCTTTTAAGTCCCGGGCATGTTCAAGAAAGGTCGCCTCCCTAGTCTTTGTAACACCCCGAAACTTCAATCGATATGTTTCCGGTTGCAACTCGTATGCCCGTAGGACAGCTCTCTTCAATTCTGGGTAGTCAATGCAAGACTCTAAAGGCAGTGCATCATAAGCCTTCAGACCCTTACCCGTAAGTCTTGAGGAGACTAGAGCTGCCCACTTCTCTTCAGGCCAATTATGCTCCCTACACTTCTTCTCAAAACGATTAAAAAATTCTGTGACTTCAGTTTCACTAAATACCGGCACCAATTTGACTAATTGGGCCAAGGACTGTTCTCTTACTTGGCCCTCACGGCCCATCCGAGTCCCTGTCGACTCTGCACGAGTCTTATCTAAATCTAATTTAGCACAATATTTCTCCGAGTCGTACCTAAGCTCAGCCTCATGCCTCCTGGTCTCATCCTCTTGCCTCCTAACCTCAATCTCATGCCTCCTAGTCTCATTCTCCTGCTTCCTAGCCTCAATCTTAGCAAGCTCAAGTCTAAATACCATATCTGGAGACAGGCAGGAAGAGGGAGCTGCCACTACTGAAGGAGGGGGGGCAAAAACTGGGGAACCACCACGTGCACCACCCGAGGGCACTCCAATCTGCCAATTCTCATCCCTCTGTGGGAGAGTGCTAACCTCCGGTAACTGAGTGGACGGCACTGTGGGAGTCGAGTGAGAGGGGATCTGGGGAGGAACCCCCCCAAACGCCCTCTCCTCCGAAACCCCATGTCGCCCACGCAACACCCAGGAAATCAGCTCCCCCTTGGACATCCCTACTACATTGGAAATGCCCAAAACCTTGGCTATCAGGTGCAAGCCACAAACATCCACCCCAGTCAGCCTCTCCTCCGTCACGTGGTACCGCTTACTCACAAAAACTCTAGCATCCTCCTCACTGGTTACTAACGGCACACCTTCAAATGACATCTCTCGCTCATCGTCAGTGCTAATG
Source organism: Paralithodes platypus (assembly GCA_032716605.1). Lineage (NCBI taxonomy): Eukaryota > Metazoa > Arthropoda > Malacostraca > Decapoda > Lithodidae > Paralithodes > Paralithodes platypus. The sequence continues at coordinate 49,397,978 of CM064485.1, forward strand.
CACGACATACTGAAGTCCACAAAAAAATTCTCGAGACAAAAGTGTTAAACTTCCTATGCAAGCACTAATTACTAAATTAACTGGAGTCTCTTAAATGCTTTACTAATTGCCATACAAAAAAAATATTCTTCAATATGCACGCTAAAATACAAACAAACAAATGTTGTACAACTCTTGCAAAAATTTATACTGTTCACAAAATCCTAAGCAAGGTCGCCATTTGTTACGAACTGGCACTCGGGTACACAAGGGCTCTCAATCAGGACTTGAATACGGCTCGCTGCCACAACGGAAACACACGATCCCAACCCCTGAGTACTGCCAGCCGAACAAAAAACACCAATACCCTCCAGAGTTCAATCTGCTATAACGGGGTATACAAGAACTCGGTACTAGTGTTCAACAACAGACTAATAAAGAGACAGGAATTATCTAGTCTGGTCAACAATCAAACAATGAAGTAAAAAACAACAACACCAAAGAATAGTGTTGGCCGAAGCCTAAGTAATCCACCCTTGACTATGAACTTAAGAAGTCCTCCACCCTCTACTTCGGATCGGCACTATTACGTTACGTTAATTAATAGTCCTTAAGCATCGAGCAAGGAATCTTCTGAAAAAAGTTAGATGCTTCTCGGATGCTCGTAAGAAGTACGTATCGGATTTTGAACAGTAATTCAATAAGCAAAAACACTGGCAATTAAATACTATTAAAGGTTTAAATTGGCATAAGAATAATTAAAAGAATATGCAATAGTAAATGGCAAACATTAAAAAGAAGTACTCCGCAAATGCAACGGCAATAGCCTACTCGGATTGTGCTCGTGGGCCACTAATCACTAAAGTAGCCAAGCTTGCAACACATGAAATCAATAGTGCATAAACAATATCATACATAAGGAAAGCTTCAATACTATTCTGTATCTACTAATCGAGTAAAGTCTAGCTGGGGTACTGTGGGCAAAAGGTAGCAGTGACTGAGCAAAAACGGCTCGTAGCCTAGCGGAGTCCTCACAACTGTTTAAAGTATTACCTTAAAACTAACAAGTGCACTTTGAGAAATCCAGATCCCTTGTATCTGGTTTTCTCCCGGCTCCTTGACAAAGTAAAAACAAACTGCTAATAAAATACAGGGTGGTTAGGCTCTTGCCCTCACGCACTGTAAATTATTAACTCAACACAGTCAGCCGCGAAGACAACCTAGGCTTCACTGAACCGAAACGAGTATGCAGGTTTATCGCTTAACCACTGCATCAAACAACAACTCGTAACACAGAAAAGCCTTACCCCAGTCTAGAATTACCTAGACCAGCAGAAAACAGGAATAATAATAATAACACACAGGGAAATGCATATACAAGTGCAACAAACATAAATCAATCCTATTCTAAGTTAACCCTTCCAAAATAGGCTATCTAATAGGCAAGTATCTCGTGAGAACTCAAGCGATAATACGTTGGCTGACTAGCTCTGCACCAACGGGACCATGGAAGTTAAACAGGCAGGGAAAAGAGGAGATAAGAATGTAAGGTAGTAGAGAAAGTTCCCATCAGTCAGAAGAATATATATAGTTAGCAAGGAAAATGAGAAGTCGCTCTGCCTAATGAGTTCTGATGAAAAAATGGCTAGACTTCCCTTTTTATACCCGGCCCTCTAGTGAGCCCAACGTGAACTACTAAGGACCGCCCACTGACAACCATTACGTAATTTCTCTCTCTCCTCTGGGATAGACAAAGGCTCCCCTAGCACTGAGGGGGGGGGGGGGGAGTGCTAGTGAGTTAGGCCCACCTCCCGCCTGGCGCACCCACTGACCCCCAACTGTGGCTGTTTCTCTTCCCATCATTACAAATAAGTTTTACACACAATACTTATAACTAATGATATCAAATAGAACTCGTTGACTCAGATGAAAACAAAATACATATTCATAATACTTATAGTACAACGGCTCACATGAACTAAGTTAGGAAACTCTATATAGACTACAGCCAAAGTTCCTGCCCTGACGATCCTAGCGAGAGTGGGGCATGACTAGGCGTTCTGTACAGCATGCTCACACTGGACATGCGTCACAGCAGAGACAGAGACTGACGAGTTTTCTTAGGCATGGAGTCAGCACGGAAGCACAGTTTTTTATTTAGTACAACAGGAGAAATTCCATCCTGACCGCACGCCTTCTTAGTATGTAGCCCAGAGAGGGTAGAAAGTACATCTTTGGAAGAGGTTAGCATATTAGGCATGAGTAAGTGAGGGGAGTGGAGCACGGAATCATCCAAGGTAGAGTTTTTAGCGAAAGTTTGGGCGAAGAGTTCAGCTTTGTCAGAGGAAGAAGTGACAGTAGTGCCGTCAGAGTGGAAAAGGGGAGGGAAAGACGAGGAAGAAGAATTGTTGAAGAGGTTTTTGGGCAAGATGCCAGAAAGCTTGGGAAGAGCTAGAGTTGGATAGTTTAGTGCATTTATTATTGATGAAAGAGTCTTTGTCTAATCGAAGAACAGATTTGGCTTGATTCCGGGCAGAAACATAGGGTAGAATGAGATTAATGAGTTTGAAGGCGTCGGTACCATTTGAATGATTCCTCCTTATTGCGGACAGCAGTAGAACAGCGTGAGTAAACCAAGATTTTTTTGCATTAGTCTGAGAGAAAGAAGATGGAATGTATACCTCCATGCCTGAGAAGATTACCTCGGCAAAGCGTTCAGCACTCTCAAAGGGTCCCCTGCCATGGAAGCAAAAATCATTCCATGGGAAATCAAAGAAGTACTGCCGAAGAGCCTTCCAGTCGGCAGCGCCATAGTGCCACAAGTGCCGCCGGCTGGGAGGATTGGATGGCCGTACTGGAGAGATAGGACAGGTGACAGAGATATGTTTATGGTCGGAGGAGCCCAAAGGAAAAGATCGACAGTATAAAGGGAAGGGTTTGAAGTTAGAAACAAGTAAAAAAGGTTGGCCCGATCTCAATAGCGACCCGGGATATGGGTGAGTTGCTGAATTAGCTGCTCTAGGTGATTTAGGATAGAAAAGATGTAGGCTTGTTCACCAGGTTGGTCAGTGAAATGAGAGGAGAGCCATTGGCGGTGGTGAACGTTGAAATCTCCTAAGATGCAGATTTCTGAGAAAGGAGAGATGGATAGGATGTGTTCCACTTTAGAGTTTAGATAGTCTAAGAATTTGGGAAAGTCGGTAGAGTTAGGGGAAAGATAGACAGCACAGAAATATTTAGTATGAGAATGACAGGATAGTTTGAGCCATGAAGTTGAGAATTCAGAGAAGTCGAAATCAGGAACATGAGAGCAAGCGAGTTTGTTATGCATGTATGCACAACATCTGCCTTTGGCTTTGAAATTAGGATAGAGAAAGTAGGATACTGTACATAGAAGAGGCTGCTGGCAGTTGCTTCAGACACCTGAGTTTCAGTAAGGAAAAGAAGATCAGGTTTGTAGAGGAAAGGACGCGAATATTGCATAAGTCAATAGTTGTTGTTGTTGTTGTTGTTCCACAAGCTGCCTGGCCGAACAGCCCCAAGGCCCCGAGCAAGGCCAAGGCCATAACAGAGCGCCCCCACAGAACCCTCCCTGCCGACCACAATAAAGCTTGGGTGACCGAAGCCACTCCATGGCGGGGAGCTGAGGAGGGTGCAGAAATGCCCGGGAAACCAAAGCCCCACCCAGGGCCCTGTGCCACTCAGCAATTATGAAGAGAAAGTTGAGGGGCAAAGGAAAAATGTGACGCTTTGGCTTCCAATCTTGGTAGATTGGGAGGTCAATCCACGGAAGAGACGCCGTCACTGGAGATCTAGAAAATATATAAGTAAAGGGAACAGTCAGAGTAAGCTATGTGTATGGCAGAGATCGCTCAGTTCTCATTCTGATAGACCAGCCCATCACCATGGGCTGTTTTGAGGGGTCGCTAGGGGAAGGTCGGGCTATTGTTCATCATGTTATATTAGATATTTTTGTTTGTGGCAGAAATAAGTGTGGTGTGCATGATTAGTGTAGTGAAGTAGATGGGAGGAGGAGGTTTTTGTGATAGCTAGCTGGATCACTCTGTGTACATGAGGCACAAACAAAGTCAGTAAGGGAAGCCAGACAAATTAAACAGGAGTTACAACAACTCCTTATCAAATGCCTATAGTCCTTCCCTGTTCAATTGGTGCCCACAATTTCCCCACTATGAGGTATCCGAGTGTATCATAATACTGTAATGTATTTACTTACCTCTATTCGTTAGCAGTGAACATTGACTAAAGTGTGAAGGTGATAAAGAGAATTCCAGACACTACTGTACTCGGTCCCAATCAGGATTACCATATCAAGACACCACATTACCGCTAGATCCGTTCTCAAAAGTCGCTCGAAGGTCGCTAGATAGTAAATGAATGCCGAATATCGCTAGAGAAAACGCTATAATCTCTGGAATATCGATAACAAAAATGATGTAATCTCTAGAATATCTCTCAAATGTCTAGATTATTGCTAGAATTTATGTCGCTAAATGTAAAAATGGCCCGCTACCTCCAAGTAAATACATCTCGATCTAGCGTGAAAGTAGCTACATTGGCAACACTGGTTCCAATACAGTTATCTTGCGGTCAGTGTTGCCAATGTAACTACTTTCCCGCTAGATCTAGAGGTATTTACTTCAATCTAGAGGCCTAATTTTAAATCTAGCGACGTGAATTTTACCGATATATTGTAGATTGTTAGCATTTTAGAGCGATATTGTAGAGATAGTGTCATTATGCTAACGATTTTCGGCCTATTTTTAACCCATACAATACCAGGGACGACTCTTCCCTTTTATTCTGGTAACTATTTGACGATTCTATTCAGCTTAGGAAGGACGTCTATCAATTAAAAGGCTACAGACCGTATCAATTCATCCCTTTACCCACCATATATCTTTCCCAAGCTTCATATAATCGTCTTAACCCCTTTTGTACCGGCGACGTATTTGATTGTGATTTCAGCTACCATTAGACGATTGTATCAGTTTAAAAAGGGTCTCCAGCAATTAACAAGCTTCGAACTATCTCGCCTAACCATATTTATGCACAAAGTCGTCTAAATATAGCTAGAAAAAACTAAAAAGACGTCGCCGGTACAGAAGGGGTTAATGTAGTTGAAATCCAATATCTAGCAGGCTTGATGTGGTAACCCTGGCACTCCCGATACCGTTATCTCGCGGAGTTCTTAGAAACACTATCAGGCGTATCTTAAGGGGAGATGGACCGTTTTTCTGGTTTTTCTTTCTCATGTTTAGCCCCAATATTTTTTCAGATTAGAAGACGCCCATTAGCTTGGCGATTTTAAGACCTTTCGCCCCATGTTTTGTCAATATTAAGACTTTTTGTGTCATTTTGGTGTCGATTTGTTTCCTGGCGAGCGATAGCGAGCCTGTAATTTAACAGAAACCAGCCTTCGGCCGTAATTTTTTTTTTAATTTATCTTGAAGGAGGTCTTGGGCGGGTGTTTTTTTAAGCTTAATGAAGATCTAGGGAGGAAGCTAATAATATGATATAAACTCAGGGGTGGATCAAAGACAATTGTATTTGTATTTGAATTGTATTTAAATACATTTTCAATGTATTTGTATTTGTAATTGTATTTTAGCACCCAGAAGACAAAGTATTTTGTATTTGTATTCGTATTTTGACACTTGTTAGTGTTACATGCAGTAGGCAAGTTTAAGGCTACTGCCTTTTGACTCTTCCATAAACAAAGGAAACATTGTTATTTGTATTGATACTTACAGACAATTTGTGAGGACGAAGACACATGAATTTGTTTTATTTTTGTAATTTTGTTATTTATATCACTGCTATTGTCATCTGCAAGCAGTAACGTTGACCATTCTTAATCTGTTGCGCATCTTTTCCAGCTTGTTTTGAATTTATATGCAAAGGTATTTGTATTTGTATTTTAACATCTTAATTTCAGAATAATTTGTATTATGTTTGTATTTTTTAATTAAGGAAAACAAATATTTGTAATTGTATTTGCATTTTTGCATCATACTGTAATGTCACAGGTATTTGTATTTGACCTCTAAAAATCAGTATTTGATCCAACCGTGAATTACAAAGATACATAAATGAGCAAATAAATACGCCCATCTCCCCTTAAGAGGCTCAACTTCAATTATGAGCTCCTTATCAACGGTCCCTAGATAACACTGCAGCCCCTTGATGATTTTAAGGGAGGATGGTTGTTTTTTCTGGACCCCATCTCCCTCATATTTAGTCCCACTAGTTATGGCATATATATATATATATATATATATATATATATATATATATATATATATATATATATATATATATATATATATATATACAGTATATATATATATATATATATATATTTTTTTTTTAATGTTTTTTTATTTTTTCTATGTGAGTGAGGGAGACAAAAGGCAGAACTGCCTGTAGCTAGTGCCTCCCTCATAGTTGAAAGAGTGACAGGGCCAACATCAAGGGACGTTCGAGCCAAAATGCCTGAACACACAGAGTTTGAGGCAATTTAAGTCATAGGAGGAGGGAAAGACTGATTCAGGGAGAGAGTTTCATTGCTCAGCTGTTGAATAGAAGAAAGACTGAGAGTAACGTTTCACTCTTGGGTGGGAGAGTTGCACAGAGTAGGGGTGAGATTGTGTTGCAAGACGGGTACCACGTACCCTACGTAGAGGAGGTGGTGTACACTGGGAGAGCTCTGAGGAGCACTGATTATTGTAGTAGCGATAGAATAGCGATAGAGATGCAACATTGCGGCGAAAAGAGAGAGTTTGCAGAGAGTTAGGAGTGCGGTGTGAGAGGATCCTCCCCACACATGTGAACACCCATGACTATACACACACATTAACGTATGTATGTATGTATGTATATGCTCAGGCCCAATTCCCACCTTTCCTTTTTTTTGGGGGGGGGGGGGGGGAGTGGGGGGGACTCAAGACAGAGCCAGAACAGGGACAACGCAACAGAAAACAATGAACACACACAAACAAAACACAAATCCACACACATTAACGTACACGCATATATTCATATGCACCTCCACACACTTATATCGTATAATATTATACTCAAATAGAAACATGCACGTACTCAAATAATTATGCATATACAAACATTTACAATACTGTACAGTATATTGTTCATGGAATGATTGGTTTGATCATACAGTATTTGCTAATTAATGAATTTACACCAATGTTGGTGTATCGCTGATAAGGGAGGGAAATGAGTGGAAGCTGCCTGTACTGCTGTTTCCTGATGATACAGTTCTGATGAGCGATAATTAATGGGAATTGCAGGGTCTGGTAAATGTGTTTGGAACAGTGTGCGAAAAACGGAATCTGATGGTAAATGCGGGGAAGAGCTAGGTTATAGTCTTCGAAAGGGGTGAAGCCACAGAATGTGAGGTGAAGTTGAACGGTCAGGCTATGGAGATTGTCAGCTCATTTAAGTATCTGGGCAGTGTGTTGAGCAAAGATGGGACTATGGATGAAGCAGTGCTGGAGAGGGTGCAACAGGGGAAGAGGGTTGTAGGAACGCTGAAAGCAGTAACAAGAAATAGGGTGGTCAGTATGGAAGTGAAGAAGTCCTAGCATGACCATGTGGTAATTCCCACATTGACTTACGGAAGCGAAGCATGGACGTTTGAGAAGACTCAGAGCAAGAGTGAGAGAGGTGGAAATGAGTTACTTGAGAAGTGCGTGCGAAGTTACATGGAGGGACAGACAGACAAATGAGGAAGTAAGAAGGAGGTGTGGTGTGGAGGTAGATGTGCTGGAAAGTGTGAAAAGAAACACCTTGAGATGGTTCGGCCATATAGAACGTATGGGAAGCGAGGGAATGACTAAGAAGGTGTACGAGAGCAATGTGGAAGAACAGAGAGGGAGAGGTAAACCGAAAGAGAGGTGGAAGGATGGAGTGAGGAAGTATATGGATGAAGGCAGTGCTGGTTGGGAGGAGGGGCGTCGACTGACTGGGGGACAGAGGTGCATGGGGGCGGTTCGTTCGTGGCCACTCCTTCGGGGATCACGGCGTCAGGCAATAGATATATAGATAGACATCAATAGTACTTATTCAACAGGAAATTCTTTAGCGATCTCTTAAAACAAAATAATGTATATCTCTCTGATCTCTGAGGGCAATTTATTCCAGACCTACACTCCATGATACACGATTGATGTATGTGATTGTCTCGACTTTATATATGGAATTTCAAATAAATTGTTTCCTCTTAAATTATATCTATCATTTTCACTGATCAGGAATACATTTTTACTTGTCAGGTTTCTTAGAGATTTATACATGAAAAGAGAACTACAATATATATTCATATCACTAAATTTAAGCAACCGAAGATTTAAAATCAAGTTATGTGTGTGTTCATACCTTGATTTATAGGTTATATTTCTTATTACTTTTGTTTGTGCTGTCACTAGTGGTTTTAATTTAGTGCAACATACATTGCCGCACACACTATGGCAATAAAACATATTAGGGTATACTAATCAATGATATACAAATTGCAAGACTTTAGTATTCAACACATTAAGAGTCAGATAAGTTATTCCGCATTGCTTGTTTATTTTTTACGTTTTCAATATGTAAGGTCCAAGACAGTTGTCTGTCGACTATCACTCCAAGACAAACCACCCGGAGGGAAGAAGACGGCCGTACTGTTCCGACGTGCTGGTCTCTTGTGCTTTTCATTTTCATTTTCTATTTCACGGGCTATTGCTCAGGTGGGCCATCGGGCTTGCCAGCTGGCTTTCCTGGCTAGAGTCAGTGGGACCGTGGTGGGTAGTGCTGGGGGATGAGTGTGTGTAGTGGGGGTGGTGAGGGAGATGTGGCGGGCCTGGCGGCCATGGACGATCAGTCGTTTGGTGGCCTGATGCGGAGTCTGGTCCTTGATGAGGTCGCTGATGGCCCTCCCGGGCCTCTCAATGATGGGGCCAAGGTGCAGAGGAAGTTGTCGGTGGATGGGGTGCCCGGTGTGCCGGTGGACCTGGCCCAGGGGGCCGTGGGGGTGCCGGATGGCTCGGACGACGCTGACTTGGTAACGTACATTATTCATTCTGTTCCTCGGCGGCGTGTCTTTGACAATTCTGCCAGGGTTACGGCGGCTGTGGGGGCCGCTCCATTTGGTGAGTATGTGCGGCCACATGGCATCACGGTACTGGGTCGGGGTGAGGCCCTGTGTGTCTCTCTTCCCCGCGGGGTTATTGGTGTGGGGATTAGGCCTCTAGAGGAGTTGACTAGTTTCGGGGACTGGACGGTGGTGTGCCGGGAGTCCATTTCCCCGGGGGATAGCAGGTATTCCTGGGGGAAGATCGGCCCTGTTGACCCTGTCATTTCTGAGAGTGCCATCATGGGGTCCCTTAGGGTCCTGTCTGATGTTCATGGGGTTGCGTCAGCGGCCCTGGAGGAGGTCACGCGGCTCTCTAAACGCGTGGAGCGGGATGGTGGAGGCGAGGGGGGTGGGTCGGGTTCTCCCTCGGTGAGTTCAGGGGTGGTCCGCTTGCGTTTTCGGGGTTGCTTGCCTTCCAGGGTTGTCTTAGGCTCGGTGTGCTATCCAGTTTCGAGGTACTCTTTTAGGCTGCTACGGTGTTTCACCTGCCATTTTTTTGGTCATGGTTCGATCACCTGTCGGAATAAGGTGCGCTGTCGGAACTGTAGTGGGTTTCATCCTATGGCTTCGGGTGACCACTCGTGCCCTAATTCCCCTAGTTGTTATTTTTTGTGGTGGGACATCGGGTGACCTCCCGCTCCTGCCCCGTTTTCTTGAAGGCTCTAGCGATCCATGAGGACTACAAACAGGAAAAGTTTGGCCTGCCTGATCTCAACCGGAAGGTTCGGGAACTGAATCCTACCCAGCGTCGGTCTCCTCCGCGTTTAGGGTCGTCTCCGGTTGTACGTGGCTCTGCTGGCCCGCGTCTCCCGCCGAGGTCGGCGGCGGAGGGTGACCGGCTGTATGCTTCGGTGGTCACGGGCAACAGGTTTGGGGTGTTGGGGGATCGGGCGGATGACCTGGATGTGATTCGGCCGCATGGTGTTGGCGTAGGGGTCATGGACGAGGTGGTTCGGCGTGAGGTTCGGGTCTCCGAGGGGGCCTCCTCTGACGCTGAAGTGGTCCTTCATCGTCCATCGTCCCCGAGGCATCTGCGCCGTCGTAGTGGTCCTCGGCCTCGGCCCAGGTTGTTGGATGCCTCTCCTCCCAGGGCTCCGTCGCCAGTCCCCCTGATGCTCCCTCCCCCTTGCCCGAATAATATTTCTGTCTCTCCCCGGCCTACCTCTGGTCCTTTAGCGTCTAGTGCTGGTAGTCCGACGGTGAGGCAGCAGTCTGCCCCTCCCCCCCCTGTACCTGATACATTTGGCTCGTTGGTGACGGATTTCTGGGAGTGCATAGTGTCAGGCCGTACTCTCAAGGAAGTTTGTCTCGCATTGATACCCAGACTGTTGGCTCTGTTGGTGTCCCGTTAGGGTTGCCCAGGTTATCGGAGAAGTTTCTATTGTGGAATGCTCGGTCAGTTCACCGTAAGACTCAGGATTTGCGGTTGTTGGTGGAACGTGAAGCCCCTATAGTGGTAGGGCTCTGCGAAACTTGGCTTTCTTCCACGTTACATTTCCGGATCCCTCATTTTAATGTGTATCGGGCGGATAGGGACTCTAGGGGTGGTGGTTTGGCTCTAGCGGTGCGGGATACGGTCCCGAGCAAGATGTTCGGTTTGCAACGGTTTGCTGGTGGAGACCTGGAGGTTCTGGCGGTGAGCGTGGCCTTACGGAAGGGGTGGGCTACTGTGTTCATCTGTTATAACCCTTGTCGGAATATTGCTCTGCCGGAATTCCAACATTAGTTTAATCAATTGCCGTCGCCCTGTCTGGTGATGGGGGACTTTAATGCGCGTCACCCGTACTGGGATCCGTTGGTGCTCAGGGCGTCTCGGAACCGTACTGGTACCTCGCTTTTTGAAGCGTTATTGGATAGCCCTTCCTTTGACCTTTTAACCCCACCTGGTCTCCCTACCCGCGTCGATCCGCATACCGCGTCCTCCTCCACCTTAGATCTCTGCTTGGGTAATGACCTGTTTTTAGGTGCTCGGGTTACCACGGGTCCATACATGGGGAGTGATCATCTGCCAGTCTTGATTGATGTCTTTGGGTTTTCCTCTCCTGCCCCTCCGCGTTCCCGCCCGAGGTGGAGGTTCAGTGCTGAGGGATGGGGACAGTTCCAACGTGGCCTCCGCTTGGATCCTCCCTCTCTCGCGGAGTCGGTGGGCTCGGGTGCTGAGGCCATTTCAAGGGCGCTAACTGCTGCGGCAGGTGGGGCCTTTCGGATGACGGGCCGGCCCCCTACGGACAGGCCCACTGTTCCTTGGTGGACCGCGGAATGTGCGGTCGCGGTCCGGGTTCGTCATCGGGCTTGGTCTGTCTGGCGCCGTCATCCCTGTGTAGAGTTCAAGCGGGAGGCACGGAGGGTGGATGCCCGGTGCAAACGCACTCTCTTGAAGGCGAAGCGTGGGTCTTGGGCTGCCTTCTGTCCTACGTTGAGGTTTGCCAGCTCCAGCAAGAGGGCGTGGCGTTTTGTTAGGCAGATGAATGGCCAGAGGGTGGACGCTTCTTTCCCTCTTACTGTTGGCGGTCGGCTCGTTGGCGATGCGCAGGAGCAGGCGGATTGTTTGGCAGATCACTATCGGGTGCTGTTTGCGGCCCCACCGCAACTACCGGATGTGGATCGGCTGGAGTCAGTAATTTCGTACCATCTTGAATCTCCTGATCCTGACGGCCTTGCGGATCCGCTGACCGCCCATGAATTGCACCGCACTTTGGACTCCCTCCCCAAGGGTAAGGCTGTGGGTCACGATGATGTGGCGTATGAGATGCTTGCCCATCTGCCGCGGGAGGGGTTTGATGTGTTGCTGGACTTCTATAACAGGAGCTGGTCTACTGGTACCTATCCGGCTCTGTGGAAGTCGGCCCTCCTCCTTCCGTTCCCTAAACCGGGTAAGGATCCCTCTTTGCCATCTTCACGTCGGCCCATCTGCTTGTTGTCGGTGGTGGGTAAGGTGATGGAGAAGATGGTTTCCCAGCGGCTCACTTGGTGGCTGGAGACTAAGGCACTCCTTCCTGATGTTCTTCATGGTTTCCGCCGGCTAGGGGCACCGTGGATGTGCTCCTCCAGCTGGAATATCGCATCCAGGATGCGTATCGGAACAAGAAGGTGCTCCTCGTGGCGTTCATCGATGTTGCGAGTGCCTTTGATTCGGTTTCCCATGCCGGGGTCCTATACAAATTGGGTATGCTTGGTGTACGTGGGAAGGTTTTATCGTGGCTCTGCAGCTACTTGCTTGAGAGGTCCCTTTCTGTGGCGGTTGGTACCTCTACGTCGCGGCCTTTCCCTGTCCGCCGTGGGGTGATTCAGGGGTCGATCTTGGGTCCACTGTTCCTGAATGCCATGTTGTCTGATGTCCCTCGGTCCCGTAATGCTACGACGATGGTGTATGCCGACGATCTTGCCATCGTCTGCTCAGCGGACACGCTCTTCCAGGCCCAGACTGCTCTGCAATTGGCGGTTGATGAGCTCTGTGAGTGGGCGAGGGACTGGGGCCTACGACTCAATGCCCAGAAGAGCGCTCTCATGTGCTTCACGTTGAAGACTAAACTCCCGGGTCTGCCTACGATTACGTTGGGGGGTGAGCCTCTCACGTATCGTACGTCACACACCTTCTTAGGTCTGCGTTGGGATGGGCCGGTATTGACGTGGAGGAATCATGTGGACTACCTGCGATCGTCTTGCATGAAGCGGCTGGGTATTATGAAGTGTATAGCCGGGTCCAAGTGGGGGACGTCTCGGGATGATCTGCTGTGTTTTTATGAGTCTTTCATCAAGAGTAAGGTGACTTATGGTAGTGCGGTGTATGGCTCGGCTTCGTCGTCAGTTCTTAGCCGCTTGGACCCTATTCATAACACGGCCCTCAGGGTGGCGTTGGGGGCTTTTTGTTCCTCCCCTACTGTGTCCCTCCTAGCGGAAAGTGGGTCGTTGCCTCTGTCCTGGTCTCGGGTGTTGACGGATTGTAGGTGGGCGGGGCGAGTTGCTACTCTTCCTGGGCATCACCCGTTGTCGGGCCTGCATGCTTCGTCAGGGGTCTCCAGGACTGCACCATCGTGGCCTGTGAAACGGCGTCAACCTTTCCTGGTGAGGAGCCTCCTCCACTATCGGCAGATAGCTGTGGACCCTCCCTCTCCCTCCCCGACCCCCTCTGTGTCTCCGGTCCCGCCGTGGGTTGATCTCACTCCTCGCATCCGGGTTACCTTCCATGAAGGTTACCGGACGTCGACGGATGCTGGACTTGCCCGGGCCTATTTTGCTGAGCTGGTGGGGTCGTGTTATCAGGGGCACTTCGGTGTCTTCACGGATGGTTCCTGCGTCCCTCCGGCCTCCTCGTCCGCGGCTGTCTACTACGAGGACCTCTCCCTCTGCCAGACCTGGAGGTTGTCTGGACACCATCCCATCGTAGCGGCGGAACTGTTTGCCATTCTCCGAGCCCTGGAGTTTGTGCGGTGTCATATTCGGCCTCAACGGGTCGTCTTGTACTCGGATTCCCAAGCCTCCCTCCATCTGCTCCTTGCGGCCCGCCCGGCTACATATCCTCGTCTTGTCTTCGCCATCCAGGTGTTGCTGGTTCACTTTTTAGGTCATCCGTGGGAAGTGGTCCTCCAGTGGGTTCCTGCGCACTCGGGCATTCGTGGCAACACGGTGGCTGATGCTGCGGCGACGCTGGCGCACGATTCGGTAGAGGTTGAGTCGGTTGACATGGATGCGAGGACGCATGCCCGGGTTGTCGGGCGGGCTGGTCGCGGTCTTTGGGACAGGGAGCTACGGGTGCTGTTGCTACAGACGACCATGGGGAGATACCGGTGGGATTCGTGCCCCCAGCCTTGGAGTCGACACCCCCTGCGGAAACTCGATGTCTCGCTGGCCAGGCTGCGTATTGGACACACTGCGCTGTCAGCACACCTGTTCCGACTCCGCATGGTACGGTGCCCGGACTGTCGCTGGTGTGGACAGCCCGAAACCCCTGAGCATCTGGTGGAGGTGTGTCCGCGGTTCTATAGTCACAGGGTCAAACTTAGGGCCTCGGTTTGCCGTTTGTCGTCTCGGGGGTTCAGCTTAGGGCTCTTGTTAGGCCACGGTGTCCGGGATGCGGATGTGTGTTCTCAGCTCTCTCGTGCCTTATGTGTCTTCCTCTTGGCGACTCATGTTGCCGATATAGTATAGGGTCCCACTGACGGTTAGTCTTCTAGGGCCAAGCAGGTGGCATCCACCCGAAGGCCCTTTAATAGTAACAACAACAACTATCACTCCAAGAAACTTCGTGCTGTTTTCTTCTTTTAGTATTGTGTTGTTAATTTTTATTTCTCCTGAATTATGAGGTATAGTTTTCTTATGAAAGTTTATGAAGATTGATTTTTTTTTTTATTTAAGAGACAATGAACGGAGGAAGGAAAAACACAGATACAACAAAAAGGTCCATGTGCCTAAAGGCATCCTCCATTCATAAATTTGTTGTAACAGAATTCTCGAACTCTGTACAGGAGTCCCAGTTTTTTAGAGGCATTCTTAGCAATGCTTCTAACATAATGTGTCCAGCTCAAGTTAGTAGTTAATGTTACACCGAGAATGCAATACTAAGGGAAGTGGGAATATTTACATCATTAAAAAATATATGGGAGTCAGTGAGATTCTGTCGGTTAGAAAATTGAATGTACTTGGTTTTCTGTGCATTAAAGGAAACTAGATTCTTTTGTCCCCATCCATTAATTCTAGAAAGGTCCTGGTTCAGAGAAATTGCAGTGTTTATTTTTGAATTTATAAGATCGGGTTGGGTGAAAGAATTGGTAAATGTGAAGGAACTGTGGAGTGTTGAGTCATCTGCGTAGGAATGTATTGGATTATGAGTGGTAGATATGAGATCATTGATATGAATGAGGAACAGAATTGGGGCCAAAACTGATCCCTGGGGAACACCAGCATTTATTGAGTGAAATTGAGAATAAAGGCCATCTACCATTACACATATTTTTCTGTTATGAAGATAAGAAGAAATTAGTGGAACTAATGATGCAAGGCCGTAGTGTGACATCTTCGACAATAAGGATTGATGCCAGACTCTATCAAATGCCTTTGATATATCCAGTGCTATTGTATGTGTTTCACCATGTTGGTCTGTAGCTTGATTGATTTGATGCGTAAGAAGGCAAAGCATGTCTGCAGTTGATCGACATCGTCTAAAACCATATTGCCTATCACTGATTAATGTATTATTCTCAAGATGCTTAATTATGTGATTATTTAATATAATTTCAAAGACTTTACCAAGAGTGGAAGTTATAGCTATTGGTCTGTAGTTTGATGGATCTGAAGAGGCACCTTTTTTAGGAACTGGATGGATGTTTGCTTCTTTCCAGGGTACTGGGAAGCATGAGGTATGAGTACACAGACGGAAATTTTTTGCCAATGCAGGAGCGAGCACCAAGGAGCAATTCTTAAGTACTATTGGAGGAATTTCATCTGGACCAGGAGCCTTATCTACTGAGAGATTCTGCAAAATAGTTTTGACATGTCTGGTGTGGATCTTAAGTGAGGGAATTTCAGGCGAATTAAAATTAAGTACAGGGACATCTTGATTTATTTTATCTAAGGTTGAGTTGGTGGAGAAAATATCCGCAAGAAGGTTAGCTTTACCTCGTGGGTCACTTACAATTTAGCAATATTTAATATTAGCTTGTTATTCATGATCCATTTATGTACATTCGTTAGTTCATCGTTTACTATCTGTGTCAAGGAATGAAGGTCTTGATGGCTCGCATACAAAGTACTGTCATCAGCGAAGAGAATACATTTTAGTTGTCTACTAAAGTTTACCATGTCATTTATATATAAAAGAAAGAGTAGAGGTCCCAGTATGAATCCCTGTGGGGCACCATACAAAATATCTTTAGTAGTTGAATAATTATCATTATAATTTACATATTGTTTTCGGTTCTTAAGACTAAGATTGAAACCAAGCGTCACTCAACCCCAAATATATCCTGTATACCCTATGTAAATGTACATGTTACGAGGAGGGAGAGGCAAAACCGTCACAAGACATTCTGCATGCAGGGCAGGAGTCATGTGTGCTTACCTCCTCCCCTTCTCCCGCTTTCTTTGTTTGAGTATACTCTTTACAAATATGTTATCTACACCTAATTTCTGGGTCTGATTTCTTCAAGTCATGCCTTGTTAATCAAACCTATGCACATGTGGCGTGATAATATTGCTTTATGGTTGAGATATATGAGAGATATTGCAAAAAATCCTCCACCTTCTGACTCAATTGCATACAGAGGCCAACCTTGCAACAACTAACGACAACCACACCATTCATGCATCATTTCTGTACAAACAAATATACTCGTGGTGGATAAGGGTATGTATTTACAATACGTTGATGTAGTTTTCATTTAGTTTTGCAAGCCGAATTTTTAGCAAGAGTGCCGTACCATGGATAAGTGTATTTGAACCACTTCACGCACTTTCCCGGGTAATTACCTCTTAGATTGACTCGCCTTGTTGTCCCCGATTAAAAAAGTGTTTTGAACAGAAAATATATAGTGCAATACTTAGCAGTATCCCACGACTAGCCGGCTAATTCCTACACAATTCAGGCGGAGATCATTACTTATGAACAAGTGGCAATGTCTGTTAAAATGGTTCCGGGCATTTGCGAATCTGTTCCCGTCCTCCAATGAAAGTGTCCGAAGTCAAGTATTCAGATTGAAAGACCTGTCATGAAATTTGTCTTCTATATCAAGTTTGGAGAAAACACCAGAGATAAAAATATTGCTTTGTACTGTATGATCTGGTTTCAATATTTTGCAAAAGGCTCTTCCAGTGTAGTCTTGCGCACTACGTTGTTTGCACCTGCGTAGATAATGAAGAGGTGTTGTCGGTTACTACAGCAGTGGCGTAATCATTTGCTGCTGTGATATCATCCAGTCCTGTACCATGATGCAGAAAGTTTGTTTTTGAAGCTCTGGGCAAATAAAGCACATGTATGCTTCTACATATTTAACTTATATTCTGTTTGTAAATAGTAACTATGATTACTTGCTTACTTAACACCTAACTATAGTCCCAAATATGATGAAAGAGTGTACAGTAGCTCCCCCCCCCCCCCTCTCTCTCTCTCTCTCTCTCTCTCTCTCTCTCTCTCTCTCTCTCTCTCTCTCTCTCTCTCTCTCACACACACACACACAAATTACATATAAGGCTCTACTTTTTGTTTTTCTATGTGGATGATGGAGACAAAAGGCAAAACTGCCTGTACCGAGTTCCTCCCCAGAGTTGAAAGAGTGACAGGGCCAATATCAAGGAATGTATGACCCAACATGCCTGGCCACACGGAGTTTGAAGAAATTTAAATAATAGGATGAGGGAAAGATGGATTCAGGGAGAGAGTTCTAGAGCTCAGCTGTTGAATACACGACAGATTGGGAATATTGTTTTAATCTTTGGTTGGTGAGTTTCACAGGGTAAAGTTGGGATTGTGTTGCAAGACGGGTGCTATGTGATTTACGTAGAGGAGGTGGTATACACAGAAAGCTCTGAGGAACACTGATTATTGTAATAGCCGTAGAATAGCAAGAGAGATGCAACATTGCGGCGAAGAGAGAGAGAGAGAGATTGCAGAGCATCAGTGACTGGATATACTGTAAGTTAATGAGACGAAAGGCTTTCTTTTCTACTTTCTGTGCAAGAGAATCTTCCCCACACATGTGAACAATACTCAATACATGGACGCGCTGTGCTTCTTGAGAGAGCAAGACACTGTGCAGGGGTAAAGAACCTCCTGAAGCGGTTGGGACCTTATACACCAAATTACAAGTATTCTTCTCTAGTACTTTGCTGCTAGTTTTTGCAAGTCATATTGCAAAAATGTTAAATATATTAGCTAAATATTCTCATTTATACATGCTTATTATATCAAGTAATTCCTAGAATTATAAAAATCAGTGAATGAGTATATTTTGACATTGTCGAGAAACACGTTTCATTTTTACGTTCATTACTTATCTAAATCGCCAAGTCTACATTATGATATCATAGTTTAGCAATAGCGTCTATAAGAATGTTTTGGCAATTACAAACCTCTAACCTTACTAACCTTAACAAACAAACAAAATTATATACAGTATATATACAGTATATATATAATTATATATATATATATATATATATATATATATATACTGTATATATAATATATATATATATAATATATATATATATATATATATATATATATATATATATAGAGAGAGAGAGAGAGAGAGAGAGAGAGAGAGATAACCGTATTTCAATTGGTAAGAAATGGAAATATTGGTTAACAAAGCCAAACCTTTTCTCTTATGTGTTTTCTGCCACATACAATATTGCCTTGTACTACTAGCTACTACTATTATATGATGATAAACTACCCTTACTGTCTGCACATGTGTCTGTGCAAACATAATACTCTGGACAGATAAATTATGCATTCTGAAAGCCGGGGGAAAAAAAAAAAAAAATATATATATATATGTGTGTGTGTGTGACATATATAACTGCACATGTGAATATATTGTTCTAGACAGTTAAAATATATTGTCAGAGAGATAGAGAGAGAGAGAAGGGGAGAGAATTGCAATGATATCCGTTATCGTACATGAATTTGATTATGTTTGTTTTTCATCCAATTTTCGTTTTATAATTAAATATTCAATATGGAATTCTGATACATATTATGATTAACCATTAATAGCTGGTCCTCTCCAGAGTGAGGTTTGGCATCCTCTACCCAACCTTCGCTGTTTCTGTCCGTCTCTTTTACTGTCCTATTCTCCTACTAAACGAGACAGAGTAAGAGGTGAGGGAACGCGAATGTGATCCCGGGCCCTAAGAATTGGAACTTTAAATGTTTTTGTTCGGGCTGTCTCGAGTCGGCCACCCCCAGCAATAGGGGTATTTGCCTGAGTATTTACATACATACGTACATATTTATATCTATATTTATCTATCTATATCTATCTATCTATCTATCTATCTATCTATATATCTATCTATATATATATATATATATATATATATATATATTTATATATATATATATACTGTATATATATTGAGTATATATCAGAAATACACGTGAGCCACTAATATATACATATATATTATATATTACATATATATATATATATATATAGATATATATATATATATATCTTCCATATAGGCTATATCTATATAATAATTTTGATAATCTGTCTGTCTGTCGGTCTGTTCTTTATAGGCGGCCGCAGTTTTTAAGCTAGAGCGTTCATACTTGGTATGCATAGTAAGGGGGTCCCTAGGCATGTTTAATGAAAAAATAGAATTCCCCAGGGTGAAAGGGACGGAGAAAATGGGCGCGAAATCTGAAAAAGGGCCGTTTGGGGCAGAAGGAGGCCTCCGATCGAAAAGGTGTATGGAACGAAAGTTGTTCGCAGCCTACCAAAATGGGGGTACGGATGAGGTCAGATCCAAAATCGGAGGTCGTTTAGCGGCCGAAATCGAGGCCGCCGTTTAATGAGGCACAGGGAGGTCGAGGCCGGTGTGGTACTAGTGATTGATGATGGTGATTATGGTAGTAGTAGTGGTGGTAGTAGTGATGGTGATTATGGTGATTACCCGGGCAACGCCGGGTACCCCTGCTAGTATATATATATACTGTATATATTATAGGTTTGATTCCCGAAGGGAAGTAGAGAAAACCTAATATTTAGTAGAGCCCCGTAATCATTGACGACTTCGCCTATTAATAATAATAGTCTCCATTCGACATCCTGCGCCAGCATTTTGAATAGCCCGCGTGGAAGTATCATGGAGTACTCGTCATAAGTGCACGCTTAATTCCCTCATGGGATCGTAATTTTGATCGGGTACCCTACAGAAAAAAACTCCGTAAAAAATAAAAAATAAAA
This sequence comes from Paralithodes platypus, assembly GCA_032716605.1. Lineage (NCBI taxonomy): Eukaryota > Metazoa > Arthropoda > Malacostraca > Decapoda > Lithodidae > Paralithodes > Paralithodes platypus. The sequence goes on from CM064485.1 coordinate 49,418,024, forward strand.
AATAACTTAATATCTGTTATCATATGACTTGCTATATTCGTGGATTTTTCATGCTTTGCTTCCCCGACACCAGGCCCCCTAGCGGCCATCCTCGTCCTTCACTGATATACCAAGAATAAACTATGGAAATCAACGAATGGGAAGTGGGATGGTCGGGAGGGCCCGAGTCGTCAAAGATTACGGGGCCCTACTAAATATTAGGTTTTCTCTACTTCCCTTTGGGAATCAAACCTATAATTTAATAGGGCCCCTTCATCATTGACGACTTCGCCTGAATATCAAGACTGGAGGCGGGACATTCGTAAAATATCCTAACCTTAGGGAAGAAGAATCCGGATAACATTTTCTTAAGTTTTATTGTATGCAATACAATATGTAGGAAAAATGTATAAAAGATTTGCAAGCAGTGCGTGGCATTAAGAAACTGCTTGCCCATGGTCAGATCATTGCAATTGATCGTATGCATGAAGAAAATTGTGACACCCATGTGTCCTGTAGAACTATAACTCTGCAGTAGTTATTTGTTCTCTCCTTAAACTATTTGTACAATAATATATTTGTACACTCTGGTAACACAGACATAGATGCAACTATGCGATATATCTTCTTATAATTAAAAACAAAACAATAACATTAATGCTGGACTGTAGAACCCGTCCTATCACAGCTCGTGATGCATCACAATCTCCAAGGGTACAGAGGGGATATGGACTATTCCGCACCTCCCCCCCCCCTCCCTTTAAAACAACACAACTTAAAAAGAACATTACCTACTGCACCCGTTGCCGTAAAGCTACACAGGTACGCTTTGGTTTATATAGGGCAACAGACAGGTAGCGTGAACGGAACGTATGATTGGAAGCCCAAAGTTACGTTTTGGCAATATCATCAATTGAAAAAAATTGCAGAAATCTGAGGGATACTGCCCATTTCCTGATATCGTGAGCCCTGCCTAACACGCCGGGATTGCTTTCCCTGATAACGTCGACAAGCAAGGAAGCCAACTTCCGTTTTGTAACACGCTTACCTGTCCGGTTGACCCATAAAGCACCTGGTTGGCGAGGTTGCGCAGCCCTCATAAACTGTGTGAGTGCTTCAAGGCCGGGACGGAAAATTAAGAAAAAACATGGTCAGAATGTTCGTTCTTAGCAATAAAAGAGGGAGACGGCGCGATTTGAACATGGTCGTGCAGTCTCCCAAACCTGAGACAGTTTGGTTCGTTGCTCATCGCCGCCAGCTCAGACACCCGGTTTCCGGTGGCAAGTGCCATGAGGAAGACAGCCTTTTTTATAAGTGAGTCAAAGTCCGGCGCATTAGTATACTTGCGCGATTGAAGCAATTCTAAGGCTTTTTCCAGAGACCAGGTGGGCATGAGCTGGCAGGGAGGTGGACGAAGCTTGAAACATGCCCTCATAAAACCTTTCTCCTCCGAATGCGGTATGGAAAAGCCGGTGAGATCAAGGAAGGGGTTCCTAATGGCAGACAGATGATTTTTTAACGTTATTACCGAAAAATGTTTCTGCTCAAAAAGATAGTCTAAGTAATTGAAAATTAAGGCTCCCGAGGCAGTCGTTTGCCCTGACTCAACAATCCAGGTTGTAAAAGTTTTCCAATGTGATTGATATTGTCTCCTGGTAGACAGTGTGTACTGGTTCATTAGCTTCTTAGTGACACTTGGACCATACTGATTTAACCATTTGGCATAGTAAATATCCATAAGGCAAAACTGAGCGAGGTCCGAAGGTTGCCAATTGTTTCCAAGTGGAAAACGGAGACCGGGAGGGACACCGGGGCCCTGCACCACTGTTGCAACTGGTGGTACCAAACCTGGGCCGGCCACAGCGGCGCGATCAAAGCTACCCGGCCCCGGTAATCCCTCAGTTTGTGAATGACTTTGTACATTAACACAGAATCTGGCGGTGGAAACAGATAGATTGAGGTCCACCTGTTCCAGTCCACCAGCAATACATCGGGTCCCCCCGCCGGGGTTACCCCGTGACGTGTGAGAAAAAGAGGGAGTCTGTGGTTCTCTGTTGACGTAAACAAGTCCACTTGTGAACGGGCCGGCTTTGCAATCATCTTGTTGAAGATAGCCTGTTTGAGTGTCCATTCTACTAGAGTGCTCCGCCGGCGAGAGAGAGCGTCTGCCCAAACGTTCGCCACGCCGGGGAGGTAGGTGGCATGCCGGGAAATTCCTAGCGAGTCGGCTAGGGTAAAAATTTGTTCTGAAACGTTCAGCAACTCTCGTGACCTCACTGAGCCTTGCTTCTGAATACAAAAAACTGCAGTTTGATTGTCCATTCTGAACGCTATTGATTTGTTCTTCAATGTCATGCCGTGAGTTTGGAGAAAGAACAGGGGAACTAAAAGCTCTTGCTTGTTGATATGTGATTGGCTGTCTGACGACGAGCTGCCCTGACCTTGGTGTCCTAGGCTTGACTGATACCCCCAACCTAGTGTCCCCGAGGTGTCTGTGGCTACCCATACCGTAGGGGGGAAGAAACCCATGTCACGACCGAGTAGAGGACTTCGCGCTTGGTCCAGGTCGAAAGTAAGTTGTGGATTAATGAAGGAATTGGCCATAATTTCTTCTCCGGCAAGAGAGGGAACACTTTGTTGCCTTCCAGGATTAATCGCTTGGCTTTCAATCGGCCCAACTTGACAGTTAATTGTACCCAGTTGAGAGAACTAATCAGGGAATCCCAAGTTTTCCTGGTCGTATCCAGACTGTGAAGGAACCAGAACAGTTTCCTTCAAAATCTGCTGCGGTTGTCCACACTCTGAGTAAGAGTCAGGGCACAGGTGTCCCAGACCAGCCCTATCCACTGAATATTCCTTGAGGGGACAAGGTGCGACTTTGCCAAGTTCACCTTGAACCCTAGGGTTTGTACATGAGCTAACACTTGGTTTACATGGTCTTGACATAATTCCAAAGAGTTTGCCACTACTAGCCAATCATCCAGATACCAAAACACCTGTATGCCTTGAACTAATAGGGGTAAAAGAGCTTGCCGGACGAGTTTGGTAAATACACTCGGTGCTAGGTTCAATCTGAACGGCATCCTTTGCAAGACATAGGTCTCGTGCCGGACTCTCAGAGCGAGAACATTTTGGAACCGTTTGTTTATAGGGACATGCCAATAGGCGTCTTTGAGATCTATCGAGCACATCCAACCTTGCGGCGGAAGTGCGAGTCGGAGTTGCTGAACAGTCAACATCCTGAAGGGTGAATTCTCTATAAAGGTGTTCAGATGCGAGAGATCTAGAACTGGTCGCATCTGCACGCTGTCCCTTTTTGGCACTAAGAAGAGTCTTGATGTGAATACTGGCTGATAGGCATTGACTTGAATCAGTATCTGTTTGGCAATCATTTCCTGCAACAGGACCTCCTCCTCCTGTGACACTCCGGTATATTCCCGCGGGCCGACGCAGTCGAGGCCGCCGGTGCCACCGCCAGGTGATTCCTTTGCTCACTACCTTCCTGGCCCAGGTATACTTGGGCCAGGCCGAGCGGAATGAATGGAACGAACCTAGGTGCAACCGGGGTTCGTCCTTCAAGGCAACTCTCCAATCCTGCGCCTTTGAGCTCGGCCTTGGGATCTGGAGAGTATGAGTGGCTAGTTTTTTGGAGGAGGAGGTGGGTTGGCATCGGATGTTTGACTAGTTTTGGCTGATGCAGTGCCCTGATGTCCTTTGTATGTGGTCTTACCCTTATACCCATGTTGTTTACCTTGTTTGGGTTTGTGCTAATTACCTCCCTGCTGAGGAAGTGGCCTGGGGTCTCTTGAGGACTGCTTAGTTTGGGGTTGATACGGTATGTTACCGCCTTTTGACTTATGAAAAGGTTTCTTAGCCGGGTCCTTCCTAGCTTGGGAGGTAACCTGCTTCCACCCACTCACCATATTAAAAATCAGACTCCAAGTCTCAAAGTTAAGGAGTGTGGCAGTAAGAACCGGGGAGAGAGTCACCCGGCGACCAATGTCCGCCGGCAACTTCCTCACCAGATGTACTCTCAGATCTTGGCGGGATCGAACCACTTCCAATATTGCAATTTTAATGTCTCCTAGTGACTGAATGGCATTTTGGAGCAAGAGTCTATGAGACAGCTCAGTAGCTTTTCTAATTTGGGGGTCAGCTATGGCCGAGATAGTGCGTGCAAGAGAGGCGGCTATTTGATGACTCAGCAAGAATTGAGGGAACATCCGGTAGGCCTTGTTGCGTAACTTAAAATCCCGCTCTAGGTGAGCAGCTGGGCGGGGGGAGAGAAAGGTTCATCAAGGGCATGTAAGGACACTTTGGGAGCTGCCAGAAATGTTAGTAAGTCTGGGGACACCCCATCCGCTTTGGCTACCGGTAGGGAAAAGTAAGGGTGGTTGTCCGGCGGAATCTGATGAGAAGATTTTGAGGTGATAGTAGTGGCAAAAACCTGAGCTTCCAACTCCCAATCTACCCATAGGCCTAGTCCCACCTGCCCCATCTGCAGGACCGGAGTCGGAGCTTGGTCCAAGGACCGGAGTTGTAGCCAACTCCGGCGAAAGAACATTCAAGGCTTTGACATCATTGATGCCATCAGCCTTCGACCAGTCAGAAAATAGTCTTGCAGATGCGGCGGAAGGAACGGCTGGCGCAGCTGAATAGACAAAATAAGCTGGGTTAAGTGAACTTGGTACACCCTTAATCAGTACATCCAAAACCCTCCCTGCCTCGTCTTTTGCCCTAAATTTATGGCTCTTATTGATCTCAATGGACCACTCGCCAGGAACTGGAGGGTCCCCTGATACCGAAGGTTGAGCTGAAAGGGGGTTCTCTGTTAACACAGGTACCCAAGAGCAATCAGTACCATAGAGGAGGGGCATGGGGCCCTTCCTCAGAGGTGCCTTATCTAAAGGAGGTGGGGTGACATCAGCAACAACCCTGATGGTGGACATAGCTAGCGTCGCCGGCACTGTAGGACCTGGGACCGTCGCTACTACCGGGGTTGGACATGAAGGAATGAATGCTGGGGGGTCTAGAGGTCTGATAACAGAAGTGCTAGGGGGCGCAGCTGAGGGAGTGACCGGGGTATCCGAAGAGGCAGGGATTTGATAATGCTGTATCACTTTATGTAATAACACATTTACCTGATCAGAAGTCATCCATGTCCTATGGGGGTCTTTGGATGAGTGTAAGCTAGCCTCAGAATAATTACTAGGGATAGACTGAGGAGCCGGGGACGACACACTCTCCGCCGGCTCCTCACTCTGCCCCAAGGTCTCTTGTGATTCTATCTCATTATCTGCCGGGGGCCAAAGCAAATCTGGCACTGACGATGGTAACACGTCTATGTTTCCGTCCTCAGGCCGTTCTGGGATGACGTTAAGGAGAGAGAGAGATGGTTCTGATTGACGCCAATACCCCCCTGCCGCTATGGGCTGGGAGTCATTGGTCACTTGAGAGCTTAACTGGGACCCCGCCGGATAATCCCTATATTGGTCGGCTAGCACCCTACTCGGGCCTGTCGACCTCACACTACGGGGAACACAAGTCAATTTTGGTATGGCAAAAGTAACATTAGGAGGCACACGTAAAGATTGTTCCTGACTAGGTGTGGATTCCAATATCTCAGATCCTATTTCCGACTCCCCTGAGTCACGTATAGGCGTGTCAGAAGGAGGTGTGGGAGGGGGTGGTTGTGGAGTGTCCTGGCGGCTGCTAGACGTATCCTCATTTCCTCTCTCCGGTGCTTGTGGGACCGGGAAGAGTCCGAGGCGGAGTGGCGAGAGTGTTTCCGGGGGGACTTCGACCTAGACCTCGACTTCCGCCGCGGGGAGGGCGAGCGTCTCCTCTTGGTACGGGCAGAGGGGGGATCCTCGGTGATTTCGCTCTCACTGCTACTACTCACTAACTCTCTGTTGAGGGCCTTTGTTTTAACTTTGGATCTGACAGATTTGGAGGAACCGGGTTTAACCAAAGGTGACTTAATAATGAGATTCTCCCATAGGACTTCGTCATCACACTGAAGTGCCTTATGGGCTGTTTCCTTTGCATAAGAATTAAATGTGGCTTTAATTTCATGTAAGGCTGCTAAGCATGACAAGTCTTTCTTCGCCAGCAAGGCAGTTTTCAATTCAGAGCAAATGGCGCATCTTTTTGACAGCCACACGCCTCTAGAACGATCTAAACACTTTACGCACTTGATGCAAAGCTTGTGAGCAAAAATGGGTGAAAGGGAGCAAGTAGGCGTGAAGCAAAGTTCAAACCTAGGCATGTTGCCGTAATAAGAGGTTCCCCCCCTCCGCCGGGATCTGATGTCCAACTGCGCCGGAGAAGCAGTCTCTGGGGCCTGGAATTTTTTTCCAGGAATCAATGCTCATATAGATAACCTGCGAGGTATTAAACATCCTAACCCAAATCCGCCGGAAAATTAGCTATAGTGCACCACTATTCTAACCTTCCGCCGGATTTGTCCAGCTGACTTTCAATAACTTACCTGTGACAAGGGCCACAGGTCCCTTGACCTTTTAGTGTCTGATCATTACTGAATAAGTTTGCAAAACTAATCTTAACACTTGGTGTACACATCGACTCATGGCGCCGCAGGCGATAATGTCTTACGTGTCACCAGGCCAGTCAGGGTGAGTTAACTCGGTGGGCCAATTTTGTAGCCCTTCTAGGAATGCAATTCCGCCGGGAGAGTGTGGTTCAGCTAAACCACGCCGGGATCTTTTGAACGTTCCTACCCGTTAGAGACGGAAAACTAGGGCCCACCGCACGGGGCCGCCGGAACAGACAAAAACTACCGGGAAACGGGGTTAGCACAGCCCCCTTCCCGAAGTCCCACACATATACAATAAACATAATGACATATAGGGACGTCTCCCTTACCCCCAAATGAGCAAGCCCGCATGCATGAAAAACAAAAAGGGGGCATACATAGGCAATAATAAAACGACAGAAAATGTAGACATCTAAATTACCTGAAGCCTACGCCGGAGACCCCTAACTATGCTGACCACGTGGTTCGAAGAACATCCCGGCAGGCGACGCTCCGGCACCCAGCAGCAGCACAACAAAGAGGGAGGCCCACCCAAGGGGCCCAAGCAAAACACGAACCCTGGAAGGCGGAGCACCCTTAAACCAGAGCTTTTGCTGATAACTGAAGAAAATGGCATGTACTGTCCTTACTATTGACAGTCTGTATCATGCCTCGTAGAGTGGTCGCCTTCTAGCTAAGTAAACACAACAGCTAAAGGCGTATCACAACAATAACACACGCGGTACACCACTCCGGGACTCGTAGACGCCTGTGACAATGGTACCCTATTTTAACACACACTTCCTGTGGACATACCAATCTGGCAGCCGTGCTAGCTAATCTAAACCCTGTTACTACAACACAGATGTATGCAAATGAGTAAGGACTCACTAGAAGCTCTGCGAACGTCGAATGAAGCGGACATGGCGCGAGCCCTGTTGATTGGAAGGCCACGGAAGTAGGAAGGACGAGGATGGCCGCTAGGGGGCCTGGTGTCGGGAAAGCAAAGCATGAGAAATCCACGAATATGGCAAGTCAAGATAACAGATATTAAGTTATTTTTTCTTTTTTATTTTTTACAGTTTTTTTCTGTCGGGTACCCGATCAAAATGACGATCCCATGAGGGAATTAAGCGTGCAATTATGACGAGTACTCCATGATACTTCCGCGCGGGCTATTCAAAATGCTGGCGCAGGATGTTGAATGGAGACTATTATTATTAATAGGCGAAGTCGTATATATATATATATATATATATATATATATATATATATATATATATATATATATATACTGTATATATATACTGTATGTGTGTATGTGTAGGTTATATATATACCTACTTTACTGATTGTTGGTCATCCCCCTTGATGGACTTTGATGATACCTTTTCTATTGGGCTAGACGTATCAAAAGCCTTCAATAGCGTTATGCACAAATCAATTATTTCCAAACTACCATCCTTCATTTCTACCCCTATGCCTTTATCTCTAGGTTTGAAAGGTATAGGGTTGAAAGTTTGTTATTTAATCAGGCGACCCCAAGCGGGGTATAGGAGTACATATTTTTTACATTAAATATCATGCAGTTTAAACAGTACAAAATATAATAGCTAAACATAATTTACAACTATGACTATTAGCCTATGTTTTAGTACAATCAACTGAAAGTTAGCGAACACGAAACACCAAAAGAAAAGACAAATATCACACTTCTGTGCTAATGACAATAATATTGACCCTTTGAACCATTAGGTTTTGATATCTGACACTCACCTCTTTTTAAAAGGATTGAATAATTATATTTAGATATTTGGCAAAGTTCATTGTAACTGAGTATGTATTATAGTTAAATAGTTTTGACATCTTATCAGTGTTTGGATTATTGTAAAAATACCTCTTAATATATTTCTTTCTATGTTCATAGAAATAAGGGCACTTGAACACATAATTATATTCTTAACCAATTCTATTCGTATTACATAATACACACACTCTCTCATCTACATTTACATTATTATACCTACCTGTTACTATTGGTAACCTGTGATTACAACATTTGAACTTGCATAAAATAATGGAGTATTGCTTGCGAAGCTTTAGGAAATAGTATTGTAGTTTTATGTTTCTTGTCATTGCTCTATAATTTAGGCATAGTGTATTGCTATTAATCTCCTCCAACCAGCTCTGTTTATATATATCACTTGATCTTAGCTTGAATGATTCCTTGAACAAATTGACATTAATATTAGTTACTTCATTGAACAAATTAGACATACCATTTCTGTCCAGTAATTGCTTAATATGATCTAGCCATGGACATTTATATACACCTAAGTCATACATACATTTTATGAAATTATATAATATACATGAAATTTTGCCAAGTTGGCCATTTGCTACTTTGCACCAAAAGTTAACCATACTGTTTTCAATATATTCCGATAAACTCTTAACACCTAATTCACCTTGCAACATACAAGTGGGGGTAGACTTATTCAGTTTCAACAATCTTTTATGACAAATATTTCTAGTATTTGTTAAAATAAATATATATATATATATATATATATATATACGGATATATATAATATATATATATATATATATATATATATATATATATATATACAGTATATATATAGATATATATATATATATATATATATATATATATATATATATATATATATATATATATATATATATATATATATATATATATATATATATATATATACTGTATATATATATATATATATATATATATATTTCTGGCCGTTCCATACCTACGATTGTTTACAGCTCACTTCTTCAATCTATCAACTCCGGTGTTCCTCCATGTTCTTGTCCTATCTCCAGTTATATTTCTAACATTAATTAATGATCTTCTGGACTGTACCTCTAGTCCTATTCACTCCTATGCTGATGACTCTATCTTACACCATTCACCTCACTACGGACTGTGAGTGCATTAGGTGTGATGCTGCTGGGTGCGTCGAGGGTGCTGGTGGGGTTTGTTGACCTTGATCACTTTGTCCCACAGAACTCTCGGCTAACATTGAGGTCCTGTATGTACATTATAATATATATATATATATTATAGGTTTGAGTCCCGGAGGGAAGAATGAAAACCTAATATTTAGTAGTGGCCCCGAAATCACTGACGATGTGCCTATTAATATAATAGCCTCCTTTCAAGCGCCCGCGGGTAGCCAGTTTGAAACTCCCGCCGCTGGGAAAAGGAGTACTACATCATAAGTGTAACGCTACTTCTCTTATGGAATTGTCTTATGATTGGGGTACACACTACGAAAAAACTTCGTAAAAAATAAAAGAGAAAAAATAAACTCAAAACTTGTTTTGCTATAGCTTTCCATCTCGTGGATTTCTTGTGCGTGGATGCTCGCCCAGACCGTGGCAACCAAGACGCCATACTTCCTTCACTGACATATTAAGACTAAACTCAAGACATCAAACGAATGGGAAGGGGATGGATGGGAGGGCACTACATCGTCAATGATTTCGGGGCCACTACTAAATATTAGGTTTTCATTCTTCCCTCCGGGACTCAAACCTATAATTTATTAGTGGCCCCTCCATCATTGACGATGTGCCTGATATCTCAAGACTGGAGGGGGACATTCGAAACAATATCAAACCACCAAAAATACCATAGGTAGAGACAAAAGAATCGCACAGCAAATTTGAGTTCTTTATTGTATACATACAATACAGTATAACAAATATAAAAGAGAGAAAGCAGTGCATTACTTCGAAGAAGATCTGCTTTATACATATGATAAGATTCTCACTTTGAGATTCGTAAACTTGTTGTCAGAGAACATACTTCTATACCTGATCAACCTCATAACTTTTTTAAAACTTATTTGTATTTGTACGCTTTACTATATAGATGCAACTAATATAGGTATTTTTACATAGAAAAAAATATTTATATAGCTGTAAAAACAGCCTGACTTTGTCAAGTGTCACAGCCCGTGACTTATTATCTTGTCCGGCGGACGGCCGTTAAGCGGCGGAGGGGTTCTAGGGGTCCTATGTGCTTACTTGCATCCCCCCCCCCCCACCTTCCCTTTTTCTGGCCAGATGAAACTTAACCATTTAAGTACTTAGACTAACTAGCCCTCTGTCGGCATTCCGTATTAGTATTGGTTGCCGTGGGGCTACCCCACGGTGTCGCATCAGGAAAGCCAGAGAGGAAAAATCATGAAAGATTGTGAGATGCCATCAAATGAACAATTTTGTAAAGTCTGAGACTTCACTCCATGACCGATGGTCTGGGCTGAAGCCTATAAATTTTGGATTGCTCTCCCGATCGGTGAGAAAGGCAAACCAATCTCCCTCTCGTGACGCGACTCCGTATGCTATTACCCTTCGTGGTCTTATCTGTTGAGGTTGGGTTTTCCTCACCACTTAACTTAAAAATTCTTCTATCTATCTATCTATTGCCTGACGCCGTGATCCCCGAAGGGGTGGCCACGAACGAAAAATTCTTACACTTGGTTATAGACACTAATATGGATATATTGTATGTTTTATCCGCATCCTGAGTGAAAAGCTCCCTGCCTTTTGTAAGTAATTACTCTGTTCCCTTATTTGTAACGAGGGTAGATGACCGAGCTACTTCACTACGGTCTACCTGAGTTAAACTTAACATTGTAGCTTTTCGCGCCGCCAGCTCCCAGTACCCATTGGTATAAATAGGTTTGTACATTTTTGCCCAAAGTCCCGGCATGTTTTTGTTTTACTTTGTTCTATGATTTAAGATCTAAAGTAGGTTAACCGCCAGGTAGGACAGAGCTGGCGAGTTGGTCGGCATCGCTAGGAATCATGGTTAAATGTATTCTTTCTCCTCCGCTAGCGGTATGAATTAACCGGTGCGAACTGAAGAAAATTATGAGGTCTCTGCCTGATTCTAGCGCCCGCGGATCCCAGTCCGTTGGTGGTATTAATAAATGCAAAGGGTCAGGTTTGTATCTTTTAACACTTCCTTGTGTACTTAGTATCATTCTAAAGATGAGGGGTCTTGGCGTTATAGACTTCTTCTCTTAACTGATATCTTGCCTGTTGTAGATATATCCTAACCGGCATTTTTTATTACAGTAGAGCTCCCTTGTGATGTTACCAACACCGGATAAAAAAAAATCAATGAAGTATCCGACCTGCCCTTTACCTCCGAGTGACATTATGGGAGAGGAATAACCTTTGTTGGAGTGGTCGGCGGGACTACAAACGTTCGTTAAGAAACCTGGGTCACTTCTTTTTTTATGTTGGGAGTTAGCCCCCTGCCGGCGTCAAAAACCGGCGGGTTAAGAGTTTTATGGTGTCTAGGACATGGGGAATTACCCTTGTTACCTGTATTGCCTGTTCTTCCTTTTTTGAGGAAGGCATATGGCTGCAACCAATTTCCTTCTGACATTCCGTCGTCTGACCGAACCGGCGCGTTGATCACCATCTAGTAACTGAGTTTATCTCCTAAAGTAGGATGGCTCAGGTGTTCTCGACCCTCGAGGCCCTACCAACTATATTCCTCCCCGTAGTTTATTGCTTTCCCAAATTTCATTTGTGAGGCTCAAACATAATTTTGTTTACTGCCGATAGAAACAACTAAAAACAAGGGGGGGGGGTGGAGGTTAGGAGACTTGTTTGTTACCAGAGGTGTCCTCTGCTGGGACCGCTGACTGGCGTATGTGGTCTAGGGTCTAGATATTTACTTAGTTGGTAAACATTTATTGTACTGCCGGCGGAGGAGAAAAACATCTTTCTATGTTTCCTGTGCCTAGCGTATTAGAACTTCATGTTTACTTAGGATGCCATCATTGTTCTTCCTGTCTTACGGTTGAAAGAGGTAAGACTTAGTCGTCCTCTACCCTCGTTACCCATTGTACTTTAACCCCTAAATGTCGGCGCGCAACTTAAGTCGAGTATAATAAATCTGGACTATCTGGCGGCGCGCGACATAGGTCGGGTGGCAATTTCAGCACGTAATGTTGCTGAGAGAGAGAGACAAGTGGTGGCAGGAGAGTAGCGAGCGTATGACTGCTCCAGACCACCGCGGCGAACCTACTGACACGAATCCCACCTCCTCCCTCCCTCTCTCACTCGCTACATACTGAATTGTATGGGGAAAGTACCGAATTACATGCTTTTTGCACTCGTGTTGCGCGGTTGTTGCAAGAAAACTAGCGGTCATAAAAGAATCGTTGTGGTGTCATTGGAAAGCTCTGTTTATGCCCTTTCAGGGATAGATACTTGTTTTACGCTCTGGGTCTTATTTAGGCATGAAAATGATCACGTAAACAGCCCTATTTTGGCTAAAAACACCCCGCTGGGCGGTACATATAAATAAACCGCCTAGCCCGCCAATAAGGTGTTAAATTGATCTAATCGTACCAACAGTAGATTCCGCATGAAAGAACAAGACCGGTAAAATACTATGTTTCTTCGCCGTGTGCGAAAAATAGAGAATCCTCTACATATATCATAATCACATGTAAGATTCTACCTCCTCTGAACTCTTACATGTGGTTGCCCCTCCCCCGGCCCTACTCTTATCCCTGCACAATCTCTGATAGGTACAAGACTCACCTTACCGGAGTGATCTTGAGCCCTAGGGATTTATCATAACCTCCAATGCTTAACTAAAAATTGAGGCCTTGGTGGCTAATTAATTGGGCTGGGTGATATGTATTCTTTAGGAATAAGATCATTTCTTATCAGGCAGTCGTCTATGCTTCGCTACCTTGAAATTCCTTGAATATTTACCTTTTCGCCTGTCCTTATATCAGACTCCACCTTTAAAACATTGATCTATGGTGAGAATTGGTACTACACCAGTGACAATTCGGAAGAGGAATCGGAACTGTTTCCCGGCTAGTTTTTTACGCCGGAGGGTAATTGTTCGTTATAAAATTGTATATAAGGCCTTAGGTATGGTGGACGTTCCCACCGGTATGCTGGGTTAGCACGAGAACAGCAGAATAATTTCCTTGTAACTGAATGATCCAAACTCCTTGAGTAGTATTGGAACTAAGCGAGATCGCTAGTTCCTATTTGAATGTCTGTTCTTGTCCTTTTCCACCTCCGCCGAGGTGTTACCCGGCGACTTACATAGACACCCCAGGTGTGACTAGGTATGTGCTACGGAGTCTAGTCTCGGATCCACTCGCCTTTACAAGGCCCCGGGAGAGAGAGAGAAAGAATTTAAAGGTATGGTATGGGAAGAGATAGACGACTGCCTGACAATGGTCTGCGTCCATTCCTACCCTTTTATTATGTTGACTTAAAATCTCTTAGGGCTCACTACCTTGTGGGTAAGTGAATCCACATTTGTTGAACATCCTGCCTAGTCTCCATGTTTATCACAGAAGTTGTTAACACTGGGGATATAAGTACTCGGTATGCGATACTACCAGGTAATCCCTTCACCATTGCTAATCTCATATTTTGTCTAGCTCTAACGGCAGCCAATAATGCCATTTGGATGTCCATGAGTGACCTAGTTGGCTGAGGGAGTAATAGTCCTTGGATAGCACAATTGTCTCCCTCATCCTCTGACTTATTTGAGCATCTACCGGCCGCGTGATGGATTGGGCAGTACGGCGAGTGAGGAGGAATGTTGAAAGTCTCCTGCACGTATCCTCGCACAACAAAAACTCCCTGTGGAGGTCAATTAACGGGGGGGTAATGAAAGGTTCCTGAAAATCCCGGTGTGATAATTGTGTGGATGCTAGGAATGCACAGATGGGGTAAGGTACCCCGCCGGGTTGCGTGCTCATTAAATTTAAGTCAATTTGGTTGGGAGGGGGAATAGTAATGGAAGGTTGAGTCGTTAACGCTATAGCAAACTGTTGCGCCTCGTTCTCCCATTCCACCCACGGACCATGACCTACCTCTCCCACATTTAGTTCTTGTTCCTGACTGTCTGTTGGTACGTGCGCCGGAACTGTAACTAGTTCCGGTTTCACTTTCTTACGTGAATCATCACCGTGTATGCCATAAGGCCGGTAGCAGTCAGGATGAAGTCGTTCACCTGGGGGAGGAGGTAACAGTTGGGCCGGTACATACACAAAATACTCATAATTCCATACATCTGGAATAGCCTTAATTGGTACCCTTAAAATATTACCCTGTTTGTCTTTTGCCCGAAACTCCTTATTCTTACTTGTTTCAATGATCCACTCCCGGGGCACTGGGATCTCCCCCGCCATGGATCTGTGCTCCTCACCTGATTTTGATGCGTGAACTGGGTACCAGAAGCAATCCGACTACTTCAACTGAGGAATAAGAGCTGTCATTTGTAGCTGTTTATCTAGTGACGTCGGAAAAACAGATGATTTTAAGCCAGAATATCGGGTGGTAGGAGAGGCGGTTACTTTCTTGTCATCCGCCGGGAGACTAGGGTTTGCCAGTAAATTTAGTTTTACTTCAACCGTGGGGTACATTGGGTTGGATATTACGTGAGGTGTAGGTGGTGTAAAAACCGCCGAAACACCTGGGGCTGTTAATACCCTTACCTTGGCCGGATTAAGTGGGACAATTGAAATCGCCGGGGCGGTTTCTATCTAACTTGTGAGGTTGAAGTGGGAGAAAATGGTCATTGTGGTGGAGGAGAGTGGGACACAGATTCAATCGGAGTAGCCCCCTTTGTCGTTACAGGAGTATCTCGGGACCTCTTAGGTTTAAAACATTGATGCAATAGATTATGTAATACTTCCTCTACTTGTTTTGCTGTGACACATTGATTGCGGACCCTTTTAAGAGATGTGGTCTGTAAGTTCTCTCTTCTCTCCCTTTTCCTAGTAGTCCCTTTACAGTCTATCGCCGGGGACTTATCTATTATCCCCGGTGAACTCAACACTGTTACATCCTCGTCTAGAGAGCTGCTTACCTGTTCCGCCGCCTTCTGACGTTCTTCCAACATGGGCCCCAGCTTACTGGGTGCTAGAATATTCTGTCCCCTTGAACCTCGTTGAACGTCCCATCTTCCTCTAAAAGGATTGAAATCTACAGGAGACCCTGGATGCAGGGTCTATTCAGCCACTACAATGTGGTCTTGCCCTAAGGCTGAGTTGTGGGAGATTCTACGTTCTGCTTTCGAAGAAGGCATTATAACTTCTGTGAACTCTGAAGGTTCAATCTTAATGTGGGGGGGAGGAACTTTTGTAAGCAGTATTGGGGTATTCTGTTGGACTGTTTTTACCTCAGGCTTGTTAATCATATCCAAATCAGTCCTCTCTGATTCTGTCCCGAGGAGACCGGGAAAAAACTCTGGCGCCTGAGAAGCAGAAACTGAGGGGTGTTGGGAGCCAGTCTGGCTCTGTTGTGATTGCAGATCCCCTGGCTCTGCACTGGCATGAACTTCTGCCTTAATGAGAAAAGTAGCTAGCATTGCGTTGTGCTCTTGTCTCCTGGGGGACCGTGGATCCTGTACTGACTGTGTGCACTGCCGCCGCCGGGGTGAGCTTGGTCCGGACCACTGCCGGGCTACCAGGGACGCCGAGCGCACCCTCTTTGGGTGGGGGGGGGGGGGGGGGTATTTGCCTCATACAAATCTGAGACCTCATCCGAGTCCTGTATGGTTACTTGCTCTACTTCATATTGAATCATATCTGTATCACTACCAGTTGACTTTATTATAGGAGAATCATCAGAACAAGAGTAAAGTAAAAGTAGTTGCAACAAATCTGTGTCGTCATAATGTAAAGTGACGTTGGCTACTCTTTTGGCATATGAGGTGAATTTTGCATTAATATCTATTAAAGCTACTAGGCATGATAGATCTTCTTTACTCAACCACTCCGTGTACAGATCCGAACAAACCGGACACTTCTGGGAGGTCCAGAGGAACTGTGCTCTATCGATGCATGTCACGCATCATTCGCAGAGTTTATGCGCGGTTACTGGTACACGAGAGCATGTGTGTGTAGCACAAATTTTAAAGAGAGGCATAATGGTGACCGAACTAAACCCCCCCACCGGGACGGTTCCTTCCTCTGCCTGCTGTGCCGGACTAGATATGACGAGATCTGGAAATAAAATTTCCAGGAATCAATGCTCATAAGTATAAACTGCGAGGCTTTACACATCCTATCACCCCAAATCCGTCGGGTAATTAGTTATAGCTCTACCGCTATTCTAACTTCCCGCCGGTCTTGTGAAATTGAAGAACCGATGGGTTTCTTCCAATCGAACTCCTTACCTGTGACATGTGTCACCGACCCAAAAAACATCCTTTGTCTGTCATCTATCTGAACTTTCCAACGAATAGTGTGATAGATAGCGACCACTGGACTGTGCCGCCGGGCGTACGAAGTCTTGTTAGTGCGTGGAACCATTGGGTGAGTTCACTCGGCGGGCCGAGATCCTTCCGTCAAAAGTAGCGTTTCCGCCGGAAGGAGCATGGGACAGCACACCACGCAATGCCTGCGTGGCGGGCGTCAGTACACAGAAAGATCGCCGAAAGGAACAACCAAACCAACGGCAACGTAGACTAACTGTGAGTCATACGCCCCGAAAAAATATCCCCCCCCACAAATCAGGACGTCTCCTGACTCCCTGTTGCATGCCTAAAAACACTACATGTCAACACGGGAAATAGCATAGGCTAAATACATTTATAATCACAATCAATGATATGTTATACCCCTAGCCGCGAAGGAGACCCCTACTGAAGCTGGCCACCAGGCTCGTAGTAAGCATAATTCTGTTGATTACCTACCTCTTGATGACACAGCAAACCACACTGGAGAAGGGGGGGGGGCACAAGACCTGGGGAAACGCAGGCTCGTACCCTAGAAAGCCTCACACCACGTGTGACAACTCTTGGACTAGGCCGACTGCTCAGAACAAATAAATGCAACTGCCTCATAGAGACGGCCTGCTGCATAATCCTGCGGATAAAGTAGCCTCCTAACTAGTAGCTAATGGCAAAACTAAGGCGCAGAACAAATAACAAGAAAAAACATGAGGCGCGGGATCTGGAGACCTGATGGCGCCTGCCCAAAAGTACCCTATTTTAACACTTCCCTGCGGGCATACCAATAGGGCAGCCTGTGCTAGCTAATCTAAGCCTGTTCACATACAGCTCAGATAAATACAAATGATCAAGGACTCAGTAGAAGTCAGCGAACGAAGAATGTGGCCGGAGCACTGGCACGCACGTCCGATTGGTAGGACCGCGTCACCGCGGGGAAGGGAAGGCAGTATGGCATCTCGGTTGCCATGGTCTGGGCGAGAATCCACGCACAAGAAATCCACGAGATGGAAAGCTATAGCAAAACAAGTTTTGAGTTTATTTTTTCTCTTCTATTTTTTTACGTAGTTTTTTCGTAGTGTGTACCCCAATCATAAGACAAGTCCATAAGAGAAGTAGCGTTACACTTATGATGTAGTACTCCTTTTCCTCGTGGCGGGAGTTTCAAACTGGCTACCCGCGGGCGCTTGAAAGGAGGCTATTATATTAATAGGCACATCGTCAATGATGGAGGGGCCATTAATAAATATATATATTGTATTGTATATATATATATATATATATATATATATATACCGTATATATATATATATATATATACTTATATACTGTATATATATAAATATATATAGCACAGTGGAGGCAAGAGCACAGTGGATAGCGTTGTGGACTGCAGGCCTAAAGGACCTCAGGTCGAATCCACGCCAAATGCCAGGGTTTTTTCCTAGGTGATCTGATTATTTCTGCTGTTCTACAAAATCCTGGCTACACCGACACGCCAAGAAAACATCCCCTATATCGTCACCAATTCATAGCATAGAAGATGCCCGACCATATTCGAACATGCTGTGAGCGACCGTATCACTGCTCTCTCCAATCAAGTGACGTGTATAAATATGGTGCCGTCATCTAGTGTGGCAGAAAGGAGGCAACCACCACCTTGAAGCTCCACTTTGAGACCATCTAGTGCGATACATATGAAGGACCCAACATATCAAAGCTTCAATCGATAATCTCGGGGCCTCATAAGAGTTACAAGCTACTGAACAGCCTATAGTCCCGAGGTTGAGACATGAAAATATATACCAGTTGCAGACGTCGGACACCATCACGGTACTGACCAGCATACCTAGCATCCCTGTACCCTTGTTGTACCTGAAGGGCACCTGTCGCAGACGTCGGGCACCACCATTGTGTTGACCCACACCTTTTCCCCTGATCACCCCTCATTGTACTATAGATGACAGTAGCCGCATCCTTGTCAATGTGGACCACCCCCCTCCCCTTTGTTCCCAAGATCACAGCCGTCACAGCAGAACCACCCCCTCTCCCACCTCAACCCTTGACCAGCAACGTCAATCCTTTCAAGAAGGCTGTGTGTGTCCCGAGGCTACCTGTCCCTTTAAGCCCCTTGTTTGCGCCTCCTTACCTCCCATGCTGACTTACTTCTCATCCCTGAGCAGCTGTCGACATCACTAATGGGATGATTAAATAGGGGATGGTCAACCTTCACACCCAATCCAGCCTCTATGAATTGAGTGTCATTCTTCTAGTATAGTATTTTATCCCAGTGGTGTGAGGATTACCTGGTGCAATTTTGATCACCTCATGTACGCGTGCGCGCGTGGCAGCATAATTTGTGTGTCTATAAAGAAAAAATACTAGGAAAATATTATATGCCCTAGAAATCACCTAAATTTTTCTAGAGGTAACCTACCTCTAACACCTACAACTTGTCATTGTATTATCCCTAATTGAGCAATAGAAAGGGTTGAAAAGTATGTGCAATGTATGTGTATACAATCATTACCTAGTTTATAATCAAAACAAAATCAACCATTGCAAGCCTTCAATTTTAGCTGTAACACTATTTCCAAATGCACAGTTTTGTGTAGATATTCATGGAACTTCTCTACAAAATGGCGAAGATATGGAACACTATTTGGAAGAGCCTTGCTTAGAAGTTGAAATAAGGTATCTAGAATAAGGTTGAAAATAACCTTATGAATTAATTTCATCTGGGGGAAATCCCCAACTGTAATTAATTACAGCACTAAGCGACGAAGGCTATATAGCACTGGAAACTGTCGTAGCATAGCCGAGATTCGAACCCACGCGGCTAGTCGTCACCAACATAGCGCTAGAGCCTTAGCCCGCTAGACCACAACAGCTCCTAAGGTATCTAGAGAAAACCCCAAATTCGTTCTAGTTAGAAACTTCGCCTTTTTATCTTTTATAGTGATTCCCGGGTGATGAAAAAAAACGAATGCCACGCTATTCAAGGCTAACTGGAAGAAAAAAAAATCATATGTTCCCCGATGTTGTTGTTGTTGTTGTTCCCCAAGCTGCCTAACTGAACAGCCCCAAGGCCCCGAGCAAGGCCAAGGCCATAACCGAGCACCCCCACAGAACCCTCCCTGCCGACCGCAATAAAGCCTGGGTGACTGAAGCCACTCCATGGCGGGAAGCTGAGGAGGGTGCGGAAACGCCCAGGAAACCAAAGCCTCACCCAGGGCCCTGTGCCCCTCAGCAATTATGAAGAAAAAGTTGAGGGGCAAAGGAAAAATGTGACGCTTTGGCTTCCAATCTTGGTAGATTGGGAGGTCAATCCAAGGAAGAGACTCCGTCACTTGAGATCTAGAAGATTGTTCCCCGATGTAGTTTCCTTATGTGAGGACTTTGGTTACGTAATGATGTACCCTATTGTTATATACAACAAATCAAATATCCCTAATATCACTATATAATGCCGTTCTCTATCTCTCATGTTAAAGAAAACGTGCTATTATGACATCCATTATGACAACAAATTTGTTTATTATTTTTTGATCACCAGTATTTCGTAAGATACTATTTATGATATTTTATATAAATGGAGGATGGAGGGGTTTGGTGGGGTAGATATGTCAGATGGGTATTTTTGTGGTTATGTATTGTTATAGTAGGGTCATTTGCTTGGAATCCGTGACCATTTTGTTCCTACCTTTTTCTCTCGATGGATTTGACAACCTGAACCATTTTAAAGGAAAATTAGCTCCTATGCCCCTCTGAAAAATGACGGGTAACTCTGCTAGAGCCCAATATTCAAAATGGCCGCCAACGCCATCTTGAAAAACATGAAATGTAATATCTCTGGCATCAGATGAGCTACAAGGACGAATGAGGTGTCCTTTTTCACTAATTCTGGCATTACAAATCCACTGGAATGGTTATTGTATTGTATTGTATTGTATATTGTATTGTTATTGTATTGTATTATACTAATTGTACATACTAATCTGGCATTACAAATCCACTGGAATGGTTATTGTATTGTATTGTATTGTATATTGTATTGTATATTGTATTGTACATACTAATCTGCCACTTCACTGCCACTACATGATTCACTGTATGAGCCACTATCAGAATCACTGTCCTCACTTTCGCTGCTATCATCACTGTTGTTCTCTGCCTGCGGATTTGTAGGTAGTGGTATGGATGGGGGAAGTGGGGGCTGGGTTGAACGGACAGGCAGACATAGGCCATTTACAAGATGCCATCCATGGCCGATCGGTGAGGGGTGACTTTGGAGCTGGTAATGCTTTTGCAAATATGCAAGATAGTTTGCACGCTCCAAGTGTGGACGGAGACTGTCCAAGTCAGGCACAAGTCGGATAGTGCTTTTTTTCTTCTGAGCTCTCCACTTCGCTGCCCTCGCATCTCCCAGGGTCTTGCTTTTGGTATCACCATAGACATATCGAATGACAAACCGCTCCAAATCACTGATGACCTGTTCTGTGACTAGGAGCAGTGTACCACATGCTGCTAGCAGGTCGTGTGCCTCTTTAGACTTCTCCAGACGATCTGCGATGAGCTTCTTGCTTGCTCCATAGAAGCCAGAGTTCTGGTCACACCCAGTGAGGACATGAAGTGGTATGATGGATGCAGCCATTGCCTCACTGCACAAACATCGGGCATCGATAAGCTGACGTTTGCGTTTCACACACAGGATTCCTGTTGTCTTCTGAGCAACATATGCCGCTTGCACGTAGTTGTCTGTGTCCTCTGTGTCAAGAACGACAGCTGCTGTGTAGCTGTCTGATCGGAGCACACTATATATGGTGAGCATTGCCGTATCTGCCTCTGCATGGGAGCATGTGAGCTCTGGCACAAGCTTGCCTGTGGTGAGATTCTTTGCAGTGCTGCCAACTACACAGTAGATGATCTCGGTGCTAGTTGTTGCTGCTGTTCTCTGGAATTCCGTTTGAAGAAATGCCTGAAGACGGATTTTGTTCTCAGGTTTACCCAGGAGAGCATGGAAAACTTTACTAGAAGGAAATTTATCTTCTGTCTTCATGAAGACATTGCTGATTGGCAGTTTTTTTTGGCGCAGTATTCTCTCACTGTCCTTGATCGTGTAATTCTGATCATATGAATCATTGATGCAAATGATGCACTCAGCATGCTTGTGTCTCGTTAGAACGAAGTGCACCAACTTCTCTGCATAATCTCCCCAGGTATACTTGGTACTGTCTCCCTTCTCTCTGTCTTCAATGGTAGGAGTTGTTAGGCGCCAGATGAGGCCCATATCAATAATAGACGTGTATACATCAGGCTCTGGAATGACAGTCATAGTTAGTTTTTGTTGAAGCTTGCTTTTCTGTGCCTTACGGATGGTTCCATTGACGTTGAAGATGGAAAGGCACTCGGCTGTAACATGATGCTGCAGGACTTCTTGAAGTTTGAGGGCACTACTCGTTTCAACCAGTCCGAGAACAGAGGCCAAGGCATTACGCTCCATTTCCTCAGTCTTTCCCTTCAGGTTCTCACCATCTGCTTTCTTCAATTCCTGAGTTGAAAAGTTCAAACGCTTGCTACGGGGAACTCTGTCGTTGAGAGACTTGGTCTTGGAATACACTCTCTCATTCAAGAACTGCTTCAGTTTGCTTGTGCCATCCTCCTTTGCCTATTTCAAGTCGGCAGCGAGAGCGTCTGAGGCTGGGCTTTCTGACTGTAGGGATCGAAGTGTCTTGTTGGTATGGTCAAATGGATCACACTTGAATTCAGTGAGACATGCGCTTATATCCTGTACAGTTTGTTCATCCTTTGTGATTTTACTCGACGAGCAATCAGCATCTTCCCTTTGTTACGACTGAGGTTCAAATATATCAGGGCTCTTATTCATTGGACTAGTAATGGCATAAATGCTACAACGGAAAGTGCTAGATCCAACCTCTGATGTATATTCCCAGTGAACAAAGAACACAAATACTCTCCAGAGTTCTATATGCAATAATAGGTTATCAAACTCTCAATAAATATGCGTCTACTCTAGGCTTAATGTTATGTGAAAACAGCCTATTACTACCTATAACCGAAGGTGCTTGGTTATGGTATGCAAAGTAAGGTGGTAAGGGAAGTTACAGCTTACGTTACTTTAATCAATAAATGTCAGGCACTCCTGCATGAAAGAAAGTGCACTAAAGTCCTTCAACACCAACAAGGAATCTTCTTTAAATGTTAGACGCTATCAAGATGCTCGAATCGGAAATGGAACCCAAAAAAGGCAGGCAGCGGAACAATGCTCGTGCAGGTTATGCACACAAAAAGGCAGGATATATAATGCAGTCGGAGCCAAGAATATCCTAACCGCTACAACAATAATAATAATCGCCACGACAATGCAGTATTCCTATCAACAAAAAGAGCCTAAGTCGTTTGTGTCTCAATACATCAAACTAGGCTGCGAAATGCTTGTGTAATCATAAACGGGTATGCATAATAAGAGTAATTGGTTTAATATACTTAATGTCTACTATAACTGATAAAGTCTAGCTAGAGTCAATGATACGAGATACTGGTGTGCATGGCATGCCGCATAGCCTAGTGCAAATCTCAAGTCTGTGCGTCAAGTATTACGTTATAGTGAAGGGTAGCTCTCTTGAGAAACCTTATTACCGAAGTATTAAGCGTTCTCCTGGCGTACCTCAAAGACAAACAACCGAGCTTAGAACAGTGCAGAATGGTATAGGCAAAAAGCCCTCATTCGTGCATGCTCTACTCTCAATGGCACACAGACTAGAATTTACCCAATCAACTCCAGTTCTCAGGTATGTCGTGCAGCTTTTAACTAAAGCCAGCACCCATCGGAAACAATACCTTATAATATCAGACTCCTAGTCTAGCATTATCTAATCCAGCAGAACACTAATAATTATAGGAAGCGGTACTGAACAATGTGAATGCCAACCAATGCTTCGTGATCAACTTATCTTAACAACTAAACATACATGGGTTATATAAGACCTTAACGCACAATACAACTGGCCAGCATAAAGCTGATTATGCAGAGTTAACCAGAGGGGTATAATATTAATAAAAGGTGGTGAAAGATATGGAAAATGAGAGAGATAGGCAGAGGAAAAGGTTCTCAGGTGCAGAGAGGGGGACAGATATCAAAGGGATAAGAGGGATGCGTTCTAGAAACCAGATCTGAGGGAGAGAGTGGCAAGAGAGCTGTATATATACTGGCACTAGCTCGCACTGCGTAGGCAAAGCGGTAACAAGTCCTCCAGCCAATTCCAAAGAGGCCAACCAACCATGACGTCACCAAGCATGGTAAAAAACTCCTCCAACCAATCCCCAAGAGGCCAGCCAGCTATGACGTCATCGAGCATGGCAAAAAAAACTGCGCGCCTCCTCACACTCTGTTCTACTCTCTCTCTCTCTCTCTCTCAAATCTTATCATTCCTACTAATGATAAAACTTATACTTTGCAATTAAATATATAAAGCCTTGACATGGGCGAAAACAAAGAGCCTTTCTGGACTGCCCATGACACAAGCTTTCATATGAAATAAAGCACACAATAATACATCAACTGTAGCCACATCCACTGCCCTGGCGATCCTAGCGAGTCACTGTAGGACAAGCCATGCGGTTCTAACGGAGCGGTTAACGTCACACACCCCCCAAGATTTTTCTCAGAGGCCCAAGGCTCACAAAAAATCTGATTGTTAGAACCCATGCTATATCTCTACTTCCCATCACCCAGCGGCAGTAAAATATCTGGCACAGTTCCCAACAAAACATTTTACAAAATTATAACCCTCCCCAACACAATAGGTTAAATCATATGTAGTTATGCTCCTCAAGAGCGAGCTTCTCTAGCCCAGCATTCTGAGAGGGGTGCAACTCAGAATTACTGCTATAACATACTGAACAAATTAAACTATCAAAGAAAGAGTTTTTATTTGATTTTTATGTTTTTAATTTGTTTATTTCGGCTGCACTATAGGGGCAAGCCTAGTTTTTTCTTCTATACCAAACGCTCAACTCCTGCTTTACGACCCAATACGCTGGGCTACAACCGCGAGCCAACAAGCACCAAGCGCAAAATACTATTCAAACTAAAGCAGGAGGCTACCCGTGTGTCAATCTACCCAGGATCATCTACCCTTGAAAGACAATCTGCAACCGCGTTGTCACAACCGGCAATATGGCGTATGTCCAGGCTATACTCCCGTAGCACCAGCGACCACCCGGTCAGCCTCATATTCCGATTGTGAAACTGGTCCAAGAACTTGAGAGGGTGATGATCTGTGTAAACTACAACGACCGGACCATAGGCTGGAACATAGACCTCGAAATGCCCCAGCGCAAGCACAACCGCCAGACGCTCCTCCTCGACAACAGAGCAGCTCCCCTGGGCCGAATTGAACTTCTCCGAGCAGAAACTAACAGGATGCTCCAGCCCATCATCGTCCTTTTTCACAAGGACGGCACCAGCCCCCACACCACTAGCACCCGCTGCCAGCTGGAAAGGCAGGCCAAAGTCAGGGGCCCCGAGGATCGGGCGAGTGCACAACAGGTGCTTCACCACTCCAAATGCCCTCTCACACTCAGGCGCCCACTCGAATTTCTTATCCTCCACCTGAGCTTGACTGTCCCGTTCTCCTTCTCCACCTTGACTGCTAAACGTCACAGGCACAGTGAGAGGCTCAGGGGGGTGCCTCACATACTCCTTCATGAGATTAACGTGACATAACTGATTGCGCTTACGTCTGTCTGGAGTGGCTACCAAGTAATCCAGGTCAGATAGCTTCTCAACCACCCTATAAGGACCAGTGTACTTTGCGTATAAGGGGGGACCTACAAGGGGCAGTAGAATCAACACCTCCTGATCCACGTGAAACTCCCTGAGTTTAACCTTGAGGTCGTACCTGTCCTTCATGAGGGCCTGAGAGCTAGTCAAATTACGGCCAGCCAACTCCAGACTGCGCAACATCCGTTCTCGACTGTCGAGGACATACTTGAGCATAGAACAAGGTTTATCTTGCACCCTCCTATATTTCTTTAACCATATGGAGAGGCCCTCTGACACGGTGTCCAAAGACGAGCTCATTAGGGCTGAATCCCAAACTTTCCCCAGGTACCTCCCGTGCAGCAAATAAAACATATGGCAGGCCAAGATCCCAACCTTTCCCACCCTCAAAGCAACAACAACGAAGGACAGATTTTAAGGCTGAGTGCCATCGCTCTAACACACCCTGGCTCTCCGGATGATACGCAGATGACCCAACCGTAACAATCCCATGCTGCGGCACTACTTGAACAAAGAGGTTAGAAGTGAAGCTGGATCCTTGGTCTGACTAAATCTCCCGCGGATAACCATACTGGGAAAAATACACTAGCAAGTTTCGGACCACCTTCTTCGCTGACCCCTTTCTCATAGGGTATGCGTCAGGGTACCCTGTTGCTACATCTCCCGACTGTGCATCACTGTCCTCCTCCAACTCGACAGCACCGGTACCACATTCAAGAACCTCCGGGTCTTCTAATTGCAAGTTACGAATGTCCGAAGGAGCAAGCTTATCTAAGTGTTTGCGAAACAACTCATGCCCCCCTCCTACATTGAATTTAGCCTCCCGTTGCTCTCTCTCTGTGTATCGTTGCTGTCTCTTCGTCTTTTTAAGCCCATCCTCTGCCTTCTTAGTAACAGTTAATGGGTCTTCTCCAGACTCGAAAATCGGTCCTAATAATGAGTCCCCGAGAATGTCCGTTGATACTAAACTCTCAACCGCATCAACTGTCGGTACCTTTCCTCCGCTTGTCTAAAGACTGTTGACCAGAATGTGACTCCCTGGATGCAAGAGATCGGGTGACAACACACGCCATAGGTTGCACCTGACACTTCTCAACCCACTCCTGCTCCTCCCTACTCATGTCGGCCGGCTTCTCGGCAACGACCAAGGGTGGAGCCTCAGAAGTAGGCCCCGCAAAGTCATTGCCGAGAAGGAGGTCGACGCCCCCAACAGGCAACTTCTCCACAATTCCTACATCCAGGTCACGAGTCACACCATCAACTTCCACCTTCATTCTTACAAGCGGGTATGACCTTGTTGCATTAAATTCCTGAACCACAACCACCCGCACCGTATTTACAGGTTTACCAGTGAAATTCCTCAACAGTGTTTGCGATGCCCCAGTGTCACACAAAATTCTCACCTCATGTCTTCTACCCCCCCACTCCACACAACCGAGTCCCCTATGGTCACTAAAGGCATCACGGACAGGGAATAAGCCTTCCGGATCCTTCTGCACTGGCAGTGTATTTACCTCGGAAGAATTGCCTCTAACAAACTCCGATGTCCTCTTGAACACTCCAATGCCGTGAGCAAAAGACACGGCTGCCGGAGGAGGTCGACTAGGGCACTCATTTGCTTTATGACCCTCCTTGTGGCACCTAAAACACATAAATTTCGGTTTCGGCTTATACTGTGATGTAAAAGGCCCCTGACTTTTCTTATACGGCGTGGTGTTAGGTTTGGATTCAGTTTTAGTTTCATTGCTCTTTTGTTTAAATGTGTCATTGCTACGGGGAGGGGGAGGATAACGGTCCTTAGCACTTGCATCGTACTTCTGTGAGGACCCGCAACCCCGAATCAACGACAGCCGTAGATCAGCCATTTCTGCTGCTTCTACTAGAGTTCTTGGGTTTTTCTCCTTTAAGTTCAAAGTTAGATCACCGCCCGTGCTCTTAAAGAACTGCTCCAACATCATTAACTGCTTAATTCCATCAAATGTTGTTACCTTCTCAGATCGGAGCCAGTTCCCCATAGCATCGGACAAGTCCCGGGCGTGTTCCAAAAAGGTGCTATCTCTTCCCTTGGTTACACCCCGGAACTTCAAACGGTACGTTTCTGGTTGCAGTTCGTAAGCCCCAGGACAGCCTCCTTGAGATCCTCATACACAATACATGACTCCAAAGGTAACGCATCGTAGGCTTTAAGACCCTTGCCTATTAATCTAGAGGATACAAGTGCTGCCCGTTTATTCTCTGGCCACTGGTGTTCCTGGCACTTCTTCTCAAAGCGTGCGAAAAACTCTGTTACACCACTCTCATCAAACACCGGAACCAGTTTCAATAAGTGCGAGAGAGATTGATCATGAACACGGTTACCAGCCCCAAGTCGCTGTCCCGTTGTCTCTACCCACGACTTCTCTATATCCATGTCGGCACAGTACCTAGTCGACTCTAAATCAGCTTGGATTTTTGCTAGCTCTATGTGCTGAGACTGCTGACTGATAGTTTTTCTCTCTTCTATCTTGGCTAATTCTATTTGCTGCTGAAGCTCACATGCCCTTTGTTGCTGCTGAAGTTCACATGCCCTTTGTTGCTGCTGAAGCTCACATGCCCTTTGTTGCTCCTCAGATACCCTGATAGCCTTTCTCGCTTCGATCTTAGCTAATTCGAGCTGAAACAATAATTCTGGAGTTAACCCTTGAGGAGGTGAAGGTGCTACAATGTTTGAAATTACCGGTGGTCCCCCCAGGGGCAACCCACCCTGCCAGTCACCACCCAACTGTGGAAGCGTACTTGGGGTCGGCAAACTACTGGGATGGCTGGGAGTCGAGTGTAGGGGAAGCATTGCCGAAGGGCTCTGAGCACTCAACCCATCTCGCTCACCAGTCACCCTGCCCAGTACACACGTTATCAAGTTATCCCTGGTCATGCTGCTAGTACCCGCATGACCGATAGCTGTGGCCAGGCATTGAAGACCGTACCGATTCATACCCTCCAACCGCTCGGCAGTAACAGGCCATTGCAAAAATATCCTAGCATCCTCCTCACAGTTCACCTGTTTAACCATTTCATCATACTGCTGTTCCTCAGTTTCGACATTACGTACTGTGTCTCCATTCTCCTCTGATCCGGTATAAGACATGATGCTCACAAAAATTCCTCACCTCAATATTCAGAAAAGAAGCACCCCAAACTCTTATACCTCAATATACACACAAAAATTCTCGGAAATACTCAAGGGCTATACTATGTTGCAAAAAAAAAATATTCTTGCTGATCCCCGCAAAATATTCCCCAAAACAACAAATGTTCCCTGCTAATAAATGTAGGTTCACCAAATCCTAGGTAAGGTCGCCGTTTGTTACGACTGAGGTTCAAATATATCAGGGCTCTTATTCATTGGACTAGTAATGGCATAAATGCTACAACGGAAAGCGCTAGATCCAACCTCTGATGTATATTCCCAGTGAACAAAGAACACAAATACTCTACAGAGTTCTATATGCAATAATAGGTTATCAAACTCTCAATAAATGTGCGTCTACTCTAGGCTTAATGTTATGTATAAACAGCCTATTACTACCTATAACCGAAGGTGCTTGGTTATGGTATGCAAAGTAAGGTGGTAAGGGAAGTTACAGCTTACGTTACTTTAATCAATAAATGTCAGGCACTCCTGCATGAAAGAAAGTGCACTAAAGTCCTTCAACACCAACAAGGAATCTTCTTTAAATGTTAGATGCTATCAAGATGCTCGAATCGGAAATGGAACCCAAAAAAGGCAGGCAGCGGAACAATGCTCGTGCAGGCTATGCACACAAAAAGGCAGGATATATAATGCAGTCGGAGCCAAGAATATCCTAACGGCTACAACAATAATAATAATCGCCACGACAATGCAGTATTCCTATCAACAAAAAGAGCCTAAGTCGTTTGTGTCTCAATACATCAAACTAGGCTGCGAAATGCTTGTGTAACCATAAACGGGTATGCATAATAAGAGTAATTGGTTTAATATACTTAATGTCTACTATAACTGATAAAGTCTAGCTAGAGTCAATGATACGAGATACTGGTGCGCATGGCATGCCGCATAGCCTAGTGCAAATCTCAAGTCTGTGCGTCAAGTATTACATTATAGTGAAGGGTAGCTCTCTTGAGAAACCTTATTACCGAAGTATTAAGCGTTCTCCTGGCGTACCTCAAAGACAAACAACCGAGCTTAGAACAGTGCAGAATGGTATAGGCAAAAAGCCCTCATTCGTGCATGCTCTACTCTCAATGGCACACAGACTAGAATTTACCCAATCAACTCCAGTTCTCAGGTATGTCGTGTAGCTTTTAACTAAAGCCAGCACCCATCGGAAACAATACCTTATAATATCAGACTCCTAGTCTAGCATTATCTAATCCAGCAGAACACTAATAATTATAGGAAGCGGTACTGAACAATGTGAATGCCAACCAATGCTTCGTGATCAACTTATCTTAACAACTAAACATACATGGGTTATATAAGACCTTAACGCACAATACAACTGGCCAGCATGAAGCTGATTATGCAGAGTTAATCAGAGGGGGTATAATATTAATAAAAGGTGGTGAAAGATATGGAAAATGAGAGAGATAGGCAGAGGAAAAGGTTCTCAGGTGCAGAGAGGGGACAGATATCAAAGGGATAAGAGGGATGCGTTCTAGAAACCAGATCTGAGGGAGAGAGTGGCAAGAGAGCTGTATATATACTGGCACTAGCTCGCACCGCGTAGGCAAAGCGGTAACAAGTCCTCCAGCCAATTCCAAAGAGGCCAACCAACCATGACGTCACCAAGCATGGTAAAAAACTCCTCCAACCAATCCCCAAGAGGCCAGCCAGCTATGACGTCATCGAGCATGGCAAAAAACACTGCGCGCCTCCTCACACTCTGTTCTACTCTCTCTCTCTCTCTCTCTCTCAAATCTTATAATTCCTACTAATGATAAAACTTATACTTTGCAATTAAATATATAAAGCCTTGATATGGGCAAAAACAAAGAGCCTTTCTGGACTGCCCATGAGACGAGCTTTCATATGAAATAAAGCACACAATAATACATCAACTGTAGCCACATCCACTGCCCTGGCGATCCTAGCAAGTCACTGTAGGACAAGCCATGCGGTTCTAATGGAGTGGTTAACGTCACACCTTTTCCTTGTTTCTTGCGATTAGCATGGCGATGGACCTTTGTTCTCACCCGATTGATGTTATTCACATTCCGAGTATTTGAAAGGAGCTGCTTTTCATTGTTCAGAATGGCCAACCAACCAGACTTCAGCTTAGGTAGCACTCGCAAATACATCTACAGGGAAGCAGCATCAACGGACAATGAAAACAACAACAACAACAACAGCAAACAACCACAGCCCGACCGCGAGTATTCCCTACTCTCTCCCGCACAAACAGCTGATCGACGCGGACCAAACCACACCTCCAGTCGTATGATAAACAGTAAGAAAAAACTATGTATAGTCTGTAATATTGGTTTCAACAATAGGAGTTCACTTTTACAATGCAACAGTTGTAATGAAATTGTTCATAACCGATGTACTTACGTTAACAGTAGAAACAAAGTTGAATGTGTTAAATGTAGGAACTCAGCTGTCCAACATCGCGAAACCATTTGTTTTATTTGTGAATCACTCATAACACGACGTCAGAAGATCCAAACTGTGTAAAGTGTAAACAGGTAGCTCACATGAAGTGCATCTCTAAGAAGACCAACAGTGAAGAACGGGAATTCCTTTGCAATAAGTGTGCCTTGCATTCATTACCGAATATTAATGTAAATGATCCAAGTATTAACAACTCAGAATCCAGCCAGGACACATTCAAAATCAAAGATGAATACAGAGTGTTCACCAACAAAGGGCTCCATCTTATCCACATTAACGCCAGATCAATGTACCATAAATTGTCAGAAATAAACTTGTTAGCTAATAAGGCCAAAGCTTCAATAATTGCAATCACAGAAACCTGGCTGGATTCAAGTATAAACGATGGTGAAATAAACATTCAAGGTTTCAACATGGTTAGGAATGATCGCAATAGGCATGGGGGAGGAGTATGTCTGTATGTAAAAAACAACCTCACACACACAACTAGGACCGACCTCCATGTAGAAAATCACGAAGCTCTGTGGATCGACCTACACCTGCCGAGGACAAGACCCATCACAATTGGGGTATGCTATAGGCCACCAGCCGACACACAATTCTTGACCAAATTTGAACGAACTTTGTCATCGCTAGACCCTCGGAATGAATCCATCATACTAGGGGATTTTAACCTGTGTTACAAACAACGAAATGATAGGCTTGTACGAGAATATAGGCATATACTGACAATGCACAATCACAAACAACTCATCACAACCCCCACACGTATCTCTGAGAACACTGCCACAATATTAGACCACATAAACTGTAACAGAGAGGACAAAATATCCCAATCAGGGGTTATACAGACTGGGATAAGTGATCACTTCGTCACATATTGCACACGGAAAACCACAAAAATTACCCTAGAGAATCTCAAGATTATCAAAACAAGGTCACTCAGAAACTACAATAAGGAAACATTTCTGGACATTTTATGGAATACAGACTGGTCTCCAGTATTTGGAAGTACAAACGTTAATGACGCATGGGTTGGCTTCAGAACCATCATCACAAACATCCTAGACGAAATAGCTCCTCTGAAAGACATACGAATTAAAGCAAGGTCAGACCCATGGATCAACAATGACATACTACACCATCTGGAACACAGAGACAATCTGTTAAAAAGGCTAGCGAAACATAGACAGGATCAAGGTCTGAAACATGAGTTCAACAGGGCCAGGAATAAACTAAGTAGGAAAATGAAATCAGCGAAAAATAATTATTTTCACAATAAGGCAGAGGAATATCAGAATAACCCAAAGAAACTATGGAGGCACCTAAAAACAACAGGCTACAGCAACAAGACAAGGGATTCGTCTAACACTAATATTGCTCTCACCATTAATGATCAGGTTTGCCACGATAAACGACAAATTTCAACCTACTTCAACTCCTTCTTCACTTCCATAGCAAACACACTTGCACAGAACCTACCTCAACCTCTCAATAAATACACGACAACAACGGCCACCTTTCGTAATTTCTACAGAGATAAAGACATACACCCGAACACATTTAGATTGCAAAATGTTACACCAAAATACACTTTTGACGAGCTGTCTAACCTAAATATACATAAGAGCACAGGACCAGACAAAATTCCTGCCAAATTTCTACGAGATGGAGCCATTGGTATAGCAGGCCCCCTAACCCACATCATCAACTTGTCAATTAACACCAACACAGTACCTGCTGAACTGAAGGAAGCTATTGTAACCCCTCTATTCAAGAAAGGAAATAAACTAGAAGTTGGCAACTACAGACCAGTTAGCATATTATGTATTGTATCTAAAATCCTTGAAAGAGCGGTATACACCCAAATTGAACACTACCTCAAACAAAATGATCTATTCTATAAGTTTCAATCAGGTTTCAGATGCATGTACTCGACAGACTCCTGTCTCATCCACTTAACGGATCACATTCGTAAAGAAATGTCTAAAGGTAACTACACCGGTATGGTTCTTCTTGATCTACAAAAAGCGTTTGACACAGTAGACCATGATATCCTATGTAATAAACTACAAGCTATGGGCATAGGGTCTGTGAACTGGTTTAAATCTTATCTTAGTGGTAGAACCCAAAGAGTCAAAATTGATGATAATATATCTGATCCTATGCCAATTAACTGTGGGGTCCCGCAGGGAAGCATCCTTGGTCCCTTACTCTTTCTCTGTTATGTGAACGACATGGAACTGAGCGTCTCATGTAAATTATTACTGTATGCAGACGACAGTGTGCTTCTGGTTTCAGGAAAAGACCCAATAAGTATTGCCGCTTCACTTTCCAAAGAACTAGCATCATGTAGTGAATGGCTAGTGGACAATAGACTATCTCTTCACCTGGGCAAGATGGAAGCCATCTTATGTGGAACAAAACGCAAACTGAAAGACACTGTGGGCTTCTCGGTCAACTGTAATGATATTCCTATAACAACAGTGTCACAAGTTAAATATCTCGGACTGAAACTGGACGCGAGTTTGTCAGGTGAAACAATTTTGGAATCTATCCTGAGTAAGTGTAGAGCACGTATAAAATACCTGTATAGACAGGTGGGATGCTTGCCCGCGGCGACCAAAAAGACCCTCTGCCAAGCGCTTGTTCAATGTCATTTTGACTATTCTGTGTCATCCTGGTACTCTGCATCATCTAAATCAGCACAGCACAAACTTCAGGTCACTCAAAATAAAATGGTTAGGTTCATGCTGAACCTAGGACCCAGATCACATGTTGGCCAGGAACAACTTCAGTCACTAGGTATGCTCAATGTCTCTGACAGGGCCAAACAAATCAGGCTAACTAATGCCTTCAAAATTTTCTATGACAGAGCTCCAGAGTATCTAAAGAATGTTTTTGTTAAAGCAAATGAGCGGAGTGGACATAATACAAGAAACATGATGTTTAATTTTAAGGTCCCGAGAATCCAAGGACAGGGTAAGCAAACATTCTTCTTCACTGCCATCAAAGACTGGAACGACCTACCCCAGTCAGTCCGTGAAAAGAGAACACTGTATTCCTTCAGACGTAGCCTGAAGGAACACCTGAACCGGACAGCTGCGAGAAGGGAGCACCAAGCTTATGTCTACTACTAAATACGACATAAGAGATAGACAAACCAAACTGAAATTATTACTGATTACGGATTACGGATATTTACTATAGGATGTAAGGTATCTTAAAATAACCCCCTAGAAATACTTTCTCTAAAGTATCTATTTCATTATCCTCCCCTTTTTCCCAGCTAACCTAATCCCACAAGGACCCCAATGGAAATACGCCTAACGGCCTTATTGGGCTATCCTTAGTTGGAATTATGCAAGGCTGGTACATGTCATATTTGTAACAAACTATGTGGTACCAACTCTGTAAATTGCTGACTGAATAAATATTATTATTATTATTATTATTATTATTATTATTGACTCTATCCATGTGTCGAGGGCGACACACGAATATGGTTTTCCTGTTATTGACTGTGCAAACATACCACTCTCCATGAATGCAGCTTGATCGACAGGAAGGGTATCAAGCACTGCGGTGAAATCGGGGAGATGCCGACCATACTTGTCATCATCATAGATTTGCATCAAAGGAAGCCTGAGCTTGAGTGAGGACTTGAACTCAGTCCAGTTGCTTGTTCTGATTGCATGGATATTTTGAGTTAGAACCTCAACCATTTCCATGAATGACATCCAGTATTCTGCTTGTGGGGCACCCTCAAAGTCCTTGAAGAGAGCATCAACGAGCTCCTTCAGCTCAGCATTTCTCTCTAGCTCGGCATGTTCATCTGCAAGTTCCTGTGCATCAATCGGATGTCGAAGCTTGGCAAGGGATGCCTTTACTTCTTCAGATAGAGGGGAATCTTCCAAACGTTTGTCTATGACATGGTGGACCAGAGTCTCTTAGAATAGTCGTAAGCAGCGAACCCCATGCTTAACATGTTTTCCACGAAGGGCCTGATCAAACAGACCCATCTGCTATAACACCAGCTGCCACCAACACATCTGAGATGCCAGATTCCTTAAACCTCTTGTACATAGTGTAGATGAACGACATTTGGATGTGGAAGGGTGCCATGAAGCCCATAGTTGAGTAGTAGCTATGTCTTCAACATAATTTTTTTTGAGAAAACGTAAAGATACTGCCCATTTGCGTAAATCGTGGGCCCTACCCACTACGCCGGAATTACTCTCTTTAATGACTTCTACTAGCAGAGAAGCCATTTTACGTTTCATTAATCTTTTACATGTACTCGATACCCATAAAGCACCTTGTTGGTTAAGAGGTGCCACTCTCATATATTTGGTTAAAGCTTGTACACTGTACAGGACACAAATTATGGTGCACTTTACCTCGTTTCAACGCCGGCACCGTGAACTCTGAGAAAACATGTTCACTATGTTCATTCTTGGCGATAAACCCTGGGGAAGGTGCAATATGAATGCAATCATTTAGTCTACCAAACCTTATGCAATTAGGGGTGTTGCTCATCGCCGCCAGCTCAGACACCCTGTTACCGGTTGCCAAAGCCATAAGGAACACAGCCTTTTTTAATAGCAATTAAAAATCTGCCGTATCCTGATACAGACGGGAATGAAACAAAGATAACGCTTTGTCAAGAGACCAGGTAGGCATGAGCTGACGGGGAGGTGGGCGGAGTTTGAAGCATGCTCTCATGAAACCTGTTTCTTCCGCTTGTGGTATGGTTAGACCTGAAAGGTCAAAGAATGGCACCCTGATAGCTGTTAAGTGATTTTTTAGAGTCACTACAGATAGACGTTTCTGTTCAAACAAATAGTTTAAATAATTAAAAACTAATGCCACCGAAGGTACTGTCTGTTCTGTTTTAACTATCCAAGAAGTAAAGGACTGCTAATGAGATTGATATTTCCTCTTGGTAGATTGTGTGTACTGATTCATAAATTTATCTGTCACATTTCTACCATACGGCGTTAGCCACTTGTCCTCCTGAATGTCCACAATGCAAAAGTCAGCGAGGTCTCTAGGTTGCCAATCGTGTCTAAGTGGAAATACCCGACCGGGAGCGACACCGGGTTCGGGCACCACGTTATCAATTGCTGGTACCACAACTGCGCCGGCCACAGGGGCGCGATTAACGAGACTACGCCTCGATAATCTTGTAGTTTGTTGACTACGTGGCACATTAGAGAAGCGTCTGGTGGCGGAAACAGATAAATGGAACTCCACATGTTCCAATCCGTCACCAATGCGTCGGGCCCCCCCCGCCGGCGTTAATGTCCGACGTGTGAGGTACCGAGGGAGTTTGTGATTCTCCTCTGATGCAAACAGATCCACTTGTGGACGGTAAGGCTCTGCAATCATTTGATCGAAAATGTTCTGCTTGAGTGCCCACTCTACCGTTGTGCTCTGTCTCCGAGACAGAGCGTCTGCCCAGACGTTTGCTACGCCTGGGAGATATGATGCATGAAGATGAATGTTCAGCTTGTCGGCTAGAACAAAAATCTTTTCTGACACATCTAGCAACTTCCGAGACCTCGTTGACCCTTGTTTCTGAATGCAGTGAACTGCATTGAGATTGTCCATCCTGAAGGCCACCGATTTTTCCCGTAAAGTAGAGCCGTGAACTTGAAGGAAATACAAGGGGACTAGTAACTCTTTTACATTTATGTGGGAGGTTTCTGAATGGGACCAAAGCCCTTGACCCTGATGCCCGAGGTTTGACTGAAAGCCCCAACCTATCGTCCCTGACGCATCCGTGTCCACCCATACCGTCGGCGGAGGAGAGGTCCATGACATGACTGAGTGCAACATTTCCCTCTTCGCCCAGACCGCTAGTAAGCTATTAAGTATTAATGTTGAGATAGGCCATAATGTTCCCGCCGGTAATAGTGGGAAATATTTGTTGCCCTCCAAGATTAAACGTTTGACTTTCAACCGGCCCAACTTCACAGTTAGTTGAACCCAGTTGAGAGAACCGACTAGAGATTCCCAGAGTCTCCGTGTCGTAGTCAGACTGTGGAGAAACATAAACATTTTTTTGCGAAATCTGTTCGATTGTCCACACTCTGACTCAGAGTGAGAGATGCTGTGTCCCAGACCAGCCCTATCTACTGAATTACTCGTGAGGGAACAAGGTTTGACTTTACTAAGTTGACCTTGAATCCTAGAGATTTGACATGGTTTAACGTAATGTTGACATGAGTGTTGCATAACTTTTCTGTCTCTGCCACCACCAGCCAGTCGTCCACATACCACAAGATCCTGATCCCCTGTTCTAAAATGGGCATCAGGTCTTGCCGGACTAATTTTGTGAATATGCGTGGCGCTAGGTTCAATCCAAACGGCATCCTTTGAAAGACATAAGTCTGATGCATTATTCTTAACGCCAGAAATTTTTGAAATCTCTTGTTTACCGGGATGTGCCAATACACGTTTGTCAGGTCTAATGAACACATCCACCCTCCCGGCAGAAGTGTTAGCCTGATTTGATTCACTGTCAGCATCCTGAAGGACACGTTGTGAATGTGGAGATTCAAATAAGACAGGTCTACGACCGGTCTCATCTGAATACTGTCCCTTTTTGGTACTAGAAATAGTTTGGATGTAAACACCGGGTAAGTCGGGGGGACTGGGATAATGACACTCTTGGTAATCATCTCCTGAACTAGTGACTCCACCTCTAAAGAAACATGATTGGCCTTTGTCGGCTGACGTAAGCGAGGTCGCCGGAGCCACTGCCAAGTGATGCCTTTGCGTACCACAGTCCTCGCCCATGTTCTTAATGGCCATGCTTGATGACACGCCCGGAATGACCCAGTTAGCAGACTGGGGTTCGCCGGCTGGACTACCCTCTGTTCCAACACGCCTTTGACTGGCCCCGGGAGTGAGAGAGACCTTAGTTTTTTGCTGGTGGTGGTGTACCCTTGGACGACTGGCCGGGTTTGCCTGGAGGTGTGCCCTGACCTGGTCATTGGTGAAACCTGTGGCCTTTACCTGAGAATTTACCCTGTTTATACCTGAACTGAGCCTGACCCTGGGTGGAAGGGGACTTTGGCTGATGAAAAGGCTTAGACCCACTAGCTTGAGCTTTCGAAACTGGTTTGGGCTTAGGGAAAGTGAAGGTAGGCTTCTTAGGTTGAGAGGGACTTTGTTTGAATGTTTGTGCCATATTGAAAACAGTCTTCCAAACTGCTGGGGAAATCAAAGAAGGAGTTAGAACTGGAGACAGAACTACTTGGCTTGCAATACGGTCAGGAAGTTTCTTCACTAAGAACATCCTCAGATCCTGCCTTGCTCGAACTGCCTCTAATAAGGCTGTCCGAATATCTCCTAAAGACTGAATGGAAGTTTGGAGAAGCAAGCGCTGGGAAAGTTCAATGGCCTTCCTGACTTCCGCAGCTTCGATCGCCTGAGAAGAGCGTAACATAGACTTTGTTACTTGCTGGGTAACAATATATTGCGAAAACAGTCTAAACGCTTTTCCTCTTAACCTAAACTCGCGGTCTAGGTGAGCTGGGGAAGGCGTGCTAAAAGGATCTTTTAATTCGCACAAATTGATTTTAGGGGCAGCCAAGAAATCAAACAAAGCAGAGGGGACTCCTCCGGCACTAAAAACCGGAAGAGAGAACCAAGTATGGTTTTCTTGAGGGTTTTGGTGAAAAGATTTTGAAGTGAAAGTAGTGGCAAAATTTTGAGCCTCTGTTTCCCATTCCACCCAAGGTCCCGTACCGAACTGCCCCACCTGCAAGACTGGATTAGAGGCTGAGTCTGTGATCGGAAACATATCCAACTCCGGCGTCAAAGCAGAAAGTGCCTTGATGTCGTTAAAGCCATCATTCTTATTCCAGTCAGAAAATAGCTTTGAAGCTGAGGTAGGGGGTAGGGCTGGTGTTGATGCATACACAAAAAAGTCATGGCTATAATAACTTGGACTGGCCTTAATATGAACATCTAAAACATTTCCTTGACTATCCAATGCTCTGAGTTTTCTAGACTTATTGCCTTGGATTACCCACTTATGTGGTACAGGGAGCTCCCCCGAAATAGTAGCTTGTGCTGCCTCTGGCTTAGTTGGTAACATTGCTACCCATGACTCATCAGGCCCGTATAAAAGAGGCATAGCTCCTTTTTTTAATGGTGCCTTGTCTAAAGGGGGGGGGGGAGTTATGTCTAATATGACTCGTACATTGGAAGTAGTGAGAGCTGCTGTGCCTGGCACATTGGAAATTGAATCTGACACAAGAGGAGGGTTAAGTATTTTAGCTAAAGCAATGGATGTAGCCAATGGTCGCACATTCGTCGACGTCGCGGGAGCTCCCATACTAACTGTAGGAGTTTCCGGCATAGGGCCAAAGAACTTATTAAGTGCATTTAATAGTAATCCATCAATCTCTTCTGTAGTTACATACCTAGCAGATGACGAACTCCGTGGAGATTCGACAGTACCCTGAGAGTCGTCTAGATGGTGACCTGACTCTTCAAATTCCATCTCTGAGACCAGAGAACGCTGTTCTTCATCCCTTAAGTCTGGCCTATCATGGGAAGATCCCGCCGAAGCCGGGACCTCCACATGCCGCCATGTTAAATCTGGGATAGAAGATGGTACATCGGCATCCCGGTGGACATCAGCCACTACTTGAGTCACAAAAGGATGTGTTCTGTCCTGCCAGGGCTGTGAGTATCGCCATACACCTTGGCTGTGGCTGTTACTCGCTTGCGAGCTTGGTATACTCTCCAATTGGGAGCCCTCACCCGAGCACCCTAGAGGTTTATAGTTTCTGTAAGATACTTCTAAATCTGAGGCTGACACACGTGACCTGGTAGAAAAAGCATGAATATCAGGTGATGAAATGTCCGCCTGGGCATCCTCCACCACATTCTCTGACTCCACCCCCGACCTGTCAGATTGGACGTTAGACTTGGTTGGGGTAGAGGCAGTAAGCGGGGTACAAGGCTCCGGCGACAGCCGTGAGTCCTTTCGCGCCGGAGGATCCCTTTTGGATGATTTATGACTCCTACTTGACTTATGCTTAGTACTAGTAATGTCTTTAGGTCCCCTACTCTCTTCCTTTTTCCTCTTCTTTGAAGGTGAAGCAGAGTGGCCCGAAGCTTTCACCTGCTTCCTCAGGGGTCACCTTGATTTGGGCCTTGTCGCCGTTGCCGAGGGTGACGGTGAGCGAGGCCTCTTAGATTTGCCGGGGGAGGGTGTGGTAACCTGTCCCCGCCCAGTCTCTGAGGTCTTACGTGCACGTATCTTACACTTAGCGGGGGCATGTTTGATAATTAAAAGCTCCCATAGCTCACATTGCAATGCTTTATGTGCTACATTCGTTGAATAAGTAGCGAGAAGTTGTTTCACTTCTTGCAAAGCCACCGCCGCAGTATTATCCTTTTGAATTAAAACTTTAACACTTAAGAGGTTACAAATAGTGCAATTCTTTGTCACCCATATCCCCCGTGACCGATCGAGGCATTTAACACATTTAATGCAAAGCTTGTGTGCAAAAATAGGGATACCTGAGCATAACGGCGTTGAACATAAAGCAATGAGAGGTTCTAGTGCCGACATGACAGAGACTGGTGGAAATCTACCCAACCTCTGGGATCTACCTGGTCATCTGGCGCAACGCCGGTACTCCGCCCTGGAAAGAGAAAATTTCCAGGAATTAATGCTCATAGGTTACCCCAAAATGTTTCAAAAACATGTGTCACAAAACCGCTGGTCAACGAACCGTAGCCCTCAACCACTACTTTTTGTTTTCCTTTAGTTTCATAATAAAGATTTCAGCCTATCTTTACCTGTCCAAAAGATTTAAGCATATCTTCTGAATCTTCATAAAGATGAAGCATATCTTTATTAATGATGAAGTCTTTCAAGTATCCCTTTACACTTGAAACACTAGTAAGATTCAGGCATCTTTTTATCCCATAAAAAGTCTAAGTCTATCTTAATCTCTAATCCGACTTCTCCCAGAAGCCCTCATAGATCGCCGTCTTGAAGGCCGTGATACCCTATTGTATCAATCAATTGTTTGGCAAACCATAGCGAATTGCAAATCCGTTAATATAACCACCCGAAGGTACAACCGCCGGGTTTTATATTAAATGTCAAACCAATTGTACCTGCCCCAGACCTCTTTGTAAAAAGGTCGCCGGGAGGGAAAGACCAATCAAACAAACAGCATTGTTTCAATGGCTTTGAAAAGCCGAGAAAACCATATCCAACAGGTGTCACCATGATCACCTAGATAAATGTGTGGAGCCCACCTCGCCGGGAATAACACAGGAAGCCTGATCACAGGCTCGACCACAGAGAACGTAGTTTCTGATGAGCCCTCAAGCTACCAAACTCGCCGGGGTAACTACCGATTTTAACCAACTTGACTAAAACCCAGTAAACAAAAATGCTTTCTCGGAGCAATCGAGAAAAAACGCAAAAAACTGAGCAATCAGAACGTAATCTGATAAACATAATCAGACACACAGTCCGAAGCTCCTGGATCAGCCAATCACAACTAATCCAGGACACACATGACACATGAATACA
The DNA here is from genome assembly GCA_032716605.1 of Paralithodes platypus. Taxonomy (NCBI): domain Eukaryota; kingdom Metazoa; phylum Arthropoda; class Malacostraca; order Decapoda; family Lithodidae; genus Paralithodes; species Paralithodes platypus. The sequence continues at coordinate 49,459,831 of CM064485.1, forward strand.
TTTTTTATCATAATAAACAATGAAAACACTTGCATATGTGAAAAACTACGAGCGGCTGGCTCGGAATAAACGGAATAAACACTTAATGACGTCTAAACACAATCGAAAAGCACTCCATCCCACCAAAACTGGAACAGCCGCCACATTAACATCGTAGAAAAAACCCGGGTAAGGGTAACACTGACTCGGGACCCAGAAAGAACTCCACTACGTGAAGAAAAATACACCAGGAACGTCAGTACAAAACAAAATAGGCTACTCCATCTGAAAGATAGCTAGAAGCCCGACATCGCGTAGTTAAAGCCTCCTAACAAGCTAGGACTAAAGATGGCTAAACACGAAAAAACGTTTCAGAGCGTCCTCAACTCGGCCACGAGGGTCCGTCCGAAATAGACGCCCCAACAAAAACTACCTAAAATACACTTGTTCTGCGAAAAAACCACCCATGACACCCCTGCTAAGCTAATCCTAACCTTACTCAAGACATCCCAGAGTAAACAAATGAGAAAAAAACTCACTAGGGACGCAAGAATGCGGAATCAAACCGGAGCAATGTGGGGGACACGTCCGGGTGGGGTGCGCGCAGAGCAAGGAAGGCGGAAAGATGCGCTAGTCAGCGTCTGGTCCAAGAATCCACAGAAGTACATCCACGGAATATGGAAAGCTTATGAATAGTTATTCTTATTTTATTTTTATTTTTTATTTGTTACGAAGTTTTTTCGTAGTGAGAACCCAATCATAAAGACGAACCATGAGTGATTTTGCGTGTGCTTATGATGAAGGTCCTCGGAGCTCTGCGGCGGTAGATTCAAACTACGCTTATGAGCGTTTGAAGAGGTAGCCTTATGTAATAGGCATAATCGTCAATGATGGAGGGGCCACTAATAAATTCTTATATATACAAGGGAAATAAAAGCAACTAAATAAACTAACTAAATAAGGGAACTAAACACAAATAAATAGATCAAGTAAATTACCGAGTATTGAATTGCAATACGCTTCTCGGATGCTAGATAGAAACTTGTATTTATTTGTGCAGGGGCGGCACATCCGGATACTCCATCATTTAGAGCCAGGGAGTTAGTGTTGCATATATACTGTATATACAGTATATATACTGTATATATATTATATATATATATATATATATATATATATATATATATATATATATATATATATATATATGCTGTATACAGAGAGAGAGAGACACGACTCCACTCACCTGATTCTAAGGCAGCCAAACCATCATCAAACAATTACCTGAAAAATAAAACAACAATCAGCATCTCATATATCTTAATATACATAATATATCATTAAAATAAAACACTGTTGGGTTAATTTAAGGGTCTTTGACTGGTCCCCTTTTTCCCTCATGTTTATAGCTCCATTTATTATGAGATTCTAAGACGTTCGCCCCACTAGTTTAGCGATTTTCAGACCTTTCGCTCCATTTTTTTGTCAATTTTAATACCTTTCGCGCCATTTATGTGCCAATAGTTACCTGGTGAGCGATAGCGACCCTGTAATTGATGAGGTAACGGCTTTTGTCCGGGACGTTCTAGTACCGTACCAAAAATATTACAAATTTATCCCCAGGAGGGATAGCCTACAGAAAGAGTAAATGTAGGTGTTGAGAGAGAGAGAGAGAGAGAGAGAGAGAGAGAGAGAGAGAGAGAGAGAGAGAGAGAGAGAGAGAGAGAGAGAGAGAATATGAGCGAGTGAGTGCTGGTGTTGCATATGATAAAAGGGATGACATCACGGCAGGTGTGTTGCCAGGAAGCAGGTGTTTTAGAGAGAAAGAGAGAGAGAGAGATAAAGCGAGATAAAGAGAGAGAGAGAGCATACGATATATATAAACAATGATATCACGGCAGGTGTGTTACCAGGAAGCAGGTTTTTTAGAGAGAGAGAGAGAGAGCATACGAAATAAACAATGACATCACGGCAGGTGTGTTGATATGAAGCAGGTGTTTTCTACGCTTCTAACATAACTATAAGATATGACATAGTATATTATCCCTTATCTTACAGCAAACCCGAAAGTGCTAGAACCCTACACAGTATAGTTAACCCCTTCTGTACCGGCGACGTCCTTTTTACTTCATATTGGCTACTATTAGACGATTTTATTCAGCTTAGGAAGGATGTGGAACAATTGAAAAGCTACATATTATCTCGGTTAAACCTTTTAGCTACCCTATATCCTTCCTAAGCTACATCCAATCGCCTAAATGAAACTGAAATCAGATACAAAAGACGTCACCGGTATAGAAGGAGTTTTAATATTGGTTAGCCTACTTGAAACGGGCTTTTAGAAAAGAGAAATGTAATATCCGTTTCGTTGGGATTACTGTTCATCATGGATAGGAACAAAATAATTACCGTAATATTAAGTATATCTCACAAATACACGTGAGTTACTAAAATTAATGTTCATACCCGGCTTAACAACCCCCCCCCCCCTACTGCTTTAGCGTAAGCTGGAGGGAGTGGTGGGTGGGGAGGAGCCTTCTGCTTTACTATCCTTGTCTTCACCTAGTACAGTATTTAGTAGCTTAACAGTGTAGATATATTGAAACTGCCCCGTAAGAACCAATATTATGTTGCAGTGTGTAAGTACTTTGTATTCCTTTGTAAGAGAGCGGCAGAAAACTGTTTATGTGGATGTAGTTTCGGTGTTGCATACGAAATAAGCGATGAGATCATGGCAGGTGTGCTCGTGCGAGGCAGGTATATATATATATATATATATATATATATATATATATATATATGCGAATATGTTTCCACACTAAAGGTGTGTAGAAAAGGGTAGGTTCACTGCACAAAGTTTAAAAAATGTTAGTGCTAAAATTAAATTGCATCTAAAATATATTGCATGCACAAAATAAGGGTTTAAAAAGTATGTCCGAGTATCTTATTAGAAGGCTCGGACTGTTGTGTACATATTAAAATAATGTTTATGTAAAAGTGTTAAAATGCATTTCTCTACTTTCGTAGATCTTCAGTTATTATAAAAATTTGCAAGAGTGGCTGGCTCCAGAGTCAGGTATTTGTTCTGTACTCTTCTGTGGATTTCCAGTCACTGGTTTAGACAATAAAATGTTTGTCTTAGGTTATGATAGTTAAAAAAATACTTCGTTCTTGTTCCAATATTGTTTTTCGTTCAGAGTCTATTTATAGTTCTTTATTCAAATGAGGCTTGAATTTATTTATGAAGTGACTTTCTTTACTCTTTCTCAAAGCAACGTCATCTTTCTTTACTTTGTAAAAGGGCATTATATTAAAATTAGGAGATTTATCTTTAGCACATTTTGATATGTGAGTACTAACATATAGCCCTGTATTATGTCTAATGTGGTCCCTGTGCAGGTTTGTTCTAAGTCTAAGATTCCAAGTCTCGCCAATGTAGATGGAATTACAGCCATTACAACGAATCACGTAGATACAATTGAGCGTGGAACAATTCATATTATGATTAATTTCAACTGTGTAATTGATCCCAAGGATCAAAATAGAGAAGAGCTTAACAATGATATCGATTACTTTTGCCGAAAACTAAGGCTAAAAGAATAATTTCATGACAAACCAATGGAAAACATTTCACTGGTTAAAGGTAAGTCTTCTTGGGAACCTCCGAGTGGCCTAAACCAGACTTTGGACAAAACCATAACTTTCCTTAAACTTACTAAAACTATTACGAATGACCCCAAATGCAAAAAATCCAATCTTAAATATGATGAACGCAGAGCAATAGCTTCTCTAAAAAATCAAACTGACGTAACTATAAAAGAAGCAGATAAAGGATCAGCAGTCGTCCTAATGGACAGTATTTTCTATGAACATAAAATTATGGAAATATTGAACGATCAAGAAACATATAAAAGGATCCCTAACAATGTTGATAAAACCACCATCAACAAAATCAAAACTGCATTAAAAAAATACGAAAGCTCCCTAACTAAAGATGAAATAAAGTACCTTACAAATTTCGAATATAAAACTAGTTTATTTTATGGCCTTCCAAAAATACACAAATCAAAATCCATAATCAAGGCTATCGAAGAAGGGAATTCAGATAATATATCGGTCCCGAACCCTTCAGATTTAAAGATGAGGCCTATTGTTGCTGGTCCTGCTTGCCCTACCCACAGACTCCGTCACCTCCTGGATATTTTACTGCAACCTTTTCTAAAACTCATCCCTGCATACATAAAGAATAATCTAGACTTTTTAAATAAAATCCCTTCTCAGCTGAGTGACTCTGAAATTGTTGTGACTCTAGACGTAGTTAGCCTATATAGCAACATCCGTCATGAATTGGGATACATAGCCATAAATTATTGGCTTGAAAATCATTATGAACAAACAAACCGTTTACCCTCTAGCCTGATTTCGGACGGGTGCAAATTGATCCTCGAAAATAACTCCTTTGAGTTTAATGGATCAAATTATCTACAAGTATCTGGAACAGCAATGGGAACGAAGTTTGACCCAAATTATGCAAATCTGGTCCTGGGATATTTGGAGAATACCTTATATTATAAAATACTCTCCTCGTTTGGCGAATCCACTGCCAATAAAATAAAGAACAACTATATGAGATATTTAGATGATGTCTTCATGGTATGGGATGAAAGAGATGGTGATGTATACACGCTAATAGACTTGATGAATGAGCTTGATCCCAAAATTAATTTCACCTGTGATAAAATAGGAGATACGGTAACTTTCTTGGATGTTAAAATTATGAAGCAAACAAATGCAGTGATAACAGATGTCCACTATAAAGCTACTGACACAAAACAATATCTGGAATATAACTCGAACCACCCGAGACACGTAAAAAACAACATTCCATTCAACTTAGCACGCAGAATTTGCACAATTGTTTCAGAACCTACTCTGAGAGATATAAAATTAAGTGAATTAAAAGAATTTTTATTGGCTCGTAATTATCCTAAAGGCATAATAAATAATGGAATAAGGCGCGCAAAGCAGATCTCCATCAGCGTACTACGCACCAGTGATAAAGCAACTGACAATACATCCAATGATATACTACCATACATAAGTACATACAATCCAAACTTCGATGATCATTTCAGTGGAGCAAAATCCGCAGTTGCCCTATTAAAAACCTCTCAAGAAACTAAGCATATATTTAGAGATGTTTCATTAAAAAAGTCGAAGAAACAACCCAGTAACCTTAAGAATTTGCTAACCAAGGCCAGATTCAATACGGTACAAAATCAAGGGGTGACGAAATGTGGTAACCCAAGATGCAAATTATGCACACACATAATGGAAGGGAATCAATTCAAATTTGTAGATACTAATTACACATTTGAAATTAATCATAATATGAATTGTTCCACGCTCAATTGTATCTACGTGATTCGTTGTAATGGCTGTAATTCCATCTACATTGGCGAGACTTGGAATCTTAGACTTAGAACAAACCTGCACAGGGACCACATTAGACATAATACAGGGTTATATGTTAGTACTCACATATCAAAATGTGCTAAAGATAAATCTCCTAATTTTAATATAATGCCCTTTTACAAAGTAAAGAAAGATGACGTTGCTTTGAGAAAGAGTAAAGAAAGTCACTTCATAAATAAATTCAAGCCTCATTTGAATAAAGAACTATAAATAGACTCTGAACGAAAAACAATATTGGAACAAGAACGAAGTATTTTTTTAACTATCATAACCTAAGACAAACATTTTATTGTCTAAACCAGTGACTGGAAATCCACAGAAGAGTACAGAACAAATACCTGACTCTGGAGCCAGCCACTCTTGCAAATTTTTATAATAACTGAAGATCTACGAAAGTAGAGAAATGCATTTTAACACTTTTACATAAACATTATTTTAATATGTACACAACAGTCCGAACCTTCTAATAAGATACTCGGACATACTTTTTAAACCCTTATTTTGTGCATGCAATATATTTTAGATGCAATTTAATTTTAGCACTAACATTTTTTAAACTTTGTGCAGTGAACATACCCTTTTCTACACACCTTTAGTGTGGAAATATATTCGCATATATTTTTACCACAAGAATCAATATTTTTCATGTGTTATAAATTATATATATATATATATATATATATATACCGGTATACAGTATATATATATATATAATATATATATATAATATATATATATATATATATATATATATATATATATATATATATATATTTTTTTTTTTTTTTTTTTTTTTATGGATTGTTCACGATTCATCTCAATACATTTCTATAGATCTCTCTCTCTCTCTGTGTATAATGTAGGTTGTAGTTGTAGAGAGTACTCAGTAAGGGTGGTTGTAACAATGGTAGGAGTTATTGTTGTAGTTAATTATTGTGATACTGGTTGTGGGAAGATGTGGGTCTAGGTTGTAGTTGTAGGGAGCTATTGGTAAAATTAGGGAAAACATAACATAATTATATGACGGCGTGGGATTAGAAAATGTCGTTAGGGGTTAAGTGTTCTGTGATCATGTATATTGGGTTATGTATATTGTGATCATGTTTACTGTGTTCGTTTTCTGGTTGTATAACTAACTATATCTCGTGTATACTGCTCGTATTCCTCCATCCAGTCAAGCACCCTATGATACATGTCTTGATAATAAAGACACTTTATATATATATATATATATATATATATATATATTATAGGTTTGATTCCCGGAGGGAAGTAGTGAAAACCTAATATTTAGTAGGGCCCCGTAATCATTGACGATATTGCCTATTAATATAATAGTCTCCCTTCAACACCCGCGGCAGCAGTTTTGAATCTCCCGCGGCAGCAGTTTTGAATCTCCCGCGCGCGGAAGGGTCAGGGAGTACTCTCATAAGTGCACGCTTAATTCTCTTATGGAATCCTCTCTTATGATCGGGTACCCTACAGAAAAAACTTTGTAGAAAATAAAAACAAAAATTAACTTAATATCTGTTATATTATGGCTTCCCATGCATGGATTTATTGTGCGCAGCACCCAGGCACAGGTCCCCTAGTGGCCATCTTTCCTTCTTCACTGATATATCAAGACTCACTAGAAAATCAACAAATGGGAAGGGGATGGTGGGAGGGCCATGCATCGTCAATGATTACGGGGCCCTACTAAATATTAGGTTTTCATTACTTCCCTCCGGGAATCAAACCTATAATTTAATAGTGGCCCCTCCATCGTTGACGATATTGCCTGAGTACCAAGACTGGAGGGGGACATTCGTAACAATACCTTAACCTCAGGACAAAAATAAGCCGTATAACATTTTTAAGTTTTATTGTATACAAACAATATATAGTTATAAAAATAGAAAAAGATTGCAAGCAGGGCGTGACTTCGAAGAAAGTCTGCTTGCCCATGACCAGATCTTTTACCTTAAGATCTGTACATGATAAAATGGGAACATCCTTGTGTCCCTACTTAGAACTATAAACTCTTTGGAATATTGTTCTCTTCTTAATAATATTTGTACAGAGTATAATTATATGTTTGTACATTCTCTTAATCATATATAGTTGCAACTATGATAGATATCTTAAAATAAAATAAAAAAACTTTCGCACCGTCATATCAGTTAGATCACAGCTCGTGATTTATCACAATCTCCGGCGGAAGAGCTCTGTGGGGCTTAGGGCTATTCACCACAGGCTCCCCCCCCCCTTTTTTTTCTCGTCTTAACCTTAAACCATAATAGCACAGAGCCTACGAGACCTTCTGACGTAAAGCTACACAGGTACGTTTTGGCTTGTCCAGAGCGACCGACAAGTATCGTGTCAGGAAAGTATGGTTTGATGCCCACAATTGAGTGTTGGCAATGTCATCTATAGACATTTTTTGTAAAAATCTAAGAGAGACGGCCCACTTCCTGATGTGGGCCCTGCCCACTATGCCGGGATTACTTTCTTTAATAACATCTACTAATAGAGAATCCAATTTTCTCCTAGTTACACGATTACCTGCCTGGTTTACCCACAGAAAGCCTGGTTGTCGAGAGTGAGCTGCCCTCATAAACTTAACTAGGGCCTCCATTGGACATAATATATGATGTGTGTGTCCGCGTTTCAACGCCGGACAGAAAATTCTGAGAAAACATGATCAGAATGCTCATTCTTAGCTACAAAAGTGGGAGACGGCGCGATTTGGACCTTGTCGTGCAGTCTCCCAAACCTAAGGCAATTAGGTTTGTTGCTCATCGCCGCCAGCTCAGAGACCCTATTACCGGTAGCTAAAGCCATAAAAAACACAGCCTTTTTAAGTAAAGAATCAAAATCCAGTGCAGTGTTGTATTTACGCGATTGAAGTAAAGATAAGGCTTTATCAAGCGACCAAGTGGGCATGAGCTGACGTGGTGGTGGGCGGATCTTAAAACACGCCCTCATAAACCCTTTCTCCTCCGCCTGCGGAATCGAGAGACCAGTGAGATCAAAGAAGGGAGTTCTGATGGCAGACAAGTGATTTTTTTAACGTAACAACAGAAAAATGCTTCTGCTCAAACAAATAATCTAAGTATCTGAAAACTAGGGCTTCTGATGCATCGGATTGCCCTGACTCAACAATCCAGTTAGTGAAAGCTTTCCAATGTGATTGATATTGCCTCCTGGTAGATATAGTATATTGGTTCATGAGTTTAATAGTGACACTTTCCCCATACTGAACTAGCCATTTGGCCTTGAAAATGTACAGAAGGCAAAATTGAGCGAGGTCTGAAGGTTGCCAATTGTCTCTAAGTGGATTGCGGAGACCGGAAGTGACACCGGGTCCTTGCACCAGTTGTTCAACTGGTGGTACCACGCCTGAGCCGGCCATACCTGCGCAATCATCGAGACTACACCCCGGTAACGTCTTAGTTTGAGCATCACCCTGCACAGTAGAACAGAATCTGGTGGAGGAAATAGATAGATTGAAGTCCACTTGTTCCAGTCCTCCAGTAATGCATCTGGTCCCCCCCGCCTGGGTCACCTCCCGGCGGGTTAGGAAGAGAGGTAGTTTGTGAGTCTCCTCGGATGCGAACAGGTCCACTTGTGGACGGTAAGGCTCTGCAATCATCTTGTCGAAGGCGGTTTGTTTGATAGCCCATTCTACTAAGGTGCTCCGTCGCCGGGACAGAGCATCCGCCCAGACGTTCGATACGCCTGGGAGGTATGAAGCATGCAGATGAATGTCCAGCGATTCGGCTAGGGCAAAAATCTGTTCTGACACTGTTAGCAACTCTCAAGACCTCACTGAACCTTGTTTCTGAATGCAATGGACTGCCACTAAGTTGTCCATGCGAAACGCTATTGATTTCCCTTGCAATTACGAGCCGTGGGCTTGGAGAAAATAGAGGGGAACTAGAAGCTCTTGTTTGTTGATGTGCCATGAAATGCCCTGGTCCCAAGTGCCCTGCCCTTGATGGCCTAGATTGGATTGATATCCCCACCCCAGAGTTCCGGAAGCATCCGTGTGTACCCATACCGAAGGAGGAGGAGAAACCCAAGTTGTCATAGAGTACAGTGTTTCGGTCTTCGCCCAGACCAATAGTAAGCTGTGAATTAATCGAGGAATCGGCCATAGTTTTCCCTCCGGCAATAGTGGGAAAAATGTGTTGCCTTCCATGATTAATCTCCTTACTTTCAACCGGCCCAACTTCACAATTAATTGGATCCAGTTGAGAGAGCCGACCAGGGAGTCCCATACCTTCCTCGTCGTATTCCGACTGTGGAGAAAACGAAACAGTTTCTTGCGAAATCTGTGGCGATTGTCCACACTCTGAGTAAGAGTCAGATTGGCGGTATCCCAGACCAGCCCTATCCACTGAATTTCCTGTGTATGTACAAGAAGAGACTTTGCCAAGTTCGCCTTGAACCTTAGGGTTTGTACATGATTTATAACTATGTTAACATGATTGTGACATAACTCTCTCGTCTCCGTCACCACTAGCCAGTCGTCTAGATACCATAACACCATGATGCCTTGGGACACTAATGGCAGAAGGGCTTGCCGGACTAATTTTGTGAAAATTCTCGGTGCCAGGTTCAATCCAAACGGCATTCTCCGAAAAACATAGGTCTCTTGCTTTATCCTCAAGTCGAGGAACTTTTGGAAGCGTTTGTTGATAAAGACATGCCAATAGGCGTCTTTGAGGTCTAGGGAGCACATCCAGCCCAACGGCGGAAGGATAAGCCTGATTTGATTTACTGTAAGCATCCTGAAGTATGGATTTACTATGTAAGCGTTCAGACGCAAGAGATCCACTACTGGTCGCATCTGCACACTGTCCCGTTTTGGCATTAAGAAAATTCTGGAGGTGAATACTTTGCAGTTTGGATTTACTAAGACAATGATCTTCTCTGATATAATTTCTTTGATTAGGGCTTCCACCCCCGGCGAAACATGGTTGTGTTCGAGCGCCTGACGCAGTCTTGGCCGCCGGATCCACCACCAGGTAAGGCCTTTGCGTACTACGGTCCTGGACCAGGTTCGCTTGGGCCATGCTCTGTGGCATACCTGGAACGACCCTGTTTGCAAACTGGGCTCGATTAGTGGAGCAACTTTCAATTCCGACACACCTAAGCACGGCCCTGGGAGACAGAGAGTATGTTTGGCTAGTTTTTTGAAGGGAGTGGTGGGTTGGTATCAGACGGTTGGCTAGTCTTGGCTGCCGGCTGTCCCTGATTTGGTTTGGGGTGTGACTTACCTCTATAACCTGAGTATTTACCTTTTTTGGGTTTGGGCTGATTACCTCCCTGCTGCGGAGGAGGCCTTGGGTCTCGAAAGGACTGCTTAGCATGAGGGGGTTGTGACTTACCGCCGCCTTTGGGCTTAGTGAAGGGTTTCTTAAACAGTTCTCTCTTAGCCTGGGAAGTAGTCGGCTTCCAAACATCCACCAAATTATAAACTACATTCCACGTTTCTGAACTAAGGAGGGAGGCAGTTAAAACTGGAGAAAGGGTTACCCGGCGGCCAATGTCTTCCGGTAACTTCTTTACTAAAAATACCCTGAGATCCTGGTGTGCCCTCACAGCTTTCATGATAGCAACCCTAATGTCACCCAAGGATTGTATAGAGTTCTGTAAAAGAATCCTACGTGACAGTTCAGTGGCTTTCCTCACATTTTGGTCTGCAATGGCTGAAATTGTCCTAGCTAGGGATATGGTAACCTGGCGAGTGACAAGATATTGTGAGAACAGTCGACAAGCCTTGCTTCGTAACTTAAAATCCCTATCCAGATGGGCTGGGGGAGGTGTAAAAAAGGGGTCATCTAACTGGTGAAGAGCTATTTTGGGGGCCGCCAGGAAAGCAAACAAAGCTGGAGACACCCCTTCTGCCTTATTAACTGGTAATGAGAACCAAGCATGCAACTCTTGAGGAACCTGATGTGAGGTTTTAGATGTAATAGTTGAAGCAAAAACTTGTGCCTCTGCTTCCCAATCTACCTATGGAGCTACACCTACCTGCGACATCTGCAAGACTGGTGTATGTGACTGATCAAGGACCGGAACTGTAGCCAGTTCCAGTGTGAGTGCATTCAAAACTTTCATGTCATTAACGCCATCTGCTTTGGACCAGTCCGCAAAAAGTCGTGCAGATGAGACCGGCGGAACTGCCGGGGCAGCTGAGAAGACAAAGAATTCAGGGTTATATGTACTGGGAATGGCCTTAATAGAGACATCTAGTAACCTCCCTACCTCATCCTTGGCTCCTAGTTTCCTATTCATATTAATTTCAATAGTCCACTCACCTGGAACCTGTAGGCTGTGTTAAGAATGGTTTCAAAGGATGTACCTGAGTCCAGGAGCAATCCGGTCCATAGAGGAGATGCATAGGGCCTTTCCTCTGTGGGACCTTATCTAAGGGGGGAGGAGTAATATCAGAAATTACCCGCACATTAGTGGTCGTCATAGTGGCCGGCACAGTAGTGCTTGCTGCCGTGGACGTTGCCGGGGATAAAACCAAATAGGTAATGAGGACTTAGGGGTGGGAAAACCTGAAGGCTCTAATGGTCTAATCGTGGAGCTACTCGGGGGAGCTACCGGCCGACTAGGTGAGGGATCAATAGAGGGGGAAACATGATATTGCTGCATGATCCTATGCATAATATTACTTATTTCCTCTGTGGTTACACACTTACTATGGGAACACCTAGAAGATTAGGAAATAGCCTCTGATTATTCACTCATTGAAACTTGAGCCGAGGGAACATTCACTTCCTCTGGCTCTTCATTAACCTCAAACTCTAACAATTCTGGAATGTCCTGTTGCTCTTCCAGCGTTTGTTCCGCCGGTGACCAAACCAAATCAGGGACAGATGATGGTAACACTTCACTATGGATACTATCCCTATCTGTTCCTTGGCCCACTCTCCAGCACCCTCGGTCATTGGCCGCGGGTGGCTGAGATTCCTGTATAACCTGAGATCTGTCAAAAGACTGAGAACTCGAAGGGAAACCTCTGTACTGGTCAGCTAACACTCTATTCGGTCCAGCCATAGGGGCCTTGCTTGGTACCTGAGCTAATTTTGGGATTACAAACACAAAGTCCGGTGGTACACTTAGAGATTGTTCATGGTGAGGGCTAGATTCAATGATCTCCACCCCTATCTCAGAGTCGCCGGATTGGACGGTTGGCGTACTGGAGGTAGGGGTCGAGGGAGGTTGCCGTACGGTAACTGACCGGCTAGTACTGTGTCCTGCCTTGGCTGATGTCACCTTCTCCTTCTTCCGGCGTTTGGTTGACCTGGACGATTCCGCCGATGAGTGCCTAGACTGCTTCCTGGGGGATCTCGACCGTGACCTTGACCGTTGCCGGGGGGAAGGCGACTGCCTCCGCTTTGGTCGGTCGGGGGGGGGGGGGGGAGGGGGGGGTAGCCTCAGTGATGTCACTCTCATTACTACTTGAGCTACTCACTACCTCTTCAGAAAGGGATTTCTTAGCTTTGGGTTTAGTAGATTTGCTGGAGGCTGACTTGACCAAAGGTGACTTAATAACTAAATTCTCCCATAAGATATCATCATCACAGTGAAGTGCCTTATGGGCAGTATCTTTTGCATAGGAGTTGAAAATGGTCTTTATCTCTTGCAATGCCGCTAGGCATTAGTGATAAGAGCAGTCTTTAACTCAAAACAGACTGAACACTTCTTAGACACCCACAAGCCGCGAGAACGATAGAGACATTTAACGCACTTGATGCAAAGTTTTTTGAGCAAATACTGGTAAAAATGAGCAAGAGGGTGTAGCGCATACCTCAAAGCGAGGCATGATGAAAGAAATACCCCCCCCCCCCCCCCCCCGGAATCAGCCACCCACCAGCCGCCGGGCTTGTTGCAACTGCAGCCCTAAGACAATCTGGAAAATAACATTTCCAGGAATCTATGCTCATAAGGATAACCTGCGAGGTATAAAGACATCCAATCTCAAGTCCGCCGGAAAATTAGCTATAGCCACAGCTACTCTAACCTTCTGCCGGACTTGACCATGGAAAACACTAGGGTTTCTCCATTTTAAGCTGATTGGACTGCTTACCTGTGACAAAATGTCACTGGCCCTATTGACCTTACATGTTTTAATTATCTGTTGACTATTGAGAATAGAAAGATAAATAACGTGCTTTCATGACATATCATAACACCTGCACACTAGACTGGCACGCCGGGCGAAGGAAGTCTTGTCGTATGACAACTCGGTCAGGGCGAGTCTCCTCGGCGGGCCGAGGTTGCTCCCGTAGGAATTAGCATATTCCGCCGGAAGGATTGTGGTTCAGCGCACCACGCCGGGACATTTGGTTGTTCCCTAACTCGTCAACTAGACGAGAAAACAGGGGCTTTGAACAATTAGCCGCCAGAGAAAACAACCAAAAATTTAGCAGGGGGAACTTATGTGGCAAAATTCCCCCTACCAAAACCCCACATATAAAGAATAAATAGGGGACGTCTCCCAATGGCCCACAAATTACATGCAACGCACACATGTATCACAATAATGGAGCAGATATTGGCATAATCACAAACAGCATAGAATTATCAATCCTAGATTACCTGTAGCCTACATTGGAGACCCCTATTGAGGCTGGCCACGGTGCCCGAGGAACAACACAGGATGAACTGACACTCCGATGACCCAGCAGCAGCAGCAAGCAGAGGGGAGGCCCGCGAGTGGGGCCCAAAAGCAAATACGAACTCCAGAAGGCTCCGCACCACGTGCAGTCACCCTTGAACCAGAGCATTTGCTAATAATAAACAAAATTAATATGCAACTGCCTCAAAGTGACGGCCTGAAGCATAACCTTGCAGAATGGTAGCCTCCTAGCTATAATATCAAAAGTTAAAGGCGCAAAACACAACTCAATAATAACACACGTGGTGCGCGGATCTTGGGATACGGAGGCGCCTTGTTACAAAAGTACCCTAATTTACAGCCTACCGTGGTCTTGCCAATGGGGCAGTCCGTGCTAGCTAATCTAAACTCTCTTAAGTACAACGCAGATGTATACAAATGAGTAAGGACTCACGAGAAGCGCATGAACGACGAATAAAGCTGGAGCACTAGGACACCCGCCCGACAGGCACGAGCGTGGAAGGGAGAAGAAGGAAAGATGGCCGCTAGGGGGCTTGCGCCTGGGCGCTGCGCACAAGAAATCCACGCATGGAAAGCCATAATATAACAGATATTAAGTTAATTTTTTGTTTTTATTTTCTACAAAGTTTATTCTGTAGGGTACCCGATCATAAGAGACGATTCCATAAGATAATTAAGTGTACACTTATGAGAGTACTCCCTGACCCTTCCGCACGGGAGATTCAAAACTGCTGCCGCGGGTGTTGAAGGGAGACTATTATATTAATAGGCAATATCGTCAATGATGGGGGGGCCACTATTAAATATATATATATATATATATATATATATATATATATATATATATATATAAAAATCAACACCAGCGCTGGTACAAACATCTTTATTTTGGTAACGTTTCGGTTTAAGCATAAACCATCTTCAGACCTGAACTGAAATGAAATAAAAGCCTATATGAATGGCAGAGTAATTTTCTAATGTAAATATTCTTATTAATAATTAAATTTAACAAATCTAGAATAAAACTTAAAATTAATAGTTATAAAAATAATAACCTAATACATATTAGAACTAGTAAAGTGAAAGAATAAAATGAGAGACGAAGAAATATTATGTGAGCAATAAAAGGAGGGGGGGGGGAGGGGGGGGGGCGAAGTTAATAACAAATGTTTTCATATATATAAGAACTAACCTTTACATATTAGAAACAGAGTAGAGGAGTGGAAGAGTCGTGCACACCCAGGCTGGGTTTATGTAACTGGGTGAGCAGGGTCTCCGACAGGAGTCGTGTGACTGTGTTTGGGGCAGTGGTGAGGATTGAAAAATCGGAGGGTTTTATGGGGTGATCAGATGATTCAGAGTGGTTTCGAATGGCAGAAAAGGAAGGATTTGAAAGAGGTCGGTTAGTTCTAAATGACCTACCTCGATGCTCCGAGATCCGAGATGTTTGTACCAGCGCTGGTGTTGATTTTTATCATCCGACTCCGATTCCCGCAACAAGAGAGTATTGCTTCTATATATATATATATATATATATATATATATATATATATATATACAGTATACAGGTGTCATTATTTTCCTGGCGAGCGGTAGCGAACCAGCATATACTGTATATATTTTTGTTTTGACAGCAAGCTAAATTTGTACCTTTTTTCGATAGAAAAATGTCTCCGGCAAAGCCGGAATTCTCCATACAATGCTGGCTCGCTATCGCTCACCAGGAAGAAATCGACACCTGGATGGGGATAAACCTCTTAAAACAGTTGGCTGAATAGGGCCGAATGGATACAAGCCAGGGACAGAGAGAAAAGGAGAGAAAGATAAAAAAAAAAAGCGGTGATCCCCCTTAAGCATCGACAACTCCGCTGCAACGGGATTTATCGTATACGTCAGGTGAGAAAATACACCATATATAGGAAGTAACAAAACACAACAACAATAAAATATACTATTCCCGGCACAATTTTTTTTTTCCCGGTGATAAAAAAACAAAAAAAAACATCGCTCTACACCAGGACTAAAAGGCGCTGTCACGCGTACGTTTTTTTTCCGTCAATTTTCCGTTTTTTTTCTCGTATTATTTCGAGACTTATTCGCACTGTATCGGTAACTTGACTAAAGGTAGATAATGTTAGCCGGCTGAATTTTGATAAAGTGAGAAGTTTGTATAGAGAGAGAGAGAGAGAGAGAGAGAGAGAGAGAGAGAGAGCGAGCGAGAGAGAGAAACTGATGAAAGTGATGGGATATTATAAACTGTTTTTGAGTAAATTAACAGGTGTCTAAAATACAGTATAAAACATATAACATTCCATATTGTTGAGGGATACAAAGTTGACAGCGCAGAAATCGGTTAGAGTGGACAATTGACCACTTGCGAGTTTCATTGTATAAGGAAGTTGGAGCTGTAGACATCGATATTTAGCATAATTCCCAGCTAAAGTGTGGTTGTAGTACATATATCAATACATTCAAGCAAGTTTACTATACTCGCGCTTTATCCAACAGAAACTTCCATTATTATTGCATTTCCTTTTAATATCGATGTTTACGGCTCCATCTTCCTTACAGCCTGAATCTCGCAGATGGTCTATTGGGCTGGAGAGGAATATACAAGAAAGATCATTTAGTCCACGATGTTGTTAAGGGGAGGTGGGTCGTTTTTCTGGTCCCCCTTTTTCCTCATGCTTAGCCCCATTAATTTTCAGATTTTAAGACGTTCGGCCCATTAGTTTGGCGATGTTAAGACTTTTCGCCCCATTTCTGTTGTCAATATTTGGACCTTTCGTGTCATTTAGGTGTCGATTACTTCCTGGCGAGCGATAGCGAGCCTGTAATTTTAGAAAATATTTTATCGAAAAATGTACAAATATAATTATTATCTTGAAGAAGGGTCTTGTTTTTTTTGTTTTTTTTTAGCTTGATGGATGTCTAGGGAGGAAACTAAAAAAGACAATAAAAAGATTCAGAGGTGTGTGTGTGTGTGCGAGAGAGAGAGAGAGAGAGAGAGAGAGAGAGAGAGAGAGAGAGCGCGCAGGGCAGTAACAGTCCAGTTGTCCATCCGTTAACACACACTCCCCAGCGTAAGTTACACTCACGGAATAAAGGGTTATGAATGTGTTTCTATATAAACCACTCAGTCGTTTATACATACAGATTGCCTACCATATTATTTAATTAATTATATATATATACACCGTATATACAGTATATATATTATTAAATATATATATATATATATATATATATATATATATATATATATATATATATATATATATATATACTGTATATATATATATAATGATTCATTAAATTATATGGTATGGAACTTGTAAGTATGATTGAGTGGTTTACATAGGAACACATAATTCATTGTGTCCCTATGTGTATTTTGTTTGTTTTTAATATATATTCCAACTACTCCCTATCAGGCATAGGCTGAGAGCCTGTACTTTCAACCGTTTTACGGTGAAGCCCGTGAGGTCTCGTTCCAGTCTAGGGAGTGAGACATGTGAAGCACTTTTAGCTGTGACCAGCCCCTGCCATCTTGCCTTCACAGGATGTATGGGGCTTAAGGGTTGTGACGTTAACCACTCCGTTAGAACCGCATGGCTTGTCCTACAGTGACTCGCTAGGATCGCCAGGGCAGTGGATGGGGCTACAGTTTGTGTATTATAGTGTGCTTTATTTCATATGAAAGCTTGTGTCATGGGCAGTCCAGAAAGGCTCTTTGTTTTCACCCATGTCAAGGCTTTATATATTTAATTGTAAAGTATATGTTTTATCATTAACTAGTAATGATGGGATCTGGGAGAGAGAGAGAGAGTAGAACAGAGTGAGAGGGAGCGCGCAGTGTTTTTGTCCCGCTCGATGACGTCACGGCTGGCTGCCTCGCGGGGGTTGGTGGAGAAAGGTCCTTACCATGCTGCAAGCTCTTGCTAGTGGCTAGAGGACTTGTAACCGCTTTTTTCCCACGCGGCTCGAGCTGGTGCGAGTATATATACAGTTCCTCGCCACTCTCTCCCTCAGATCTGGTTTCTAGAACGCACCCATCTTTTTCCCTTGCTACCTGTACCCCGCTCGCACCTGAGAATCTTTTCCTCTGCCTACCTCTCTCTTTTTCATATCTTTCACCACCTTTTATTAATATTATATCCCCTCTGGTTAACTCTGCAAAATCAGCTTCATGCTGGCCAGTTGTATTGTGCGTTAAGGTCTGATATAACCCATGTATGTTAGTTGTTAAGATAAGTGGATCACGAAGCATTGGTTGGCATTTATATTTTTTAAGTACTGCATCCTTTAATTATTAGTGTTCTGCTGGATTAGATAATGCTAGACTAGGGGTCGGATATTATAAGGTATTGTTTCCTATGAATGCTGGCTTTAGTTAAAAGCTGCACGACATACCTGAGAACTGGAGTTGATTGAGTAAATTCTAGTCTGTGTGCCATTGAGAGTAGAGCATGCATGAATGAGGGCTTTTTGCCTATACCATTCTGCACTGTTCTAAGCTCGTTGTTTGTCTTTGAGGTACGCCAGGAGAACGCTTAATACTTCGGTATTAAGGTTTCTCAAGAGAGCTACCCTTCCCTATAACGTAATATTTGATGCACAGACTTGAGATTTGCACTAGGCTATGCGGCATGCCATGCGCACCAGTATCTCGTATCATTAACTCTAGCTAGACTTTATCAGCCATAGTAGACATTAAGTATATTAACCCAATTACTCTTTTTTATGCATACCCGTTTATGATTACACAAGCATTTCGCAGCCTAGTTTGATGTATGGAGACACAAACGACTTAGGCTCTTTTTGTTGATAGGAATACTGCATTGTCGTGGCGATTATTATTGTTGTAGCGTTCAGGATATTCTTGGCCCCGACTGCATTATATATCCTGCCTTTTGTGTGCATAGCCTGCACGAGCATTGTTCCGCTGCCGGCCGTTTTGGGTTCCATTTCCGATTCGAGCATCTTGATAGCATCTAACATTTAAAGAAGATTCCTTGTTGGTGTTGAAGGACTTTAGTGCACTTTCTTTCATGCAGGAGTGCCTGACATTTATTGATTAAAGTAACGTAAGCTGTAACTTCTCTTACCACCTTACTTTGCATACCATAATCAAGCACCTTCGGTTATAGGTAGTAATAGGCTGTTTTCACATAACATTAAGCCTAGAGTAGGCGCACATTTATTGAGAGTTTAATAACCTATTATTGCATATAGAACTCTGTAGAGTATTTGTGTTCTTTGTTCACTGGGAATATACATCAGAGGTTGGATCTAGCGCTTTCCGTTGTAGCATTTATGCCATTACTAGTCCAATGAATAAGAGCCCTGATATATTTAAACCTCAGTCGTAACAAATGGCGACCTTACCTAGGATTTGGTGAACCTACATTTATTAGCAGGGAACATTTGTTGTTTTGAGGAATATTTTGCGGGGATCAGCAAGAATAATTTTGTTTTGCAACATAGTATAGCCCTTGAGTATTTCCGAGAATTTTTGTGTGTATATCGAGGTATAAGAGTTTGGGGTGCTTCTTTTCTGAATATTGAGGTGGGAAATTTTTGTGAGCATCATGTCTTATACCGGATCAGAGGAGAATGGAGACACAGTACGTCATGTAGAAACTGAGGAACAGTAGCAGGATGAAAGGGTTAATCAGGTGAACTGTGAGGAGGATGCTAGGATATTTTTGCAATGGCCTGTTACTGCCGAGCGGTTGGAGGGTGTGAATCGGTACGGTCTTCAATGCCTGGCCGCAGCTATCGGTCATGCGGGTACTAGCAGCATGACCAGGGATAATTTGATAACGTGTGTACTGGGCAGGGTGACTGGTGAGCGAGATGGGTTGAGTGCTCAGAGCCCTTCGGCAATGCTTCCCCTACACTCGACTCCCAGCCATCCCAGTAGTTTGCCGACCCCGGGTACGCTTCCACAGGTGGGTGGTGACTGGCAGGGTGGGTTGCCCCTGGGGGGACCACCGGTAATTTAAAATATTGTAGCACCTTCACCTCCTCATGGGTTATCTCCAGAATTATTGCTTCAGCTCGAATTAGCTAAGATCGAGGAGAGAAAGGCTATCAGGGCAGGTGAGCAGCAAATAGAATTAGCCAAGATAGAAGAGAGAGCTAAGCTAGCAAAAATCCAAGCTGATTTAGAGTCGACTAGGTACTGTGCCGACATGGACGTAGAGAAGTCGCGAGTAGAGACAACGGGACAGCGACTTGGGGCTGGTAACCGTGTTCATGATCAATATCTCTCGCACTTATTGAAACTGGTTCCGGTGTTTGATGAGAGTGGTGTGACAGAGTTTTTCGCACGCTTTGAGAAGAAGGGCCGGGAACACCAGTGGCCGGAGAATAAATGGGCAGCACTTGTATCCTCTAGATTAATAGGCAAGGGTCTTAAAGCCTACGATGCGTTACCTTTGGAGTCATGTATTGTGTATGAGGATCTCAAGGAGGCTGTCCTGAGGGCTTACGAACTGCAACCAGAAACGTACCGTTTGAAGTTCCGGGGTGTAACTAAGGGAAGAGATAGCACCTTTTTGGAACACGCCCGGGACTTGTCCGATGCTATGGGGAACTGGCTCCGATCTGAGAAGGTCACAACATTTGATGAAATTAAGCAGTTAATGATGTTGGAGCAGTTCTTTAAGAGCACGGGCGGTGATCTAACTTTGAACTTAAAGGAGAAAAACCCAAGAACTCTAGTAGAAGCAGCAGAAATGGCTGACCTACGGCTGTCGTTGATTCGGGGTTGCGGGTCCTCACAGAAGTACGATGCAAGTGCTAGGGACCGTTATCCTCCCCCTCCCCGTAACAATGACACATTTAAACAGAAGAGCCATGAAACTAAAACTGAATCCAAACCTTACACCACACCGTATGTGAAAAGTCAGGGGCCTTTTACATCACAGTATAAGCCGAAACCGAAATTTATGTGTTTTAGGTGCCACCAGGAGGGTCATAAGGCAAATGAGTGCCCTAGTCGACCTCCTCCGGCAGCCGTGTCTTTTGCTCACGGCATTGGAGTGTTCAAGAGGACATCGGAGTTTGTTAGAGGCATTTCTTCCGAGGTAAATACACTGCCAGTGCAGAAGGATCCGGAAGGCTTATTCCCTGTCCGTGATGCCTTTAGTGACCACAGGGGACTTGGTTGTGTGGAGTGGGTGGGTAGAAGACATGAGGTGAGAATTTTGCGTGACACTGGGGCATCGCAAACACTGTTGAGGAATTTCACTGGTAAACCTGTCAATACGGCGCGGGTGGTTGTGGTTCAGGGAGTTAATGCGACAAGGTCATACCCGCTTGTAAGAATGAAGGTGGAAGTTGATGGTGTGACTCGGGACCTGGATGTAGGAATTGTGGAGAAGTTACCTGTTGGGGGCGTCGACCTCCTTCTCGGCAACGACTTTGCGGGACCTACTTCTGAGGCTCCACCCTTGGTCGTTGCCGAGAAGCCGGCCGACGTGAGTAGGCAGGAGCAGGAGTGGGTTGAGAAGTGTCCGGGGCAGCCTATGGCGTGTGTTGTCACCGGAGATTCTGCATCCAGGGAGTCACATTCTGGTCAACAATCTTTAGATCAGCGGAGGAAGGGTACCGAGAAGGGGTTGAAAGTTGATGCGGTTGAGAGTTTAGTATCAACGGACCTTCTCGGGGACTCAGTATTAGGACCAAATATCGAGTCTGAAGAAGACCCAGTAACTGTTGTGGAAAAGGCAGAGGATGGGCTTAAAAAGACGAAAGAGTTGAAGGAGGACAGTGATGCACAGTCGGGAGATGTAGCAACAAGGTACCCTGACGCGTACCCTATGAGAAATGGGTCGGCGAAAACGGTGGTCCGAAGCTTGCTAGTGTATTTTTCCCGGTATGGTTACCCGCAGGGGATTCAGTCAGTCCGGGGATCCAACTTCACTTCTAGCCTCTTTGTACAAGCAATGCCGCAGCATGGGATTGTTGGGGTTGTGTCATCTGCATATCATCCGGAGAGCCAGGGTGTGTTAGAGCGATGGCACTCAGCCTTGAAATCTGTGCTTCGTTGTTGTTGCTTTGAGAGTGGGAGGGATTGGGATCTTGGCCTGCCATGTGTTTTGTTTGCTGTGTGGGAGGTACCTGGGGAGAGTTTGGGATTCAGCCCTAATGAGCTCTTCTTTGGACACCGTGTCAGAGGGCCTCTCCATATGGTTGAAGAAGTATGGGAGGGCGCAGAAAAACCTTGTTCTATGCTCAAGTGTGTCCTCAACAGTCGAGAACGGATGTTGCGCAGTCTGGAGTTGGCTGGCCGTAATTTGACTAGCTCTCAGGCCCTCAGGAAGGACAGGTACGACCTCAAGGTTGAACTCAGGGAGTTTCACGTGGTTCAGGAGGTGTTGATTCTACTGCCCCTTGTAGGTCACCCCTTATCCGCGAAGTACGCTGGTCCTTATAGGGTGGTGGAGGAGCTATCGGACCTGGTTTACTTGGTAGCCACTCCAGACAGACGGAAGCGCAATCAGTTATGTCATGATAATCCCGTGAAGGAGTATGGGAGGCACCCCCCTGAGCCTCTCACTGTGCCTGTGATGACGTTTAGCAGTCAAGGTGGAGAAGGAGAACGGGACAGTCAAGCTCAGGTGGAGGATAACTGGAAGGATAAGAAGTTCAAATGGGCGCCTGAGTGTGAGAAGGTGTTTAGAGAGAAGTAAAACACCTGTTGTGCACTCACCCGATCCTCAGGGCCCCTGACTTTAGCCTACCTTTCCAACTAGCAACGGAGGCTAGTGGTGTGGGGGCTGGTGCCGTCCTTGCGGAAAAGGACGATGATGGGCTGGAGCATCGTGTTAGTTTCTGCTCGGAGAAGTACAATTCGGCCCAGGGGAGCTGCTCTGTTGTCAAGGAGGAGCTGCTGGCGGTTGTACTTGCTCTGAGGCATTTCGAGGTCTGTGTTCCAGCCTATGGTCCGGTCGTTGTAGTTTACCCAGATCATCACCCTCTCAAGTTCTTGGACCAGTTTCACAATCGGAATATGAGGCTGACCAGGTGGTCACTAAGGTTATTGGTATATAACCTGGACATACGCCATATTGCCGGTTGTGACAACGTGGTTGCAGATGGTCGTTCAAGGGTATATGATCCTGGGTAGATTGACACACGGGTAGCCTCCTGCTTTAGTTTGAATAGTATTTTGCGCTTGGTGCTTGTTGGCTCGCGGTTGTAGCCCAGCGTATTGGGTCGTAAAGCAGGAGTTGAGCGTTTGGTATAGAAGAAAAAACTAGGCTTGCCCCTATAGTGCAGCCGAAATAAACAAATTATAAACATAAAAAAATCAAATAAAAACTCTTTCTTTGATAGTTGAATTTTTTTAGTATGTTATAGCAGTAATTCTGAGTTGCACTCCTCTCAGAATGCTGGGCTAGAGAAGCTCGCTCTTGAGGAGCATAACTACATATAATTTAACCTATGGTGTTGGGGAGGGTTATAATTTTGAAAAATATTTTGTTGAAGAACTGTGCCAGATATTTTACTGCCGCTGGGTGATGGGAAGTGGAGATATAGCATGGGTTCTAACCATCAGATTTTTGTGAGCCTTGGGGCCTCTGAGAAAAATCTTGGGGGGGGTGTGACGTTAACCACTCCGTTAGAACCGCAGAACCGCATGGCTTGTCCTACAGTGACTCGCCAGGGCAGTGGATGGGGCTACAGTTTGTGTATTAGAGTGTGCTTTATTTCATATGAAAGCTTGTGTCATGGGCAGTCCAGAAAGGCTCTTTGTTTTTACCCATGTCAAGGCTTTATATATTTAATTGTAAAGTATATGTTTTATCATTAACTAGTAATGATGGGATCTGGGAGAGAGAGAGAGAGTAGAACAGAGTGAGAGGGAGCGCGCAGTGATTTTGTCCCGCTCGATGACGTCACGGCTGGCTGCCTCGCGGGGGTTGGTGGAGATAGGTCCTTACCAAGCTGCAAGCTCTTGCTAGTGGCTAGAGGACTTGTAACCGCTTTTTTCCCACGCGGCTCGAGCTGGTGCGAGTATATATACAGTTCCTCGCCACTCTCTCCCTCAGATCTGGTTTCTAGAACGCACCCATCTTTTTCCCTTGCTACCTGTACCCCGCTCGCACCTGAGAATCTTTTCCTCTGCCTACCTCTCTCTTTTTTCATATCTTTCACCACCTTTTATTAATATTATATCCCCTCTGGTTAACTCTGCAAAATCAGCTTCATGCTGGCCAGTTGTATTGTGCGTTAAGGTCTGATATAACCCATGTATGTTAGTTGTTAAGATAAGTGGATCACGAAGCATTGGTTGGCATTTATATTGTTTAAGTACTGCATCCTTTAATTATTAGTGTTCTGCTGGATTAGATAATGCTAGACTAGGGGTCGGATATTATAAGGTATTGTTTCCTATGAGTGCTGGCTTTAGTTAAAAGCTGCACGACATACCTGAGAACTGGAGTTGATTGAGTAAATTCTAGTCTGTGTGCCATTGAGAGTAGAGCATGCATGAATGAGGGCTTTTTGCCTATACCATTCTGCACTGTTCTAAGCTCGTTGTTTGTCTTTGAGGTACGCCAGGAGAACGCTTAATACTTCGGTATTAAGGTTTCTCAAGAGAGCTACCCTTCCCTATAACGTAATATTTGATGCACAGACTTGAGATTTGCACTAGGCTATGCGGCATGCCAGGCGCACCAGTACCTCGTATCATTAACTCTAGCTAGACTTTATCAGCCATAGTAG
The DNA here is from genome assembly GCA_032716605.1 of Paralithodes platypus. Classification (NCBI taxonomy): domain Eukaryota; kingdom Metazoa; phylum Arthropoda; class Malacostraca; order Decapoda; family Lithodidae; genus Paralithodes; species Paralithodes platypus. The sequence continues at coordinate 49,484,669 of CM064485.1, forward strand.
ACATTAAGTATATTAACCCAATTACTCTTTTTATGCATACCCGTTTATGATTACACAAGCATTTCGCAGCCTAGTTTGATGTATGGAGACACAAACGACTTAGGCTCTTTTTGTTGATAGGAATACTGCATTGTCGTGGCGATTATTATTATTGTTGTAGCGTTTAGGATATTCTTGGCCCCGACTGCATTATATATCCTGCCTTTTGTGTGCATAGCCTGCACGAGCATTGTTCCGCTGCCGGCCGTTTTGGGTTCCATTTCCGATTCGAGCATCTTGATAGCATCTAACATTTAAAGAAGATTCCTTGTTGGTGTTGAAGGACTTTAGTGCACTTTCTTTCATGCAGGAGTGCCTGACATTTATTGATTAAAGTAACGTAAGCTGTAACTTCTCTTACCACCTTACTTTGCATACCATAACCAAGCACCTTCGGTTATAGGTAGTAATAGGCTGTTTTCACATAACATTAAGCCTAGAGTAGACGCACATTTATTGAGAGTTTAATAACCTATTATTGCATATAGAACTCTGTAGAGTATTTGTGTTCTTTGTTTACTGGGAATATACATCAGAGGTTGGATCTAGCGCTTTCCGTTGTAGCATTTATGCCATTACTAGTCCAATGAATAAGAGCCCTGATATATTTAAACCTCAGTCATAACAGGGTACATCACACAGTCAGGAGTGCGAGCTAGAGTCACTAGGAGTAGGGGACAATTCAGACTCGTGGGCCTATTCGCGGTGAAAATCGATGACACCTAGTGACTCTAGCGACTACTAGCGACTTCTGTTAGACTCCCACTCGCTCGTGGTGAAAATTGATGACTCCTAGTGATTCTAGCGACTCCTAGTGACTCCTGTTAGACTCCCACTAGCTCGCACTCCTGACTGTGTGATGTACCCTTTAGTTGCTCACTCACGGCTCAAAGCAGCCCCACCTCTGAAGCTGCCTCACTCCATTGCTTGTCTGTCTTATCTCTTAGACTCGGACCCTCACTCTCAGAACGCCACCTATTGAACAATGAACTCACTAGTCATTGCCCCCTATAGCATATTTTGAATATGGGAATATTCACACAGAGCTATTTAATCAGAGAACAATGAGGGTATTTTTTTTTGGCTTTTCGGTGTGCTTTGTGGTAATGCACTGATACTAGGTACAGCACAAACTCCATCCCAATAATATCTTCCCATTGACGTATCGGGATTCGAACCCGGGTCCATTGGATTACCAGTCCAGTAGCAAGACCACTCCACCACACCTCCCCGCAAGGGAGGCAGGAGGCAAAGCTGCCTGTGACAAGTTACCCCCCCCCCCTCCAAAAATAAATAAAATAAAAATAAAGAATGACCGCGAGCCAACTTCAAGAGTCCAAATTTCTGGACACACGGAGCTTGCAGCACTTATATTGCCAAAATGTCTGGACGCGCGGAGCTTAAAGCAGTTTAAATCATATGATGAGGTCAAGTCAGTTTATTCTGCTGTCAGTAACATAAAGTGGCTGTTTTTTTTGGTCTGTTAATTAATTTATTCATTTTTGTTTTTAGTTTCCTCGTTAGACCTCCATCAAGTTTAGACAAACACTCCTTATCTCTTCAAGATAAATTTGTACAATTTTCGGTAGAAAAATGTCCCAGGCAAAGGCTGATTCTTTTAAAAAATACAGGCTCGCTATCGCTCGCCAGGAAAACATCGACACCTAAATGTCACGAAAGGTCTTAAAATTGACAACGAAATGGGGCGAAAGGTGTTAAAATCGCAAAACTAATGGGCCGAACGTCTTATAATCTCAAAACTAGTGGGGCTGAACATGAGGGAGAAGGGGGTCCAGAAAAACGGTCTGCCTCCCCTTAACCCCTTTAGTACCAATGGCGTCCTTTAAACTATATTTTGGTTATTTAGTATTTTTGTGATATGACCCAACCAGGACTCGAACCCAGGCCAGTAGTGCAGCACTCCAACATCTTAATCACTAGGTCATCGAGGAGCATATTAGACAATTGTATTCAGTTTAAGAATTCCTCTTGCAATTAAAAGGCTTCAAGCTATCTCTCTTAACCTTTTTACTACCACAGATCGTTCTTAAAGGGTGATGGGTCGTTTTTCTAAATCTTCTCCCTCATGTTTAGCCCCATTAGTTTTCTGATGTTATGATGTTTGCCTCATTATTTTGTCGATTTTATGACCTCTCACCCCACTTCTGTGTCAATATTAATTAAGAACTTTCATGTTATTTAGATGTCGATTTTTTCCTGTAATTTTGAAATTTTTGAAAAACTGGCCTTTGGCCGGGAATGTATTCTATCGAAAAATGTACAAATTCATCTTGAAGGAGGGTCTTGGGCGGATGTTTTCTTAAGCTTGATAGAGGTCTAGAGAGGAAACTAAACAAATAATAAAAAGATATATAAATGAACAAATAAATACGCCCATTGGTATTGGTTTGCCATGCTGGCTGAATAAGATAAGACCATGTAGCCTTTGTACCAGGGTCTTCCTTTGTCTGTGTGTTCATCCATCCCTGTTGTTACGGTGTTGTACAGCTTTCTTTCCTGTCTATTATCACAGTCTCCTGTTATACTTTAAAGTGGAGTTGCAGGAGTCCTTATTTTGCCCTTATTTGCTGCTGTTCTTTTTAACTGTTAGATCTATCTATATATATATATATATATATATATATATATATATATACTGTTACCACTGTAGAAAAATTGTGCTAAAGATATACTCAGAGGGCCTCGGAGTCAGACGATCCCTAAGTTGAGTGGTCAATCCTGTAAGTCCTTCAGTAAACTGGCACGGGTTGTCCTTTCCACACAGGTTAGGTCTGCTTGGGGACATTTTGTGTATGGCCACCCTCGTAACGAGGAGTAAGGCGTCCGGCAATAGATAGATAGATAGATAGATACTGTTACCTCATGGATATGGCGTCTTTGAAGGCTATATTGCTTTATTCAGATCTTATGGCTTCTTCTGGGTGCACTCTATATTTCCATTTACTTATATATATATATATATATATATATATATATATATATATATGATGTTTTTTTTTTTTTTTTTTTTTTTTTTTATTTAATTATATATGCTTGTATTTGTTCTTCTACCCGGTGATATAGAGTTAAATCCCAGTCCCCGTAAACAACTTGCTGGACGCATTCTGCAGGCTTCACAAGACTGTCAAGGATCTTCCTGTGGCATCTGGTGATCATAATATTGTTTTTCTTGTCCTGAAATTCTTGTTTCTAACTACAGATCAATTTATTAGCTTCTTATCCCAAACATTAATGAACCAGTTCTTATTCGGCAAGTCTCTTTTCCCCGTGCTCGTGGTTGAGTGTATTTATTAGATAATGCCCAGCATCTCTTTTGCTTATGCCTAATATCATAATCTCTTCTAAGGATGTACAGTGGCGCTAATAAGTGATGTCTCGGCACCAAGTATGTGTTGATCAATAATTGGTATCAGCACTATCTAAGCTTCATTTCTTTATATACAGTGAAATATACAAACATGACCCTACATTTCCCACCCTATTCAACATCTGACAGACATAAATACAGCACAGAGCCAGCCAAACGTAATGATAGCTAGGACATGACTTATTAGCGCGACCGTACTTGCTCCCCTCTCTAGGCTAAATACTAAGAAGGCATGGGAACCGGATGGTGTTCCTCCTGTTGTAGTTAAAAACTGTTCTTCCGTGCCGGCTCCCTGCCTAAGAAAACTTTTAAGTCTCTTTCTTTCCTCTACCGTCTTTCCTTGTTGCTGGCAGTTTGCTCTCATTCAACCTGTCCCATAGAAGGGTGACCGCTCTCAACCCTCTAACTATCATCCAATTACTCAATTTTTTTGCATATCTAATGTATTTTAAACTATTCTGAATTCAACATTTCTTATGCATTTGTCTTCCCATAATCTACTTTCAGGTCATCAGTATGGTTTCCTTAAGGACCACTATAATTGGAAAATTGGGATCTTTTTGTATCTTACTAACTCCTGGTCATTCTCCTTTCGGGGACTTCGGTGAGACCTTATCTACTGCGCTAGACAAATCTCTATTTTCTAAGCTACCCTCCTTCGTTTTCTATCCCTCCATCTGTGCCTTTATTTCAGATTTCATGTCTAGGCCATTCCATAGCTGCGGTTGTGGACGGCCATCGCTCATTTCTTTAACCCATAAATTAATTCCGGTGTTTCTCAGGGTTCTGTCTTGTCTCCAGTTATATTCCAATATTCATTACTGATCTTCTCAACCGTACCTCAAGTCTTATCCACTCATATGCTGATGACTCTACCTTACACTATCGACTAGAATTTGCTTTACAAAGCTCTTAATTCAATTAAATTCATATGTCCTATGATGTCTCTGGACTGAGGTCATCGGCGTCAAGTTGGTGCCATCAGTATCTTATTCCAAGTCTTTAATAATGCTCAGCATCTTTTGTATGGTGTCTTACGAGAGCCTTTTGCTCCAGGAAGTGTAACAAGGTCTACTTTGAATCGTAATGAATTTGCCATGAATCGTGTACATGTTTCAACGACAAATTGTTCTAGGTATTATATTCCATGTTTGGTTGAGTTGTGGAATAATTTCCCTAATGAGATTGTGCAGTCGGATAATGTTTTTATTTTTGTGTCAAGAGTTTACTGTTTTTCAACAATAGTTTTTTAATTGCATGTTTGTGATTTTTTGTTTTTATTAATTGTATCATCCTACTCGAATACAGTACATAATTTATCCTTCTGGGCTCTCTACCTAGGCCTGTTTCTGTATTTGTGTGGATTTAATCTCTACTGTTGTTTCTGTACCTTGTTGGGAAGCTTCACTAGCTTACATAATAATAATAAAAATAATAATAATAATAATAGTAATAATAATAATAATAATAATAATAATAACATAATGAAGGAAAAATAGATTGTGGGAGAGAGTTCCTGAGTTTACTTGTTTAGTGGAAGAATAGGGTGGGAATATATTGAAAGGCGTGTGCCACGTACTCTATGTAAGGGAGGATTTATACATGGAAAAAGAGAGACAGAGATGCAACATAGCAGCGTGTACTCGCATATAGTATATACATGCAGTGCAAACTTGTATGCATAAATGAACACATATGTACGGTCGCGCTAATAAGTCATGTCTCAGCTGTCATTACGTTTGGCTTGCTTTGTGCTGTATTAATGTCTGTCAGATGTTGAATAGGGTTGGTAAGTGTAGGAACATGTTTGTATATGTCACTCAATATGAAAAAATTAAGCTTAGATATTGCTGATACCATTTATTGATCAAAACATACTTGGTGCTGAGACATCACTTATTAGCGCGACTGTACACCATATATAGATACACAGAATAAACTTGTACATTTATTCATATAGTACTCAAATGCACATCTACATATACAGTACATACAGTAACCTGCACACACCTTTAATATACAGTACACGTGCCCACACACATCCATATGGATACACTTGTCAGAAACAAATATGATATGAATTGTTATATAAAACTTAAACCTGCTTCTGTTGAACTATCTCCCAGCGTATTATGTACTAAGATACGCACATCCCCATACTGTACATTCATTTATTACATATAGACACATATGTACATAAGTGTAGATGAGCCTGAGTACACATGCACATGGAAAGTCGCCAACATGAACCCCGTATGCTTGGAGGCAGCAATAACAAAGTCGCCAACATGAACCCCGTATGCTTGGAGGCAGCAATAACAAAGTCGCCAACATGAACCCCGTATGCTTGGAGGCAGCAATAACAAAGTCGCCAACATGAACCCCGTATGCTTGGAGGCAGCAATAACAAAGTCGCCAACATGAACCCCGTATGCTTGGAGGCAGCAATAACAAAGTCGCCAACATGAACCCCGTATGCTTGGAGGCAGCAATAACAAAGTCGCCAACATGAACCCCGTATGCTTGGAGGCAGCAATAACAAAGTCGCCAACATGAACCCCGTATGCTTGGAGGCAGCAATAACAAAGTCGCCAACATGAACCCCGTATGCTTGGAGGCAGCAATAACAAATAAAATAAACCAAATATATAAAGTAATATGTAGCACGTGCAAGGATATGCATGCATATATACGGTATACACTATTAGCTAATGTAACTCCTATATTCTAAAAAAGGCAACAAATCACTACCTTGCAACTATTGTCCAATCAGCTTAAGTTCAATCATATGCAAATTGCTCGAAACAATTATCAGAAACAAACTTTTAAACCATTAAGAAGAACATAATGTATTATAAGAATCACAGCATGGCTTTCGAAACAAGCGTTCATGCCTCACAAATCTTGACTTTTTATATAATATTTGTAATTCGTATGGCGAAAGTAAAGCTGTTCACATTGTCTACCTTGACTTCCAGAAAGCCTTCGACAAAGTTCCCCACAAGCGTCTCTTGATAAAATTTTGTGCTCATGGTATAGATGGTTTCGTACTTCGATGGATTGAGAATTGGATAGACAGACATAAGAGCGAGTAGTAATGAATTATAACACCTCAAACTGGAAAAATGTCACAAGTGGTGTGCCACAGGGCTCAGTACTCGGAACGGTTTTTTCTTGATTTATAGGCTATCAATGACATCGATGATCCATCTTTCATGTACAATTTCAAAATGTGCAGACAATACCAAAATTACGAACATACTGTAGTATAACACTGGAGAACCCTGAGCTGCTGGCAACTAGAAGGAGTCACTGGTTCTTCGTCGATCATGAACTCTTGTTCTGTATCACTAGGGCTCTCTATGCTGTTAAAGGTATTGTATTGGGCTAAGGGATTGGGTTGGAATATTGTTAGGGGGCTGGTCGTGTTTTTCTTGACTTTGTGGTTAAGCTTGTTGTGTTACACTTGAAGTGTAGTTTCCATTTCTGGAACGACAGTGGCTTTCTTCAAGATAAAGTTGGCTGCTGCTTGAACCATTTGGCCTTGCTTGTTCCGGTTATAGCACTGTTGTTAGTGTGCTGGTGAAGGCTGCTAGAATGCTGCTTAAGTCTGCTTTGGTAATATAACAGCCTGTGCTTTCTGGAGGTTCCATGTGACACTTTGTTGTGGGTGTTACTCTCATGTCTTTGCAATAGAATTCTGCATCCCTAACATATTTTGAGACTGTTCATCCCGAGTACTCCTTTTTTCCTTCTGTTCTTCCCTAAGTTTCTTCTAAATTTTCTGCTGTCTCTAAGATAGTCTAAGTGATACGTGGTATGCGAGGGGTGTAGTGCACTAGTGATGTTTATTGAAAGGGCAATGTTTGAGGCATAGGAGTGGAGGCATCTGGCTGCATCGCTCAGAATACAGATCATGCAAGTGAGTCCTTCAGAAATGTCGGGATCTTAGAATTTGAAAATATCTCTAATCATATAGTTAGCTATATATGTCTATATCTCTACACCAGCTCATTATTATTCACCCTTTGAAAATCATAATGCATTTTAGCATTTATTCTGGCGATCTTTAGGCGTTTTTATACAGCTTAGGAAGAATCTGTGGGAATGAAAATGGTAAAAACTAACGCAATTAACCTTCTGACTTCCATAATTATACCCTTCCTAATCTGAATGAAATCGTCTAATAATATCCTGAAAACAGAAAAGAATTGGGTCATCGATCCTCAGAGGGTTATTTTACATTTTTTACTTATGGGTGAGGGCTGGTCCTGTCCCGAGTGAGGCTTGGCATCCTCTACCCAACCTTAGCTGTTTCTGTATATCTCTTTTCCTATACTACTTTTCCTACTTCATGGTTTGAGGCTAGGAATCCTCTTCCCCTTCTAAAATTCACCTACTAGACAAGACAGAAAAAGAGGTGAGGGAACACGAAAGTGGTCCGAAACCCTAAGAATTGGAAGTTTAAATGTTGTTTCTGATCGGGCTCTGTTGGGTATGTGCCTGAGTATATACATACATAATACTAACTAAACTGTATGATACAGCAGTAGCTTGGATTACCATTTTAGAGAAAAGCACACAGTTGTTAAAAGTGTGGAATATTCTTCCACTTCATACCCAACAACAATAATTCTCAAGGAGTGAGTACAATCTCTGCTGTTAAGTTTGACCTGATGTTCAAAAATATGCTTCCATCTCCTTCACTTTGTGGAAGGTATACTCCATTCAATCGACCCGTGCATCTGGCTCCTAACTGGTGTTTTCATCGAGGCTCATGATTGGCTATCGTATCATTACCCTTGCTCACTGGCTAAAATGAGTGACAGTGACAATTTCTTCTTATTATCTTTATTATTCTTATTTATTCATTATACTATATACGTTTAAGTAATTTTAATGATTAATTAATCAATTATAGTCTTATCCGAATATAAAGAACTATGACTCGATACAGGCAGTTCTGCCTTTTGTCTTCCTCACTCACATCAAAAAAACAAAAACAAAAAAACAATAACCTTTTCATTATCGATGACTTACTTTTCATTATATTCCGGCAATTATTAGACGATTGTATATAGCTTGGGACAGACGTAAAGCAATTACGAGGCTACAGACTATCTCAATTAATCCTTTTAGCCATCATATATCCTGTCTGAACTCCATCAAATCGTCTAAATGTTGTTGAAATAAAACAAAAAACGTTCTCGGTAGTAAAAGGGTTAATTACTCTGTTCATATCTTTCTAAAACTCTCGACAGTGTAGTAGTCGTAGTGGTGTTGCATCCCTTCCTCGACTATGTGGCCCCTACCTCGGAGATTTAAACTGATTAAGACTGCCCTACTCCTGAGCTTGGTCGTCTGCTGTGTGGTCAAGTAAGTCTGTTATATACGCTCTGTAGGGGGGATGCTTCATTTTGAGATTGATGTTTTCTAACCTGTGTAACTAAAAAAGGGCTAGAGCAAATGAGCTGTCAATTTTCACACCTATATCCTAGCCAAGTCTTCCTATTTGGTAGACATTATTAACTCGATTACTCTATAGTCCGTTTTGAGTTATGAGAGGTTAGAGGTTATGATTTCTACCCAACCTAGAATGAACAGACTATTGTATTTTCCATACACTTTCTTTGTTACAAGTGGTTTTTACCTTCAAATCATGTTGTTTGCCTCAATATATTAACCCATTCAGTACCGGTGACGTCCTTCTCAGTATATTCTTGCAACTATTAGACGCTTGTATTCAGCTTAGGAAAGATGTCTACCCGTTAAAAGGCTGCAGACTATCTCAATCAATCCTTTTAGCTACCATATATCCTTCCTAAGCTTCATAAAATCGTCTAAATGTAGCTGAAATCAGTAAGGTACAGAGAGGGTTAAAATATTTACCCCGATAAGTGGGGAGGACATAATGTATATCAGGGAAAGAGCGGGTCTGAAAAACACTAAGAATAGGAACCCCCGTGTGTAACCAAACAAAGTTACAGTTGAGACTCTGACTGGCTGGAAGGTATGACAATCGTGACGTCATTGATACACGCACCAGAGATGGCGTCATCGAGAATCACACCCACTAAGAGTAGCGGGCGTACTTGAATAACCCTGGGTCACCTTTTGGGGTTAGCATTGTTGAGGCAAACAACAATGTGAAGGTAAAAGACACTTGTAACAAAGACAATTAATGAGAAATACTAGTGAAAACTCACGACTATATGTGAGGCGTCAATAGTGGTGCGACCTCTACTACGAATCTTGTTTCTGAGACCGAGCATGATTATTACCTAACCAAACAACCTAACCTAACCTAGGCTTAGTATGTAGGATACAAAACTAACCCTCACCTACCAGCTAGTATGTGTTCCTAGTAACTAGTATGTGGAATACAAAACTAACCCTTACCTACCAACTAATATGTATTCCTTGTACCTAGTACGTGGGATACAAAAACAAAAACCTTACTTACCAGGTAGTACGTGTCTCTAGTAACTAACAAGGGCAAATTGTAAAGACGTTAAGCTAGACCTAGTATGTGGGATATGAAATTAACCCATACCTACCTGCTAGGATGTGGTATACAAAACTAACAACGATGTATTGGGCATAATAATAACCCAATTTATGTTATAATGACTTAATGTCCTCAAAAAGCACAATAACTTGCGAATCATAAGAGAGTAGCCTTCACAACATCACTCTGCACTAGTCTATTATGGCAACTGTGATTTGAACGCAGAAAAACAATAAATGACTGAATGACATGATGAACAGAATTGGCAAAACAAAACAAAAACACTTGCCGTGGGTGGTCATGATCTAGGCAAATATTGGCATTGGGGCAAACACTAGGCAATGATCAGTATGCTTCATTTACCACACGTAGTGCAAGGTGCAATAATTTCCAGGGGTTGGCTAGTTCGCCGCCAGGTATAGTGCCCGTTTATACACCTCTGAGGACGTTGTGTATTGCACTAACAACAGATGCATGAACTGTTGAATTTATGTCGGCCAAGTCCTCGACCGCTTCAGTCTGCCTTTATAATTTGCGTCATTTGTATATCGGCCCAGAGATCATTAAATATCATGTCAAATTGGTCCGGACTCAATGTTTTTGCCGAAATCATGGCCTCCCACGACAAAAATCCTGTAGGCCTATGAGGGACCCAGGTTTTACACCAATGCTGTTACACCTACACACCTCCATACTACGACGCTAACATGGCGGTCATTAACAGTCAAGTGTAGTCAAAACAGTGTCATGCTTATTCCTAACATACTCTGACAATTACCAAAGACTGCTATGGCAGCATAACCCTTGACAAGAATGTGGCACGACAGTAACAAGACCATGGCAAAACAGTGACAAGACGTGACACGACTGTGACAAGATATGGCAAGAGTGCAATAGGACCTGGCAAGAGAACGACAAGATGTAACAAGAGAGCAACAAGATGGTGGCATGAGAGTGGCAATATATGGTAAGATAGCAACAATATGCTGGCATGGAAAATTTCACGATGACAGTCGTCGTCTGTTGCCGTTGGTCCATCCTCCCAGCTTGGACCATGTTGTACCCCGCCATCGTGACCGTTGTGGCGCCGTCATAGATCCATCATAGCTTTGTCATTGATCGTCCTGTTATCATCGCTACCCAGTCTTCCCACGGTCGTGCCTGTTTTCACCAGATTTACGCCAATTTTCAGTATCATGGCCGTCGTGACCAATATTGTGTATGTATGAAAGCCCCTTTAGACCTTACTAGTCTGCTAGAATTATCAGCTAAGATTCTTCACATCCTAATTCATAATAGTGCACTATGAACTCCAAACTATATATACAGTAAGTATATATATTGTACATTCTATATATACTCTCAGCTTCAGAAATTCAACAAAAGTGTAATTTTGTTTCCCTAACCACTTAATAACAATTTACCTAATTATAAGTGCTAGAGCTTCCTACACAACTAGGAAGTTGCTAAAGAAAGGTAATTCAATCAACAAGAAACCGTGCTAGTTAGAACAAAGCCGTTCAATACTCCGATGGTCTTCGTTTTTTTTTTGGGCTATCTGTAGACTATTTTAGTCAGTTTAGGAGAAACATGTTGGAATCTAAGGGTTAATTGGAATGTACTTTACCCAACTAATTCTTAGAGGGCCTACCAAAGCAGGGGGAGAATCCTTTAGTGATGATCAGAATACGCTGTCTCATTATATTCTGGATATCATAATGTGATTCTTTCAGCTTAGGATAAGACCTCTAGGAATCAAAAGGTTAAACTATCTCAATTAAACCTCTAACTCCCACACTAATATTGAAGGCCTCATAAAATCGTCTAATGCTAGCCAGAATAAATTACGAAAAAGTCATAAGCACTCAAGAGTTGAGTTGGGTCTCCTTGCAGGCTGAAGAGTGCCCTGGGCAGACGTCAATTTCTTCGGCGATGTGGCAGAGGCGGACGTAAAAGTTGTTGAATGACTCGCCCTGTTTTTGCTTGCAACTGAACAGGTCCCTGCGACAGAGAGCCTCATTGCGAGAATTCTTGATGTGCTCCTGAAGTGTATCTAGGACTTCGTCTACGGTCTTGTCGGCATCAGGGGGTATGCTTAAGGTGTGCTTCAAAAGCCGCTGTGTCTCCAGGGTTAAGCACATCCGCATCTGGATCAGTTGTTTCTCCCTCGGTAGTTTAGATAAGTCCACCATAATAGAGTAATCGTCCCATCGACGTCTCCATTCTCTGAAAACCTGGAAGGTGGCATCAGCACAAAGGGGTGGCGGGTTCTGGGTGATAGCCTTCTGTGGTGGTGGTGGAGCTGAAGGGGTGGAGGATGTTGTGGAATGGGGTGTTGTCCCCGGTGAGGTGGGTGTAGGAGCGGCGGCAGGTGGGGTAATTTGGGCCAGAGCCTGGACAAGGGCGGAGAACTTGGCCTCGTCCATCTGTCTCCTGTAGTCCTCCTCCGTGCGTCGTCTTGTTTCCTCCTCCTGTCGTCGGTGTTCCTCTTCCCATCTTCTGCGGTCCTCCTCCTGTTTTCTGCGGTCCTCCTCCTGTCTTCTGGTGTAGTCGTCCCGTTGTCTGCATTGCTCCATATACAGTACTGTATGAGCTGAAGGAGGTCTGCACTTGTGGTAGGTTGTAGACTAGCAGGGGGGGCAGTCCCCTATATTGGAGTGGAGGTAAAGTGGGGGGAGGGTGGGGAGGTGGAGTGAAGTTAAGGGTGGAGTGAAATGAACTGACTGGAACCCCTGACTAGCATCTCCAACAGTATCTCCATCCTTATCTACACCAGTAGCTCCACCAGTTTCTCCACCCCCAGTATGGTCTTGTGGGGTGTCTGTGAGCTCCCCATTAAGCTGCCTGTCTCCCTCCATACTTGGTTGCTAGTTGACACTCTGTAGTCTTGCAGCAACGATGAAAATGTGCAGTACAACTGGAACAGTGTATTTAAAAGTGGAGTACATTATCTATGTGAGTGAGTGCGGTAGGCTTGGCAATAGATGTGCGTGTGCCTGTGCGCGCATGTGCTGGCCAAGCTGGATTGTAGGGCTGGAGGGCAATGAGGGGTGAGAGCTTCAGTGTGGCTGGAAACGTTAGAGGGGGAGGGTGTGCTACTCCTCGCTCTTGTCCAGCTATGTTTCGGCAGCTATAACCCTCACAGCAAGTCGGGAATGGGCACAATTGACATGGGACATATAATAAAGGCACTGCACTACAGTCTTAAGCACTTCACTGCACTATAAAGCACTGCACAATAACAAATCCAGGGCTGGAGAGGTGAGGTCTTGCAAGATGGCTGACTGATGATCCGGTCTTGGCTCGTATCTCCTGGCTTTAATACACTGACTGCGCCATGTATGGTTGTCATGTAAAGCTACAACAACCTTGATAATCCTTTCTTGCACAAGGATGTAGAGTAAAAGTCCAGAGGTAAGTTTATAGGTTCTATATTAGCCAAAGAGATATAGAGAGCTGGGGGCACTTGTATGCTAGAGTGCCGGCCGGATGTTACTGAGGAACATGTGCAGCATTGCCGGATATATTTGGTGCAACGCTGCCACTATTACATAATACGGTACATTATCATCTCATATGAAACAATGGTAGTATTGCCCTGAAAGTACATGTGATGTTGCAATATGATTAAGGCATGTGTACACTCTGTATATATGCTATGTGTGCACTTAATCTATATCCACAGGTTGGAAGGACAGGGATCCCACCAGGGATGGGGTGTTTGTCAGGCAGTGCATCCTTCTGCCAATCAAGTGTTGCGGGGGCTCCAGCCTTAAGTTCATTAGGGGTAAAGGTGCTGGTGTGGCTCTAGGCTCTTCTTAGTCCTTGTTATACTCCACTACATCCTTGTAGTAAGTTAGTAACTTTCGAGGACCTCATTTACTGAAGATGTTGGTGGGACCTGAACTGTCCATAATATCAATTTTGGCTTCGGATGCTTTATGGAGGGTTTTGGGCGGTCATTCTCTGCAAAATAGGCTGGTAGCACATTATTTACTGTTGACATCGGGGGTACTTAGATTGTGGATTTAAAAACACGGTGTCCTTGGTCTAGGGATTCTCCTGTCGGGGAATCCTGAAGATCTCGTGATTATTACTTGGAGTCAGCGTGATTTATATTTGAGGCCAATCCTGTACCATAGCTATAGTTGGTTTGTTTTCAGCTGGTGGTAAATTGTCATGCCAACATCTTGATTACCTGGTTAGTACAACATATCATGTTGTGATAAACAATGTTGATTATTGACGTTTTGCAATATCATCTTGCAGAAGCTAAGTACTTTCATATTTTGCTATTTAGTATCATTAAATCCACTACTGAGGGATTGAATTATCCACCAAGTGCACAAAACTAGACTATAATATCAAACATAAACTTAAAAGGAATAGCTTCACCATTATGGTGGGTTCACACATTCACGTATATTGCTCCCGTCAGCTCCCGTCTGTTGTAAACGAAGGTATATTGGTAGTTGGCAACCGATTACGTAAAACGTAATGGCATAATACGCAAAACTTTAATGAAATTACGGCCAGTCGGGGCGGTACTCTCGCATGGCGCGAGTAGAAACGAGTAGCCCACGTGGGTCGGGAATGTTGTGGGTGCGGCCAAGGCCGCGCGGTTGCTGATTCGAGTCGAATCAGGAACGTGGCTCGCCCTCACGTATGTCAAAAGACGGGGAAACTTACGACCGACCAGGCCACCACGGTCGTCTGACCAGAGCATCCTCGTCGGACGTAGCAGCGACCACGTGAGACGAGAGCTGCTCTCGTCAAATCGTAGAAAGTTCCAGTCGAACGTGGAAGTATACGTTAGTTAGGCCGCATCTGGCAGAACCGCCGCACTGCGGGTTGGCGGGAAGACGCGGCATCGTTGTACGAGGGGACAACGGGACCAGCGAGGGACCCTCCAGTCACACCTCACCACACCGGAGCAGCAACCAACAAGCCAACCCTGCCACCCTCTGCACCCTGCCGAAAAACAAATCGTAGCAGCGAAACGACTGCACCTATGGCTTTCATAATTTTACCACATGTACCTTACCCTTTAGGCTACCCACTACAAAAAATCCCAAATCCCTCCTCCCACCCACTCGCTGACTGTCGGTCCCGTCAGAAGGAAAAAAAAGGAAAATCTGTGGCGGCGAAACGACTGCACCAATCGGTTCCATATTTGTGTGACAAGTCTCTTACCCTTCTGCCTTCCCCCCACCACACCCCCAACCTCCTCCCACCACCCACTTCTAGCGTATCCGTACGAAGAAAAGGAAAAAAAGGAAAATCTGTGGCGGCGAAACGACTGCACCAATCGGTTCCATATTTGTGTGACAAGTCTCTTACCCTTCTGCCTTCCCCCCACCACACCCCCAACCTCCTCCCACCACCCACTTCTAGCGTATCCGTACGAAGGAAAGGAAAAAAAGGAAAATCCGTGGTGGCGAAACTACCTCACCAATCGGCTTCATATGTGTAACACAAGTCAATTACCCTTCTACCTTCCCCCAACCAACCCCAAAACCACCCTCCCACCCATACATTCCGATACCATAAAAGTCTCTGTAGTCTATAGTGTCTTTTCAGCTACTTTCGGGACCATCGGGGACCTGATTTCTGGCGAGGGGAGTGTTTTTTTTTAACCATTTCTCTCCCAACTTAATAGATTTAGCCAAAAAAAAAAAAAAAATATGGCACTGGCAGAAGCACACCGTCAAAATTGGCTGGCACTCAGCGGGTTACTCCTCCAGGATGAATTCCTCGATGTTACTCCTCCAGGATGAATTCCTCGATGTTGTTCATGGTGCCGATGAAGGACTGGGAATGGGAATGGTGTGGCCATTCCTGCCCTTTCGTAGTTCCCAGATTCCAACCCAGACCTACGTGGTTGACAAAGACTGTCTTTGTCTGTGTTTGGTCAGACGGGGTGTGCCTACGATTGGCCAGAACCGGTCCAGGTACGACCTAACAAATCCCAAGACATGCGGCCTCATCTACGCCGGTCTTGAGGGGGCGTGGCATGGGCGTGGCCTGTGTTCCCGCAAATCGTGCAGCCCATGAGGTCGAACGGGGCTATGCTTACGCACGTCGCAAACACGTACGTAGTTCAATACGACTCCATTACGTCTGACGTAACACTGGCCCCGTTACGCTACGTCTGTCGGTAAGTGCAATACACGTGGAAGAACGGGCGTTCAACGGCAGAAACTACTCGCGTCTTTACATAAATTGGCGATACGCCGGACGGGAGCAATATACGTGAATGTGTGAACCCACCATTATCATCATTACTTGTTTATGAAAATAAGAGCATGCACTAGGTTTAAGTCAAAAGATGTAAGGGCTTTTAATAATTTTCCAATAATTCAAAATGGCATTGGGTTAACCAATGCAGGTCTTTAGCCGAAACACAGATTGCGAAAGATGGCATCAATGATCCTTTTTGACCTACTGGGTGTTGGCGATGACTGTTCGAGTGGCCAGACTAGTGTATGAGACAAAGCCGGTATTAGTATTTGCTTCATGCTATCGCGATTAGGTATTCACTCACATAGTCATCTCGGTGTCACTCTGGTATGGAAGGTATTTGGGAGGTACTCAGGTGGTGTCAAAGGTACCAGCAATATAGAGGACAGTGCTGATACACAACTTGAGCCAGTATCACACAAGAGCTTTTATAGTCAACATTTGATTATCAACATTTATCTGGCAACATTTCTGGAATATTTTACACTGGTATCGGAAACTAGACTGATGATAGATGAATTTAGGTGGCCGAAATATTATAAATGTTAACCTCATAAGCTGCCAGACCAGTGTTGAGGATAACTGTTGAGGGGAAAACCGCTTGTGTGATACCGACTTTAGGGAAATACCCACAATGTGCAGTATGTAGCTCGTACTACAGCGTACCGGGGACCCTATCTGCTTGGGATTCTTGTGCAGGGTTCTTTGGCTGTAGTCTGCTCGCTTCATTTAACCCTTTCTGTACCAGCAACGTTTTCTTTATTGGATTTTAGTTACATTTAGACGATTTTATTAAGCTTACGAAAGATATATGGTTGCTAAAAGGATTCACTGAGATAGTCTGTAACCTTTTAGTGGGTATACGTCCTTCCTCAGCTGAATAAAATCGTCTAATAGTTCCAGAATATAATGGAAAGGACGTTACCGAAACTGTACACTAATGTAATTTAATATTGTTGAGAATGGTAGGAATCAACAGGTATAACAATGCATGTTTGCCCCATTAGTTTGTTGATTTTAAGACCTTTCGCTTCATTTCTTTGTCAATATTAAGACCTTTCGTGCTATTTAGATGTCTTTTAAGTTTGATGGAGGTCTAGGGAAGAAACTAAAAAAATAATAAATATATGAAATAATGTTTCAAAAAATAAACACCATTAGGTTTCATTATACATAATAATTTTGTTTTATCTTATGTTGGCACATGCTTATCTTGGCAGTGAGAAGAGGCAAAAGCTGTTAAAAACTTTGTTTTGTAAACAAACTTAAGTTTGTTTACATTCAAATACATATATCTTATTATTTATACTTCTTCAGAAAACTGGCAAACTGTAATTTAAGCTTATTTTTACCTAAATAATATATGTTATAGGTATGTATGTCTATAGAGTTCGAAAAAAAAACTGTATTTATACAAATTTAAATATTTTCAATAATAGTAAGGTTTACTAATTGCAGTATATGTAACTATCCCTCGTCTAGTATCATGCTGCCTTCGCAAATGCTCCATGTGGACTATGACTTAAATGTGGACGTGATGGAGAGGAACAAATTAGAGGAAGTGGTGAGGTCAGTGCCCAACCTGCCCTTAAGCTACGCCAACGGTTCAGACAAGATGCCATACGCGACCAGCAGGTGCGGCAATTACCCTAAGTTGTTTGACATCAAGTTCAGCAATACCTACTGGCAAGTCCATCACTCCAGCAATGGCACTTTTTATCTTTACAACGCTTACTTTGACAATCGTACTCTGGTCAATCCACGACCTGTGTTGCGTATACTAGGCATGATCGACAGAATTCAACCAAATGTTAGTACACACTGTCAGGTTTGGTATGAAGGTAAAATTACACCCATAATTTCAAAAGTAGTCGAGTACAAGTATATCTGGAATAGAAACTT
The DNA here is from genome assembly GCA_032716605.1 of Paralithodes platypus. Classification (NCBI taxonomy): domain Eukaryota; kingdom Metazoa; phylum Arthropoda; class Malacostraca; order Decapoda; family Lithodidae; genus Paralithodes; species Paralithodes platypus. The sequence goes on from CM064485.1 coordinate 49,502,746, forward strand.
TGGTAACTATAGACAAGGACTACTGCAGCCTTATCTCTTGACCTGCGTCCTACCAGCAGATGAGAAACAAGAGGTTCCCTTAGCAGTTTCCCTGGTGGAGGGGAAGTGTAAAAAGTCAACAAACAGTTTGCGTATCATTAACAACTTACCACCACAGGGTAGTGATAAAGAGGATTTCGCTGTGTGTGTCAAAGGGCTGGACTTTTCTACAACTGATAAGAGCTTGGAGATTGTTCAGTGGTTAGAGATACTGTTCCAAGTTGGAGCTAATAAAGTGTTCCTTTATGATTTGGACATACATCCAAATGTCACAAAGGTGCTGAATTACTATCAATCACAAAATAAAATTGAAGTTACCAAATTAACTCTACCTGGTGAACAACCCAATTCTGTTGGTCTGTTACATATGTACTTGAAAGCTAAATTAAATAACAAGCGTCAGAATGAGGTTATTCCGTACAATGATTGTCTTTACAGAAATATAAACCGCTACAAATTTGTCGTCTTGCTTGACACAGATGAGGTAATTATGCCTCGAAGTACAAAAACTTGGCGGGAGCTTATGTTGAAGTTAGCCCCAGAGGTCATGATGAATCAAGGCCACACCAAGTCCAGTTTCCCAGCCCGGAATGTGTATTTCTTTGGCGTCCTGCAAGAGAGGCCCGAGCGCTTTCCAGACATACCCAATTTCATGCATTTTTTACAGAATGTCAACCGCGTTGCCAACTACTCTACCCCCGGTGCTAATGTTAAGTCTTTCCACGACCCTCAGTTGGTGCTCACCCTCCATAACCACTTTCCATTTGCCTGCCTTGGTTCTCCTTGTCGTTATCATAATATACCGGTACAGGATGCCCACCTCCAACACTACAGGAAGGATTGTGCAGGGAAGCCCAAGAAAGAGTGTTCAGCTTATTTGAAGGTACCCACTGTTATGGACACAAGTATATTAAGGTACAAAGAACCACTGGTAAGCAATGTCATCAGGGTGGCTCGTCATCTGGGATTTCTGAAAATGTAATTCTCAAACTGTTATCAATCATATTCACAGGAAAATTGATAGTAAAGGACTCAATCTGTATGTGGACAAGAGCCCCACCAATTACCCCTTCCATTAGTGTAATCATTAGGCTATCATAGTGCAGTTGGGTATATGTACAATTGTACATGCTTAAATTAATATTCAGTATTTGAGAATGGATAACATATCGTGAGCTTGAGCATAAACCTTTAACTGTCTTGATAGCGTAATGGTTAATGCGTGGAATTTCGGCGTGAGTATCCTAGGTTCGAATCCTTGGAGTGCTACATGTACTGTATTCATTAGTTTCATTGATTTCATTAATTAGGTATACTTGTAAAAATGAATTGGTGGTTTGGTGATAATATGAATTGGTGATAAAATGAATTGGTGGTTTGGTGATAATATGAATTGGTGATAAAATGAATTGGTGGTTTGGTGATAATATGAATTAATATAGCATATATAATGCAACCATAAAGTTGCATTATACAAAAAACAAAAAACAAAAATAGAATATAAAATAAACTGCAATTCATTCTTGGTAGCGTAATGGTTAGTGCGTAGAATTTCGGCGTGAGAATGCTAGGTTCGAATCCTTGGAGTGTCACATGTATTCATTAGTTTCATTGATTTCATTAATTAGGTATACTTGTAAAAAATAATTGGTGGGTTGGTGACAATATGCATAAATATAACATACATAATATATATATACAATCATAAAGTTGCATTATAAACAAGACAAATATAATAATTATAAAAGAAACTACAATTCTGTTTTATATGTATACAGCTTTTCAGCTGACGATTAATTGAATCCTTTATTAGCTACTTGCTCGATACTTAAGGGGGGTCACCTTTTTTGTTTATCATTCTCTCCTTTTCTCTCTTTCCCTGGCTTGTATCCATTCGGCCTCATTCAGCCAACTGTTTTAAGACGTTTATCCCCATCCAGGTGTCGAAATCTTCCTGGCGAGCGAAAGCGAGCCAGCATTGTATGGAGAAATCCGGCTTCGCCGGAGAAATGTTTCTATCGAAAAATGTACAAATTGAGCTTGCTGTCAATATAATTTGTTTATAGATGCTGGAAAATATTGACACCTGGATGGGGGTAAACGTCTTAAAACAGTAGGCTGAATGTGGCCGAATGGATACAAGCCAAAGAGAGAGGGAGAGAAAGATAAAAAAAAAAGCGAGGTGGGCTCCCTTAAAGATCAAATATAAAACTACCATGCCTCTCCATCATATTAAGACCACGTATATATAATAAGCACCATATTTCACTACAACATCTTCAAAATAACCGAGAAATCTTGATGGGAACTTTGCAATTTACCGTCAGTTGAAAAGAAACAGACTATGTTGTAAACTTGTATGCAGGTTAGCTAATAATAAACTTGGCTGCTCGATATGATGATGTCTCCTTTTATTCTGACTCTAATTAGATTTCCAAATGAATGTATTAAGGGAGGATGGACTGTTTTTTCTGGCACCCCTTCTCCCTCATGTTTAGCCGCATTGTATTTTTTTATTTTAAGACGTTTGGCCCATTAGTTTGGCGATTTTTTAGAATTTACACCCCATTTGTTATCAATATTAAGACCTTTCGTGCCATTTAGGTGTCGATTTTTTCCTAGCAAGCGATAGCGAGCCTCTAAATTTACGAGTAACCGGCCTTCGGCCAGGACAATTTTCTACCCAAAATTATACAAATTTATCTTAAAGTGGGGTCTATGGGGAGTTTTTTACAGCTTGATGGAAGTCTAGGAAGCAAACTAAACCCTCCCCTTACTACAACTTAGGCCGGTATCACACGAGCACTTTTTCCCTCAAAATGTATCCTCAACACTGGTCTGGCAGCTTGTGAGGTCAACATTTAAAACATTTTGGTTACTGTAATGCCCTGATTTTATTCAGGATAAACTATTGCATAAGTGAGTTCTACAAGACTGGGATAACTCCTTTCACATAATTATATACACACACGGGATCAATTGTACACTTCAAATAGAATCACAGGATGACGTTTGTAATACAGCTTTATTTATTGAACACACTCACGGTATAGAAAAAGAATCACTTTCACTTTATAGAACATGAATAAGAGTAATGAGTTCAGTTATTAGCGCTTGGGCTTTCAATTCTCCAAGCACAATCGTGGATCTGGATTAGAGTATGCACTGCCACTTCCGAGTCTCGGCATTATTCTTCCGATACGGACATGATAAGAAGCGATAAGAAAGTCACTTGAAGGGGGGCACCGATTTAATTTATCCAATGTCTGATACCGAACGTTGCTTTAGGCTTAAGGTTCTAGTTATTCGATTAAGTGGGGGCTAACTTTGAGGTTCGATTTTATACGATCTAGCAGAGTCAATTAGACAATTGTCATGTAGCTCTTAAACTGTTAATGCACGGATGGTAATTCGTCACTGAGATTAAATTATACTTCACAACCTATCCCTTGTTTATGGGATCGCAGAATATCTATACCAACACTCAATTTAAGTATAACTCGTGTCGTGGCTGAGGGTAAATACTGTCGCGGTAATTATCTCGTAATATATTTTACTGTAACGGATCTCTGGCAAAACAGGGGACTCTAGGATCAACTCGAAATCTCTTTATAGTTAGCAAATAACTCAAAGGTGAACACAGGCAACACAACGTTTTAGTAACACGGTATCTATACACTGATATTATAATAGGAAATCGTGCCCGATCAGGTTATCTTCTTTTCCTCTTGAATCTGGTGTCGTCGGGGGCGTCTCGGCTGCTCCAGGGGGCCGTCCAGGGGGTCCAGTTGTGTGAAGAAGTTACAGATGGGTCGGTTGACCGGTGATGAAGTTGAGTTCAGGGGGCTCTCCTATGGATCTTAAATGGTCTGCGTCTGGGCTGAGGCCAGGGTAGCGTCTCATCGGACTAACGTAAGCATTGGGTCTGCACAAACCTTGCTTAACTGTCTCTGATCCATGACGAGAGGTTCAATCAACCCAAGTGCATGTGTGGCGATATATATATATTTCTCTTAGGTTCCTATATTTACCTGTGATTTACCACGGATAATACAGGCCCAGGAATATAATATATCAGCTCCTGGTGTTCAGCTTGCGGGGTGCCGGTCGGTTACTAACAGGGGAGTAAAACAGTGTTCCAACAGAGCGACGTCCCGCCCGGCAAAAAGCTATATTTTAGAACTGCCCGCTCCCCTCCTCTCATGGTTTATATATGGCAGGGTGACTCGGTGTTGCCCGGGCCGGGGGCTGATGGGTCCCTTCCAATTCAGGGCCAGGGCGGCTGTGCAGGGCTGTGGGGTCAACATCTGTCAATCTGGCCCTTCGTTCCCAATGTCCTGAATTAGATAACAGTGTTAGTTCACACACCGACATATAAGAATAGTTAATGGCAGGTGGTATGGCAAGCAAGGGACCCGTCGCCTTGTTGTTGTTGGCGGCGAGGGGCGGAGCACGTCGGCCAGTGGTTAATCGTTTGACTTGATAAGTAGGTTACTTTTAAAAAGCAGGGGAACAAGGGGAAGAAAAGTAAGTGAACAGTTCTCTCGTACCTGTAGGTCTTGGTGAGATTGAATAACAAGTCCTGTAATACCTCACAGGTGTTGGCACGTGTATACAGGTGGTGGTTAGGCGCGGTTGCCCTGGTGGTCCCGTATACCGGGGTCGAGGAGGGCGGTGCAGGTAGGAGTCCCTCTGGACTGGACACGGCTCGATGGCCGAGTTAATTAATTTGTTGTTGTCGGCCCACCTGGGTTAGGGTGGAAATACCCACGTAGACCACGTGTGGACCAGGGAGAGATATCTAGAGAGAAAATACAGCTTTTATAGTGGTCAATAAAGTAGGCATGCGTAATCAGGCGGCAGTGCAATTATCATTATCATGGTGATAGACTGTGTTGGCTACGCACCTGGGGCGAGCCCGTGTGACGCAAGGCATTGGCGCTTCCGTGGGGTGATCAGGTCTTCGTCCATGCATCATGTATGCATAGCTGTCGCCTGCCTGGTTGCAACGGAAAAAAAAAGATAGGATCATGTGAACTGTACTCCGAGAAGGAAGTGTCTTGACGAGGCGTGTAGAAGGCGTGTGGAGGGAGGTTAGAAAAGAAAAACAGGCTGTATTATCCTTATTACAGAATGGACATAGATTCATTGGAGAGAGTACAGCGTAGAATGACAAAAATGATCCATAATATTAGAAATCTTTCGTATGAAGAAAGGTTGAAGAAATTAGGTTTACATTCGTTAGAGAGACGCAGAGTTAGAGGGGATATGATAGAGGTGTTCAAGTGGGTTAGTGGGATTAACAAAGGGGACATGGCAAATGTACTAAAGCTCAGTGATAGCGAAAGAACTCGTACCAATGGTTTCAAATTAGATAAATTTCGTTTCAGAAAAGATATAGGCAAGTATTGGTTTGGTAACAGAGTTGTAGATGGGTGGAATGGACTACCAAGTGCTATAGTGGGATCTAAAACTGTAGGGAGCTTTAAGATAAAATTAGATAAGCATATGGACGAGAAGGGTTGGGTGTGAAGGGGGATCAGCCGGGTTGGGCCAATCAGCGCTCTGCAGACCTCCATAATCCTGCGTTAATCTCTAACAACCGTTTTTGGTAAGATGATCCTCAGGGTATTAGAGTGTGAAGCCTATAATTGGGCTTTGTAATTGAATTGGGGTTGTGTGGGACAGGGATCTGCCTTGCTTAGGCCAATCGGCTTTCTGCAGACTCCCATTTTCTTATGTTCTTATGTTCTTATTATGCAATGCAAGGTTTAGGGAAAAATAGATTGTGCGAGGTGGCGATTTTCCTTATTATTCTACGGTTAGTAGGTCAGTCATCATGCGGGGTTAGTATGTTAATAAGTAACAAGTAAAAATAGGTAAATGATACAATCAATATCTAAGTGGCACAGTTATATATCTATACCCCCCATAATACAGAGAGCTAAGAGGTGTCTGCCCTACTACTTCTTCTACAGGGGCTGTCACGTATTCATTAATCATATTCATGGCATAACAATAACATGGTAGTGACATAATCAATACAATAATTTGCATAGTCATATATCTGTACCCCTCATAATACAGAGAGTTAAGAGGTGGCTTTCCTCTTACTTTTCCTGCAGGGGGGTCCTAGTTAAAGATAAACATATTCATTAAGCATACACATGGCCTGCAGTCATGTTGCCTGTGGCGGTTGTAGCTGGGTTCAGCTGGAGCTAAACGCACGTGAAATTAATACAACAGTAATTACGACAGTCGCAGGGACATGCATACGATGCGGCCATTACTGCTTACGTCATCAGAAAGCAAGGGGGTGGATATCATCTAGTATCGTAATAATGGTGGGGAGGAAAGAGGTGTGGTTTGTATACTAAGAAGAATGTGAGTTGAAAAGTGTGGATCATGTGGATTGGTGTGGAGGTCCAGTCTGGAGAGGTGGGAGGTGGTCGTCTGAGGTCGGCCATTTTGGGGGTGGGTTGTCCAGTGCCGGCTGCCGAGGCGATAAAGGCCGCGTCCCATACAGTACGTCAAGACACGACAACGGCCGATGTTAGCCGATTTAACAACTTTTTGCCGAATCGACACGTTTGACACGAGGCTCGCCAGACAAGGACAGCCGCACGTCACTCACACGTCAGTCACACGTCACTCACGATACATTTACGTCTGCCACACGTTAACTCGTGACCCTATTACGATGTCAGTACGACACACACGTCCGCGCAACACGTTCACAGTACGCTAAGTTGGATGTTGTTAGGATGTTGTTAGGATGTTAGCCGTCAGCCAGACGAGCAGCATATGTGCTGCGCAAGTGTGTCGCACGATACATACCTGTGTCACCCGACAGGGTCGACTCCTACGACAGCAGCACGACCAAGTACCCAACCCTATATAAAGGTCGGGGGCCGTAGAGGGTAAGCATGATGAAGAAGGGTGACCAGAAAAACAGCCCATGTCCCCTTAAATGCGTTTTATTTACCTCCTAAATGGGGACCTACCGCCATAAATATTTTCCAGCTTCCCGGGGAAATTTACGGGCGTTGATGTTTTGATGGGGGGGGCAGATTTACTCAGTGATGGGGGTGGAGAGGTGGTGGAGGGTGGTTGTGATGGTGGGGAAAAGATGGAGAATGGTAGTGGTGGTGAGGATGGTAGGGAAAAGAGGGAGTTGGTGGTGGAGAGATGGAGAATGGTGGTGGTAGTGATGATGGTGGGGTAAAGAGGGAATTGGTGGTGGAGAGATGGTGGTGGTGGTGGTGGTGGTGAGGATGGTGGGGAAAAAAGGGAGTTGGTAGTGGAGAGTTGGAGAATGGTGGTGGTAGTGGTGGTGAGGATGGTGGGGAAAAGAGGGAGGGTTGGTGAAGAGGAAGGGGTAGTGCTGTTTGGTAGGGGGAGACGAAGTGGTGATGATCAGTGGGGGATGGATAGAAGGGGATGTTGGTGATGATAGAGGAGGGGGTGGGGGAGTGGTGTTAATGATATGGGAAGGGGAGGAAGACTGGGTAATGGTGTTGATGTTTTCATGTGGGGAGGAGGGGTGGTGAGGGGAGGGGAGGCAGACAGGCGCTGACAGTGGTGGGGTGGATATGGGGGTTTGTGGGATTTTACTTGCTGGGGTTGGAAAATGGTGAAGGGAGGTGATTGTGGTGAGGGAGATTTTGTGTTGGAGGCTGAAGAGGGAGAAAGAGGATTTTGTTGGTGATGGTACTTAATGTGTTTTGATTGGAGAGAGAGAGAGGGTGCGTGCTGTCAGAGGCATTTGGAAAGGGGGGGGGGGGGTATTCGGGGTTGGGGTTGGAGAGATGGAGAAGGGTGTTGGTGAGGGCGGAGAGATGGAAAAGGGTGGTGGTGAAGATGGCGAGGAAACGGGAGAGTTGGTGGTGGCGGGTGATGAGGGAGAAAGGGGATGCTCGTGGTAATGGTAGGGGAGGGGGAGGGGGAGGGAGGGGAACTGGGTGGTGTTAAGGGGAGATCTCCACTTGAGGGATTTTTTTCTGGACCCCTTTCTCTCATGTTTAGCCCCATTGCTTTTTAGATTTTAAGATGCTCGCCCCCTTTAGTTTGGCGATTTTAAGAACATTCGCCCCATTTCTGTCAATTTGTCTGTTTTTAGTCGGGCGTATGTCATGTCATGGTCGTGTCGAGCGTACTATAGTCTTGTTCGAACATTTTGCCCGATTATTTCCCGACTATTGTACGTCAAAAACGATTGCTGCACGTCCGAAAACCGATCGACATACGTCAGCAACACGTCCAAAATTTAACGTTTTTTTTCCCCGACCATCAAAAACAGTCGGCTGAAAAATAGCGTATACACTAATTATTGGCCGACTTCACGGACACCGTCGGCGGGCACCCCGTCCAGTTCCAGATCAACTCGAGTAGAGTCGATTGATTTACACTTTACTTGACTTTACTCGATCACAGACGATTTAGCAAAAATTCAAATATTTTGAAAAGATCGGCTCTTGTCGGGTCTTTACGTACTGTATGGGACGCCCGCTTAAGCTTCTAATTGGGCTGGGGGAGGAGTAGACGGGAAAGGCGGGGTGTTGTTGTCGCTCTAACTGTGTTGGTGAATGTCTGTCTGTCTGTCTGTTGGGTAGGAGATATATTTTAGTTACTTAGAAACTTAGAATAAGGGGTAATGGGGCATGGGGGTACACATTACCAAACATCTTGGTGGGTTTTTTTTAAGAAAGGGGAGTCAGGAGTGTGTTCTGTATACTAGAAGGCTGGGAGTTACATGACGTGTCTGTGGAGTGGGTGAAGGGGTTGAGTCTAGAAGGGTTGAGGACGGTGCGTCCTCCGGGAGGTTGAAGGTTGTGGTTCGGGGTCGGCCATTTTGGGGTGAGTTGTCCGGGCTAGTTGTTGGTACCGTGCCTGTCTGGTTTTGCAGGTGGGCCTGTCGTTTTCTCGTCCTCCCTGTATTTCACTTCCCTCTCCTTCGTTGTAGGTACGACCTCATACCTTAAGATTGAATGTAAACGAGTTGAAGTGATGTCTCGTTAAAGTTTGTTGGTGGAGAAACTCCCACTATTTGATGGATCGTTGGTCTGGAGTTCTGATTGGGTCTATGTTGACCAGGAGGGTTGTTTTTGTGGGGTTGTTGAGATGGGCGAAGATTGCTACGTTTGTGTGCAGGATTCTGGTTAGGTGTCCAGCTTGTGAGGTTACTTTAACTCTACAGATGAAGGGGGTTTGGTCCATGTTTACTGTAGGAAAACTGTGGTCGGTGGTGGAGAGAGATATGGGGGTGGGCGTTAGTAGCCAGGCCAGTGGTGGTGAGCGGTGGGGGTGTAATTAAGTTCCGTTGTCTAGCCGGGGGGGGGGGGGGGGGGGGGGGGGCAGGTGTGGGTGTGGCTAAGTGGGGGTGGGGGTTGGTGGGGCAGGGCGTGTGAGGGGGGGGTTTGTTTTTTATGTGTGTTTTTTTGTGTAGAGAGTTGTTGTAGGGTTGGTGGTGTGAGTTGTGTTGATGATTAACGAGAGTGGATCAGGTTGTTTACTTAGTCGGCCTGATCTTGTGCATGTGGCTTGTGTAGAGGGGGCCTCAGGGCTTGACTGGGGGGGGGGGGGGGGGTTATAAGGAGTGGGTTTGGGGGTGGGTAGTTAGGGGGTTGTTGGGTGGTTTGACTTTTGGTGGGTTTTGATGGTTTTTGAGAGGGGGTTAATGTAGAGGGAAAGGTTTTGAGGTTGGTGGGGTGTATTGAAAGGTGTGGTGGTTGTGGAGGTGGTAGGCTTGAGGTTAGGTGGGGTAGTCGGCTTAGGATTTGTGGGGGAGGAGGAAGATGGTACGGTGGAGGGGGTGAAGGGGGAGTTGTGGGTTGAGGTAGGTGGGGATTGGGATGTTGTGGAGGAAAAGTTAGGGGAGGAGGTTATTTGTCGGGGAAGGGTGTGTTTTATGGGTAGAGAGGGGGCTAGGGTGGTAAGGGGTTTTGTTTTGTGTTTTTTTTTTTTTTTTTTTTATTAATCTCTTGATACGGTGAGGAATGGAGAGTCGTGCTTGAGGTAAGGTTTTGGATCATAGTTCGTAGTGGTAGGGTTGAGTCTGTTTCTTTTGTTGGGTGTGGTGTTGGAGGGGTCGGGGTTGGTTGGGGGTTGAGGAGGTGTTCTTTCTTGGTCGGTGTTTTGGGGATGTGGGGTTCGGGGTGTGTGTTGATGGAATTTCAAGGGGGGTTGGGTGAATGGCTTGGGTGGTGGGGCAGGGGGGGTTGGAGGTGTTTTGTAAGATATGGTTGGAGTAGGGATGACTGGGTCGGGGTGGTGTAGGGTGGTGGTGAGGTCACGGTTGGTTCCGGTTTGGGGTGCAGGGGAGGATGTTTCTATTGGTTTGTAGATGCGTATGAAACGGTTACGCATTGTGCGGGTTTCCCTGTGATAATTGATGGAGGTCTGCTAGGCGTTTGAGACATGGGATACTGTGTAGGGACCTACGTAACGTGGGCCCAATTTGTTGATGACTGGCAGTTTGGCCACCATTACAGTGTCGTTGATGGCGAAGGGGTTTTTGTCATCGAGGGCGTCATGTTTAGTGTCTTGGCAAACTTGGGCGGTGTGGAGAGTGTTCTTGAGTTGTTGCAAGGGGTCAAGGGTGAATTGGGTAGTGGATGGTGTGGCTCGGTGATAGAAGGGTAGTAGGAGGGGGGTTGTGCCATATACTCGTTCGTGGGGGGAGCTCCCATCTTCTTTTGGGCAGGTGTTCAATCCCCATTGAATGATTTTGACTTGGGAGGCCCAGTCTGAGGTATTTAAAGCTATCATTCTTGTGCGGAGTTGGTTGTTGATGGTGCGGTGAATCCTTTCACAGACTGCGTTGCCTTGGGGCCAATAGGGGGATGAGTGTTTGATTTTGATGCCACAAAGCCTGGTGAACTCTTCCCACAGTTGTCCCTTAAATTCTGGGGCGTTGTCAGATAGCAGTGACAGGGGTATTCCGAAGACTGGCAAAATTTTGGTGGCTAGTAGGGTGGCGATGGTAGTTGCTGTGTGGTCGGAAGTGGGGCAGGCGATTAGGATTTTGAGTAGATGTCGACGAAGGTGACGATGTAGCATTTGCCGTGGCTAGGGGTAAATGGTCCCATAACGTCCAAAGAGAGGGTTTGGAATGGTTTTTTGAGCAGAGAGGGCGCCGGCGGGTCCAGCTGTGCGGCACCTGTCCTTGCCCAGGGCACATGGCTCGCAAGATTCGGTGACTTTCCTTGCAATTCCGGAGGGGTTGATGGTCCAGTATTGGTCTTGGAAGATTTTGAGCATTTTGTTCTGACCTAGGTGGATGCCGTTGCCTTCGTGGATTGCAATCATGTACTCTTGAGCAACTGTGTTTTTCGACGTTGATGTGTCCAGAGTTGGTTGTTAATTGGTCGCCCCAGCGGGTCAATTTGGAGAATATAGTCTTGGGGATCCATTTTGGTTTGGTTTTTCTTTGCCAAGACTGGAGTAGGGTAGGCGGGGGTGGGGTGGAGTCGGGGCGGATGGATGTATTTATGAGGTCGGTGTGTTGGAGGGCTGCGAGGTCGGTGGGGATGTCTTCAGGTACAGGTAGGCGGGAGAGTGCATCGGCGTTGGTGTGAAGTTTTCCGGGGCGGTAATGGATGGCGAAGTCGTATTCTTCTAGTGTCTCCCTCCAACGTACTAATAGTGCCGAGTTTGTCTCAGATCTTCTGATCCATTGTAAGCTTTGGTGGTCTGTAATGATATCTAATTTGGCGCCTAGGACAAGGATCGGAAATGGTTTAGAGCCCAGATTACTCCAAGGCATTCACGCTTCGTGGCGGCGTAGTTTTGCTGAGCGGTGTTCAAGGTGGAGCTAGCATAAGCAATCACGTGTTCAGATCCATCCCGGATTTGGGCGAAGACAGCTCCGATGGCATACAGGGACACGTCTGTGTACAGGCGGAAGGGCCAGGAATAATCTGGGAAGGCTACTGTGGGTGCTTTTACCAGCTTGTCTTTCAGAGTCTCGAAGGCTAAGTGTCTTTCGGGGGTCCATGTGAATTCTGTGCCTTTGTGGGTGAGCTGGTGGAGGGGCCTGGCGATGTCGGCAAAATGTGGGACGAAACGTCTGTAATAGGTGGCCAGCCCTAGAAAAGAGCGTACCCCTTTTACTGTAGTGGGAGGTTGTTGGTCTTCAATAGCGGAGAGTTTCTTGGGGTCTGGAGAGATGCCTGCGGCGGAGATTACGTGTCCTAAGAACCCTACGGTATTCCTGGCCATCTCGCATTTGGAGGGCTTAAGTTTCAACCCAGCGTCCCTGATGCGTTGAAGTACTTGTAGTAGCCGATGAAGGTGTTAGGGCCAGGTTGCAGAGTAGACGATGATGTCGTCTAGGTATGCTAGGCAGGTCTCCCAGGTTAGTCCTTTTAGTACGGACTCCATGAGGCGGGAGAAGGTGGCTGGGCCATTACACAGGCCAAATGGTAAGACATTAAACTCGTACAAATGCCCGCCACTTGTGGAGAAGGCGGTTTTTTGCTGGTGTTCGGGCTTGATGGGGACTTGCCAATATCCGGCCTGTAGATCTAAGGTGGTGAACCATTTGGATCCGTGAAGGGAATCGAGGGAGTCATCGATCCTGGGTAGGGGAGTGGCATCTTTGATGGTGGCGTCATTTAGTCGACGATAGTCGACACAGAATCTAGTGGAGCCGTCTTTCTTTTTCAAGAGTACTACGGGTGATGACCAAGGACTGACTGAAGGCGTGGCAATGCCGGCGTCCAACATTTCCTGAACCTGTTGGTCTTCTTCTTGGCGCTGGAGGGGGTTCTTCCTGCGGGAAGGCTGTCGTAGTGGGGGTCCTGTGGTATGAATGGCGTGTTGTTCTAGGTTCGTTCGTCCAATTTCTGTGGGGGTCTGGGCGAACACGTCACGGAATTCATGCAGTATTTGTTGCATTTGGCTTTGTTGCAAGGGGGTTAAGGAGTCAGGGATGGTGGGTAATGTAGGAGTGTCTGTGGGGTTTGTGGGAGGAGTGACGACCTCGTCAAAGGTCTCGAGGTCGCCGACAATTAAACCTTGGGGGAGAGTTAGTACATCGTCTGAAATATTTGCAATGAGAATGGTATTTTGCTGGGCAGATAATATGGCAGGTTGATCATGCATCGGTTCTGGGTTATAGATGGGTTAGAGGGAGTCAAAATCATGGTGTCATGGGGTATGGGTCTTAGGGGCACCCATTGTTGATGGTTAGGGGGAATGGTGATTTTCTTTTGGGTCATAGCGGGGCTTATAATGGTCGGGGTAGGAGGTTGTTGGTCAGTGTTGCATAATGTGGAAAATGTGTGGTTTGTAGTGTTTTCTTTGTTTTCATTTCGCGGTTTAGCCTGGGTTTTCGCCGTTGGGAGGGGATGGTGTTGGCGGTTGAGATGGTCATGCAGGTTTGAGGGGTTAGGTTGTTTCTTTGGGTTGGTAGAATGGAGTGTGGGGTTTGGGCGATTAGGTTTTAATTTGTTCTGACTTTGTTTGGGGGTTGGGCAAGTGAGGCGCGTTTGATTATGGGTTTTTTTTTTTTTTTTTAACGTGATCAGGCGTTGGCCACAGTCGACATGGGCCTGCAATTTGTGAAGTAGATCGAGTCCCAAGTACCCATCATAATGTTGGCAGTCTGAATGAAAGATCACAATTTCACAAATGAGTGGTGGCATTTGGCGTAAGGGTCACGTATAAAGGACGAGTTTCTCCCCTGACACTTAGGGGGGCATCCCCGGCACTGATTAATTTGGACTTGGTTGTGTGAATGCTACCGAACTTCTTATGGTGTTTGTCATAGAAAGAGCTGAATATGCAAGATCGGGACGCCCCGGTGTCTATGAGCAAACGGACAGGGATTCCCTGAAGTTGAGCTAGGTGGTAAATGGGGGGTGCTCGGTCATTTATAGTGTCCCCCGCCGACGCCATGGTTGGCGGGGGATGATTTAAAAATCCTGGGGATTGGCTTCTGCCTCTCCCAGGGTTTCCTCCGTCCCTTGGTCTGGGTCAGTGCGCACAAGGCTCTCGTCATCGAGGTCGTGGACCTCGTCGCCCCCGATCCACTCTTCCTCATTGGCAGAGATGCGGGGTTGGACGGTGCGAGTTTGAGTTTATCGGAGTCTCGGATGTCATGGAGAGCACATTTATGGTTACAGGCGGGGAAATCATAAGGGTTGATAATAACAAGAGTGGGGTTTATACTTTTGTTGTTGGTGTAGGCCTGGTTTTTGTTGTAGACTCGGCGGATGGGGTTGGGGTTGAACCGGGGTCTGCTGGGTTGAGGTTTGGCCGAGTGATAGGTAGGTGTGGTGGCCGATGGTCGGGTTGTGGTCAGGGGGTGGTTGGTGAACCTCTTAACCTGACAAGCGCGATATAGACCTAGGTGCTAGGGTAGTTATTTGTGCATTTCTAGCCCTGGATTCTGACAGAATTCGTTATATTTACAATATAAACCATTATTTGTTTTCGGTATGCTTTTATTTTACATATATGATGTATATATGAACCTTCAAGAGTGCTAAAATAAGTGGGAAAAGCATTTGGGTGGTGAAAAACGAAGATATTGGCCACCCGGTCATAATCTCAGGCGAGAGAGAGACACAGGCAGCCCTCCCCTCTCGCTGTCTGGGAGTCAACTGAGACGAGCGGGGCGGTGTGTGCCGGTGTCTGGGTGTTGCATAACGATCTTTTATGCAACCCACTTGTGCTACATTATCGCGGGAGAGAAAAATAACCGATAAATGATGATAATAAGTGGATAAATAGGTGATAATTGAGGAGGGGGGGGAGGGGGGAATAAGGTGGGGAAGGAGGGGAGGGGGGAGGGGTGAGAAACACATGGATGAGTACTAGAGGGGAATTATCTCACCTAGAGACAAAATCCTTTGTTTTGATAGGCCCTTTTTTTTTTTGGAAGGCTTTTTTTATGGTCCTGCTTCCGTGAGGCCTATCGCGTTCCCTATAGGAAGCCTTCCGTGAGGCCTATCGCGCTTGCCGGGTTAATGGCAGCGATGGTGGTAGTTTTCTGGGGGCGTACCGCTAGAATTCTCCTTATGGTGATGAGGTCGCGTAGGAACCCGACCGGGTCGTGCACTGCGAAGTGTTTGCGAACTGCTGAGGGCAAAGTTTGAACTAGATTGACCAGGGTGTGTTCTTCTTGTTACACTTTATGGAGGGTGGGGAAAGCAGTTTTAATTTGTTGTGAGACCGCATTTAATGTGGCGTCTAGGTCTCCTTCGTACTTTATGTCTTTAATACGAGCATGGGCAACGAAGATGTCTAGTGAGGGCTTAATAGCCTCGATAACTATGGGCCGGAACTGGTCCCAAGTGAGCGTGGGGGTAACTTGTGATACAACCAGGGAAACGGCTTTTCCCAGGTGCGTTAGCAGTACGGCGATTTTTTCTCGGTCCGTATTATATGCCATGTCTAATAGTGGTTTTACAATTTCCATGTAGGATTCGATTTCGTATGTGACCCCATCGTATTTTGGGATGGGGATGTGTGAACGAGGTGCGGCCATATTTGCGATTTATTAATTTTTTTCTGTCCCTTTTTGTGTGGATGTAGTGAATTCTGTTATCCGAATCAAGAACCACCGGCTGCCACCAATGTTATGCCCTAATTTTATTCAGGATTAACTATTGCATAAGTGAGTTCTACAAGACTGGGATAACTCCTTTCACATATATACACACACGGGATCAATTGTACACTTCAAATAGAATCACAGAATGACGTTTGTAATACAGCTTTATTTATTGAACACACTCACGGTATAGAAAAAGAATCAATTTCACTTTATAGAACATGAATAAGAGTAATGAGTTCAGTTATTAGCGCTTGGGCTTTCAATTCTCCAAGCACAATCGTGGATCTGGATTAGAGTATGCACTGCCACTTCCGCGTCTCTGCATTATTCTTCCGATACGGACATGATAAGAAGCGATAAGAAAGTCACTTGAAGGGGGGCACCGATTAAATTTATCCAATGTCTGATACCGAACGTCGCTTTAGGCTTAAGGTTCTAGTTATTCGATTAAGTGGGGGCTAACGTTGAGGTTCGATTTTATACGATCTAGCAGAGTCAATTAGACAATTGTCATGTATCTCTTAAACTGTTAATGCACGGATGGTAATTCGTCACTGAGATTAAATTATACTTCACAACCTATCCCTTGTTTATGGGATCGCAGAATATCTATACCAACACTCAATTTAAGTATAACTCGTGTCGGGGCTGAGGGTAAATACTGTCGCGGTAATTATCTCGTAATATATTTTACTGTAACGGATCTCTGGCAAAACAGGGAACTCTAGGATCAACTCGAAATCTCTTTATAGTTAGCAAATAACTCAAAGGTGAACACAGGCAACACAATATTTTAGTAACACAGTATCTATACACTGATATTATAATAGGAAATCGTGCCCGATCAGGTTATCTTCTTTTCCTCTTGAATCTGGTGTCGTCGGGGGCATCTCGGCTGCTCCAGGGGGCCGTCCAGGGGGTCCAGTTGTGTGAAGAAGTTACAGATGGGTCAGTTGACTGGTGATGAAGTTGAGTTCAGGGGGCTCTCCTATGGATCTTAAATGGTCTGCGTCTGGGCTGAGGCCAGGGTAGCGTCTCATCGGACTAACATAAGCATTGGGTCTGCACAAACCTTGCTTAACTGTCTCTGATCCATGATGAGAGGTTCAATCAACCCAAGTGCATGGCATTGTGTGGCGATATATATATATTTCTCTTAGGTTCCTATATTTACCTGTGATTTACCACGGTTAATACAGGCCCAGGAATATAATATATCAGCTCCTGGTGTTCAGCTTGCGGGGTGCCGGTCGGTTACTAACAGGGGAGTAAAACAGTCTTCCAACAGAGCGACGTCCCGCCCGGCAAAAAGCTATGTTTTAGAACTGCCCGCTCCCCTCCTCTCGTGGTTTATATATGGCAGGGTGACTCGGTGTTGCCCGGGCCGGGGGCTGATGGGTCCCTTCCAATTCAGGGCCAGGGCGGCTTTGCAGGGCTGTGTGGTCAACATCTGGCAATCTGGCCCTTCATTCCCAATGTCCTGAATTAGATAACAGTGTTAGTTCACACACCGACATATAAGAGTAGTTAATGGCAGGTGGTATGGCAAGCAAGGGACCCGTCGCCTTGTTGTTGTTGATGCCTGGGGCGGAGCACCTCGGTCACCTCGGCCAGGAGGGTCAGTGGTTAATCCTTTGACTTGATAAGTAGGTTACTTTTAAAAAGCAGGGGAACAAGGGGAAGAAAAGTAAGTGAACAGTTCTCTCGTACCTGTAGGTCTTGGTGAGATTGAATAACAAGTCCTGTAATACCTCACAGGTGTTGGCACGTGTATACAGGTGGTGGTTAGGCGCGGTTGCCCTGGTGGTCCCGTATACCGGGGTCGAGGAGGGCGGCGCAGGTAGGAGTCCCTCTGGACTGGACACGGCTCGATGGCCGAGTTAATTTGTTGTTGTCGGCCCACCTGGGTTAGGGTGGAAATACCCACGTAGACCACGTGTGGACCAGGGAGAGATATCTAGAGAGAAAATACAGCTTTTATAGTGGTCAATAAAGTAGGCATGCGTAATCAGGCGGCAGTGCAATTATCATTATCATGGTAATAGACTGTGTTGGCTACGCACCTGGGGCGAGCCCGTGACGCAAGGCATTGGCGCTTCCGTGGGGTGATCAGGTCGTCGTCCATGCATGCATAGCTGTCGCCTGCCTGGTTGCAATGGACAAAAAAAATAGGATCATGTGAACTGTACTCCGAGAAGGAAGTGTCTTGACGAGGCGTGTAGAAGGCGTGTGGAGGGAGGTTAGAAAAGAAAAACAGGCTGGATTATGCAATGCAAGGTTTTAGAGAAAATTAGATTGTGCGAGGTGGCGATTTTCCTTATTATATCTATGGTTAGTAGGTCAGTCATCATGCGGGGTTAGTATGTTAATAAGTAACAAGTAAAAATAGGTAAATGATACAATCAATATCTAAGTGGCACAGTTATATATCTATACCCCCCATAATACAGAGAGCTAAGAGGTGTCTGCCCTACTACTTCTTCTACAGGGGCTGTCACGTATTCATTAATCATATTCATGGCATAACAATAACATGGTAGTGACATAATCAATACAATAATTTGCATAGTCATATATCTGTACCCCTCATAATACAGAGAGTTAAGAGGTGGCTTTCCTCTTACTTTTCCTGCAGGGGGGTCCTAGTTAAAGATAAACATATTCATTAATCATACACATGGCCTGCAGTCATGTTGCCTGTGGCGGTTGTAGCTGGGTTCAGCTGGAGCTAAACGCACGTGAAATTAATACAACAGTAATTACGACAGTCGCAGGGACATGCATACGATGCGGCCATTACTGCTTACGTCATCAGAAAGCAAGGGGTGGATATCATCTAGTATCGTAATAATGGTGGGGAGGAAAGAGGTGTGGTTTGTATACTAAAAAGAATGTGAGTTGAAAAGTGTGGATCATGTGGATTGGTGTGGAGGTCCAGTCTGGAGAGGTGGGAGGTGGTCGTCTGGGGTCGGCCATTTTGGGGGTGGGTTGTCCAGTGCCGGCTGCCGAGGCGATAAACTTCTAATTGGGCTGGGGGAGGAGTAGACGGGAAAGGCGGGGTGTTGTTGTCGCTCTGACCGTGTTGGTGAATGTCTGTCTGTCTGTCTGTTGGGTAGGAGATATATTTTAGTTACTTAGAAACTTAGAATAAGGGGTAATGGGGCATGGGGGTACACATTACCAAACATCTTGGTGGGGGGTTTTAAGAAAGGGGAGTCAGGAGTGTGTTCTGTATACTAGAAGGCTGGGAGTTACATGACGTGTCTGTGGAGTGGGTGAAGGGGTTGAGTCTAGAAGGGTTGAGGACGGTGCGTCCTCCGGGAGGTTGAAGGTTGTCGCTAGAAGAGCGGCGAACACATCCAAAGGTATCCAAAGGTAAGGTAGGTTCGGGGTCGGCCATTTTGAGGTGAGTTGTCCGGGCTAGTTGTTGGTACCGTGCCTGTCTGGTTTTGCAGGTGGGCCTGTCGTTTTCTCGTCCTCCCTGTATTTCAGTTACCTTAATATTCATCTATCATCAGTCTAGTTTCCGACCTCAGTGCAAAAAAATATATCTCAGAAATGTTGCCAGAAAAATTTTGATCATCGAATGTTGACTATAAAAGCTCTGGTGTGATACCCCTGGTTATTTTAGCTGGGTTAGGAAGGATGTCTCATAATACAAAGACTCCAGAATATCTCCACAAGCCACCCTTTTAACTACAACAGATCCTACGGAGATGGGCGTATTTATTGGACGGTTTATTTATCTAAAGGTGAAGCTGAAGGTGAACGTCAATAACAGTAAAGTAATGGTGTGTAATAGGGGTGATCGTAGGGTGAATCTAGATGTGAGGCTGGATGGGGAAATATTGGAAAACGTAGAGTGTTTTAAATATCTAGGAGGACCGATAAGCAGGAATGGAGGTATGGAAATGGAGGTAAAACAGAGAGTATGCGAAGGAAGGAGAGTTTTCGGAGCCATGAACAAGGAACGCGAGGAGCAACTATTTGGCAAGCTCACACCCTCACCTAAACTCAGGCTCCCCTTTTTAGATACTCTACCTCAAGTTCCCTTGGGAGACATAACAGGAACAAACAACAGCCAACCCTGCCTGGCCACACCCTCGTTCAGCATCCCTTGCAAGGCATTCTCGTTCAGCATCCCTGCGAGCAAACCTCATTCATCATCCCTTGCGAGGCACACCTACAGTATAGCAACCCCTGCTCTAGCTCAGAATTCAGCATCCCCTATTCTGCTTCCAACTTGTTCGGGATCCCCTGCGAGTCTTCAGGGTAGATCAGCATCCCTTACGATCCTGTGAAGTCGTGGAACTATTCTGGGAGACGACAATATAAAGTTCTGTTCCTTTGCTTCACTCAATTTCGTACATTTTACCTAAGTTTCATAAGGACAAAGATTTTTAGTATGGTGTATTACGAAATGACTGCAACTGTACATAAATGTGCATGCCCCAAGTATAATAAAAAAATCTGGATACACGGAGCTTGAAGCAGTTTAAGTCATAGGATGAGGGAGAGAGTTCCAAAGCTTGTTTATTGAGTAGAAGAAAGATTGACAAAATCGATTCACTCTTGGGTTAGAGAGTTGAAAAGAATAGGGGTTTGGACAAAGGGGTCAAGAAATTGGGCCTGTTTGTGATGTATTATCTTTTAGGGTTCATAAGACACGTATTGTAGGATTATTTTTTCATAGATATTTCATGACTTTACATCATTCATTTTTAGTTCTAGGTTAAATAACTAATAGTTTTCTTTGATTTACAATGATCCAGAATAATAATAATAATGTCTTTCCTTTAAATGTAGTTTATAGATTATATTCATACATTATAATATCCACAATAATTTACTGGTATCGATCGATGTATATGCAAATGTATGAATGTCTATTTATCTATCTATATATTGCCGTACGCCGTGATCCCCGAAGGGGTGGACACGAACGAACCGCCCCCAAAACCGAGGCTGTTCGTTCGTTTTTCGTTGCTTAAGTATTTTTCACGGGTGGGGGTCACAAGCCAACCGACCCAACCTCTTTAGTCGCCTCTTAGGACACGCAGGAGGCACGGGGGGTGTATTCTAATCCCTTACCTCCAGGGGGTATGAATGTATGAATGTGCCTTGGGTAATTATGTGAGATAACAAAAGCGCAATCTTAGGTGGGCACAAGGAGGATAGATAAAACGAAATCAAGGTTGTGACGTCCCATGTTTAGTTCCACGCGAGTCCTAGGGATTTGGAAGCAGTCGTGGCCATACAACCAAAAGGCCTCGGATGTGTCTTTGTATTAGATATTTCTTGACATCTTCACGCCTGGCCTGTCTGCAGTGTTTCCATAGTTAGGTAAACTTCTGCATAATGAGGGGCGTTAGAATAAGGAGTGAACGTTTTTGAGAGTGAATGAATATGGGTAAAAACACTCTTGAATTATTTAGAAGGAAAAATATAGATACATAAGAGGATGAAAGACATAATTAAAATAATATCCTTATACAATACATAAATATACTTACAGTAAAATATTATATGATCCAAGAATTACTCCAAGCAACACAACACAAATAAAAAAGTAATTACGGATTTATATTACAAGATACTGTACATTTTATGAAGATGTAAAAATGTAAAGGTGTATGTAATCTAGTCATTTTACAAAACATATGCAGGCTATGGTATAATTATGACATCTATGGATATTCTGTTGAGGAGAGATTCCAGCCTGTTTGACGTTGGCAACTCCGAGTCTCACAACAACAATGGAGGCGGTGGAGGAAACGTATCTGAACCTCCTCATAATGACGACAATTTCATGATGATCTGGCCTTTACAATAGCCTTTAGATATGTCTATTGAACTCTTGTCATATATACAGAGTCTGTGGATAACGTTGAAATGATAAATAAACCCTTTCACGCATTTATGACGCAGAGGTTGCCAGATTAGCAATAGGGAATAGAGTTCTCTCACTCTTATAATTACCTCTCCAAAATTAGTTTTCTGCCCACAGCTAACTCAAAGGCAACTGCAGAGGTTGAAGTAACTAAACTAAAGGTTTCTAAATACCCCTGATGGTAACAAAGGCTTTAAGGTATCCCCAATAAGCTCAAAATCGCGTCATATGTGTGAAAGGGTTAATAGCGTTCGTAGTACAAGGTAGGAAATATTATGAATTATTAGATACGCTGCTCGTTTTTTCTTGCGAACGTGCTGCCATCTCTTGTGTGCGCGGATCTCTATTATCAGAACTATTTGACCTCTCACTTTCACATACACTCTTCTATATTCCTTGAGTGCGCATTTAACCTAGCCATTGTCTAATCGTATAAACAAACCCTCGAGCCATTCTCAACCAGCCGTTCTCGCTGTCTACGTTAATGTTATACTGATCGTCCTATTACCCCTTCATCCTCGACTCTTAGCTCCTCATCTCTACTTAACTCTACATCCCAGCTAAGCCTTAATTGTAATCACTAGGCCAAAATTATGTATTAACCCTTTAAAGCTCTGACGCATTTTAGCAGTTTATTTTGGCTGTCACTAGACGATTGTATGTAGCTTAGGAAGGATCTGTGGGTATTTAAAAGGTAAAGACTCTCTCAATCAACCCTATAACTTCAACATACCTTTCCTAATCTGAATAAAATCGTCTAATAAATACCAGAAAACAAAACAGAAATGCGTATTGGAGCTTGAAAAGGTTAAGTGCTTACTCTATATATCTATTCTACTGTATTAAGGAAAATTCTTTGTTTTCCTTTTTCTCTATACTATTTATCGTATTTACAGTCCCGATAGTATTTTTTCCGTTTTCTCTATACTATTTATCGTATTTACAGTCCCGATAGTATTTGTTTCCGTTTTCGGTAGCATTCAAGGAGACTACTGCAGGACTCTTTTTTGTTTTCTTCTTCTTCTTACCTCTGACCGGGTATAGGCTATCCTAGTGTTTACTAGCCTATACCCCTTTGAAAGGACATTAGCCTAACCTAACAACCTTACCTAACCTACCCTAGTATTATAGGTGGGGGCTGCCACCCCCAAACCCCCGCTTTGACTTAGATTTTTGGTGTATTTGTCTGTGAATTGGGTATTTTTCAATTTGTTGATAACGAAAATCGGAAAAATGTTATTTTAATACCACGAATTTTCCGAGTGTTTTTTATAAACAAAATTGGTAATTTGCATCAATATATAGTATTTGTAATTAATTAGAAATCTCGGGAAAACCTATTTTCCCCATTAGGCCTATCGATCGATGTTGAGACACGCTCGCTCCCCGATAGTGATTTGAAAAGACATTAGCCTAACCTAACAACCTTACCTAACCTAACCTAGTATTATGGGTGGGGGCTGCTGCCCCCACACCCCCGCTGGTTGAGTACTAAGCCCTTAATAACAAAAACAAATAAATTGGATGACGATTATACGAAGGTGAAAGAAAAGTCAATGAAGTCTATGGTGTTTACTCTGCAATCTTCAGCTTGATTGTACATTGATAACGGAAAAGTACCGTACTGACAACCTTGTTACGAAAATAAAATGTTAGTACCATACTTATATATTAGGTTTTTCCGAGGGTTTAACACATTTTCATATGATCTTTAGAGCTATCGATGACTGAAAGTACCGTATTGACAACCTTGTTACGAATAATAAATGTTAGTACCATACTTTTTTATTAGGTTTTGCGGTATATATTAAGCAAACTACCCACCAATTTTCATGACCATTTTGAAATGCATATTGGAATCCCTATAAACTGTACTTAATTTTGATGGAAGTTTGATAATTTGGAAAAATCGATTAAGGGAGAAAATTAACATTGAAAATAATGTGTTAAGAGTCTCCCATAAACGGCGGCCCGCTATGTTATTGTAATTTGCGGCCTAATTTCGTCTGTTAATTAACTTTCTCCTTAATTGGACCCCCTATGAAGTACAACAGATTATGATGACATAAGTGACGGGTGTTTAGAGGGGGCAGAACTCCCCCTTCAACATATTACGTGTCCCACAGTAACTTCTATTATATAAACAACCCCAGAATTTTCACAAATTTTTAAAATTTAATTTAGGATGTAATATAACCTATACACCATGTTAAAAAAAGTGTCAACCCTCGAAAAATTCTATTAAGGGAGATACATAACCTAGAACCTGTAACGATATTTGTCCAGTGTTTTCCACAGACGCCACCCCGCTAGGTCAGCCATGTTGATACTATAATTGAGGAGCGCTTTTATCGTAAATATTCGAATATAACGCCCTCTGCCTTTCTCTATGTGAACTAATGATCAACACGTCACTATGTTTCTGCCATAGTATTGGATATTTTTTTGTATACGTCACCATACGTCACGGTATTGAAGGAGTCACCCAATCATGGATTAATATATGGACAATTACGTCATTTTATTCAGCCAATGAGTGCATTGAACTCCAGCCCACCGGCAGGCAGCATGGTTTTAAATGTCAGTTGTAGGATGGCCAGTGTCTGTAGTGGTTGTGCACTTACCCCTGATACAATAATTATAGAAATTTCTCAAAACAACCAGGTAGCCCTTTAAGATACTTACAGACCACGGTATATTGCCTACAAGTGTTGAGTGTCCTAGGTGTGGACATCCTTGCCATTACCGGCCAGATAAAGATCACTGGCGGTGTACACACCAGTATTACGAGGATAAGTCCAGAACACGCCGTCACTGTCCCTTTGTTACATAAGGTTGGTTATTTATTAATATTATAGATGTAAACATTTATATAAAGTTTATTTGCACCTATATATAGTGTTTTTTCGGTATTATTCTAGCTACTTACACAGCGCACCCATCAATTTCTATGACTTCATTCCTATATATGTCAGTAGTGGCGGAAATGCATTAAAGCAATTATAGCTACTGTAACAAAACATATTTACCTCCCCATAGACTGCACACAACACGACTCGGCGGACCTCTTTCTCCCCGCATTTCAGTCTAATTAACACTAGGAATTGACCTAATTTTCTATCCAATGTACTATCCAACCAGCGGGGGTGTGGGGGCGGTAGCCCCCACCCATAATACTAGGTTAGGTTAAGTAAGGTTGGTAGGTTAGGCTAAAATCTTTAATGTTGCTTAATTGTTGGATAATGAGCTTACTGGGTAAGTTCATTTTCTATCCCATGCATGTACCATCCAACCAGCGGGGGTGTGGGGGCAGCAGCCCCCACTCATAATACTAGGTTAGGTTAGGTAAGGTTGACAGGTTAGGCTAATATATTTAATGTAGCTTAATTGTTGGATAATGGATAATTAGCTTACTGGGTTTTTGGAATAAGTTCTTCAATATTTCCCTTTATTTTCATCTTTTACCCCACAATTTCCCTGATCTTCATAGCCCTCCCCACTATCGGGCAACATAGATGATTTCAATTAATCACGGGGGTGTGGGGGGGGGGGGTAGTGCTCTCCCACACCCCATCCTGTATCCAATGGCGAAGAGTTGGCTAGCATTTTCTACATTTTCAGCTTTTATGTAGCCTAACAATTGTCCAATCCGAGCCAACTTTTGCCAAAACTTGACTGTTTTTTTTTCATTTTGGGGTTTTCTTAAGTTGAAAAACAAGAAAACCCGAGCCAACTTCTTTTTTGCACTTACTGTCTTTTATGCAGCTGAAAAATCTTAAAATCCGAGCCAACTTTTGCCAAAACTTGGCTCGGGTTTTTTCATTTTGGGGTTTTCTCAAGTTGAAAAACAACAAAACCCGAGCCAACTTTCATCATAAAAACCATTATATCGCCTTTTTATGTCTTTAACCCCACATTTTCCCTGATCTTTAAAGCCCTCCCCACTATCGGGCGCCGTGTCTTAAGATCGTTGGATAAAGGGGAAAACGATTTTTGCGGAGGTTGAAACTAATGTCAATCACTATATATTGATGCAAATAAACTAAAACTAAAAAAAAAAATATTGAAAATAATTGGTGGGTGGTTTCCTTAATATTTTCCGGTTTTGCCGAGGGTTAAAACAAATTTTGGTTTAATGTTATTTTAATACCACGAATTTTGTTGATATATTTGAAGATAAATAATGAATCTATATGCTCTAAAGATCATAAGAAAAATTGTTTTAACCCTCGGCAAAACCTAATAAAAAAATATGGTACTAAAATGTCTTTTTCCTAACAAGGTTGTTAAACAAGGTTGTCAATACGGTACTTTCAGTCATCGATAGCTCTAAAGATCATATGAAAATGTGTTAAACCCTCGGAAAACCCTAATATAAAAGTATGGTACTAAAATTTAATTTTCGTAACAAGGTAGGTTGTCAATACTGTACTTTCCCGTTATCAATGTACAATCAAACTGAAAATTGCAGAGTAAACACCGTAGACTTAATCGACTTTTCTTTCACCTTCGTATAATCGACAGCCAATTTTTTTATTTTTTTATTAAGGGATTAGTACTCAACCAGCGGGGGTGTGGGGGCAGCAGCCCCCACCCATAATACTAGGTTAGGTTAGGTAAGGTTGTTAGGTTAGGCTAATGTTTTTTCAAATCACTATCGGGGAGCGTTTCTCAACATCGATCGATAGGCCTAATGGGGAAAATAGGTTTTCCCGAGATTTCTAATTAATTACAAACACTATATATTGATGCAAATTAACAATTTTGTTTATAAAAAACACTCTGAAAATTCGTGGTATTAAAATAAAAAAAATCCTAAATTTTCTTATGATCTTTAGAGCATATAGATTCAATATTTATCTTCAAATATATCGACAAAATTCGTGGTATTAAAATAACATTAAACCCGAAAATCCTCCATGCGGACTATATGGAGAAAAAATATGGCGAATCTATTGGTGCCTATTTTCCCTAATAAATTGTTTCTCATAACGCTGCACTAGTGTCGTTGAATATAACCCCGTTTTCTATATACTATTATCGTATTTACAGTCCCGATAGTATTTTTAACGTTTTCTCTATACTGTACTATTTATCATATTTACAGTCCCGATAGTTTTGCCATTGCAAGTTGACTTTCCTTATGGGAAACATCATTGTTATGGTGTTCAACAGTATTTTTGGTAAGGAATGGGCTTGTTATTTCAAGAGGTATGCTCCTATTCACTCAACGACACAATTCCTGGCCCAATGTGAACCCTCGAACAGCAAAACTAATTTCTGACATTTAAATTATTATGTTTTTTTTTTTTCCACCAACCAACTTCCCCTCTAAACTCAATTAATGAAATCAACAAATACATGTGGCACTCCAAGGACTCTAACCTAGGATACTCACATCTACATTCCGCGCACTTCTGCATTACGCTATCAAGACAGTTAGGTATTAGGTAAAGAATTAACGAGAGGATTCATTTCAGTTCTGGATAATTTCAAGAATAGAAGGCCACTATTAATGTCGTACAGCGCCTGTATTACTTTAATGATATTACAGAAAGGTTCTTAACTTAATAGTGTGATCTTAACTGACTACCTACCTGTACTATACACATACATATAGACATATATCCTGGTCAATTATGAAACTTAGAACCTCACAAGCGAACCTCGGAAATGTAAATATTAGGTAAAGAATTAATTAAAAGATTCGATTCATTTCGGTAAAGCTTCAACATTTTGTGGTCACGACATAATGCCCTAGGTTGCCTGGAGTGCACACTGTTAAAAAATATATGTTTTGTTTACTGTCAAAGGAAAGGCAACACCATTGCCAGTATTGTGCAGTACCGCAATTTAACGTTACCTTAACAAACCGTCAGTATTGAGTTATTTCCGGTTTCAAAAATTGTAAGTAAAATGTAGCTACGAAACCATAACTTTTAATAGGGCCTTTTAATGGTACTTATATGGATATATTTTACTGTATACAGTTGTGGTCCTTAATACCTAACCGCATTGGAATGATACTGTGGTGTAATTTAATTGATGTTGGGTGATGCCTCAAGTTGTGTGTACTTATTCTCTATGAGCGATGTCTAATGGGAATAGGCGTGTCCGATAGTTCAGGGAAAATCTAAGCACTCTGAAAGCGGATGAGACAGACAGGAGTCATTTCAGGTTCACAAGCTTCGTTCAACTCGCCTAAGCGAACTAGATTTTAGCAGATGGGAGTCTGTCAGCAGGCAAAGTGTGGACAGCGTGTGTGCAGGTTAAGGGGGCCCACCTCGTTTTGTTTTGATCTTTCTCTCCCTCTCTCTTTGGCTTGCATCTATTCGGCCCTATTCAGCCTACTGTTTTAAGATTTTTACCCCATCCAGGTGTCAATATTTTCCTGGCGAGCGGTAGCAAGCCAGCATATATATAATTTTGTTTTAACAGCAAGCTAAATTTGTAAATTTTTCGATAGAAAAATTTCCCAGCAGAAGCCGGATTTCTCCATACAATGCTGGCTCGCTATCGCTTGCCAGGAAGACATCGACACCTGGATGGGGATAAACGTCTTAAAACAGTTGGCTGAATAGGGCCGAATGGATACAAGCCAGAGAAAGAGAGAAAAGGAGAGAAAGATAAAACAAAAAACGGTGATCCCCCCCCCCCTTAAAAGGAAGCTCCTGTCTTATTGTGTGTGTTCCTGTATTGGGTGGAGTGATTTTGCCGAGGTTGGTAGTTCGTGTGGGCGGGGCTGCCGCTGTAAGTGGGTTGGTTGCGGTGCACGGGAGGTTGTTGCAGTGTTTGGTGTCGGTTACCCTAACTGAGTATTGGAGTGCCGCGTTCTTCAAGGATTTCTTTCTGCAAGGTAATGAGCTTCAGGTTTCTGTATTTTTACCAGATACAAAACGAGACCATGGACATTAACTATAGTCTTTTTGCTTCCGGTAATTTGACGATAATTTGCCATGTCCCGTCTCGACTACTCCGCTAATATGAAAAGACTGTAGAGAGCAATGTTGAAAATCATGAAAATTTGGGGTAATTATTTCTTCCAGCCGAGTGGGAACATTCGTGGGCGTACGCACTCTCGTAACTTACCCACCTCCTCCGATGACAATATTGTAATTACCCTAACCGGACAACCTGGCCTAACCTAGGTGCTGCTGCCCCCAGACCTCCACTTCTCAAAACAATGATTTAGAAGACTTCAAATTCATAGAGTGTATTCTATAGAATAACAACTTCATTACGTGATTCCTGTCTTATGGAATTACTTGTTTCTGTTTTTACCTTACTCAAGGGGCCTTACAGATGCACGGATAAGTGCTACTTTATCTAATTTTGTCAATTTGATTTTCACTCTCCTATACAATTTTCAGTTCCCTCAGCAGGGCGAGCCAAGCCTCGGCGGGCATCAATGATCAACGCTTTTGTTTATAGTTATGGGCTCTTCCTGAAACTCTAACACGCTCTCTCTCATTATATGATGTTTATTAGCCAATCAGAATTGAGCTATAACCTTACCCAAACATGACTTCACTACATTTGGAACACTTAGATTTTGTGGTCTGCTAAAATTATTATTTATTTACTTCTTTATTCCACAATTTGTAGTTACTTATGACTTCCATATATGTACAGTACATATACGTTTTATGTTTATTTAGTCATCTTTGTATATTTTCCCTTGAATATAGATATCATGTTTGTGGATCCCAGATGTCACTCACATTCTGCCATTTGTCATGTGCACGTGAAAGCAGCTGGTCGCTATGACTTTGGTGGTCAATTTGGCCACCTTTGTTTGCTACGATCGATAGTGTGAACTATGTATGTATGCATGTATATACTTAGGCCCAATCCCCAAGTTTCCTTTTTTTATTTAAAGTGAAGATAAATGTTTAGCAATGGTCCCGTTAAAATTTCCTCAAGTAACCTATTAAAAACTGTTCAGGGGACTGGTTAGAACTTGTAGGATGTTTAATTGAATGTCGGAAACCAGTATTTACTGAGAAATAACAGTCTTAAGATGCGCTATGGGTCACCCAGGGTTCCTGCCCTCTCTTTCCCAGGTAATTTAAGTTATGTTATATTATATATTATATATTATATTATATTAGGGTTAGGTTAGGTTAGGTTAGGTTAATCTAATATTAGATTAGATTATGTGTATACGCCGCACGTATGTGGCGGCGTACAGACCATCCCGTAAAACATAGCGCATTTAAGACTTTTATTTCTCAGTAAATACTGATTTCCGACCTTCAATTAAACATCCTACAAGTTCTAACCAGTCCCCTGAACAGTTTTTAATAGGTTACTTGAGGATATTTTAACGGGACCATTGCTAAATATTTACCGTATTTTTCACTTATCCACCGTATTTTTAGTATTTTGTCATCTTCTATATCAATGCTAACCCAGCGGGGGTCTGGTGGCGGCAGCCCCCAGGTTAGGTTAGGTTGTTAGGTTAGGATAATGACAATATATGGTTTTCGGTGGGGCATGTTTTAATATTGCTATTTAATGGGTAAAATGCATTTACAGAAGGAAAAAGACTTTATAACACACTATTCAATGAAGGAACTGATGAGAAAAAGGATTATAATACAAAAAACACATACGTGACCTAAAATGCATATTGACCCTACTATGCTCCATAATTATTTGTGATATATGTCCATGGCTTCGGAAATAAAACACATTTAATTAGACTTAGTTAAATATGGGTGGAACCAAGAGAGGCGGCCATTTTGAATCAGTGGAGCTCGAATTTGGGACAAACTGGATTTTCGGTCACTTATGGGATATATTTTTCTAAATGTGTACTATAGCTTTGTCATAGAGTATTAGTCACCGCAATACATGTCTCTACCGCTGCATATTAAAATATTTTTCCTTAGACATTGTGGGTTAAATAAGGGTGGAAGGAAAAATGGCGGCCATCTTGGATCAGCTGAGGGTAAATCTACAGTTATATTACCCCTCCCCCACCACCTCCCCCCTTCAAAACACGCCTTTCAGCGTGTTCTTGGATGGTTCAGCAGACGCGGAAACTGGAAAAAAACTTATTTTGATAACAAATTATCACCAACCAGATAAGAGTTTTTCAGGTAATTTGTTGTTGTTTTTAATGTTTTCTTTGATATAGTGTTGTTTAATAGTGAGGACCGTCGCAATTTAGTATTTGTAACATTAGCCTAACCTAACCTAACCTAACTTAACCTAACCTAACCGAAAAGGGTCAAACTGGATTTTAGGTCACGTATGTGTTTTTTGTATTATAATTCTTTTTCTCATCAGTTCCTTCATTGATTAGTGTGTTTTAAGGTGTTTTTCCTCTGCAAATTCATTTTTACCCATTATTTTGCAATATTAAAACATGCCCCTTAAAACCATATTTTGTCATTACCCTAACCTAACCTGGAGGCTGCCGCCCCCAGACCCCTGCAGGGTTAGCATTGATATAGAATATGACAAAATACTAAAATATAGTAAAAAAGTTAAAAATATTAGTTCTCAGCTGATCCAAGATGGCCGCCATTTTTCCTTCCACCCTTATTTAACCCACAAAGTCTAAGGAAAAATAATTTAATATGCAGCGGTAAAGACATATATTGCGGTGACTAATACTCTATGACAAAGCTATAGTATACATTTAGAATATTATATCCCATACGTGACCTAAAATCCAGTTTGTCCCCGAAAAGTAACCCGTCTCCGCGACGGTCTAAACTCTCCCTCACTTTCCCTGTTTATGGGTGCGCGACGGTCTAAACCCTGCTCACGTTCCCTGTTTATGAGTTTGCGAACGTTTGTAATACTTCAATGTATCTATTTCAAGTCAAATAAACATTTCCGCTCATCATCAAACCATACTAAGTCTACTACTAATAATGTTAACCCATTAGTACCAACAGAATAGCGACAAAATAGGGGTAGTATAACTGTAGATTTATCCAGCTGAGAACTAATATTTTTTCACTGTTTTACCGTATTTCTAGTATATTGTCATATTCTATATCAATGCTAATCCTGCGGGGGTCTGGGGGCGGCAGCCCCCAGGTTAGGTTAGGTTTTTAGGTTAGGGTAATGACAAAATATGGTTTTAGAGGGCATGTATTAATATTGCAAAATAATGGGTAAATATGAATTTGCAGAAGGAAAAACACTTTACAACACACTAATCAATGAAGGAACTGATGAGAAAAAGGATTATAATACAAAAAACACATACGTGACCTAAAATCCAATTTGACCCGAATTTGTTTTCAGTTTCAGCCTTATGTTTAGGGTTTTGTCAACCTCTACATCAATGCTAGGGCCAGCAGGGGTCTGGGGGCGGCAGCCCCCAGGTTAGGTTGTTAGGTAAGATTAATGACAAAATGTGGTTTTTGGGTGGCATATCTTTATAACATGTTGGATAATGGGTAAATACTAATTTCCGACAGTCCTTGGTATAAAACAACACTGTATATAAATACAAAGAAAACAATATTTAATATTTAGGCTAATGGTGAAATTAAGTTTGGTCCAGCCGATCACATTGACCAATTCTAGCAATGGCTCCAAATCTATTTTAGCATTGATTCCCTAGTTTTCCTTCATATTTCATATTTTGTGATATTAAGAATTGGTGCAATTTAGTTTTTTATTAGCATAACCTAACAACCTAACATAATTCAAAAACGAAAATGCCCCAGTGTATAATACTAGAAACCAATAAGTGAGGATATAAATACACGAACGGAAATAATTTCAGTAGCAAAATGGGGTATTAGTGTATGACCAACCTGATACGGGTCCCATCGATGATTATGTCAGTGTTTTATCACTTTCATAAACGATACTTTGTTGGTGTACATGTAATTACCGTCGCAAATTCGCTATAAGTGAAATACGAGAAACTGTTGGATTGTTCACCCATAAACGGGGAACGTGAGCTGGGTTTAAACCGTCGCGCACCCATAAACAGGAAACGTGAGCTGGGTTTAGACTGGCAGCGGAACTCAACTTATGCTTTAGGGTCAAAAATGAGCCTACAGGTTCGGCTTGGTGACCTAAGGGTAGGGGGGAGGGTGAATATGTTGTTCGTAAACGTTATTATCGCTCTCTGAGCGAATGTAGTCGAGCTACAAATTTTTGTGTGCAAGTGAGCTCCTTATAGGGAACAAAATATTTTACCCTCCTATTTTAAACAATAATTTTATGGCACTTCTAGTTGAACTAGAGCCTTCACATTTTGTTTCAGCCTAGGGTCACCTATGGCCCCTTCTACTGGGCCTGGTTGCTTATTCTCACACCCCTCTTTCAAAGTCCCAGTCGGAGTCTATGAAGGGGGTCTACATACCTAGGTAGACTTATATTTGTCAGATTTTCAAAGTACATTTTCACATAATTCCTTTAAGCTTTGAAAGCTGAATTTCGGATATGTTGTACATGGGACTTGGCTCTACGTGGACCGACAGTTTTAAATTCAGTCTGAGTATATTTAGGAGGATTTTCGATATTTTTGTAACTTCCGAGGTAGTGAGCCATCACTAATTATAAGGAACAAAAGTGAGCCATGCAAAAAATGGTGTAGGAGGCATGATATCACAAAACAATACCTGTGCGATTTGCATTAAAATCAAATTAATTTTCTCATGTCGGCAAGACAGGTTAGTTTTATCCTACTGTTCACACGTTATAACAGTTGTTGTGATAGTAGTTGTGATGGGTTAGGTTAGGTTCTTTGGTTAGGTTAATGGCAAAACTTGGCTCGGATTTAATTGATTTAGCGGGGGTGTGGGGGCGGCAGCCCCCACCTATAATACTAGGTTAGGTTAGGTTAGGCTAGTTTTGAAAATACTAAAATGCGGCGGTCCTCGGTATTAAACACTGTATAATATCAAAGAAAACAAAATTACCTGAAAAACTCTTATCGGGTTGGTGATAAATTTTTACCTAGTTTTTTTCAGAGGGTTAAAACACATTTTCATATAAACCTCGGGAGACAAGTGAAAATGGCGAGTATAAGAATCGGTGCCCTCTATAGGAAAATATTGACAACCATGTTACGAAAGAAAACATTTTAGTACCATATATTTTTATTAGGTTTCGCCGAGGAATAAAATACATTTTCATATGATGTTTAGAGCACATAGATTCCATATTTGTCTTCAAATATTGCAAAATAATTCGTGACAATAATATTCAGTAATATTAATTAACCCCCAAGTTCGAACCTTGAAACCGCGAAAATTTGATATTTTTGCAGTTTCGAGGTTCGAACTTGGGGGTTCGTTCTCCGATTTTTGGTCCCTTACTGCAAAGTTCCATTTTAGTTTCCAGTCCAGATTTACTGTAGTCTATTGTTAGGTTAATGACAAAATATGTTTTTGGGGGGGCATATCTTAACATTGCTAAAGAATGGGTATAAATACATTTGCAGAAGGAAAAATATTATCAATAGTCGTTTATGATAATTACTTGGAAAAGGCTCGCCGCCTTATAAATAATTTATTACGGACAATGCAGGTCTATGGAATCCTTATACTATGCTCATGTTTAATCCACTGTGGGAGAATAATTTTGATCAACTTTATAAAAACCCGATATTACTGGAGAAAAAAAAATCCGGAAAATATAACCGAAACTACCACTAATTTTCCCATGTTTTTTGTTTCGGTTTTAGGTAGTTTTTATTTTTATACAGTAGTTGAAAATAAGGTAAAAACCTAGATTACACTAGTCACTTTTAGATGTTTTTTTATTTTTTTGTTTACCTAAACAAACTGGTGTTTCTGTATATTTTCTGCAAGAATATTATTGGCAAAACCTTTAAATCGGTAATATACGGCCCCATTACCCCGAGAATATTATAACACCACAAGTGGGAAAGGCTTTGAAGCTCAGGGAAAATGATTGGTTAAGACGTTTAACAAGTAAGTGTGGGTATAAACACATTGTCCACACCTTTAATAGTGCATCAATACGGCAACTCGAGCCAAGTTTTGTACTTACCAGATGTAAAAAAAAAAAAAAACATAATACGATAAATGTGGATCGATCCACACTCGACCGTCACCCGTTCTTCACCGTAAACACACGACTGCAGGCGGACCGCTAGATTTACCTAAAACTACCCAAACATACCGAAGGCCAATTAATTTAACCTAAAGTAAGCAAAACTCACGAAATCGAGGAAACATTTGGCTCGGATTTTCGTATGTTTCCAGGGGGCATAATTAGGAATCCGGATAGATCCACGATGGGTCCCTCCTCACCCCCTCACCCCCAGGACTTATTGTAATCATCCAGGTTGCCAGCAGGGAGCATTACCAAGAGTGGGATACGATAATTCTGCGCACGAGTTGGTATGAACGGACCGCTGGGACCGCGGCCTCTCGGCCAGTAGTCAACAGACCTGGGAGACGAAAATATGAAGTGGCGATATATCACAGACTTTAGTCTTACAGGCGGCTCTAACACGAAGTATTGTGCACATATTGGTAGGTAATGGACTAGTGCCAAGGATCGTGGTTACATTGTGTTTCACGGGTAGGAATACCGGAAAATGCGTTCACGGCGAAAATATGGAGGTGATAAATCGGCACCAACAGTTCTAAACTAGTATGGAAATTAGTTACAATCCCCAATTTTTGTTTTTCCCCATTATCCAACGATCTTCAAACACTCAGATTTATGTAATTTTTCAGAGGTAAAAAACAAAAAATATTTGCCTTGTGATACAGGATTGAAATCTGCATCTATTTTACCAGCAAGGCCCCTTAATAAGAGTTTTACCGTCGTCAATATGGAGAATTATTTTTTATACAGTGCATATAAAATGTATTTCCAGTGGTTGAAATAAATTTTAATTAGATCTTTGCAACATCCTTATTCTATAATTGCTGTCAAATATTGATAAATGATTAGTGGTAGTTTCGGTAATAAGTACCCGAAATCGCATCACTCTCAGAGCTCCCTCGGAGCCTTTTCCCTATAATTACCCTTGGTTTCACTTCACAGTTGATAATGACTCAAGTATTTGTCATTCTCTGAGTTACATTTTCTGAGTTCTCCGAGTCCATGTCATCTAATTTATGTAGATTTTCCACATTTTACTACACTGCATTTATCTACATTAAACTTCATCTGCCAATTACTGCCCATTCTTGTAATGTATCTAGGTCTCTTTGGAGAGCCTAAATATCCTTATCAGAACTAATCACTCATAGTGTCCTCGCCAAATTTACTGATCTTGCTATTAATTCCTACATCAAAGTTGTTAATATAAAAGATAAAAAGTAGAGGGTCTGAGACAGATTACTATGGGACTCCACTCTTAACTATACTCCAGTCTGATTGCATACCATTTATGCTAACACTTTGCTTCCTACCAATCTTAGAGTTCCCCCTGTTCCATGCATGTACCACTATATGGGGGGCGATACCACTCTGCTTAAGCAGAGTTGATAACCTTACAACTAATCTAGGACTCTATCCTAATCAGAGCTATCATACCTTACTTATACTTATAGCTAAGTCAGAACCCTATCTATAATCCCCAAAGAGAGATGGGTATAGAGTAACTGGGTGGATTCTACGTTAGTTATAAGATAAGCGATACCTTTCCACAAACACTTACTTCTCACCATACACACAGCCTCACCAAACCAAAAGAAGCCACCGTGGTGAGTACTAATAATTACTCGCCCAACTTAATATAAAGTAGACGTGCCATTACTCCCAAAATAAAAACGGCATACCCAACTCTGTGAAGGGTTACCATCCTCACTAATATTACCACCATCATCACTACTACTATCATTATCACTACAATTGTAGTGTAACAGACAGACAGACATTTCGGCCGGCATGTACCACTATATGGGGGGCGATACCACTCTGCTTACGCAGAGTTGATGAATGGCACTCAGATTAAGAGTGTTTACATTCCCGGCCAAAGGCCAGTTCTCTTAAATAGCAGGCTGGCTATCTCTTGACTAAAAAAAAAAATAAAATAAAAAAAAAATAACCAACTGAATAGGGTGACTGCTTAAAATCGCGAAATAATGAGGTGAAAAGTCTTAAAATCTCCAAACTAATAGTGATACAGAGAGGGCCCAAACAGACTTGTGCACCAGATAGTTAATACTGAAGCTGTGATCTT
The DNA here is from genome assembly GCA_032716605.1 of Paralithodes platypus. Classification (NCBI taxonomy): domain Eukaryota; kingdom Metazoa; phylum Arthropoda; class Malacostraca; order Decapoda; family Lithodidae; genus Paralithodes; species Paralithodes platypus. The sequence continues at coordinate 49,539,385 of CM064485.1, forward strand.
GAAAGAGAGAAAGAGAGTGTGTGTACGCATTAAATTTAAATTCATAATAAATTAGTCTCCCATTTATTACAATTTTCTTTTGTAACTATGTCACTATAGAAAACGATTAAGCTAAATGGGTAACATTTTTGTATTAACAATGTCTTGTCCTGTCGACATTAAATTTCTTAATATAAAATATGGTTACGTTAGTATTTTTGTGAAATATTCAACGTCATATACGTGGGAATAATATTTAATATAATATATTTTAAAGATGTATCATACAATCATGATTAAATTATTTTGAGTAAGATGTCTATAATATAGACTCCGTGGCCCGGGTTGTATATTGTCTGGTGAACCATCGCCCAGGAAGGTGCAGCGAACTTATCTCCTAAAAAAACAGTGGGTTCTTCGTTTTAAGTCTTATTTGATATCGTGTGTTTTGCAGCAACATCGAACTTTACTTATCGGAGGTATAGGGTAGGCCTAATCCATTAAATTAAGTTCGCCATGGAAAGAATGGAGTGCCAGTGGGGACAGGGTGGGTGGTGGGATATTAGCGATCTGGTGAACGTCCAGCGCCCGAAAAGTCCACTGATATAATGTGGACGGATGCGGATCACACAGACGAAATGGGCAAATTTGGTCGTGGACTGAAGCGACGGAATGAAGATCCCCAGTCAACAGCATCACGAAAACGGCCCAAGAACTTTGCCGGCCAAACTTTTGAATACGCTCGAGATTAAGGACATTTGTATATATTGATCGGATTAAGAGTTATGTTTCGTTTACCTTATCTTAATATTGTGTTTTGTTCGTTTTCTGTTTTCTGTTCGTATTTCTACGGATGTATTTTTATATTGTGTGTACTAAGGATTATGTTATTGTCTCGAGCTTTGTATTGTATTGTCATTATTTTACGTGTCTTCATGTATCCGCAGGGGAGGGTGGGGGGTGGAGGGGGTCGTTGGCCTTGCTCTTCTGTTCCAATGGACTATTATTTCTTCTTTTCCATAACCACCCCCTCGTTGTTATATCCGGCCGTTCATTCATTACGCATTTCTTCAGTATCTGGCCGGTCTCATTCCAGCTAAGGGCCTAGTTCTCCTAAATTGCTGGCTCGCTATCACTCGACCGGAAATAATAGATACCTGCATTGGGTGACAAGCGTCTTATAACTAATGGGGCTAAACATGAGGGAGAAGGAGTTTCAGAAAAAAAAAATCCCCTTAAGAGAGTGACCCATTATGGACTGCATAGGTGAGGTGATTCACACATTCTGATGTTAACCCCTTGAGGATTAGGACGTATTTTGACAGTTAATTCTGGCGGCTAGTAAACGATTATATTCAGTTTAAGAAGGAATTGTAGGACTCAGAGGGATGATTGAGACAGTCTTTACCCCTTTGAGTGCTTTAGAGCCTTGCAAAACTGAATATAATCGGCTAACAATAGTCAGAAAAATCTGTCAAAACACGTCATAATCCTCAATGGCTTCATTAACAATACTATATTGCGTTTCATTTCATCTGACGGTGAATTGAATTCCTTAGCAGCTAATTTTTCGATACTTAAGACGTTCGCCTCGTTAGTTTGGCGATTTTAAGACATTTCGCCTAATTTCTGTCAATTTTAAGACCTTTTGTGCCATTTAGGTGTCTATTTTTTCTTGGCGAGCGACAGCGAGCCCATAATTTCGGAGGAACTGTCCTTTGGCCGGGACATTTTTTTAACGAAAAATTTACAAACTTATATCGAAGAGGGTCTTCGGGGTATTATTTTTAAAGCTTGATGGGGGTCTAGGAAGTAAACTAAAAAATCTCCCCTTAACCCCTCGTGTACCGTCGACTTCCTTTTTATCTTAATCTGGCTACTACTATTTTATTGTATTCAGCTTAGGAAGGACCTCTAGCAATCATACGGCTTCGAACTATTTCGATCAACCCTTTAACTGCCACAGATCCTTCCTTAGCTGCATAAAATTGTCTAAATATAGCTAGAATAAAATATAGCAGACATCGCTGGCACAGAAAGAATTAACAAACAATGTTAGTAAACAGTTTGAGCCAAAATAAAAACATAATAATAATAATAATAATAATAATAATAACAACAGATAAAATAAAAAATATCTTGGATTCCTCAGTCTTTCTTCCAGCTGATAGTGAATTGAACCGTTTAGCAACTGATATCTGGAGACATAAGGGGTGATGAGCGTATATAATGTAATGGTTCATTTATATAGCGTATATATTTTTTGTTAGTTTCCTCACTATTTCTCCAAGCTTAACCTCCCTCCCCCCCCCCCCAAACCCAACCCAACCCAACCCAACCCATCCCAACACCCTCCTTAAAGATAAATTTTTACTTTTTTCGAGCTAGAAAAATGTCCCGACCTGGTTCCTCTTAAATTACAGAATCGCTATTGCTCGCTACCAAAATATCGACACCTAAATGACAAGTCTTGACATTGACATAGAAATGGGGCGAAAGGTCTTAAAATCGCGAAACTAATGGGCAGAACGTCATAAAGTCTGAAAACTAATGGGGCTAAACATGAGGAAGAAGGGGGAACAGAAAAAACGACCCATCTCCACTTAATGGAAATATATGAAACTACTACGTTTCTGCGTCATGTAAATACCAAACCTTTATGACCAACCACCTATCGCAGTACAAAGTCTCCTTAATAGCCGGGTAAATATGATGACATGGCAATTTACCTTCAGCTGAAAATGAACAGAATCTATTTAATGTTCACCGTCTTTTAAGGGAGGTCAGGCGGCATTGTGCAGCATAAAGGCCGCGTCATACAGAAGTCGAACGTTGGCCGACTGCCGCCCGAAGTCGATGACTTGCATATTTTTCCCGAATGCAACCGAAAGTAACTCTGAGTCGAATTAACCCTACACTGACCCGAATTTATTTTGAATATAACCCGATGGACCTGAATGAAAGTCGATGATGAGTCGATGAATCCCCGTACGTAACTCGAAGGAAACCCGATGTGGAACGAAGAAGCCTCGATCATGCGTCTAATATAAATCGAATATGCCCCGAAGACTGGGATATAACCAGAATTATTACCGAAGCTCAGCTGAAACTCAGTCGATCAACAACCGAAATAGAAGAAGTTAGGTCGAACGTCAGTCGAATAGGTCGAAGATCATAGTTAAATAATCGCTTATATTATCTTTCGTTAACCCTTTCTGTATCGGTGATGTCATATTTATTTGATTTCAGCAATATTTAGACGATTTTATGAAGCTTAGGATGGATTTATGGTAGCTAAAGGGATTAATTGATATTGTCTGAAGCATTTCCTGCGCTGAATAAAATCGTCTATTAGTTGCCAGAGTATAATGAGAGTATATTGAAGAAGGATCTGTGGTATTAAAAAGGATTAAGTAAAACAATTCGAAACCTGCTAATTGTTTTTAACCTGAATATTATCGTCTAATGGTAACCAGAGTAAAGTTATTAGGACATCACCGGTACTGAAAAGGTTCTTATAATAAATGTGTTCTATAATGAATTTCAGATTAGTGGTGTTTCCTTCAATGTGTTAAAAATACTATTCATAATATGTAGACTAGTTATGCTACAACCAATATAATATATTCTACATTGCACACACGAAATCAACAATGTACTCAGGTTAGAATTTATATCGTGTGTGTGTGTGTGTGTGTGTGTGTGTGTGTGTGTGTGTGTGTGTGTGTGTGTGTGTGTGTGTGTGTGTGTGTGTGTGTGTGTGTGTGTGTGTGTGTGTGTGTGTGTGTGTGTGTGTGTGTGTGTGTGTGTGTGTGTGTGTGTGTGTGTGTGTGTGTGTGGAGTGTGTGTGTGTGTGTGTGTGTGGTGTGTGTGTGTGCAGTGTGTGTGTGTGTGTGTGTGTGTGTGTGTGTGTGTGTGTGTGTGTGTGTGTGTGTGTGTGTGTGTGTGTGTGTGTGTGTGTGTGTGTGTGTGTGTGTGTGTGTGTGTGTGTGTGTGTGTGTGTGTGTGTGTGTGTGTGTGTGTGTGTGTGTGTGTGTGTGTGTGTGTGTGTGTGTGTGTGTGTGTGTGTGTGTGTGTGTGTGTGTGTGTGTGTGTGTGTGTGTGTGTGTGTGTGTGTGTGTGTGTGTGTGACGAAGCTGTAACAAATTCGTGGTCAATAAACTATCTACTTATCTTTCTGTGTGTGTGTGCCATCCTGACATTTGTTTTTATTTGTATGTAGGGTGAGTGCGGCTATGCGTCATCCCCTCGTAGTCCTCCTTTGATTGATTGATGTGCTTATACCCTGTTCTAAACAAACAGGTCAAAATTCTTAAAGGTGGGTCACCATCTTTTTTGTTATCTCTCTCTCTCCGTTTCTCTCTTTCCCTGGCTTTTATCCATTCGGCCCCCTTCAGCCGACTGTTTTAAGACTTTTATCCCCATCCAGGTGTCGATTTCTTCCTGGCGAGCGATAGCGAGCCAGCATAGACAATGAAAAAACAGATGGATAGGGAGATATTCGACTGTTATTCGAGTGAGCATTGACTTTCCATTGTCTGTTATTCTGCCATTTCTGGTCATGGTTGGGTCAATATCGAGTCTCGTTTGAGTTACATTCGATTTTGTGAGAGATTCATCCAGCTATCATCGAGTTTCTTTCGGGGTAATATCGACTATCATCCGGTTACATTCGACCCAAGTTAGAGTAATTCGAGTCATCATCGGCAATTCAAAATACAATCGAACACGACCCGAATAGGTCGAATGTAACCCGAATGTAACTGGAAGTAACTAGATCATGACGATATTTTTTTTTTTAAATTTTTGACCCGATTCATCGCCATAAGTTAATGCATGAATTAACTTTTGGCCGATTCACCGGATGATTCGACTCAAGCCCAGAACATCCCAAGAACTTCCCGAAGATAACCGAAGATCACCCAAGCGTTACCAGAATTAATCAGAATCGACCGGAACTGGCTGAAATTTGAATTTTTAAATCGATTCGGCCGGGTTTGGGTGGGTTCGACTTCTTGTATGACGCGGCCTTAATTTACTGGTTCGGCTCAATGGTATAAGGAGGGAGTTTAGTGTGCTCTCTAAACCTCTATCAAGCTTAAAAAAGACACCCACATTACCCCCCCCCCCCTTCGATATAAATTTTTAATTTTTTCGGTAGAAAAATGTCCCGGCCGAAGGCCGATTCCTCTTCAAATACAGGCGCGCTATCGCTCGCCAGGAAAAAAATAGACACCTAAATGGCACGAAAGGTCTTAATATTGGCAAAGAAATGGGGCATTAGTTCTGAAAATCGCCAAACTAATGGGGCGAATGTCTTGAAATCTCATAACTAATAGGGCTAAACATGAGGGAGGAAGAGGACTCGAAAAAACAACTGCCTCCCCTTAATCATTAGGAGACGATCAGGTATTTGTGACCCCGACTGTACATATATTATATAATCTAATTAATTAATTTCACTCCCAATACCAAACGCCTCTCAATGAAATTAATTTCACTCCAAACACCAAACACCTCTCAATGAAATTAATGAAATTATGTGCACCTCCCGGGATTCGAACCTGACTAGGCTGCCTCACACACAAACCAGCCAAGAATCGAACCCTGGACCAAGTGATACACAGATGACCACATAACCACAACACCACCCCGGTAGGGGCCCCATCCTTGTTGGTGATAATTACGATAGCGTTGCCGAATAAATAATTAAGGAGGTAGGGTTTGTTTATAGGTCGATTAAATCTTATATTTATTATATATATATTTTTTTTTTCCTCCCTAGACCTCCATCAAGCTTAAAAAAACTATCCCCATGATCCTCCTTATAGATAAATTGTACATTTTTCGATAGAAAAAGCCGGTGCCTCCTAAATTACAGGCTCACTATCGCTAGTCAGGAAAAAATCGACACCTAAATGACACGAAAGGTCTTAATAATGACTAAAAAATGGGGCGAATGATCTTAAAATCGTCAAACTAATGGGCCGAGCGTCTTAAGATTAGAAAAGTAATGGAGCTAAGCATGAGGGAGAAGGGGGGGCCAAACAAAAAACAACCATCCCCCCTTAACCCCTTCAACATGTCATTTTGATCTCATTCTGGTTACCATTAGACACTTGTGTGTAGTGTATAATCTACTTCTAGGGCTCTCACAAGTACTATCTCAGTAAACCATCTGTAGAACATAGTTTTTTTGTTGTTGTTTTTAAATTCATAAAATCGTCTAATGTAAGCCAGAAAAATATCAAGATGACGTCATCGTGCTGAAAGGGTAAATATGATATCGATAAGCAAGTTTTTTTTCTCACAATATTTGGAGGTTCTTTTGTATTGGTATCGACCGCTGGACTAAAGGTGTTGTGGTTATTCTTGTAGTAGATGGACTGTACAATTATACCAAATCACACAATAGTATAATTATTTACCTGGCTTAGTGGAGCGTAGGCGACGGGATAGGGTTAATGTGGAGTGGAACTAGGCAATAAGAATGGCGGATTTGTGTGATGACAAGTGATGATCAAGAGGAAATTAGTAGATAGTTAAGGACAGAAGGGGGCCTCTAGACTTAAATTATAATGAGGATAATAATAGATGATCGGTGAATTGATGAGAATCTACGTTGAGGTTAGTACTAACATGATAATGGAATGGAATGAGGTGAGGTGAAAGAACCATTTGAGTTAGGGTCTGGTAAGGTCGGTGGTTGGAGCAAGAGTGTGGTCCCAGACAAAGTTTGCAGGAACCTTGCTTATTCGCACGTGCGCAAACAGGTCGGGAGAAACTTTCCCTTCCCGGAATTTATTACCTAAGTTTATAGGAATTATATATTACTACTTAATATCTAATACAGAACATAATTCAATATTCTTCCTATTTATACTAAAACATATTATTATGATTCTTATTCCTACAAACTTATTACTTAAGATTAAACTTAAACTTAGACTGTCCATGCTTATGGAATAAATGTATGGACACATTCCCGCCACTGAGTTTGTTTACAACATTTACAACAGCCCGGAGGCTAATTTATCCCGCAATAATTGGGAGGATGCTTGAGCCGCCTGTCGACGAGGACGTCCACTTTGTACGTCAACAGGATGGCCATTTGAGTTTGCCACTACGGGAACATCTCCGAGGTATCACCTTTACTCTCAATATCCCCTTCAAGAGGGTATAAACGGATAGTTGGCCGCGTGAAGATGCCCGTCTTCGTGCGGATTTTAGCCACTCTGACTTCACCGTCACATCCGGGTAATAATTCCGTGATACGGCCCAACTTCCAGAAAGCACGAGGACCCTGGTCATGGATGGTGACGACATCACCGATATTCGGCCACCGACCGTTGATTGGTCGAAGTTTATTCCTATGTGCCTCCCTGAGCGTCACCAGATACTCATTAGACCAGCGTTTCCAGACATCCTGCGGCAATTTACGGATATACCGGTATCTGGCTGAGATGACATCTTTGTTGACATAGTCCGGGTCCTCAATCTCTTCCCCAACCTCATTTTTCTCGGGAAGATCCCGCAACCAATGTCCCCGCACCAATACTGAGGGTGTGTTGGGGTAGGATCCTCTAGGTCACCCGAATCATACTAGAGAGGAGGGTCATTGACAGTTGCCTCAATTTCCAGGAGTAGAGTTGTCAACTCCTCTAAAGAAATGAGAGCACGTCCTAATACCTTCTTCAGTCCCACCTTGACAATCACAATGGCTCTCTTCCAGATAACACCGAACCATGGCGCTCTGGCAGGAATAAACCGCCATTCACACTGCACATTGCCAAGGTGAGACTGAACCTTAGGGTGATTGCAGATATCGGATAGGTACCTAGAGGCCCCAACAAACGTAGTTGCGTTGTCACTCAAGATAATACAGGGAAAACTTTGTCGACTTCAAAATCTCCTGAAAGCGTGGATAGTGATAGTTTCTATCACATGTGAGATTGGTGACTACTTCAATGTGTATTGACCTAGTGACAGCACAGGTAAATAGGATCCTGTAAACCTTGATAGGTGAGTCTTTAATAGGGACTGCTCCACTATAGTCCACCCCAGTGACCTTATAGGGGTCTCCAGGCGTGGTCCGCAGGGCAGGTAAAGGGGGTAGTCCGTCGTAGTTGTAGGGTTTACCTTGTACCCGACGACATTTTAGGCAATTGCGCAGTACTTTTTTCACCACCTGACGGATTCTAGGGACCCACCATTTATGTCTTATGTAGGTAGGCCGACTCCATAATGGCAACAGAGCCGATGGCACCTATCTATTATTAGGTGGGTCAAGGGATGTTTGGAGGGCAGAAGCTTTGGATATTTGCACATTTCCGAGATAGCCGCTAATCTCAATCTGCCTCCACAATGTATTTTCTTTCCCTTCAGTGAAGATGACGATTTCGTTGGCTTTGGAGGCGACGATAATGTCGATTTATTTGAGGGGGGAAACAGTAGTGATGATCCTGATGTGGAAGTGTTTCAGGAAGGTGCCATTGAGCTTCCAAGTGTGCTAGAACCTAGGCCTACCCCTTCGCCATCTTTGCTATGTCAGCCTAGGCCTAGCCCTAGCCCAGGACCTTCCCCTTTGCCTGCCCGTACGCCCTTGAAAGTGGGCAAATATTTCTATAAACAATCGTTGGTGAAAAGTGCAGCTAAAAAAGCACGCAGGGCAGCCGCAGAAAAGTATAGGGAAGCTGAAGACAGTGATAGTGACACAGACCCTGGTCTAGCAACCACCCGCATTCCATTGTCCCGACGCCTTGACCCGGGACGCCGCGTGGGTCACCCACAGCCCTCGGCTTCATGTCTCCTTCAGAATGACCAAAGGGCCTCTTCAAGTGGTATTACTAGTGTGCCACAGCCCTCAACACACCGCAGAGCATTATTTGCTGCGGAGAAGCCCTCGGCTCGCCGCAAAAGGAGCCCAACTCCCGAGGCCGAGGCTCCCATTGTTGAAGCTCCCGCAGCCTCCCGCGCCCCACACCGCCGACGCCCGGTCATTTCTTCACCCGAATTGTCTCCTGAAGACGATGCTGACGACCCCAACATTGCCCCAGATGACCTGACGTCGCCTGAGGAGGAAGAGGAAGAGGAAGAGGAAGAGGAAGAGGAAGTCCCGACAAGATGAGTGAGAGGGCGAGGTCGTGGACGTGGTCAGTCTGCCGACGCCGCTGCCCCTGGACGTGGACGTGGGCGTGCAGGGCGTCCGCGTGGCCAAGGGCGTGTGCCAGGGCGTCCAGGGCGTGTGCCTGCTGCACTTGCACGACCTCGAGCATCAGTATCCGACCTGTTTGTGTGGACAGATGGGGCTGATTTTGAGCCAGATTGTCCTGCCTTTGATGAGGTACAGATAGGTTCCGGGGTGTCACCAACATTTCCCTGTGGCCCAGCTGCTACCCCCAGTAAAATTTTCTGTGGCTTCTACGACAATGAAGTCATGGAATACCTCGTCGAGGAGACCAACAACCATCATGAGATCTGTGCCAACTTTCTTGGCAGAAAGACCAGTGCCAAGATGGTGGCATGGAGAGCTGTCACTGTGGCAGAACTATGTGTTCTTGGCACTCACAATGCTGATGACACATATCAGGAAGCACGCTCTGGCAGACTACTGGATCACTGGCGATATCATAACGACGCCAGCATTTGGCAAGTACATGTCCAGGGACAGGTACTTCGACATCCTCTCCTATCTCCACCTGAAAAACAACATGGCAGTCCACCTTCCCGACTCATTATGGAAGATCAGGAAGCTGTATGACATGATACGTCATCGGTTCACCACCTACCTGATTCCTTTCCAGAAGATGTGACTCGACGAGTCTCTGGTCCTGTTCCGTGGTAGGCTGCACTTCCGACAGTATATCCCGTCCAAGAGACACCGCTTCGGCATCAAGCTCTTCGTCCTCTGCGACTGTTTGACGGGGTATGTGCTGGACTTTATAGTCTACAGCGGCAAGGCTGGAGAAATTGTGACTGACCCCCTCATTGGTTTTGGTGGCGCTGTAGTGAAGAAGTACAAAGGAAGGAAATCAAGCAACAACAGATCTAGTGACCCTTCTAGGTTGCTTGTCCTCCAAAACACTGAGGATCAAGTGTCCAAACAGTGGTTTAGAGTTGGTAAGGGAACATTGGAAAGGGAATTACTGCCCTGGAACTAATGTCCTTGGCAGGATTAGGAAGTTAGTAGGGGACAGAGGGGTTAGTAACTGAGGGGGGGATAAAATAAAGTTATTCATTTACAAACGCAGTCAGTCGCGGGTTTGATGCGAGATATTTGTCTAGGCTGAGTTTAAATTAATCAACGGTGATGCAGTCTATAACGTTTCGGGGAAGCCCATTCCACAAGTTGACAACTCGATTGAAGAAGAAATTCTTAGATTCGTGTGAGTTAAAAGATTTACCAATAATTTTGCAACCGTTTCCCCGCGTGTAATTAGATTGGTCGATAGTGAAGTACTTACTACAGTTCATATTGTCGATGCCTCTGATGATTTTGAACACTTGAATTAAGTCACCTCTTAATCTGCGCTGGGTTAAAGGAAATAGATTTAATTCTCTAAGACGCTCTTCGTATGGTTTGTTCTTTAGGCTAGGTATCATTTTGGTTACTCTACGTTGAACTCGTTCTAGCTTGTTTATATCTTTTTGGTAATAAGGGCACCAGGATTGAACGCAGTATTCTAGAAGAGGGCGGACTAATGAATTGTAAAGGGTTAGGATAACTTCTTTGGATTTATGCTCAAATGACCTGCCTATAAAGCCAATAAAGCCATCTTCAAGAAGATGATGGAGAGGCACTTCAATAAAAACCACATCCTCTACACAGATAATTACTACACGTCGCCTCTCCTGACCAAGTACCTCCATGACCGCAAGACCGGAACTGTCGGCACAGTCAAGGGCAAGAGGAAGGGCATGCCAGGCTACCCAACCAAGATGAAGAAGGCGGACATCTTCCACAAGAAGAGTGGCCCCATCCTCTCCATCCACTGGCATGACCAGCGCAAGGTCAACCTCCTCACCACATGCCACAAGGCCGAGATGGTCGCCACAGGGAAGGTGGACCGAAGAACCAAGAACCCTGTCCAGAAACCAGCTGCTGTCCTGGATTATAACCTCAACATGCGCCTCGTTGACAAGTCCGACATACAAATGGGCTTCATCGACTGCCTGCGAACATCTTGCAGGTGGTACAAGAAGTTTATCCTGCATACGGTAGATATGTCGGTCCTCAATGCCTACAACATCTACCGTCTGAGGACTCCAGGAGCCAAGAAGTACAAGTCGCTGCGGAAGTTCCATAAGCAGGTGATACTTGAGCTCCTGGCTAAACATGCGGGTACACTAGGGAGGCCACTACAAGGACCAGGCCAGCTGGACAGAACAGGGTGTGCTGAATTTTTCAGGAAGCACCAGCTCAACGCCCTTCCTTTCAAAGCACCAGGTAGTAACGCTAGGAGTCAGAAGAGGTGCCATGTGTGCAGCCACACAACAAGAAGACTCCACAAAAACCACTTGGGAATGCCTCGAGTGTCAAGTTGGACTGTGTGCTGGCACCTGCTTCAACGACTTCCATACTCTAATAAACTTTTGAAGTGGAAGTGACAACAGTGAAAGTGACACTCAAATGTAGGCTAAGAATAATAATATGACTAAGTATAAGTGAAAAGGACCCGTATAAGTAATAATAAGTGCCTTGAATAACAATATGCACAAGTGAAAGTGACACTAAAATATATATTTCTAACAATAAATAAGTGAAAATGACACTCAATAAGCCTAGGCCAGTCAAAGTGACAGTATAATAATAATAAAACTAAGTATAAGTGAAAGAGACACACACAAGTAATAATAAGTGCCTTCATAACAATATGAACAAGTGACAGTGACACTATATATATTATTAGCTTACCTAACAATACATAAAAGGGGAAATTACACTATCAATTATCAAAGTCCAGTGAAAGTGACACTAATAATCATAATAATAATAAAACGAAGTAATAAGTGACAGAGACACAAATAACTTCATGTAAATAACTTTATTGAGTGAAAATAACATAATAACATAATAACTAAATGACATAATAACCAATAAAACACTATCAAATCGCTTCCCGGCAAAATTGCGGGTGGAGCGACGAGTGCAACTGGGCGTCGTAGCCGGGGCCGCGGTTGAGTGTTCGGACGCGCCGAGGTAAATACGCGGCAAAGGTTACCTCTACTTCCATCACCATCACTCCGGAACCAGTTGAGCTAGAGAGCTCTACTCAACGCCATTCTACGCAGCAAGGTAAGGCGCCCATTTCTATATATGTTTGATTAATGTAGGTAATATATTTTAAGCGAGATTAACCTTAGTTTACTTTTGTTGATATTCGGCCAGATCGCCCGGATACGAGCTCCTTCCTTTGGAGAGCCTGCCCGGGCCAGGAGGGTTAAATTATTGTATTAACTAACCTAACCTAACCTAGAATAACCTAACCTAACCTTAACCAACCATTATTAGTGGGGGCTGCTCACTCCCCCCCCCCCCCCTCCACTAATGGGTTATTCAACAGGAGCCCCCTCAAATAATACTAGTTAGGTTAGGTTGGATTAAGTTAAGGGGGGATGGTTCACTTTTTGGTCGGTATTTTCATATACAGTATATATTAATGTTTCTAGTTTCCTCCCTAGACCTCCACCAATTGTATAAAAACAACCCCAGGATCTTTCGGTAGAAAACTGTCCCGGCCAAAGGCCGGTTCCTCTTAAATTACAGGCTTGCTTACGCTCGCTAGGAAAAAATCGACACCTAAATCGCACAAAGTCATAATTTTGACAAAGAAAATATGCGAAAGGTCTTAAAATCGCCGAACCAATGAGCTGAACGTCATAATATCTGAAAACTTATGGAGCAAATCATGAGGGAGAAGAGGTACCACAAAAACGACCCATCTTGGTTATTTTGCTGAAATTAATAACAATAATAAGAAACAAAATTGTGATTAGGCGCAAATGTGGGATTCAACCACGGCCTACCACGCAGGTTGGTCGCTTCCAAATGTTAACAAACCAAGCACGGACGCTCCGACAACAGTTGCCGCCAATATTGATGGTAAAACGTATTATTACAACAATCGCCCAACAGCACAAAACACCACAAAAAAATGAACACAAGAAACCCAAATACCTCAAGTGTTGAATATAGGTACGTAACAATCTTGCTTTCTCTCGTGTTCCCAACTTTAATTCTTCTGAATTCTCAACTCTCTGGCTAAAGCTTTCTTGTCACTCTCAAACTAAATATTTTTGTGCTGTTTATCTCTCCCCTAACTCTACCGACTATCCAAAATTCTTTGACTATCTAACTTCTAAAGTGGAACACATTCTATCCTTTTGCAGAAATCTCCATTCTAGGAGATTTTAACGTTCACCACTGCCAATGGCTCTCCTCTCTTTCCACTGACCAACCTGGTGAACAAGCCTACATCTTTTGTATCCTAAATGACCTAGATCAGTTAGTCCAGCAACCCACCCGTATCCCGGATCGCTTCAGAAATCGCCCCAACATTCTTGACTTATTTCTAACCTCTAACCCTTCTGCTTATACTGTCGATCTTTTATCTCCTATAGGCTCCTCCAACAATAAACTTATCTCTGTCACCTGTCCTATCTCTCCGGTGTGGCCACCCGATCCTCTCAGCCGGTGGTGTTTGTGACACTTAGGTGCTGCCCACTGGGAGGCTCTTCGGCAGTACTTCTTTGATTTCCCATGGAATGACTTCTGCTTCCGTGGCTGGGGTCCCTTAGAGAGAGCTGAATGCATTACCGAGGTAATCCTCTCAGACATGGAGACCTACATTCCACTTCCTTTGTCTCAGACTAATGCAAGCAAAAAAAAAAATCTTGTTTTACTCACGCTTGTTCTACTGCTGTCCACAATAAGGAGAAAGCATTCACACAATACCATCACCTTCAAATTCAAGAATCTCATGCTTCCTATGTTTCTGCCCGGAATCAAGCTAAAACTGTTTTTCGACTCTCCAAACATTCTTTCATCAATAATAAATTAACTGAACTATCCAACTCTAGCTCTTCCTAAGCCTTTTGACATCTAGCCAAATACCTCTCCAACAATTTTTCTTCACTGTTTTTCCCTCCTCTTTTCGACTCTGGCGGCACTACTGTCACTTCTTCCCCTGACAAAGCTGAACTCTTTGCTAACACTTTCTCTAAAAACTCCACTTTGATTGATTCCGGTGCTATGCATTCCTCTACACCCCCTCTCTCCTACTTATGCCTAATATCATAATCTCTTCCAAGGATGTACTTTCCACCCTCTCTGGGCTTAATACTAAGAAGGCGTACAGACCGGATGGTGTTCCTCCTGTTGTACTAAAAACCTGTGCTTCCGTGATGACTCCCTGCCTAGGCAAACTCTTCCGTTTCTGTCTCTCCTTTAACGTCTTCCCTTCTTGCTGGAAGTTCGCTCTCAATCAACCTGTCCCAAAGAAAGGTGACCGCTCTCAACCCTCCCGCTATCGACCAATTGCTTTCATTTCTTACCTCAAAATTTCTTAAGCATTAATCTTCCCATAACCTACTCTCAGACTGCCAATATGGCTTCCTTAAGGGCTGCTCTACTGGTGATCTTCATTCTTATCTTACTAACTCCTGGTCATCCTCCATTCGGGACTTTGGTGAGACTTTCTCTGTTGCGCTAGACATATCAAAGGCCCTCGATAGAGTCTGGCACAAATCCCCCATTTCCGAACTACCCTCCTTCGGTTTCTATCTTTCCATCTGTGCATTTGTCTCAAACTTCCTTGCTGGCCAACTGCGGTTGTGGACGTCCACCGTTCACTTCCTCAACCTATCAACTCTGGTGTTCCTCAGGGTTCTGTCCTATCTCTGATTCTCTTCCTATTATTAATTAACGACCTACTCAACTGCACCTCCAGCCTCATTCAATCATATGCTGATGACTCTACATTACACTATTTAACTAGCCTTCCTTAACACCATTCACAGCAGGAACTTCAAAATTCATGTAAGGAGGCCATAAAACTCCTGTCTTCTGATCTCTCTACTATTTCTAATTGGGGCAGAGAAAACAGTGTTACTTTAAATGCTTCAAAAACTCAATTTCTCCATCTGTCTACTCGTCGTCGGACGGTCACCCCCTTCCACAAAACTATGACCTACTCTTCAACAACATACAAATTCACCCTTCATCTTCTCTTATTATTCTCGGTGTCTCTTTTTCTTCTGACCTCTCTTGGAAAGATCATAATTATTACCACTCCTGCTAAAACAGCTTCCCAGAAGCTGGGTGTGCTCATATCAACCGCCTCCAGGGGTTCTTTATCCCTCCGCAGCTATTTGCTCTGTACAGGGGCACAGTGCATCCATGTATTGAGTATTGTTCACACGTGTGGGGAGGATCCTCTCACACAGCACTTCTAAACAAAGTAGATAAGAAAGCTTTCTGTCTCATTAACTCACGTCCACTCACCAATTCTCTGCAGTCTCTCTCTCTTTTCGCCGCAATGTTGCATCTCTCTCACTAATCTACCGCTATCACAATAATCAGTGTTCCTCAGAGCTCTCTCAGTGTATACCACCCCCTCTTCGTAGAGCTTGAAGCACCCGTCGTGCAACACAATCCCACCCCTACTCTGTGAAACTCTCCAACCCAGGAGTGAAACGTTATCTCAATCTTTCTTCTATTCAACAGCCGAGCTCTGGAACTCTCTCCCAGAATCAGTCTTTCCCTCTTCCTATGACTTAAATGGCTTCAAACTCCTTGTGTCCAAGCATTTCGGCTCGAACGTCCCTTGATTTTGGCCCTGTCACTCTTTCAACTCTGGGAGAGGCATTCGCCGCAGGCAGTTCTGCCTTTTGTCTCCCTCACTCACATAGATAAAATACAAATGGTGTTTAGATATGTATGTGGTAACCCAGGTTCGAATCCCGGGAGGATCACACGCTTTCATTAATTTCATTGGTAGGTGTTTGGTGTTGGGAGTGAAATAATAAATTAGATTATACACCTGTGCTACACATAGAATCACAGCCGATCGACACCCTTTCTTTCTTTAAGTGACCCCTGTAATTAACGTTCTCTACGTGTTGAGCTTGTATTTATAATTGATCCGGTGTTGTGCTACTGATTTGAACCGAGACTCCGCGTAAGGTGTATTTATATTATTGTTTAACAGTGTACATAAGTGTTTAATGTATTCCTAATGATTCCTATATTTTTTTAACTTAAGGGAGCCCACCTCGCATTTTTCATCTTTCTCTCCCTCTCTCTTTGGCCTGTATTCTTTCGGCCCCATTCAGCCTACTGTTTTAAGACGTTTACCCCCATCCAGGTGTCAATATTTTCCTGGCGAGCGGTAGCGAGTCAGCGTATATATATTTTGGTTTTGACAGCAAGCTAATTTCTCCATACAATGCTGGCTCGCTATCGCTCGCCAGGAAGAAATCGACACCTGGATGGGGATAAATATCTTAAAACAGTTGGCTGAATGGGGCCGAATGGATACAAGCCAGGGAAAGAGAGAAAAGGAGAGAAAGATCAAACAAAAGCCGGTGACTCCCCTTAATTATTGCTATCTAAGGTAATATCACCAGTACTGTATTTATTAGTGGCCCCTCCATCATTGACGATTATGCCTATTACATAAGGCCTCCTCTTCAAACACTCATTTACCGTAGTTTGAATCTACCGCGCAGAGCATAACAAATTTGAGGAGCCTTCATCATGAGCGCACGCAACCTCACTCATGGTTCGTCATTATGAAATTGGGTACTCACTACGAAAAAACTTCGTAAAAAATAATAAATCAAAAGAAAATAAGAATAACTATTCATAAGATTTCCAAATATTCGTGGATGTACTTGTGTGGATCTTTCACCAGACGCTGACTTCAGGCGTCATACCTCCTTCTCTGCTCTGCGCTCAACCTGCCCTGACGTGTCTCCCCACGCTCCGCTGGTTCCGCATTTGCTGCGTCCCTAGTGAGTTTTTTCTCATTTGTTTACTCTGGGATGTATCGAGTAAGGTTAGGAGGAGTGTCATGGGCGGGCTGCCCGCAGTTCAGTGTATTTGGGTCGTGTGTTTGGGATGCCTATTTCGGGTGTACCCTCGTGGTCTGGTGGACGCGTAAAACGTTTTCGCGGCTAGCTAGCCTAGTTATATAGTTGGCTTTAACTACGCGTTATCAGGCTTCTTTTTATCTTTCTGATGAAGTTGCCTTATTTGTTTGTTTACTGACGTTCCTAGCGTATTTTTCTTCACTTAGTGAAGTTTTTTCTAGGTCCCGAGTCAGTGCTTCCCTCTCCGGGATTTTTCTACGATGAGTGATGGCGGTGTTCCTGTTGTGATATGATGCAGTGCTTTTTGTTTTATTACGACATGTTTAAGTGATACTCAGTCTGCTTAGGCCTAGCCAGCCTCTCGTAGCTTTTTAAATGCGCAAGTGTTATTGATTTATTGTATAAATATATACTACTGCGTCATGTGTGTCCTGGATTAGTTGTGTTTTGGCTTACTCCAGGAACTATTTATGTATCTCCGATTGCGTCTGGTTGGTGTGGGTTACCGTTTCCGGCGGGTTTTCTCGATTGCTCCGTGAAAATCCGGCTGGTTCTCAGATTGCGTCTGGTGGGTGTGGGTTGCCTTTTCCGGCGGGTTTTCTCGATTGCACCAAGAAAATCCGGCTGGTTGCCAAGTTTTAATCACGCGTGGTTAAAAAAGGCTAGTTTCCCCCGGCGAGTGGTGGCTTGAGGGCTCTCCAGAACTGCGTCTCTGTAGTGGAGTCTGTGTTCAGGCTTACTGTGTGTTTCCCGGCGGAATGGCTATACCCGATTCAACTAGGGGTTCATGCGGACACTTGTTGACTATAGTTTTTCCCGGTTTTGCAAAGCCATTGAAAAACTGGGCTGTTTTGTTTGATTGGTCTTTCCACCCCGGCGATCTTTTGCAAAGAAGTGGGGATAGGAACAATTGGGGTTAACTTTTCATTACTTTTCACCCGGCGGTTGAACCTTGGGAGGGTGGGAGTCACGGATTTGCAATTCGGTAGAGTTAGCCAAACAATTGAGGGATACAATTGGGTATCGAGACATTCAAATTACGGCGATCTATGAAGGCTTCGAGAGGAGTCAGATCTAAAGATTAAGATGGGCTTTACCTTGTTAACTGCGTTATAATAAGGAGGCCGGCGTCTTATTATGGGTTCCCGGTGAACTTTATATCACAGGGAAGACTGCGTCATTTATAAAGAACTGCTCGTCTTTATATCATGTCGGAGGATATTCTTAAATCTTTTGGACACGTATAGATATTCTAAAATCTTTACATATGAACCTACAGGGTAACGAGAGGTAATAGTGGTGTATTACGTCCCGTTGCCCGACGGTTCATTAACACTTGTGTTAGAAGATTTTGGGGTAACCTTATGAGCATTAATTCCTGGAAATTCTCTTTTTTCCAGGGCGGAGTTCCGGCGGATCCACAGAGGACCAGGTGAGGCCCGGTGGGGGGTTAGCTTTTCGCTAGTCTCTGCCATGGCTACTCTAGCCGTTGTTTTTGCTCTTTGCTTAATGCCCTCATGTTCAGGGATCCCTATTTTTGCACATACACTATGCATTCGATGTGTCAAATGCTTGGACCGATCAAGGGGTTTGTGGGTGACAAAGAATTGTACCTTTTGTAATCAGTTGTGTATCAAAGTATTACAGCACGATAATCTGGCCGCGGCGGTTGCATTGCGCGAAGTCAGACAACTTCTTACTAATTATGCTACTGCAGTGGCTCATAAAGCACTGCAGTGTGATAACGTAGTTCTATGGGGCCGACTGATGGTTCAGCATCCCCCACTTAAACGTCCTCCTTCTAGAAGTAAAGTAAATGGGCGTAAGCCGGCAGAGACTGGGCTAGGTACAGGGCTTCTTCCCTCCCCCGGCACATCTAAGAGACCGCGAGAGCCGTCTCCTCCGGCGACAGCTTCGGAGTCACGATCAAGGTCCAGGTCACGGTCTCCACTCCGACAGCAGACACTTAGCCACTCTACTTCACCTTCGCGGAAGAAGAGTAAGAAGGACAAGACCAAGGACAGTCCTAGTGCCAAATCGAAATCAAGGCGGAGTCACAAGTCTTCCAAAACAGATTCACATGTACGAAAGTCCTCCCGGCGTTCGCCGGAGCCTCGTACCTCGCTTTCTGCCTCTACTCCCGACATGTCTCATGTCCAATCTGACAGGTCGGAAGTGGAGTCAGAGACTGTGGTGGGGGATATACTGGCAGACAGGTTGTCTCCCAATATTATTCCCAGTTCACAGATACTAACTTTAGATTTAGGGGGTTCTCCCGGACGTGATAACCCGCTAGAGGGTTATGACTGAGCCCTCAATGACTGATGACTGACCAATGACTGAGCCCTCACTCGAGAGTGAGGGCTCAGTCATTGGGGTGGTGCCTGGCTCACAAGTGAGTTCCGGCCAAGACCGGGGAGTTTGGAGGTACTCCCAGCCATGGAGTGACGGCTCACATCCTTCTCAGGCGACACGAGTAGTGGCAGATGTCCACCGGGACGCGGAGATCCCGTCTTCTATCCCTGACTTAACATGGCAACAGGAGGGGGTCGCGGCCTCGGCGGCATCCTCTCATGAGGGGCCGGAGGAAAGGGATGAGGGTTCTATAATTTCTGAGATGGAAGTTCTAGAGTCAGGTTCATTGATAGATGACTCTCAGACTAGGGATGCTTCACCACATAGTTCTTCTTCTGCTCAATTTGTCACAGCTGATGAGATTAATGGGTTACTAGCAAATGCATTGACAAAGGTTTTTGGCCAGCAACCGGAGACTCCTACAGTTGGTTTAGGAGCTTCCACGACAGCATCGAATGTCCGACCTCTGGCTACTTCCATTGCTTTGACACAAATTCCGCTCACTCCCCTTGTATCACCTACTATTGTGACTAGGCCAACTTCGGCGGCACTAACTACTTCCAATGTGAGAGTAGTTGCAGATGTAAATCCTCCCCCTTTAGACAAAGCCCCGATCAGAAAAGGGGCTATGCCTCTCTTATACGGGCCAGATGAGCCATGGGTATCTTTGATACCAGCAAAGCCAGAGGTAGCACAATCCACTATGTCGGGGGAGCTTCCGGTACCACGTGAGTGGGTAATCCAAGGGAATACATCTAGGAAGTTACGGGCTTTAGATATGCTAGGTAGTGTACTTGATGTTAGTATTAAGGCCATTCCTAACTATTATCACCATGATTATTTTGTGTATTCTTCTACACCTGCCCTACCCCCTGCGTCGGCTTCAAAACTGTTTTCGGACTGGACAAAACATGACGGTTTCAATGATATAAAAGCACTGTCAGCTCTAACACCTAAGTTAGGTTTAAAGACGTTAACAGACTCAGCCGCAAATCCAGTTTTGAAGGTGGAGCAGTTGGGTCCGGGACCTTGGGTGGACTGGGAAGTGCAGGCTCAGAACTTTGCAACAACCTTTACCTTTAAAAATTCCTCAAGAAAGCCATTCTTGGTTCTCGCTACCGGTATTCTCTGCCGGCGGAGTTCCCTCTGCTTTATTTGCATTTTTAGCTGCCCCTAAAATTAATCTATGCGAGCTTATTGATCCCTTTTCGACACCTTCCCCAGCTCACCTAGACCGGGAGTTTAGGCTACGGGGGAAGGCGTATAGACTGTTTTCCCAGTATATAGTTACACAACAGGTACCAAAGTCAATGCTAAGATCTGCTCAGGCAATCGCGGACGTGGAAGTCCGAAAGGCTATCGAACTGTCTCGACGCTTGCTCCTCCAGACTTCTATTCAGTCATTGGGAGATATCCGTACAGCCTTGCTAGAGACGGTGCGGGCAAGACAAGATCTCAGGATGTCTCTAGTACGAAAGCTCCCGGATAGGATTGCAAATCAAGTAGTAATGTCCCCGGTTCTAACTGCCTCTTTAATGTCCCCGGATGTGTGGAGGACGGTGTTTAACATGGCTCAGGCCTTTAAGCACAGTCCTGCCCCATCTAAGAAACCTGCTTTCACTTTCACCAAGCCCAAACCAGTCGCTAAAGCTCAGTCTGGTGGGGCGAAACCCTTTCATTTGCCTAAGTCCTCTTCCACCCAAGGTCAGTACAGGTACAAGCAAAGAAAGTCTTCAGGTAAAGGTCAAAAGTATCAAAGGCCGGGCCAGGGCCCGTCTCCAGCCAAACCCGGCCAGTCCTCTAAACTTACACCACCACCACCACCAAAAAACTAGGGTCTCTCTCACTCCCAGGGCCAGTCCTACGGCGGGTGGATCGGAGAGTAGTCCAGCCGGCGAACCCTTGTCTGCTAACTGGGTCGTTCCGGGCGAGTCATCGCGCATGGCCTTTTAAACACATGGGCGAGGATGGTGGCACGCAAAGGCATCACCTGGCAGTGGCTCCGGCGACCTCGTTTACGTCAGCCGACAAAGGCAAATTTTTTTTCATTAGAGGTGGAGTCACTGATCCAAGAGATGATCGCCAAGAATGTCATCATCCCGGTCCCTCAAAATTACCCAGTTTTTACGTCCAAACTTTTTCTGGTGCCCAAAAGGGACAGTGTTCAGATGAGGCAGGTCGTAAACCTGTCTTATCTGAACCTCCACATTCACAACGTATCCTTCCGGATGCTGACAGTGAATCAAATCAGGCTAACACTTCCGCCGGAAGGGTGGATGTGCTCTTTAGACCTGACGGACGCGTATTGGCACGTCCCGGTAAACAAACGGTTTCAACGATTTTTGGCCTTACGAATAATGCATCAGACTTATGTCTTTCAGAGGATGCCGTTCGGATTAAACCTGGCACCTCGCATATTCACGAAATTAGTCCGGCAAGCCCTGATGCCCTTGTTACAACAAGGGATCAAGATTTTGTGGTATCTAGACGACTGGCTGGTGGTGGCGGAGACGGAACAGTTATGCATCAATCATGTCAACATAACATTAAATCATGTAAAAACTCTAGGATTCAAGGTAAACCTGGTAAAGTCAAACCTTGTTCCCTCACGAGTGGTCCAGTGGATAGGGCTGGTCTGGGACACAGCTGCTCTCACTCTTAGTCAGAGTGTGGACAATCGGAACAGGTTTCGCAAGAAACTGTTTGTTTCTTCACAGTCTGACTACGACACGGAGGGTCTGGTAATCTCTGGTCGGCTCTCTCAACTGGATTCAACTAACTGTAAAGTTGGGCCGGTTGAAAGTGAAACGTTTAATTTTGGAGGGCAACAGATTTTTTCCACTATTGCCGGCGGAAACATTATGGCCCATACCAAAATTAATACACAACTTACTAGCGGTCTGGGTGAAGAGGGAAACATTGCACTCAGTCATGTCATGGACCTCTCCTCCGCCGACGGTATGGGTAGACACGGATGCATCAGGCACAATAGGTTGGGGCTTTCAGTCAAACCAAAGGGCATCAGGGTCAAGGGCTTTGGTCCCATTCAGATTCCTCCCACATCAATGTCAAAGAGTTACTAGTCCCCTTGTATTTCCTTCAGGCTCACGGCTCTTCTTTACGGAGCAAATCAGTGGCCTTCAGGATGGACAATCTGAATGCGGTTCACTGCATTCAGAAACAAGGGTCAACGCGATCTCGGAGGTTGCTAAACTTGTCCGAAAAGATTTTTGTGCTAGCCGACAAGCTGGACATCCAGCTTCACGCATCTTATCTCCCCGGCGTACCAAACGTTTGGGCAGACGCTCTATCTCGGAGACAGAGCACAACGGTAGAATGGGCACTCAAGCAGAACATTTTCGACCTAATGATTGCGAAGCCTTACCATCCACAAGTGGATCAGTTTGCGTCTGAGGACTCACAAACTCCCGCTGTACCTAACCCGCCGGACAATCACGCCGGCGGGAGGACCCGACGCACTGGTGACGGACTGGAACATGTGGAGTTCCATTTATCAGTTTCCACCGCCAGACGGTTCTCTAATGTGCCACGTAGTAAGCAAACTACAAGATTATCGGGGCGTAGTCACATTAATCGCGCCCCTGTGGCCGGCGCAGTTGTGGTACCAGCAATTGAAAACGTGGTGCCCGAACCCGGTGTCGCTCCCGGTCGGGTATTTCCACTTAGACACAATTGGCAACCTAGAGACCTCGCTGACTTTTGCATTATGGACGTTCAGGAGGCCAAGTGGCTAACGCCGTATGGTAGAAACGTGACCGATAAATTCATGAATCAATATACACAATCTACTAAGCGACAGTATCAATCGCAGTGGCAGTCTTTTACTTCTTGGATACTTAGAACAGAACAAACCGTGCCTTCGGTGGCTTTGGTTTTTAATTATTTAAACTATCTGTTTGAGCAGAAACGTCTATCTGTAGTAACGTTAAAAAATCACTTAACAGCGATTAGGATGCCATTCTTTGACCATACAGGTCTAACCATTCCATTAGTGGAGGAGACTGGTTTCATGAGAGCATGTTTTATACTCCGCCCACCTCCCCGTCAGCTCATGCCTACCTGGTCTCTGGACAAAGCGTTGTCGTTACTTCATTCCCGGCGGTACCAAAATACTGCAGATTTTGACTTACTTTTAAAAAGGGCAGTATTCCTTATGGCTTTGGCTACCGGGAACAGGGTATCTGAGCTGGCGGCGATGAGCAACACACCTAATTGCATAAGGTTTGGTAGGCTTAATGACTGTATTCATATCGCACCTTCCCCAGGGTTCATCGCCAAAAATGAACACAGTGAACACGTGTTTTCAGAGTTCACGGTGCCGGCGTTGAAAAGGGGAAAGGTGCACCATAATTTATGTCCAGTGCAAGCACTAACCAAATATTTGAGAGTGGCACCTCTGAATCAACAGGGTGCTTTATGGGTTTCAAGTACGGGTAAACGCGTAATGAAACTTAAAAAGGCTTCTCTCGTAGTCGACGTCATTCAGGAAAGTAATCCCGGCGTTGTGGGAAGAGCCCACGATTTACGCAAATGGGCGACCTCTTTATGTTTCCTTAAGAATTTTTCTGTTGAGGACATAGCGTCCACGCACCTATGGTTCTCTAATCATACATTTTTGATGCGATACCTTTCAGTAGCTCTTGACAGACCTTCCATGCCATGTATAGCTTTAACGCAGAGGGTCTAGGTGGCCTCTAGGTCACTTAGGGTTTAGATTAAGAAAAGAGAGGGGGGGGGGGGTGCAGTCAGTGTAACATAGGACACCCTAGACCCCGCCAGAGTATGTGTTCGGAGCATACGATCTGTGATACCGGGTTTAGGTGTTGTGATTTAATATTTCTCTGTAATGTTCATTATAGGAAATTGTGCTAACGTACAATCATAGTAGACCAACAATGCTTGTTCTAAATAGTTTTGGCTATGAAGCATTATAATTTTAAGTAATCTTAGTAGTTGCGACGGCAACTTTTATTTGTTATTTACGTACTTCTGCATAAGTACAAGAGTTCAGTACTTCTGCGACGGTACACGAGTTCCTTTTATATTTGGGTATATTTTTAGGAATATATCCAATAGTTTAATGGGGTTTATATGTGCACATGTAAACTTATATATGTCTATTTGTCACCACTTACTTTAAGTGGGGTGCCTTCTTAACTACCAGCTCTGTGTACAGAGTCTCTGAGTTAACCATTTTTTACACAAGCAGGCTTCTTCGAAGCACGCTCCTGCTTGGACCCCTTTTTTGTATATTTATATGCTGTATGCACATATATATATCTTTTTTACAAAGTAAGAATACTATGTGGTTGTTTGATTATCTGCTTTTGCTAGAGTTATGATATGATTACGAATGTCCCCCTCCAGTCTTAGATATCAGGCATAATCGTCAATGATGGAGGGGCCACTAATAAATTATAGGTTTGACTCCTGCAAGGAGATAAAGAAAACCTAATATTTAGTAGTGGCCCCATAATCATTGACGACTGGGGCCCTCCCGACCATCCCCTTCCCATTCGTTGATGTATTAAGGATTTTGGTTTACTTGATATATCAGTGAAGGAGGTATGACGCCTGAAGTCAGCGTCTGGTCAAAGATCCACACAAGTACATCCACGAATATTTGGAAAGCTTATGAATAGTTATTCTTATTTTCTTTTGATTTATTATTTTTTACGAAGTTTTTTCGTAGTGAGTACCCAATTTCATAATGACGAACCATGAGTGAGGTTGCGTGCGCTCATGATGAAGGCTCCTCAAATTTGTTATGCTCTGCGCGGTAGATTCAAACTACGGTAAATGAGTGTTTGAAGAGGAGGCCTTATGTAATAGGCATAATCGTCAATGATTACGGGGCCACTACTAAATATTAGGTTTTCTTTATCTCTTTGCAGGAGTCAAACCTATAATGTATGCATTTGTGTAATGTTTCTGTGTGTATTAGCCAAGCATTGAAGCTATTTTATTTCTTCACTGACCAACCTGGTGAACAAGCATAGATCTTTTCTATCCTAAATGACCTAGAGCAGTTAGTCAAACACCCTACTCTAATTCCTAACTGCCTCGGAAATCGGTCCAACATTCTTAACTTATTTCCAACTTCTAATCCTTCTACTTACGCTGTAAACCTTATCTCTTCGTTGGGCTCCTCCAATCACCTTATCTCTGTTACCTGTCCTATCTCTCCTGTACGACCATCCAATCCTCCCAGCCAGCGATGCTTGTGGCACTTTGGCGCTGCCAACTGGGAGGCTCTTCGGCAGTAGCCTACTTCTTCGATTTCCCATGGAATGATTTTTGCTTCCGTGGCCGGGGACCCTCTGAGTGTACCTAGCGCATTACCAAGGTAATCCTCTCGTTCATGGAAGCATTCATCCCTTATTCTTTCTCTCAGTCTAATAAAAAATAATCTTTATTTACTCACGCTTGTTCGACTGCTGTCCGCAACAAGCATTCAAACATTACCATCGCCTTCGAACTCAAGAATCTCATGTTTTATAGGTTTCTGCCCGGAATCAAGCCAAATCAATTATTCTGCTAGCCAAAACCTCTTTCATCAATAAGAAATGTTCTGAACTCTCGAACTCAAGCTCTTTCCAAGCTTTCTGGCATCTAGCCAAAAACGTCTCCAACAATTTTACTTCCTCAGCTTTTCTCTCCTCTTTTCCAGTCTGACGGCACCACCGTCATGTCTTCCTCTGACAAAGCCGAACTCTTTACTCAAACTATCGTTAAGAACTCCATCTTGGATGATTCTGGTACTATTTCTCTCTCTTCACCCCACTCACTTACAAGTCCACTTGTGGAAGGTATGGCTCTGCATTCATCTCTTAAAAGACGGTTTGCTTGAGAGACCATTCTACTAGAGTGCTCTGTCGCCGAGACAGAGCATCTGCCCAGACATTTGTCACGCCGGGCAGATATGTTGCGTGAAGATAAATCTCTAGCTTTGCAGCTAGCCGAAAGATCTTTTCCGACAACCCTTGTAACACTCGAGATCTCTTTGACCCTTGCTTCTGAATGCATGTGACTGCAGTCAGATTGTCCATCCTGAAGGCTAAGGACTTTCCCGCCAAGGTTGAGCCGTGCTCCTTTAAGAAAAACAGGGGGACTATTAACTCTTTGGCATTTATGTGAAGGTGATTGTACCTGTCTCTAAAGGCGAGTGGGGAAAAGGTGTACACAGCCTAGCTTATCTATAAGCTACCCTGACTTCAGCATATAGCATGTACACTCGATCAAAGAACAATCTTTACACTAACGCCCTAAACATTCTGGAAGTGGGTCGAAATCTTATGATAATACCCGACAGACGTATGTTTCACCCGATTCATTCCGTTCACACTAGATTATTTACAGCTCACCAGTGTAAAAATTGTTTTTTGGTAGAGTGTACATATGAGAAAAGACTCACAAGGCGGAAGGCAGGAGAAGAATGAAGCTGAGGCTGGGCACACCTCCGAACACGTCCGGACCCGACGGCTCCTAAGAGAAGGACATATGCGCCCAGATAAGATTGGGATAACGCGCACATTACACAGCAGACGCCTAAGAAGCGCATCAAGCTGGATCATGTTTAATGTTTTATTATTTTATTTTTACTAGTTTTTTCTAGTAGTGGTACCCACATCATAAGGACGATTCCGTGAGTGGTTTTGTTATATTTAAGAGCGTTTCGCTCACGATGTGTGGCAATCATATTTGTTTTGCTCTCCTAGGCGGGTCGTTTGAACGGTGAGCCTTGAGTTCAAAGATTGACCATTACTATTATAAGGCACTTCGTCAATGATGGATGGGCCAATAATAAATAACAACTTGGAATGGCTTACTTGGATAATTGTTCTCGCATATAATGGCATAAATACAATACACAAAATCATAGACATGGATATACCCAAGAGCTAATATGAATCGCAAGTGTATTAAAGACAAAGGGTTACTGATCCTTCGAAATAGCAATAGAATTTACACACAAAATATATATGTTAATAATTAATTGTCTCTTGAATATCAGAGTTTATCACGAATATATTGGTATCCTAAAAAGCGCACTTTAGGAGTTTTTGCACATAGATTTAGATGAGTCCCTGAAGCACTTCTCGAACGAACCCAGTACGAAATAAAAAAATAAACTCAATAAAAATAATCACAATTCACTTGGTCACTGGCGTGGAAAGATAGTGTCACTGGGGTTGATTTTACGTGTATCACTGTATGGGGGGGGGGGGGAGGGGAGGGGGGGCTATAAAGTTAAATATTACAATAGGTGATTTCACAAGGAGAGTATGTACAAAATATTCTACTTTATAACGATAGATATGTGTGTTTTGTATCTTCGTATATAGAGGCCTAGCAAGTGAGAAAGGAGGACTGTTATACAGCCTTCAGCAAGCTAAATCTTCGTTTGGTGCCGTGGTCCAACATCGATGGATGGTCCTCTGGCTCGTCCTTATAGTGGCTTCAACGTCAGGATTGGTTGTGGGTGGTCCTCCGCAACGTCCTCCAGCCGGTCTCGACACGGCGGTGAGTTGGCTCCTTCCCATCCAGGTGTTGAGGGGTAGGGATTGAGAGCTCGGAGAAGTTACTAGAGCACACGGACCAGTGTACTGGCAGTCTAGCAACTCCTATACTCAAGTTGCAGGCACCACACGGACCAGTGTACTGATGATAGCCTTAACCCAAGTCTGGAGGGTTAGAAAACTTACTAGGTAGCACGGATCAGAGTATTGTCCACCTAGCAATTCCTCTCTCGAGCAAGGGAGATGTCCTCAGGCCTGGAGAACCACTAATACCCAAGTTAGGGAGGGTCAGAGAATCTAGTTGGCGGCTCGGACCAGATAACTGTCCACCTAACAATTTCTCGGTAGATTTCAAGTCAATCCCCAGGACTGAGTATAGCGGGCTACACGGACCAGTGTACTGGTAGCGAACTATACCTCATGAACCAGGCTTGACAGACTACTCGGACCAGTGTACTGGCAGTGAGTCATTAGCCAGGATCTGCACAATAACTAGAGCTGCACAGACCAGTGTACTGCCAACTTGTCATTATTATACAATTCCTCCTTTACTATCTTTAGGCAATCGGGACAGTTCAGGAAGCTCCAATTTTATATATCTCTTTGCACTGATCAGTGTACGGGCAAATGGATTTAGACCAGGAGATTGGATAGGGTTAGATGATGTTAGACTGCACTGACCAATGTTCGGGCAGATCACGTTGCACCTACTGTTGGAATCGGCAGCTACTCCGATCCCACCCTGTCTGCGCTCTGCTGGTTTGGCCTTTCACATCATACATTAAGCAACGTAGTCCAAGGTGAAGCATCTAATCTGAGAGTAAGAGGGACCTGGATTTAAAGAGAAACAAAACAAGCACCACAAATCTAAGAAACACCACAAACAAAAGACGCCGCAGCCCAGAAGAGCCCCGGAGAAGAAGCGAGCCAAACACAACACCACCCGCCAAATTAAAAGGAATTCGCTCGGATCACTTTTAGCGCAGCCACCCAGGCTTTGCCCTTGCTACGGGGGTGACCTGAGTCCTTTAAATTTGACAATTTAAGTGGTGGGGTGATCTCCCTGATGGCATTAAATTTTGTTCTTATTTCTCGGGGCTCTTGGTGTTCCTTCCCGTTCTTGTTGATCTCCCATTTACTGTCTCTTTCCTTCCTTCTTTCCTACTGGCTACCCATTCTTTCAGTTTTCTTTCTCTCCTCTCGTCGCTGGTGTCTCTCGCTTCTTCTCCATCAGTGTGGTCTCCCGCGTCTTCTCCTTTTTCTCGTAATTCATAACCCTATGACTTCCATATATCCTTCCTAACTGAATGAAATTGTCTAATGATAGCCAGAAAAACAGAAAGGAAATGCGTCATCGGATTTTGAAAGGGTTATGTAAGCACAATTATGCTATCAGTTGGAAGGACCATGTTACCAGTCTTGCTAAGGCAGCTTCCCAGAAGCTGGGTGTGCTCAACCGCCTTAGGGGATTCTTTTCCCCTGCACAGCTTCTTGCTCTGTACAGGGGCATAGTGCGTCCTTGTATTGAGTATTGTTCACATGTGTGGGGAGGTTCCTCTCACACTGCTCTCCTATACAAAATTGAAAGGAAGGCCTTTCGTATCATCAACTCCCGTCCACTCACCAACTCTCTGCAATCTTTCTCTCTCCGCCGCAATGTTGCATCTCTCTCGCTATTCTATCGCTACTATAATAATCAGTGTTCCTCAGAGCTTTCCCAGTGTATACCACCTCCTTTACGTAGGGCACGTGGTACCCGACTTGCAACTCAATCCCACCCCTACTCTGTGCAACTCTCCAACCCGAGAGTGAAACTTTACTCTCAGTCTTTCTTCTACTCAACAGCTGAGCTCTGGAACTCTCTCCCAGAATCAGTCTTTCCCTCTTCCTATGACTTAAATTGCTTCAAACTCCGTGTGTCCAGGCATTTTGGCTCGAACGTCCCTTGATTTTGGCCCTGTCACACTTTCAACTATGGGGGAGGCACTCGCTATAGGCAGTTCTGCCGTTTGCCTCCCTCAATCACATATATATATATATTTTTTTTTTTCTAAGAAAATAGTACAGCTAAAGCCTAGCACGTTTAGGTAAGTCACCCCATTCAGTACTGGTGACGCTCCTTTCATTATATCCTGGCAACTATTAGACAATTTTGTTCAGCTTGGGAAGGATCTGTGATAGCTAAAAGGATTAACTGAGGTAGTTTGTAGCCTTTTATTGGTTAAAGGTCATTCCTAATCTTAATAAAGTTATTTCATAGCCAGAATATAATGAAAAGGACTATTTGGAATACTAGTAGTAGGGGTGTCAAACGATAGCCGAATCCAGTCTTAGGAGTCTTTATTATGGTATGTGCAATGATGAACTTATGGTTTATAGTTCAAATTGTGTCTGTGGCAGTGATCAAATGGTCCAAACAAGGCTATATAGTATTAATTTGCTCGTATCCCTTCAATTAAAAAAAAAAAAAAAAAAAAAATATATATATATATATATATATAGTTATGAGTACTTCAGCAGTAGATTTTGGGCACTTAAACCTCCATATAAAAAGGAAAAGACTTGACAGGGCGCCAGGCAACATCTTTAATTTTCAAATTTTCGGCTAACCTTAAGCCATCATCAGGAACATTCCCTAAAAATAAGTAATATACTATTAGAACAACGCAATTTGTAAAAAATTACCCTATTTTTTACAAATTGCGTTGTTCTAATAGTATATTACTTATTTTTAGGAAATGTTGTTCCTGATGATGGCTTAAGGTTAGCCGAAAATTTGAAAAATAAAGATGTTGCCTGGCGCCCTGTCAAGTCTTTTCCTTTATATATATATATATATATATATATATATATACCGGTATATATATATATTTGTTTTTGTTTTTTTCCTTCTATATTCCAACTACTCCCTCTCGGGCATAGGCTGAGAGCCTGCACACTCTACCGCTGAACACGGTGAGGCCCGTGAGGTCTTGTTGTGGTGAAATTAATAAAAAATAGATTATCAGTAGGTTCAGGGATATTTCGTAGCGAGGCCGTTCTATATGATCTGTGCCCCATGAATATTCTGTCCTCTCACTTAAACAGTAGGCTACCATAGTGCGGTGGGAATATGAACATGATTAGATTAATATCCAGTATTCGAGAATGGATAATAAGTCGTAGGCGTGTGCATAATCCTTTAACCGTCTTAGTGGTATAATGGATAACGTGTCTAAAAATCTGTGTGTGATAACCCGGGTTCGAATCCTGGTGGATCACATTATATGCTTTCATTAATTTCATTGGAGGTGTTTGGTGTTGTGGTGAAACTAATAAAAAATAGATTATCAGTAGGTTCAGGGATATTTCGTAGCGAGGCCGGTCTATATGATCTGTTCCCCATGAGGTTAAGCTTGATGGAGGAATAGGGAGGAAACTAAAAACAAATTATACGCTATATAAATAAACCATTACAGTATATACGCTCATCACCCCTTATGTCTCCAGATATCAGTTGCTAAACGGTTCAATTTACTATCAGCTGGAAAAAAAAATGAGGAATCCAAAATATTTTATATTATATTTTGTTTTATTATTATTATTTTGTTTTGTTTTTTGGATCAAACAGTTTACTAACATTGTTTGTTAATTCTTTCTGTGCCAGCGATGTCTGCTATATTTTATTCTAGCTATATTTAGACAATTTTATGCAGCTAAGGAAGGATCTGTGGCAGTTAAAGGGTTGATCGAAATAGTTCGAAGCCGTATGATTGCTAGAGGTCCTTCCTAAGCTGAATACAATAAAATAGTAGTAGCCAGATTAAGATAAAAAGGAAGTCGACGGTACACGAGGGGTTAAGGGGAGATTTTTTAGTTTACTTCCTAGGCCCCCATCAAGCTTTAAAAATAATACCCCCAAGACCCCCTTTCGATATAAGTTTGTACATTTTTCGTTAAAAAAAATGTCCCGACCAAACGACGGATCCTCCGAAATTATGGGCTCCCTATCGCTCGCCAAGAAAATATAGACACCTAAATGGCACAAAAGGTCTTAAAATTGACAGAAATTAGGCGAAATGTCTTAAAATCGCCAAACTAACGAGGCGAACGTCTTAAGTATCGAAAAATTAGCTGCTAAGGAATTCAATTCACCGTCAGATGAAATGAAACGCAATATAGTATTGTTAATGAAGCCATTGAGGATTATGACGTGTTTTGACAGAATATTCTGACGATTGTTAGCCGATTATTTTCAGTTTTGCAAGGCTCTAAAGCACTCAAAGGGGTATAGACTGTCTCAATCATCCCTCCGAGTCCTACAATTCCTTCTTAAACTGAATATAATCGTTTACTAGCCGCCACAATTAACTGTCAAAATGCGTCCTAATCCTTGAGAGGTTAACATCAGAATGTGTGAATCACCTCACCTACAGTATGCAGTCTATTAAGGGGAGGTATTTGTTTTTTCTGAAACTCCTTCTCCCTCATGTTTAGCCCCATTAGTTATAACGCTTGTCACCCCATGCAGGTATCTATTATTTCCGGTCGAGTGATAGCGAGACAGCAATTTAGGAGAAGTAAGCCCTTAGCTGGAATGAGACCGGCCAGTTACTGAAGAAATGCGTAATGAATGAACGGCCGGATATAACAACGAGGGGATGGTAATGGAAAAGAAGAAATAATAGTCCATTGGAACAGAAGAGCAAGGCCAACGACCCCCTTCACCCCCCACATGCAGATACATGAAGACACGTAAAATAATGACAATACAATACAAAGCTCGAGACAATAATATAATCCTTAGTACACACAATATAAAAATACATCCGTAGAAATACGAACACAAAACAGAAAACGAACAAAACACAATATTAAGATAAGGTAAACGAAACATAACTCTTAATCCGATCAATGTATACATTTTTCCCTAATCTTGAGCATATTCAAATGTTTGGCCGGCAAAGTTCTCGGGCCGTTTTCGTGATGCTGTTGACTGGGGATCTTCATTCCGCCGCTTCAGTCCACGACCAAATTTGCCCATTTCGCCTGTGTGATCCGCATCCGTCCACATTATATCAGTGGACTTTTCGGGCGCTGGACGTTCACCAGATCGCTAATATCCCACCACCCACCCTGTCCCCACTGGCACTCCATTCTTTCCATGGCGAACTTAATTTAATGGATTAGGCCTAGCCTATACCTCCGATAAGTAAAGTTCGATGTTGCTGCAAAACACACGATATCAAATAAGACTTAAAACGAAGAGCCCACTATGTTTTTTTAGGAGATAAGTTCGCTGTACCTTCCTGGGCGATGGTTCACCAGATAATATACAACCCGGGCCAGGGAGTCTATAATATAGACATCTTACTCAAAATAATTTAATCATGATTGTATAATATATTTTTAAAATATATTCTATTAAATATTATTCCCACGTATATGACGTTGAATATTTCACAAAAATACTAACGTAACCATTTATATTAAGAAATTTAATGTCGACAAAACAAGACATTGTTAATACAAAAATGTTACCCATTTAGCTTAATCGTTTTCTATAGTGACATAGTTACGAAAGAAAATTTTAATAAATGGCAGACTAATTTATTATTGGATTAAAATTTAATGCGTACACACATTCTCTCTTTCTCTCTCTCTCTCAAGATCACAGCTTCAGTATTAACTATCTGGTGCGACGCAGGTCTTTTTGGGCCCTCTCTGTATCACTCTATTAGTTTGGAGATTTTAAGACGTTTCACCTCATTAGTTTCGCGATTTTAAGCCGCTTCACCCCATTCAGTTGATTATTTTTTCCCAAAGAGATATCGAGCCTGCTATTTAAGAGAACTGGCCTTTGGCCGGGAATGTAAACACTCTTTATCTGAGTGCCATTCATTAAATAGTTTGTTGCTTTCGAATTTCGTTTAGGAGAGGCCTTTGTCCTGCAGTGGACTAACTCAGGCTGATGAGGATGATGATGATTCGGTTGAAAATGATCAGGATGAGATATATACTGTAGTTTGAAAGGGGAGGCCATGACCGTGTGTACGGAGCACCCGTGCTGCTGCGCCGATGCCGTGTGGATGGATCTGCGCATGTGCGACGACTTTATTCTTTTTTCTTCAGAATATATGTAATTATCAACTCTGCGAAGCAGAGTGGTATAGCGTGCACAAGTCCCGCTCATATACTGTGCACCACAAGTCAGCTTGTCCGTCGTCGTCTGTCTGTCCGGTAACTCCTCCTAGACCGTTCAATGGATTTTCACCAAATTTCACAGGTATATCCATTTGGTCAATGCGATGGTCAGTCAAAAAAGAAATTTTCAATTGAACTTAAAGGTTAAGGTTAAAGGTCAAGGTTAAAAAAAAGGTTAATATTTCATATTTTTTAGTTTTTACTCAAATTTCTTCATTTTCACTATACAAGTTACTGGTAACTTTGATATCTGATTGACCAAATTTCAGATAAATATTCTAAAGGATAAGGTCCAATTTCAAGGTCAAAGGTCAAAATACGATTTATAATAGTATTTCTTACACTAACTGTTAGGTTTCCACTAGGCTTACCATGTAGGCTATATTCGGAATACCTAGGCCAAGGTCATACAAGAAACTATACAATTCCATATGAAAGGTCAAGGTCAAATATAAGGTCAATATGCTAATTTCTTTACTTTGCATGCACACTTCCAAAATCTGGTGAGAAAGCTGCACTTTAAGTGAAAAGGAAAATAGTGAATTTTGTGACACATACCATCAAGGTCAAGATAAAGGTCAAAGGTCAAGGTAAACTATTCTATTAATATATGTGAAACTAACTGATGGGTTTTAATGAAATTAGGCATGCTTATTTGATTTTCCTGGGCAATGTCAATGAAAACAACAAATTGAATCTTACATATAGGTCAAGGTCACAGGTCAAGGTCAAAGGTCAACTTGTACTATTTATTTTTAGTTTTTACTCAAATGTCTTCATTATCACTACAAGTTACTGGTAACCTTGATATCGTCTTGCCCAAATCTTAGATAAATATTCTAAAGGGTAAGGTCAAAGGTCAAGGTCAAAGGTCAAAATATGTTTTTACTAGTATTTTTATACTAACTTAGATTCTCACTAGGCTTTCCATGTATATTTGGAATGCCTAGGCCAAGGTCATACAAGAACTACAAGTCCATATGAAAGGCTAAGGTCACAGGTCAAGGTCAAATATAAGATTAATATGCTATTTTCCTTACTTGTCATGCAAACTTCACAACATTTGGTGAGATAGTTACACTTTAAATGAAAAGGAAAAAAATAAATGTTGAGACATCATAAAGGTCAAGATAAAGGTCAAGGTCAAATATTATATATATATATATATATATATATATATATATATATATATTGTAGGCTATATATATATATATATATATGTATATATACTGTATATACTGTGTATATATATATATATATCGTGCGGGTGAAGGACCTGGGCGAACTCAGGGACCTCCAGCAGCACTTCATGGCCGCCTCCGGACTCAAATTCACATACGAAGAAACCACCGATGGACATCTACCCTTCCTCGACCTCCTTGTCTCCCTCCACGACCACGGCTTCAAAACTACCATGTACACCAAACCTACTAACAATGGCCAATGTCTTAATGGGGAAAGTGAATGCCCTAAACGATACCTACAGTCCACCATCGCCGCCTATGTCAGGAGAGCCCTCACCCATTGCACCACCTGGAATGACACACACAATAAACTGGAAAGGCTCACCCAGGTCCTAGTCAACAATGGGTATTCCAACACTGACATCACCAATGCCATCAACCACCACCTAGTAAAATGGTTCAAACAAGACCCCCCTAGCACCAACCCGGCCAATGACATTGTATTTTTCTACAGAAACTACATGTTTTACGACCACACAACAGACTAATCCATTATGAAAGAAATAATTAACAAAAACGTCCTCCCCACCAACCCTGACAATAAAATCAAACTCATTATTTACTACAAATCTCCTAAGACCTCCAACCTTGTCCTCCGTAACCACCCCATTTCCACCAACCAACCGAAAGACGATCATGTGATATACCAGCATATTTGCACCTCTGGGGACTGTGGACCCCTATCCTATGTTGGAATGACACAGACTCGCCTTTCCCGTCGACTAATCCTCCACCTTCAATCTGGCACTATAAAAGATCACTATCAAGCCCCCCACCATCTTGCCGTAACTCGCGCCGACCTAGACAAACAAACCACCATACTCGACAAAGAATCAGACCCCAGAAGACTAGCTATTTTAGAAGCTCTATACATCCAAACACTCAACCCCAGCATCAACAACCAAACACATCCCCGTGGCGTAACTGATAGCGCGTCTGGCTCACAACCAGAAGGTCCCAGGTTCGAGACCCGGGCGGGGAAGAGACATTGGGGCAAGTCTCCTAACGGTGTAGCCTCTGTTCACCTAGCAGTATAAATAGGAACCTGGTATAAGTGGACGAAGTTGTGACGTCCAATCTGGGGTTGGTGATCGGTTACAAGATGAGATGGGTATCGTACTGGTCAACCTAGCTACTGGTCAACCTAAGCCTTCGGGTGAGACTGGTACCGTAGTGAGAATGGTACCGTACAGATTAACCCTAAGCCTTCGTTTCCAGATGTCGCCAATTGGCTAAAATACAGACTACACACACATCCACAGCCATTCCAACGATACATAAACACTTAACATGCATTTCACGCAATACATTCCCAGTTAAGGAGGTGCGATAATAATGAGCTTAGCTCGCATTGCGTGGATTCCCCTTGACGAACAAGCAAGTGAACAAGACCTTCAAATTCTTCCTTCAGGCAAGCGCTACAGGCATGCTGCCCCCCCCTCCTCTCACCCCGTGCCCCCCTCTCTTACGCTTCCACGCTCAGCACACAACTGACAACACCAACCAATCACAGCCACCCACAGCCAACAACCAACCACCGATAAGATTTAGTGCCCGTCTCGCGAATAGACTGCCTTCCACCAATGAACAGCCACCACACACCCAGTAGCTCCGCCCACCTCCCTCTACTTGATCCTCGAATTTTGTATAAATATAATGCTTTGTCCCTATTCTAATCATTACCTCTCCATTCCCTGAAGATGCAAGATGTTTACTTGTGAAACGTTGGATCCACCATGAATTTTGCTAACCTTTTGTACCTCATCTCTCAACCCCAGAGGAAAATTGTTAGAACTATTGAAAGCTGTAACAATAAAATCCTGAATGCTGAAACTGCTATTGCTTTTAACCTCGTCTGTTTAAAAGAGAATATATATTCTGACATACGGAGCCCTGTATGTTAATTTAAGAGTTAGAATTAGAGTTAAAGGAGTGTCAAACTACCCAAGCGGCGAAGCAGACTAGCGAGCGAACTAGCGAGTGGGGAAACCAGCTCGCCCGCATACCAGCAAACAAGCCTTCACACCTGCGTGCGTCATAGGGGACCCTGCAAACTACTTCGATGACCCGACGCTATGACGTATGATCGACGCCAGGAGCTGTGATTGGACCAGGTACCTGCTATGCAACTAGAGGAGCTATGATAGGGGCGTGCACCATCACTCGCCTCCTGATTCGTTCCTACACCATCATTGTTTAGTATATAAGACCCGAGTTGTGGGCATTCAAATCAGTCTCATTTGGAGTTGGGGAAGGTGAACTTGCAGCTGGAGGAAGACGGGGTGAAGTATTATAATGGGATTGTGACTGTCAGTCAGATTATATAAGTGTGTGTTAAGTGTGTTCGGTGTAAACACTTACGTTATGTTGGTTAGTGAGATATGTGATTGGGAATTAACGTTAATGCTACTATTTATGTACTTAACTATTTGATTGGGAATTAACGTTAACGCTACTATTATGTGCTTAACTATTTGATTGCGAATTAACGTTAACGCTACTATTTATGTACTTAACTATTTGATTGGGAATTAACGTTAACGCTATTATTATGTACTTAACTATTTTAGTTGACTAATTTGTGGACTAAAGCAACTCTTTAAGTAATTGGGTTATGATGAAAGTAATACTATTGTTTTATATTAATACTTACGAGTTCTTTCATTTTCTTTTAATTAAGCTTACATTGCTTAACGGTGCTTAGTACGTGATGCTATTGTCTCATATTAGTAATATCGCCTTAGATTAACATGGCTGTGTTAATATTACTTCTAGTGATTTCCTAAGCTGAAGAAAATTCTTTTAGCTTCAAAATATTATTTTTGCTTTTCCTAATATTTGAGTGAGACCTGAATCGAATCTATGAAGCGATCCTGTAACTTAATTTACTCATAATCAAACCTCAATGTTTCGTGGTTAAGAAATACATTTAACTAATTATTAAATATATATCTAACTTTTTATGTGACTTTGATATAAATCCTGATGATAATAATAATATAATACTGTTAACGTAAGACAAGAACCAAGAATAATTACATTACATATAAATAAAAGGACATATAAGAAAACTATTTATTCATTTCAAAAAGGGTAAGAGACAGAAATATTCTTAATATTCTTTAATATTTATCTTAAGACTTTTTATAGAATTAATAGTCCTTCTTTAGATATAACTTCTTCGGTTCATAACCATAGCCTACTAAGCTTCGGTTAAATAATAATTCTTTATAAATACTACATGACTTTAATTAGTTTCAGTATTTTTCATAATTAAAGAGTATCAGTCAATAAAGAATACTAAGTCCTAAGATCCGAAAGGAAAGGAAGCAACAACAGGAAATAATTTTATTAGATTTTACTTTTGTTTTGCCTTCAGCTGACTGATACCTTAATATATATCTCTGTGCTATCTAGATTCATCAAGTTAACCACTTGAGGATCAAGATACATAACAGAAGAGTGGCGACCTCGCCAGGATTCGTTTCATACAGTTTCATTAACGTTTCACTACTTAAAAATCAAATATTTATCATGCCTCAACTAATTAATGACGAAGATGCTCGAGTTTTCATAGAATCAGAACCCACAGCCCCTGATATTGACTGTCTGTCAAAATCCGAACTGAAAGTGCTTGCCTTACATCTCCAATTAACCCTCTCACATCCTGACGCTATTTTTGAGCCTATTAGGGATACTTTAAAGCCTTTGTTACCGTAATGGGTATCTATAAACCTTTAGTTTGTTTACTTCAACCTCTGCAGTTGTCTTTGAGTTAGCTGTGGGCAGAAAACTAATTTTGGAGAGGTATTTATAACCGTGATAGTAATCTATTTCTTATTGCTAATCTGGCAACCTCTGCGTCTTATGGTCGTGAGAGGGTTAACTGTCTCACACATGTCTAAAGTAGAGGTGGCTCAGACCATAAAAACCCACTTGTTCCCTGTAGAAGGCGAGGAGGGAGACGGAGCAGTTGGTGGGATCCCGAGTAAACCTAGCCAACTTGATATACAATTGCCACCTGGTTTGACCGGTGATCAAATATTCGAACTAGAACAAGCCAAACTAAAAATAGAACTAGCCAGAATAAATACCGAACAAGCCAACGCAAGTATAGAACTAGCCAGAATAAATGCCAGTGCAACGACCGAACAATGTGAATATCAATATCGTACGGCTCAACTAAATGTCAATACAAATGCTCCCGTAATTGCTCCCCCTCTGGGATTAATTATGACCAGTGTCATTCCACCTTTCATTGAGGATAATGTGCAGGATTTCTTTGTTTTGTTTGAGGAAGTTGCTGGAGGTATGAAGTGGACAAGAGATCAATGGACTTTTATGTTACAAACAGTTTTGACAGGGCAGGCTCGAGCCACGTATTTGTCAGAAGTAGCAGAGGTTAGGCAGGATTATGACAATCTCAAAGAAGCTATCCTAAAAACCTATCAATTGCAGCCTGAGGCTTACAGGCAATCTTTCCGTAAAAACCAGAAGAAAGTAGAAGAAACCCATAAGGTATTTGCCAGGACCATGACTAAAAATTTCAATCATTGGGTCAAGAGTAAGAAAGTCACAAGCTACAACGATCTGAAGGAGTTGGTCCTGTTAGAAAATTTCCTATGGAAAATTGATTCTTCTGTATCCTATCATTTAAAGGGGAAAAAGGTAGATTGTCTTGCCGACGCCGCTGACATGGCTGACACATACGTGCTCAACAACAAATTTCGTGGAAAGAAGCCCTACGATAATTCTAGTTCTAATTATAAGTATCCTAATCACAAATCTGACAGACCCAGTCACAAGCCTATAACGTTTTCCCCAGCTAGCCAAAATAGAATTGTTCCCCCAACTAAAAATGAGACTCAGGGCAATGGTAACAGAGGTGGGCCCCAAAGTAATAGTAATGCTCAAAGAGGGAACATTCCCGTATCCCCTAAAGTATGTACTTTTTGTGGCATGAGAGGCCACCTAGCTTATCAGTGCTGGGCCAAGGAGAGAACCGAGAGATCGGGGCAGACAGTTGCCGCCGTATATCAAATTCCATATGTGCCTTTAATGCAGGACTCCCGACAGAAGGAGTACCTAGCACCAAAAGTTCCTTTAATGCAGGACTCCCGACAGAAGGAGTACCTAGCACCAAAAGTTCCTTTAATGCAGGACTCCCGACAGAAGGAGTACCTAGCAGCTAACGTAAATCATCTAGACAGGGGTGTAGTAGCGTGTGTGGTGCAACCCACTAGGGTTAAGCCAATAATAATTTCACCATCAGTGCAGGACAGTTACCGTCCCTTTATTTCATCTGGCAACGTGAGATTAAATGGTTGTATGCATGAGGTAAAAATTCTGAGAGACACAGGTTCTACTAGCACCCTCATGGTGAATCCTTACACTGAGTGCCCACCTGGCGAACCAGTTGTAATGAGAGGTGCTGGAGGCCAATTTTATGCACACTTGGTAAAAGGCGAAATTGAATGTGAGTTACTACAGGGTGAGGCCACCATAGCTTTGTGTAGGTCCCAAGATATCCCTGTGCCCGGGGTAACACTCCTTTTGGGGAATGATGTAGCAGGTGAGAAGGTCCGACCAGACCCCATTTTGTCACTTTCCCCTGTTAACGAGCCACTAACCGGTGAGCTTGAAAAGGAGATGCCAACAGTTTTCCCTGTGTGTGCTGTCACACGTTCAATGTCTCAAGTAGCAGTTCCCTCAGACAGAAATGTACCGAATGTAAGAGTTGATGAAAGGGATGATGAGAGTGTGAATGACACTCCAACTGTGCCTGATGATGTGACTGAGGTGGATTTATCTGACACCTTTATGGCTCATCTTGACCCTAACGATGACCATGAAACCCCTCCAAATTGTCCTAGTGGCCTGGTAGAGCTACAGAGAGATGATAGTGAATGCAAGGAGTTAGCTGCCAGGTCCATGAGTGAAGAGGAATGTGAGAAGGAGGGTGGTGAATGTTTCTACCTCAAAGGAGGAGTATTGTGGCGTAGATGGAGACAGCCACACAGACCAATCGATGACGGGGCTTGGGACGTCCATCAAGTAGTAGTCTCCAAACCTTGTCGTAGAGATATCATGGAAATGGCACATTGTATACCATTGGCAGGACACCTAGGTGTGAGAAAAACTCTAGACAGAATCAGAGCCCACTTTTACTGGCCAGGAATGCGTGCAGATGTAGTGGAGTTTTGTAGAGTGTGTCACACTTGCCAGATGACAGGAAAACCCAATCAGAAGGTGCCTGTACATCCTCTGGTGCCCTTGCCCGTTTTCGAGAATCCTTTTACTCGGGTGGTAGTGGACATTGTAGGCCCATTGCCTAAGACTTCCCAAGGTAACATTTATTTATTAACTATGGACATGGCAACTCGCTACCCAGAGGCTATACCCTTAAGGACTACCTCTGCTCCAACTGTCATCAAGGAACTGTTCAAATTCTTCACCAGAATGGGTTTCCCCCATGAGGTGCAAAGTGATCAAGGAACTGATTTTACCTCTAACATTTTTCAGCAGTCCCTGAAGGAGTTGGGTATCGAGCATGTTAAGTCTAGCACCTACCACCCAGAGAATCAAGGGGTTCTCGAACGATATCATCAGACATTAAAAGGAATGTTACGTAAGTATTGCACAGA
Organism: Paralithodes platypus; assembly: GCA_032716605.1. Lineage (NCBI taxonomy): Eukaryota > Metazoa > Arthropoda > Malacostraca > Decapoda > Lithodidae > Paralithodes > Paralithodes platypus. The sequence continues at coordinate 49,581,421 of CM064485.1, forward strand.
GACCGGAGTTGAGTGGGATAAGGGGGTACCTTTTCTTTTATTTGCTACTCGTGAGGTTCCAACTGAATCCCTGGGTTTTTCCCCTAATGAGCTAGTTTTCGGTCACCAGGTAAGAGGTCCTTTGCAACTATTGCAGGATAGCCTAGTTGGCCAGGAGGGGAACCAAAACCTCCTCAAGTATGTTTCAGATTTCAAAACCCGGCTGAGATCCTCATGTGAGTTTTCCGCTCAAAACTTGACAGTGGCTAAAAGCTCCATGAAGAACTGGTATGACAGAAAAGTCCGTGAGAGGGAGTTTCAGCCCGGTGATGAGGTTTTGGTCCTGCTCCCCCTTTTTGGCCAACCTTTATCTGCCAAGTTCAGGGGCCCATATAAGATCATTCGGAGGGTGAGCATTACCGATTATCTAGTAACTACCCCAGACAGGAGAAAGCCCACGCAAGTATTCCATATAAATATGTTGAAACCCTACCATAGGTCCCCTGATTCCTCTCCTCCAGATTCTCCCACTGTGGCAGTGAATGTCAGGATCTGTGGACAGCCTGGTGCGGACAAAGTCTTCAGTTCTCTTACTGACCCGCAACAGACTGTTCCAGAGCCTGAAGGTATCCATGCAGACTTTGACTTGTCATGTAGCCTATCCAACTTTCAGTATAATTCAGTAGCTTGGGGGGAATTACCATCTAAACTATGTCATCCTCCCTCTGATCAAGCGAACCAACTAATCTCTGTTTTATCTCAGTCTCCCAGTGTGTTCCGTCCACTTCCAGGGCTCACTTCTTTGTGCTTGCACGACATCGACGTAGGGGATGCAACTCCCATTAAACTATCCCCCTACCGTGTCTCACCACATCGCAGGAGTATACTGCAGGTCGAGCTTGACTACATGTTGTCAAACAAGCTGATCAAAAGGGCCTTAAGCCAGTGGAGTAGTCCGGTCATACTTGTGCCAAAGCCAGACGGGAGCCATATGGTATGTATGGACAATAGGCAAGTTAATGCTGTCACAAAGAACGATACCTACCCACTGCCACGGATCAAAGATTGCATTTACCAGGTTGGCCTCATACAGCAGTAAGTTTAACTTAATGAGAGGATTTTGGCAATTAGCTCTCCCTTGTAGCGAGGTAAATATCATGCTTTAGTAGTGCGCTGTCAAGCCTTCAGCTGTGAGATGCCTTGCAGTTCGAATAACGCTCCAGCTACGTTCCGGCTATGTTCTGATGTGGTACCTGGAGACGTTGCCTACTTTGGGTGATATCCTTATTATATCCTCATTATAATCTTGCTGTTGCCAATCTGGTGGTGAATCTATTTATGTATTATGTTTAATATTATGTACTATACTCCTTAAACTCTTTTCTAGGGGGGAGGTCTGACATACGGAGCCCTGTATGTTAATTTAAGAGTTCGAATTAGAGTTGAAGGAGTGTCAAACTACCCAAGCGGCGAAGCAGACAAACGAGCGAACTAGCGAGTGGGAAACCAGCTCGCCCGCATACCAGCAAACAAGCCTTCACACCTGCGTCATAGGGGACCCTGCAAACTACTTCGATGACCCGACGCTATGACGTATGATCGACGCCAGGAGCTGTGATTGAACCAGGCACCTGCTATGCAACTAGAGGAGCTATGATAGGGGCGCGCACCATCACTCGCCTCCTGATTCGTTCCTACACCATCATTGTTTAGTATATAAGACCCGAGTTGTGGGCATTCAAATCAGTCTCATTTGGAGTTGGGGAAGGTGAACTTGCAGCTGGAGGAAGACGGGGTGAAGTATTATAATGGGATTGTGACTGTCAGTCAGATTATATAAGTGTGTGTTAAGTGTGTTCGGTGTAAACACTTACGTTATGTTGGTTAGTGAGATATGTGATTGGGAATTAACGTTAACGCTACTATTATGTGCTTAACTATTTGATTGCGAATTAACGTTAACGCTACTATTTATGTACTTAACTATTTGATTGGGAATTAACGTTAACGCTACTATTATGTGCTTAACTATTTGATTGCGAATTAACGTTAACGCTACTATTTATGTACTTAACTATTTGATTGGGAATTAATGTTAACGCTATTATTATGTACTTAACTATTTGATTGGGAATTAACGTTAACGCTACTATTTATGTACTTAACTATTTGATTGGGAATTAACGTTAACGCTATTATTATGTACTTAACTATTTTAGTTGACTAATGTGGACTAAAGCAACTCTTTAAGTAATTGGGTTATGATGAAAGTAATACTATTGTTTTATATTAATACTTAAGAGTTCTTTCATTTTCTTTTAATTAAGCTTACATTGCTTAACGGTGCTTAGTACGGTGATGCTATTGTCTCATATTAGTAATATCGCCTTAGACTAACATGGCTGTGTTAATATTACTTCTAGTGATTTCCTAAGCTGAAGAAAATTCTTTTAGCTTCAAAATATTATTTTTGCTTTTCCTATTATTTGAGTGAGACCTGAATCGAATCTATGAAGCGATCCTGTAACTTAATTTACTCATAATCAAACCTCAATGTTACGTGGTTAAGAAATACATTTAACTAATTATTAAATATATATCTAACTTTTTATGTGACTTTGATATTACTCCTGATGATAATAATAATATAATACTGTTAACGTAAGACAAGAACCAAGAATAATTACATTAAATATAAATAAAAGGACATATAAGAAAACTATCTATTCATTTCAAAAAGGGTAAGAGACAGAAATATTCTTACTTTAATATTTATCTTTCAAGACTTTTTATAGAATTAATAGTCCTTCTTTAGATATAACTTCTTCGGTTCATAACCATAGCCTACTAAGCTTCGGTTAAATAATAATTCTTTATAAATACTACAAGACTTTAATTAGTTTCAGTATTTTTCATAATTAAAGAGTATCAGTCAATAAAGAATACTAAGTCCTAAGATCCGAAAGGAAAGGAAGCAACAACAGGACATAATTTTATTAGATTTTACTTTTGTTTTGCCTTCAGCTGACTGATACCTTAATATATATCTCTGTGCTATCTAGATTCATCAAGTTAACCACTTGAGGATCAAGATACGTAACAATATATATATATATATATATATATATATATATATATTCTGACATACGGAGCCCTGTATGTTAATTTAAGTGTTAGAATTAGAGTTGAAGGAGCCAAACTACCCAAGCGGCGAAGCAAACTAGCGAGCGAACTAGCGAGTGGGCAAACCAGCTCGCCCCATACCAGCAAACTAGCCTTCACACCTGCGTGGGTCATAGGGGACCCTGCAAACTACCCCGATGACCGGACACGATGACGTATGTTCGACGCCAGGAGCTGTGATTGGACCATGCACCTGCTATGCAACTCGAGGAGCTATGATTGGAGCGGGCACCACCCCCCGCCTCCTGATTCGTTCCTACACCATCATTGTTTAGTATATAAGACCCGAGTTGTGGGCATTCAAATCAGTCTCATTTGGAGTTGGGGAAGGTGAACTTGCAGCTGGAGGAAGACGGGTGAAGTATTATAATGGGATTGTGACTGTCAGTCAGATTATATAAATGTGTGTTAAGTGTGTTCGGTGTAAACACTTACGTTATGTTGGTTAGTGAGATATGTGATTGGGAATTAACGTTAACGCTACTATTATGTACGTAACTATTTGATTGGGAATTAACGTTAACGCTACTTATGTACGTAACTATTTGATTGGGAATTAACGTTAACGCTACTATTATGTACTTAACTATTTGATTGCGAATTAACGTGAACGCTACTATTATGTGTTTAACTATTTGATTGCGAATTAACGTTAACGCTACTATTATGTGTTTAACTATTTGATTGCGAATTGACGTTAACGCTACTATTATGTGCTTAACTATTTGATTGGGAATTAACGTTAACGCTACTATTATGTGCTTAACTATTTTAGTTGACTAACTTGTGGACTAAAGCAACTCTTTAAGTAATTGGGTTATGATGAAAGTAATACTATTGTTTTATATTAATACTTAAGAGTTCTTTCATTTTCTTTTAATTAAGCTTTCATTGCTTAACGGTGCTTAGTACGGTGATGCTATTGTCTCGTATTAGTAATATCGCCTTAGACTAACATGGCTGTGTTAATATTACTTCTAGTGATTTCCTAAGCTGAAGAAAATTCTTTTAGCTTTAAAATATTATTTTTGCTTTTCATATTATTTGAGTGAGACCTGAATCGAATCTATGAAACGATCCTGTAACTTAATTTACTCATAATCAAACCTCAATGTTACGTGGTTAAGAAATACATTTAACTAATTATTAAATATATATCTAACTTTTTATGTGACTTTGATATTACTCCTGATGATAATAATAATATAATACTGTTAACGTAAGACAAGAACCAAGAATAATTATATTAAATATAAATAAAAGGACATATAAGAAAACTATCTTCATTTCAAAAAGGGTAAGAGACAGAAATATTCTTACTTTAATATTTATCTTTCAAGACTTTTTATAGAATTAATAGTCCTTCTTTAGATATAACTTATTCGGTTCATAACCATAGCCTACTAAGCTTCGGTTAAATAATAATTCTTTATAAATACTACAGGACTTTAATTAGTTTCAGTATTTTTCATAATTAAAGAGTATCAGTCAATAAAGGATACTAAGTCCGAAGATCCAAAAGGAAAGGAAGCAACAACAGGAAATAATTTTATTAGATTTCACTTGTTTTGCCTTCAGCTGACTGATACCTTAATATATATCTCTGTGCTATCTAGATTCATCAAGTTAACCACTTGAGGATCAAGATACGTAACAATATATATATATATGAAACTTACTGATGGGTTTTAATGAAATTAAGCAAAATAATACAGAAATGTTGCCAGAAAAATGTTGATCATAGAATGTTGCCTATAAAAGCTCTCGTGTGATACCGGCTTCATAATAATTAGTTTGTCGTAAGTTACAATGCTCACTTATGACTGTGTTGATTATTACAACCGCTAGAATTAATATGCCAGAAGTTAGGATACACCAACCAAAGTGAGTTAAGGGAGCCCACCTCGCTCTTTTGTTATCTTGCTCTCCCTTTCTCTTTGGCTAGTATCCATTCGGCCACATTCAGCCTACTGTTTAAAGACGTTTACTCCCATCCAGGTGTCAATATTTTCCTGGCGAGTGGTAGCGAGCCAGCATATATATATTTTTGTTTTGACAGCAAGCTAAATTTGTAAATTTTTTCGATAGAAAAATGTCTCCGGCGAAGCTGGATGTCTCCATACAATGCTGGCTCGCTATCGCTCGCCAGGAAGAAATCGACACCTGGCTGGGGATAAACGTCTTAAAAGAGTTAGCTGAATGGGGCCGAATGGATACAAGCCAGGGAAAGAGAGAAAAGAGAGAATGATAAAACAAGCCGGTGACCCCCCTTAACTCCTTCTCTACTGGCGAATTCCGTTTTGCTTTTTAATGGCTACTATTAGACGATTATATTCAGTTTAAAAAGGGCCTCCAGCAATAACAGGCTTCGAACTATCTCACTTAACCCTTTTTTACCACTACAGATCCTTCTTAAACTGCACAAAATCGTCTAAATGTAGCCAGAATATAGTACAAGAAGACGTCACCGGTACAGGTACAGTAAGGTTTAACCCTTTCTGTACCGGCGACGTCCTTTTATGATGTTATTACTATATTTAGACTATTTTCAGCAGCTTAAGAAGGATCTGTGGTAGTAAAAAGGGTTAAGTGTGATAGTTCGAAGCCTGTTAATTGCTGGAGACCCGTTTTACACTGAATAAAATCGTCTAATAGTAGCCAGAATAAAGTTAAAAGGACGTCGCGGTACAGAAGGGGTTAAGTTACCACACACGTTTAGAGTATTCATGTTGTGTTGTGGGCCGGATGCTGAGAACTTACACCACCATGATTTATATCCCTCTCAGTCACATCAGTAAGGGGCTACGGTTTATATATTTGGTGGTGTAATGGTTAAGATGCTTATGTTCTGGGTGTGGTGTCCCGAGTTGGAATCCCGGGAGGGCCATATGCTTTCATTAGTTTATTAAAGTACATTGGGGTTTGTATTTGATATTAATGTTAAAGAACGGGATGTTACTTATATTAATTAATTTATTGGTGTATTTATTATTGTTTTAGTTCCTCCCTAGACCTCCATCAAGCTTAAAAAACGCTCCCCCACTGTTCCCCATGACATAGTTGATCTCCACCAAGTGGGTAAGAAGAGGAGGAGGATGACCCAAACCCCATGGCATTCCTCAAAATTCCACCAGGCCATCGTAGGGGTCAGAAGAGACCCCAAGATCCCCCTTCTAGAACAATTTTTAATTTTTTCGGTTGCAAAATATCCCGGCCGTAGGCCGGTTCCTCCTAAACTACAGGTTCGCTTTCGCTCGCCAGTACAAAAATAGACATCTAATCTGCACGAAGTCATAATATTGAGTCATTGACAGAGAAAGTGGGCGAAAGGACTTAAAATCGCCTAACTAATGGGCCGAACGTCTTGTAATTTAAAAAAAAACTAATTGGGCTATGCATGAGGGAGAAGGGGGGCCAGAAGAAAAAATCCCCCCCCCCCTTATAACCCCAATGGCCTAGTAAATAACGCAGTACTGCCTTCCCTTTGATCATTAACCCTTGCAGTACCGGCGACGTATTTTGGTTTTTATTTCAGCGGCATTTAGACTATTTTGTGAAGCTTAGGAAGGATATACATGGTAGCTAGAAGGATTAATAGAAACCGTCTGTAATCTTTGAAACGGATAGACGTCCTTCCTAAGCTGCATAAAACCGTCTAATAGTTGCCAGAATATAATGAAAAGGATGTCGCCGGTACAAAATGGGTATAGAAAGAAGTGTGTTCAAGGAATATTATTATATTCAGTATATTGTACCGAGACTGCCAGACTATAATAGCTACGGGAGGGTCAGTGGGTACGACGTGTGTTGTTACTGTTGTGGTGTTGGGTATATTGTACCGAGACTGCCAGACTAGTTACGGGAGGGTCAGTGGGTACGACGTGTGTTGTGGTGTTGGGTATATTGGACCGAGACAGCCAGACTAGTTACGAGAGGGTCAGTGGGTACGACGTGTGTTGTGGTGTTGGGTATATTGTACCGAGACTGCCAGACTAGCTACGGGAGGGTCAGTGGGTACGACGTGTGTTGTGATGTTGGGTATATTGGACCGAGACTGCCAGAGTAGCTACGGGAGGGTCAGTGGGTACGACCTGTGTTGTGGTGTTGGGTATATTGGACCGAGACTGCCAGACTAGCTACGGGAGGGTCAGTGGGTACGACGTGTGTTGTGGTGTTGGGTATATTGTACCGAGACTGCCAGACTAGCTACAGGAGAGTCAGTGGGTACGACCTGTGTTGTGGTGTTGGGTATATTGTACCGAGACTGCCAGACTAGCTACGGGAGGGTCAGTGGGTACGACGTGTGTTGTGGTGTTGGGTGTATTGGACCGAGACTGCCAGACTAGCTACGGGAGTGTCAGTGGGTACGACGTGTGTTGTGGTGTTGGGTATATTGGACCGAGACTGCCAGACTAGCTACGGGAGTGTCAGTGGGTACGACGTGTGTTGTGGTGTTGGGTATATTGGACCGAGACTGCCAGACTAGCTACGGGAGTGTCAGTGGGTACGACGTGTGTTGTGGTGTTGGGTGTATTGGACCGAGACTGCTAGACTAGCTACGTGTTATTGATTGCCAGACTGTTTCGTCTTTCATAATACGCAATATTTAATGCATTGTATCCAATCTTTGCCTAGTTAATTTCATAGATGAAGTGAATTTAATTGAATTATGGACACGTATGTACTGCTACTTATGTTTTTATGTAAGGGGACTTAGGGCTTATTTATTTGTTTATTTATTTTTGTTTTAGTTTCCTCCCTAAACCTCTATTAAACTTTAAATAACATCCCCAAGAACCCCCTTCCAAATAAATGTGTACATTTTTCAGTAGAAAAATATTCCGGTTCCTTCAATATTACAGGCTCGCCAGGGGAAAAAAAACCCCAAAACCATCTAAATGGCCCGAAACGTCTTAAAATTGACAGAAAAAGGGTGATAGGTCAAACTAATGGAGTAAACTTCTTAAAATATCACAACTAATGCGGTTAAACATGAGGGAGAAGGAGGTTCAGATTCCCCCCCCCCCCCCCTTTAAGAGCAAACCACCTCGTCAAGACCAGTCGAGCCCTTGTTGTTCTTATTCTTTGTATATAGCATGTCACGTGCTCTGGAGCCGCCCTTAGCAGCTAGTGTGTTATAGCTTCCGTGTATACGTCATATCCAGTGGTATAGCTGTGGTAGTGGTAGTAGTGGTGGTTGTGGTAGAGGTGGTGGTAGTTGTGATAGCAGTAGTAGTTGTTGTGTATTGGGTCATGTCCGGGATTAGGTACGGTGGCGCTAATAAGTCATGTCCCAGCTGACATTACGTTTGGCTTGCTCCGTGCTGTAGTAATGTCTGTCAGATGTTGAATAGGGTGGATAAGTGTAGGAACATGTTTGTATATGTCACTCGATATGAAGAAATGAAACTTAGATATTGGTGATACCAATTATTGGTCAAATCATACTTGGTGCCGAGACATATCACTTATTAGCGCAACTGTACGTCTATATAGGACTATAGTTAGCGCCAGCGAAATTGACCATAATCTTGACCCCTTAACACTTCTTACAACTTGAAAGCAATCGGGCTGACGTTTCTATCATTTGGGAAGAGTCCACCAGGAAATAGGTGTGGATATTTACAGACAGTTTGCTCTAGACCCTTTTCAGTTACAGAGAGGTCAAGTTCGTTGGCGCTACCTATAGTACTCTACAGTAGTGGTAGATATAGTAGTGATAGTGGTAGTTATTGTGGTGGCAGTTGTAGTTGTTGCATCACTCCACGTCCTGGGTTAGGTACGTATGTGTATATATGGCTGGTAACGTTCAGTAGTGGCAGCAGCAGTTATTGTGGTAGTGGTAGTTCTAGTGGTAGTTATTGTGGTAGTAGTGATAGTGGTAGTTATTGTGGTGGTGGTTGCGTTTTTGTTTTGTAGTTAGGCTGTATATATGACTGGTAACGTGCAGGATACCACTTAAGATCAATTGTGCCAGATTATTCACAAAGATATTTAATATATACTGTATATATATATTTGTTTTCAAGGAATATAGTGTTTTATTGTTGTTTATCATTGAGCGAATGGAGGATTTGCATTAGCTTACCCATAACGACCGTGGGATACAATAATAAGTTGAGGGGGGATTTGCCCACCTCACCCCCCATGACTTATTGTTATCATATTATATATTGCCATCAAGGGGTAAATAACAGCTGGCCGTGGGTCATGGTTAAGTTTATTTCGGAATATACGTCCAATTAGTTGGGAACATTACCGCGAGCCGCCAACACAACCCTTACCAAGGAAATCCGACAAAATTGCCTTTGTTTATGCACGACCGGGACTCGGGTTATATTTAGGACATATAATTGTTTTGTTTAAGTTGTAATAATCGCAAATCCTCCATGGGGACAATATTGAGAACATTATTGCGAGTCTATACGTACCTATTGTCCCTAATAAATTGTTTCTAATAGTGAGGTACTCATCGTCTTAAGTTTAACCACGTTTAGTAGTAGTAGTAGTGGTGTTATTGTGGTAGTGGTAGTTATTGTGGTACTAGTGGTAGTTTTTATGGTGCTTGTGGTAGGTGTTGTATTGTCACGTCCTGAGTTAGGCTCTATATATGACTGGCAACGTTCAGTAGTAGCAGTGGTGGTAGTAGTTATTATGATGGTAGTGGTAGTAGTGATTGCTATAGTGGTAGTTGTTGCAGTACGCCACGTCCTGGTTTAGTGTATATATATAATTATATAACTGGTAACGTTCAGTGTCAGTAGTAGTGGTAGTTATTAGGATGGTAGTGGTAGAAGTGGTAGTTATTATGATGGTAGTGGTAGTTATTATAGTAGTAGTGGTAGTTATTATTATGGTATTAGTGAGTTATTATGATGGTAGGAGTAGTAGTTATTATGATGGTAGGGGTAGTTATTGTAGTAGTAGTGGTAGTTATTATGATGGTAGTGGTAGTTATTATGATGGTAGTGGTAGTTATTATTATGGTAGTAGTGAGTTATTATGATGGTAGGAGTAGTAGTTATTATGATGGTAGGGGTAGTTATTGTAGTAGTAGTGGTAGTTATTATGATGGTAGTTATTGTAGTAGTAGTTGTTGCATCTCGTCACGTCCTGGGTTAGTGTACAGTATATATAACTGGTAACGTTCAGTGTCAGGAAACACTTGTGGCCCAGCTGTTGCCAGGGAATCTCCTCTCTCTTCCTCTCTTACTGAACCTACAACTGGGTAAGTATGTTTTAGACGTCACTTAAAGGCAAAGTAGTTGTTCGTTATATTAATCCCTCTCACTCTCTTTTTTATCTCTCTCTTTTTTTTTTTTTTCTTATTATCTTTCTATCTCTTGCTGTCTGTATGTTTCTGTATCTCTCTCTCTCTCTCTCTCTCTCTCTCTCTCAAACTAAATATATGTATGTAATTATGTATGTATTTATTTATGTATGTATCTGTGTTTATTTATTTATGTATTTGTATATTTTGAAAAAGAAAAGATCAGATTATTATTATTTTTTATTAGTAGGCCTATATATATTTATTTAATGAGAGAGAGAGAGAGAATAGTATTATTTTGGCGTAGACTGAAACCCCCGGGACACAGGAACAAATAAGATAAGAGTTCCTAGAAACAGTGTATAAGATAGTTGTTATAATTATCACCTACCGGTACCAGTCTATATATAGTGTTTACCGAGGATACCGTTCCTAAGACGGAATTTAAGGGGAGATGGGTCGTCTTTCTGGTCCCCCTTCTTCCTCATGTTTAGCCCCATTAGTTTGCAGATTTTATGACGTTCGCCCCTTAGTGTTTTCGATTATACAACCTTTTGTCCCATTTCTATATCAATATCAAGACCTTTCGTGCTATTTAAGTGTTGATTTTTTCCTGGCGAGCGATAGCGAGCCTGTAATTTTAAGAAGAATCGGCCTTCGGCCGGTATGATTTTCTATCGAAAAATGTACTAATTTATCTTGAAAGGGGTCTAAGGAGTGTTTTGTTTAAGCTTGATGAACGTCTACCAAGGAAACTAAAAATGTAATGAATATATAAATCTATAGACTCCCAAAATAACCACTGTCTCCTTTAATGCCATTAATAGAACTCATTGAACTTTATTATACCCATACATTTTAGTGCGTACCATTTTGAAATATAAGTGTCTGTTATAGTGATTTATTCCACCAACTGATGGTAAATTGCCATGTGTTCGTCTTGCTTACTATTGCGACGATTTTGTTGCGAAATATTCCGTTCATTATCAAAACTTGGCAAAAATATGACTCCGAGACATGATGAAGGTTTTGAGGGATAAGCCTTTACAACGGCACCTCGTATTTACATTCTACTTTCATACTGTAGTAGTTTCTTCTTCTTCTATTAATTATCGAGATAAATCAGCTGCCAACTTAGCTGCAAACAAACCAACTATATTATTTATGTAGGTAATTTAGAACACTTAGACAAAGGCGAAAGTTTTCAGCATTTTACGGCCATTAAGGGGATATGGTTCACTTTTTGGGCGATTTTTGCATGTATTCATTATTTTTCTAGTTTCCTTCCTAGACTTCCATCAAATTCAAAAAAACATCCATTAGATACCCCTTCTAGATTAATTTGTAAATTTTTCGGTAGAAAAATGTCCTGGCCGAAGGCCGTTTCTTCCAACATTACAGGCTCACTATCGTTCGCCAGGGAAAATATCTACACCTAAATAGCACGAAAGATCTAAATATTGGCGAAGAAATGGGGCGAAAGGTCTTAAAATCTTCTAACTAATGGGGCAAACATATTAACATCTGAAAACTAATGGAGCTAAACATGAGGGAGAAAGTGGTCCAGAAAACCGGCCCACCCCCCCCTTAAGGGGGGATGTTTAAATCCAGTTGTTACAAACATTTTATGAATGGAGGATGCCTTTAGGCACATGGACCTTTTTTGTTTTATCTGTTTTCCTTCCTCCGTTCATTGTCTCTTAAAAAAAAAAAAAAAAAAAAAAAAAAAAGGGGAGATTTCCACTTTAGGGATTTTTTCTTGACCCCTTTCTCCTTCATGTTTAGCCCCATTAGTTTTCAAATGTTATTACGTTCGCCTCATTTCTTTGTCATATTCGGACTTTTTGTGTCATTCAGGTGTCGATTCTTTCCTGGCGAGCGATAGCGAGCCTATAATTTAAGAGGAATCGGCCTTTGGCCGGAACAGTTTTTTATCGAAAAATTTACAAATATATCTTAAAGGCGGGTCTTGTTTTATGTTTTTTTTTCTTGTTTTTTCTAAAGCTTGATGGAGGTCTAGGGAGGAAACGAAAATAATATATATAAACATATTATTATAATTTAACTTAATAATTTCACTCCCAACACCAAACCTCTTCCAATGAAATTCTATGAATACATGTGATCCACCGGAATTCGATCCTGGGCTGCCACACACAGATCTTAAACATTTTAACCATTACACCATCAAGACAATGAGGAAACAAAGCCGCCCATCCCTCTTTCTAACTATTTTGATTTTTTTTTTTTTTATAGAACTTGCTTTACAATAGATAGTATATATATTTGTAGTTTATGTATTATGTTCTCTCCACTAACCAACTTAACATACATTTGTTTCCACAGACATACTTCCATTAATATAAATAGGTGAGGTCCACGAATGTTAAAGTGGGCTGGAGACTATGGTATCCGAGTGTACATTTGGTTTCTGTGACTTGTAAATCTTGTGTTTATTTGTCTAGGCGCTTTGTGCTTCTGTGGGCTACCTTGGTCATATGGGACACATGGCTAACATATAAAGTACTTGAATGTACACACATATGTACATTAGCACACAAAAACACTCACTAGAATACACACACAAGAACACACACACACACACACTCGAACACAGACATTAGAACACACACACTAGAACACATACATTAGAACACACACACACTGGAACACACACATGTGCATTAGCACACTCGAACACACACACACACACACACACACACTAGAACACACACACACTAGAACACACACACACTAGAACACACACACTAGAGCACACACACACTAGAAGACATACACTAGAACACACACACACTAGAACACACACACTAGAGCACACACACACTAGAAGACATACACTAGAACACACACACTAGAACACATGCACCAGAACACACACCAGATTGTAGACACCAATCGAGCAGGGCAATACCCAGGGCAGGCCACATAGGCGTGTGATAAGGAGTTTCTGGAATTCCTGTTTCATTTATCTGGCTTGTTTCATTGTTTCTGTTTGTGTCTTACCTACATAGAGAGTAATCCAGCTAGCTCTAACAAACACCTCATCCTCTTATTCATTTTGCTACACTATAGAAGTACACCACATTTTTTTTCCGATAAACCAAAAAGAAGAAAATATAATCCGATAAAATACCAACTATCACTTTCAACATGGAGGAATGGGGGGGGGGGGGGCGGCACTTGTTATAGGCAGTTTTGCCTTTTGTCTCCTGCAAGCACCTAAAAAAAGAAAGAAAAAACACAGAATAACACACATTATCACGTGCACTATAACACAAACACGCAATAACACACACATATACACACACAATAGCACACGCACTAACACATACACACACACACACTATAGCATACACACATACACACTAGAAAACATACATACGTACACACACACTAGAACACATACACACACACACTATAGCACACACACATACACACTAGAAAACATACATACACACACACACACACTAGAACACATACACACACACACACTATAACACACACACATACACACTAGAAAACATACATACATACACACACACACACACTAGACCACATACACACACACTCACACACACTATAGCACACACACATACACACTAGAAAACATACATTCACACACACGCTAGAACACATACACACACACACACACACATAAACACTAGAAAACATACATACATACACACACACACACTAGAACACACCCACTAGAATGCATGTACTAGAACTCGCACACCGTAGCAATAACACACACACACCACAACAACACACACACACACCACAACAACACACACACACACACCACAACAACAACACACACACACACATACCACAACAACACACACACACACCACAACAACACACACACACACACACCACAACAACATACACACACACCACAACAACACACACACACACACCACAACTACACACACACCACAACAACACACACACACACACCACAACACACACACACCACAACAAGACACACACACACACACACCACAACAACACACACACACCACAACAAGACACACACACACACACACCACAACAACACACACTACAGCAACACACACACACCACAACAACACACACACACACCACAACAACACACACACACACACACACCACAACTACACACACACACCACAACAACACACACACACACACCACAACAACACACATACACACCACAACAACACACACACACACCACAACAACACACACACCACAACAATACACACACACACACACCACAACAACACACACACACCACAACAACAACACACACACACCACAACACACACACAACAACAACACACACACACACACACCACAACAACACACACCGCAACAACAACACACCGCAACAACAACACACCGCAACAACAACACACCGCAACAACAACACACACCGCAACAACAACACACACACCGCAACAACACACACCACAACAACACACACACACCACAACAACACACACACACCACAACAACACACACACACACCACAACAACACACACACACACCACAACAACACACACACCACAACAACACACACACACACCACACACACACACCACACACACACCACAACAACACACACACACACACACCACAAAAACACACACACCACAACAACACACACACCACAACAACACACACACACCACAACAACACACACACACACACCACAACAACACACACACACCACAACAACACACACACACACCACAACAACACACACACACCACAATAACACACACACACCCACACACCACAACACACACACACCACAACAACACACACACCACAACAACACACACACACACACACAGACTAAAACATTTCAACACACGCGCACCCCCCTCCCCCCCAACCCCGTACACGGATTCATATCCACGTGCCCACCCCGATAATTCTCTCTCTCTCTCTCTCAAGTTGTACTTAATGGGATGTTGCATTCATAGCACATGAAATTGCATCATGAAGTTATTTAGCCCCGTAATGTACAATATATGTGTACCGTATGTTTGTATAAAGGCAGATATTTGTACATAACACCTCTGGGAGCATATGTAGCCGTGATATACTGTAATCCAAGGGTGCGCATGTGTCTTTGTTTCTGCATATCTGGAATTGTTTATGTAGGTGTATGCGAACGTTCATGTGAATGTGTGTGTGTGTATCAGGTCAGGTGAAGGTATTGGGGGATTAGCCTTTACAACGGAACCTCGTAGCAACTTTCTAAGTTTTCCTATTTTCTGAAGAGGGGTGTTGGAGAGAGAGGACGCTTTTGGAGTGGCTTTGCTATGTGTGTTATTAGTTTGTATACGTCGTCAAAGTGTTCCCCGACTGGGTGCAAGCATGTGAATCATGCTATATAGGACGTACTACCACACCCATATGTCCGCCTTGTATGTGAACTTTCCTGGGACTGTGTGTGTGTGTGTGTATGTGTGTGCGTGTGTGTGTGTGTTCGCCTACCTTTTCTCAGAGACCACGACTAAAACCAGGTTCACACGAGCACTTTCTCCTTCGACTTTTACCTCCAACACTGGTCTGGCAGCTTATGAGATCAGGTTTTATATATATTCCATCCTCTAAATTAACCCCTTCTGTACCGGCAACGTAATGTTTTGCTATATGTTGGCTATATATAGACGATTGTGTGCAGTTTAAAGGGATCTGTAGTAGGAAATAGGGGGTAAGTGAGATTTTGAAGCCTACCAATGTATTTTAAATGTTCTCTCTAGATTGGAAAAACGCCTCTGCAGACCCCCTTGAAACTTAAAATAAAAAGTCACTCCACCCCCCCTTCAAGCTAAATATGTAAATTTTTCGGTGAAATAATGTCCTGGTCAAAGGCCGATATCGCCCAGATTGTACACTCCCTATCGCTCGCCAAGGAAATATTGATAGCTTATTGTGTTGAAGAGTCTTATAATTGCCAAACTAAAGGTGCGAAACGTCTTAAAATCTTTGAACTAATGGAGTAAAAAAAAGGAATCACCAAATACGGTTAACTCCACAAGTATTATATATTTGAGTGTACTTGTGTGTGTTTATCAGCATGGGTGTGTGTAATTGTTCATCCTGTGACTGTGTGTGCGTTTAAACGTTCTTCATCCTGTAAATGTGTTTGTATGTGTATTTGTTCATGTGTATATGTGTGTGCGTGTGTATATATATATATATATATATATATATATATATATATATATATATATATATATATATTGTTACGTATCTTGATCCTCAAGTGGTTAACTTGATGAATCTAGATAGCACAGAGATATATATTAAGGTATCAGTCAGCTGAAGGCAAAACAAAAGTAAAATCTAATAAAATTATTTCCTGTTGTTGCTTCCTTTCCTTTTGGATCTTAGGACTTAGTATCCTTTATTGACTGATACTCTTTAATTATGAAAAATACTGAAACTAATTAAAGTCATGTAGTATTTATAAAGAATTATTATTTAACCGAAGCTTAGTAGGCTATGGTTATGAACCGAATAAGTTATAGCTAAAGAAGGACTATTAATTTTATAAAAAGTCTTGAAAGATAAATATTAAAGTAAGAATATTTCTGTCTCTTACCCTTTTTGAAATGAATAGATAGTTTTCTTATATGTCCTTTTATATATTTAATGTAATTATTCTTGGTTCTTGTCTTACGTTAATAGTATTATATTATTATTATCATCAGGATTTATATCAGTCACATAAAAAGTTAGATATATATTTAATAATTAGTTAAATGTATTTCTTAACCACGTAACAATGAGGTTTAATTAGGAGTAAATTAAGTTACAGGATCGCTTCATAGATTCGATTCAGGTCTCACTCAAATAATATGAAAAGCAAAAATAATATTTTGAAGCAAAAGAATTTTCTTCAGCTTAGGAAATCACTAGAAGTAATATTAACACAGCCATGTTAGTCTAAGGCGATATTACTAATATGAGACAATAGCATCACCGTACTAAGCACCGTTAAGCAATGTAAGCTTAATTAAAAGAAAATGAAAGAACTCGTAAGTATTAATCTAAAACAATAGTATTACTTTCATCATAACCCAATTACTTAAAGAGTTGCTTTAGTCCACAAGTTAGTCAACTAAAATAGTTAAGTACATAATAATAGCGTTAACGTTAATTCCCAATCAAATAGTTAAGTACATAAATAGTAGCGTTAACGTTAATTCCCAATCAAATAGTTTAGCACATAATAGTAGCGTTAACGTTAATTCCCAATCACATATCTCACTAACCAACATAACGTAAGTGTTTACACCGAACACACTTAACACACATTTATATAATCTGACTGACAGTCACAATCCCATTATAATACTTCACCCCGTCTTCCTCCAGCTGCAAGTTCACCTTCCCCAACTCCAAATGAGACTGATTTGAATGCCCACAACTCGGGTCTTATACTAAACAATGATGGTGTAGGAACGAATCAGGAGGCGGGGGGTGGTGCCCGCTCCAATCACAGCTCCTCGAGTTGCATAACAGGTGCCTGGTCCAGTCACAGCTCCTGGCGTCGATCATACGTCATAGCGTCGGGTAGTTTGCAGGGTCCCCTATGACGCACGCAGGTGTGAAGGCTTGTTTGCTGGTATGCGGCGAGCTGGTTTCCCCACTCGCTAGTTCGCTCGCTAGTTTGCTTCGCCGCTTGGGTAGTTTGGCTCCTTCAACTCTAATTCTAACTCTTAAATTAACATACAGGGCTCCGTATGTCAGAATATATATATATATATATATATATATATAATTATGTGTGTGTGTCTATGTTCTTCATCCTGTGACTGTGTGTGTTTGTGTACTTGTTTTGTGGATGTGTGTGTTTGTGTTCATGTGTGTGTGCACTTTGTGACGTTAACCACTCCGTTAGAACCGCATGGCTTGTCCTACAGTGACTCGCTAGGATCGCCAGGGCAGTGGATGTGGCTACAGTTGATGTATTGTTGTGTGCTTTATTTCATATGAAAGCTCGTGTCATGGGCAGTCCAGAAAGGCTCTTTGTTTTCACCCATGTCAAGGCTTTATATATTTAATTGCAAAGTATATGTTTTATCATTTAGTAGTAATGATAGGATTTGAGAGAGAGAGAGAGAGAGAGAGAGAGAGAGAGAGAGAGTAGAGTAGAACAGAGTGTGGGGAGGCGCGTAGTGTTTTGCTATACTCGATCATGTCATAGCTGGCTGGCCTGGTGGGGATTCGTTGGAGGAGTTTTTACCATGCTTGGTGACGTCATGTTTGGCTAGCTTCTTTAGCATTGGCTAGAGGACTTGTTACCCCTTTTTCTACGTGGTTCGAACTAGTGCTGGTATATATACAGCTCTCTCGCTACTTTCTCCCTCAGATCTGGTTTCTAGAACACATCCCTCTTATCCCTTTGATACCTGCACCTGAGAACCTTTTCCTCTGCCTATCTCTCTCATTTTCCATATCTTTCACCACCTTTTATTAATATTATACCCCCTCTGGTTAACTCTGCATAATCAGCTTAATGCTGGCCAGTTGTATTGTGCGTTAAGGTCTTATATAACCCATGTATGTTAGTTGTTAAGATAAGTTGATCACGAAGCATTGGTTGGCATTCATATTGTTCAGTACCGCTTCCTGTAATTATTAGTGTTCTGCTGGATTAGATAATGCTAGACTAGGAGTCTGATACTATAAGGTATTGTTTCCGATGGTGCTGGCTTTAGTTAAAAGCTGCACGACATACCTGAGAACTGGAGTTGATTGGGTAAATTCTAGTCTGTGTGCCATTGAGAATAGAGCATGCACGAATGAGGGCTTTTTGCCTATACCATTCTGCACTGTTCTAAGCTCGTTGTTTGTCTTTGAGGTACGCCAGGAGAACGCTTAATACTTCGGTATTAAAGTTTCTCAAGAGAGCTAGCCTTCATTATAACGTAATATTTGACGCACAGACTTGAGATTTGCACTAGGCTATGCGGCATGCCATGCGCACCAGTATCTCGTATCATTGACTCTAGCTAGACTTTATCAGTCACAGTAGACATTAAGTATATTAAACCAATTACTCTTTTTATGCATACCCGTTTATGATTACACAAGCATTTCGCAGCCTAGTTTGATGTATTGAGACACAAACGACTTAGGCTCTTTTTGTTGATAGGAATACTGCATTGTCGTGGCGATTATTATTATTGTTGTAGTGTTTAGGATATTCTTGGCTCCGACGGCATTATATTCTGCCTTTTTGTGTGCATAGCCTGCACGAGCATTGTTCCGCTGCCTGCCTTTTTGGGTTCCATTTCCGATTCGAACATCTTGATAGCATCTAACATTTAAAGAAGATTCCTTGTTGGTGTTGACGGACTTTAGTGCACTTTCTTTCATGCAGGAGTGCCTGACATTTATTGATTAAAGTAACGTAAGCTGTAACTTCTCTTACCACCTTACTTTGCATACCATAACCAAGCACCTTCGGTTATAGGTAGTAATAGGCTGTTTTCACATAAAATTAAGCCTAGAGTAGACGCACATTTATTGAGAGTTTAATAACCTATTATTGCATATAGAACTCTGGAGAGTATTTGTGTTCTTTGTTCACTGGGAATATACATCAGAGGTTGGATCTAGCGCTTTCCGTTGCAGCATTTATGCCATTACTAGTCCAATGAATAAGAGCCCTGATATATTTAAACCTCAGTCGTAACAACTTGTTCTTGTGTATGTGCATGTGAGTGTATATAGTCTCCATCCTGTGACTGTGTGTGTACTTGTTCTTGTGTATGTATATATGTGTGCGTTTGTTCTTCATCCTGTGAATGTGTGTGTGTGTGTGGGTTACTTGTTCGTGTGTATGTGTGTTTATGTTCATCAGGTGACTGTGTGTGTGACTGTGTGTGTGTGTGTGTTCAAATATAGGTGTGTATGTGTTCGCATACTCTACCTCAAAAACAAAGACTAGGAGATGATGAAATAAACATTTCTCATCCAGTGTGTGTGTGTGTGTCTGTGTGTATGTGTGTGTTTTCAAATATAGGTGTGTATGTGTTCGCATACACTACCTCAAAAACAAAGACTAGGAGATGATGAAATAAACATTCCTCATCCTGTGTGTGTGTGTGTGTGGACTACATGGCGATAAAGTACTTTACCTCTAGGATAGTATATGCATGTGAAACTTGTGTGAAATTAAACACCGACAACTACCAGCAACTAGTACAATGGATAAACAACAATCGGCAATCCAATGGCAGTACCAGTGGTGAAGCAGTGAAGCAGGTCAACACACCGTGTGATAACGAACAACGATGGACTGGACTAACGAGCGCAATCACTGAACTAAGGTCAGAAGTCGCCCAGTTGGCTAGAAAAATGACGAACAACAGTGAAACTAAACAGAAGCAATGCTCAGATGTTGTAAGCGAGGAAACATCGTATGCTGACGCCATTACCAAAGTAAACCATAACCAACATGCTGTATTTATAAAACCGAAGGATGGCACGACCCCTTCAAACAATAAAGAAATAATATCTGCCCTAAAAAATATACCAACGGTATCGATGAAGACTACTCAACAGAAATCGGTGAAACTAGTGTTCCCTACGAAAACCGCGAAGGATCGAGCAGTCGAAGCACTGGAAGCAACTGATCAACTAGCTGATACACACCAGATTGCTAGTGAGATTAAACTGAACCCCAAAATGTCTATTGTATTTGTACCAGATATCATTGAGGATTCACAAATTATTCAGTCACTTCAAGAAAAAAACGAACATATAGCAGATCTGATGGAACAAGACAATGATATGAAACTGCTGTTTACCAAACCCAGCACATCCGGTTTCAAAACTGCCGTTGTCTCTGTATCGCCACGCATCAGGAAAGCAATTGAGAACAATGGAAACCGTGTATACTTACATCTTTCGCGGTGTAGGGTGTATGATCACTACTGGGTGCAACGATGTGGTAATTGCATCGGATATGGCCATAAAACAACTCACTGCCATGCAAAGGAGCCAATTTGTGGCCACTGCACTCAGAAGCACATGTCCGATAACTGCACAAACAAGGAACGGCTGATTTGTCATCACTGCTCAGTCAGCGGAAGAGAGAAAACTGGACATTCCTCGTTCAATACGAAATGCCCAACATTCATATCAGCCAAGCTCAGTGTCATTTGCCGAACGATGCGCTGGGTGGATGAAGGAACAGAAGCAATCACAAAAAACTAGGTTTAACTAATAGCACCAATGAAACACATGTTAAACATTTGAAAAATGCACAAAGTGTTACAAATACACAAGAGCAGAAAAATATAAAAAAGAAACACACGGAGGCAAGGATGCAAACAATAATATGCTGCAATATTGAGGACCTGATGCCGAGAAAAAAACGACATAAGACTAAAATGTTAGAAGAAATAGGTTTTGAGTATAATAGTGCTCTAATTTGTATCACAGAATCCCATCTTCGAAGTGAAATAAGAGATGCCAAAGTAAAAATCGAAGGCTATGAAATTTATCGTGCTGATAGAGCGAACGACAGAAAAAAAGGAGGAGTACTGATATACATACGCCAAGACATAGCGAAAGAAGCAAAAATGATAGCTGCAGGCTCTAATGGAGAAATAGAATACGTTATTGTATATATCAAGAAGTGGAAAATGATACTAGCTACTGTATACAGACCACCAAGATGCTCAACAGAAAACATGTCAGAGGTTATCAAAACTATCGAGTCAGAAGTAGGAAAACTGGGAAATCCCGAACCTACAATAGTGATTAATGGGGATTTCAATTTACCAAATATACAGTGGAATGAGTCAACTATATATGGGGGAACATCAGAAGACCGATCACAAGCTAATATACTATTCAAAATGATGGAAGACTTAATGCTGAAACAGATAATACATTTAGCAACAAGAAGAAACAATATTTTGGACATATTTCTCACCAACGATGAAGAAATTATAAGCGACATAAGGCTCGAAGAGACAGATATCTCAGATCACCGACTTATGGTGATTGAAACAACATTGCAAGCAAGTCGAGAACCACAAAAATCTATGGCGAACAAAAAAGACTTCCGATCCTTAAAATTTTTCCAGGATGACATAGATTGGAAAACCATCAACAATGAAATATCCAATACGGATTGGCATGGAGAGATGGAAGGACGGACAAGCACCGAGATGTACCAACATTTTAGTTCCAAGCTCCTGAACATATGTGTAGCGAATATCCCAAGTAAGAGACAACCACGAGAATGAACAATCCCAAGAGAGAGGAAAATACTGATGAGGAAGAGGACAAAATTAAATAAACGATTAGTGGAAAGCGAAGAAGAGAATATGATAAAGCAAAAATTTGCACGTATCGAAAGAGACCTCGCACAGTCGTACGACAGAGAAGCAAAATCTGAAGAACGGAGAGCTGTGTACAACATTGACAAGAACCCAAAATACTTTTTTAAGTATGCCAAGAAAAAAGCAAGCATGCGAACAACCATAGGACCACTCAAGTACAATGGATTCCTCACCAGTGATCCACAAAAAATGAGCGAAGCCCTTAACCTGACAAGCGCGATATAGACCTAGGGGCTAGGGTAGTTATTTGTGTATTTCTAGCCTTGGATTCTGACAGAATTCGTTATATTTACAATATAGAGCATTATTTTTTTTCGGTATGCTTTTATTTTACATATATGATGTATATATGAACCTTCAAGAGTGCTAAAATAAGTGGGAAAAGCATTTGGGTGGTGAAAAACGAAGATATTGGCCACCCGGTCATAATCTCAGGCGAGAGAGAGCCACAGGCAACCCTCCTCTCTCGCTGTCTGTGAGGTAACTGAGACGAGCGGGACGGTGTGGGCTGGTGTCTGGGTGTTACATAACAATCTTTTCTGCAACCCACTTGTGCTACATTATCGCGGGAGAGAAAAATAACCGATAAATGATGATAATAAGAGGAAAAATAGGTGATAATTGAGGAGGGGAGGGAGGGGGGAATAAGGTGGGGAAGGAGGGGAGGGGGGTGGGTGAGATTTACATGGATGAGTACTGGAGGGGAATTATCTCACCTAGAGACAAATTCCTTTGTTTTGATAGGCCCTTTTTTTTTTGGATGGCTTTTTTTATGGTCTTGCTTCCGTGAGGCCTATCGCGTTCCCTATAGGAAGCCTTCCGTGAGGCCTATCGCGCTTGCCGGGTTAACCACCAGTATGTGTCTGCATTTAGTACACCAAAACTAGATACAGTGAATCAGTGGCATACAACAACACCGCCCGCAGAATCACAATTGAGCGATGTAGAGTTCGATAGGACAGATATAGAGACATCCATACGAGAAATCAACACATATGCCGCTGCAGGACCAGACTGTATACCAGCAATACTCATGAAGCAGTGTGCCTCCATTATATCAAAACCACTGCACATGATATGGAGAAAGTCGCTGGATACTGGGGAAATACCTAGTCTCTTAAAACACGGACAAATATCACCCATCTATAAAAGTGGGCCGAGAACGGAACCAAAAAATTATAGACCGGTGGCTCTTACTTCACACGTAATTAAAATATTCGAGAGGATAGTTGTAAAAAAAGTAACCAAATATCTGGAGGAACAATCGCTTTATAACAAAGGTCAACACGGATTTAGAAGCGGAAGATCGTGCGTGTCGCAGCTTCTTCAACACAGGATGGATATTTTGAGTGCTCTAGAGGATGGAGATGGTGCAGATGCAATCTACCTGGACTTCTCTAAAGCTTTCGACAAGGTTGACCACTCGATCTTATTGCAAAAACTGGAACATATTGGGATTAGAGGTAGGCTACACAAGTGGATCGGGAGCTTTATCACTAATAGAAGTCAATCGGTAATGGTCGAAGGAAGCGAATCCAAGAAGTCGGAAGTGAGAAGTGGTGTGGCACAGGGGTCAGTGATTGGCCCCTTGCTTTTCCTCATATATATCAGTGATATCGACCAGAGTATACAGTACTGTAAAACAACC
Organism: Paralithodes platypus; assembly: GCA_032716605.1. Taxonomy (NCBI): domain Eukaryota; kingdom Metazoa; phylum Arthropoda; class Malacostraca; order Decapoda; family Lithodidae; genus Paralithodes; species Paralithodes platypus. The sequence goes on from CM064485.1 coordinate 49,605,891, forward strand.
TCATTCGCAGACGACACTCGACTCCTGGGCATTGTGAGAAGGGAAGATGATTATAAAATGATACAAGATGACCTGAAGACGATATATAACTGGGCAGAAATGAATAATATGATATTCAATAGCACAAAATTCGAGTTATTGAGATATCGACACCCGAAGCAGGAAGTGGCCGACAAGGACTATACAACACCAGAAGGAGGAATTATAATCCAAAGCAACCACTTGCGGGATCTGGGAATAACAATAAGCGACGACGCTAGCTTCGACCGTCATATTGATAATACTGTAGCGAAGGCCAGAAAGAATATGGGATGGATTTTTAGAACATTCAAAACAAGAGAACCATGTGCGTTAATAGTATTATTCAGGGCCCTGATACTACCATTGGTTGAATACTGCTGCCAGTTATGGAACCCCACAAACATCGGCCAAGTCAGAAAACTGGAGGCAGTACAACGAACGTACACGGCCCGAATCGAAGGACTGAACAACATAGACTACTGGCAGAGACTACAGCATTTAGACATGTACTCATTGGAGAGAAGAAGGGAGAGATATGTAGCAATGTACGTGTGGAAAATAATTAACGAAATTATACCAAATCTGGAAAACGAAGATGAAATTAGGACGACATACAGCAGTAGAAGAGGAAAATTGTGCACTATTCCGCGTTTAGTGAGAACAAGGATGAGCTTACAAACCTTGAAAGAGAATTCAATGGCTGTACACGGTCCAAGGATATATAACTGTCTCCCCAAGCAACTAAGAGAACACACAGGCTCTCTCTTAAGTTTCAAGACTGGATTGGACAAATTCCTACGAACAATACCCGACAAACCATCGCTGCCACACTATTACCAAACGTCCGACGGAAACAGCCTGCTACATCAAACCAGAGCGAGGAACTACTGAGGGCGGCGCACCAGCGTGGCCCTGTGTGTGTGTGTGTGTGTGTGTGTTCGGATGCCCTACCTCTTCAACAAAGCCTCAGAAATGAACTATGCATACAGAGCCCTACTTAAGGGACCACACCTCGCTTTATTATTTTTCTCTCCCTCTCTCTTTGGTTTGTATCCATTCGGCCCCATTCAGCCTACTATTTTAAGACGTTTACCCCCATCCAGGTGTCAATATTTTCCTGGCGAGCGGTAGCGAGCCAGCATATATACATGTTTGTTTTGACAGTAAGCTAAATTTATACATTTTTCGATAGAAAAATGTCTTCGGCGAAGCTGGACTTTCCATACAATGCTGGCTCGCTATCGCTCGACAGGAAAAAATTGACACTTGGATGGGGATAAACGTCTTAAACCAGTAGGCTGAATGGGGCCGAATGGATACAAGCCAGGGAAAGAGAGAAAAGGAGAGAAAGATAAAAAAAAACAGCCGGTGACCCCCCTTAACGAACGACTTCCTCATTGTAAGTTGTTGACCGTAGCCAGGTGGTGGTGGGAGGAAACAACAACAATTATCACTTGTACCATCTTAACCCAGACAATAACAATGACGTCACTACATTATACGCCACACCTCCCCTTCCTAGAACCCCTTAACATATAATAGATAATACCGGTATACAATAGGATAGAATATAAATATGTAAATACTGTACATAGATAAAATATATGATAACAAATATTGTAAATAAATACTATGAAAATATTGTAAATATATACAATATGAAAATATTGTAAATATATACAATATGAAAACATTGTAAATATATACAATATGAAAATATTGTAAATATACAATATGAAAATATTGTAAATATATACAATATGAAAATATTGTAAATATATACAATATGAAAATATTGTAAATATATACAATATGAAAATATTGTAAATATATACAATATGAAAATATTGTAAATATATACAATATGAAAATATTGTAAATATATACAATATGAAAATATTGTAAATATATACAATATGAAAATATTGTAAATATATACAATATGAAAATATTGTAAATATATACAATATGAAAACACTGTAAATATATACAATATGAAAATAAATAGATAAATTGAAATATGAAATTGTATTAATGTAAATGGATATATATATATATATACTGTATATAATTACAGTATATATATAATATATATATATATATATATATACTGTATATAATTATATACTGTATATATATATACTGTATATATATATATATATATGGGGAGAGAGAGAGAGAGATTGTAAAGAGTTGGTGATTGGACGCGAGTTAATGTTACGAACGGCTTTCCTTTCTACTTACAACTATAATGTACAATATATGCTAATTACCTTATTGTTGTGGAGAGGGGTTATTTCCATGTGATAACCTTCGAGACACTGTCACTTAATTAAGGGGAGATTTCCATTTGAGGGATGTTTTTCTGAACCCCTTCTCCCTTGTGCTTAGCCCCATTGTTTTTGAGATGTTATGACGTTCGCCCTATAACTCGAAAAGGGCTAGAACAAATGGGCTGTAAATGTCCACACCTATTCCCTGACAGACCCTTCCCATAAGGTAGACATATTAGTTCGATCAAGCTAGTCGGTTGTGAGTTGTAGGGGTTAATGTTCAAGAGTTTTGGCCTACTTATTTGGAACAGGGTAGAGTTGGCTAATTTTCAAACCCCGTTGTTTAATCTAGTGGAAACAAAATTAAACTTGGTAATATCTTGGGAAAAACTTCATAATTTGTTGTTCTGGGCCCCTGTTTCCTTCACGTTTAGCCCCACTAGTTTGGTGATTTTAAGACCTTTTGTATTTTTTTGTTTTTTTTTCGTGGCAAGCGATAGGGTGGTCTTTGGGGGTATTAGTTTGTTTTAAGGCTTGATGAAGTTCTTGCGAGGAAACTAAAAATAATAAATAAGTAATTGAACAAATATGACAAACAAAACGAAATCTCCCCTTAAGCCCTTCAGTACCGATACCGTCCTTTTAACTTTATTCTGCCCACTATTAAACGATTATAAGCCCTTCAGTACCGATACCGTCCTTTTAACTTTATTCTGCCCACTATTAAACGATTATAAGCCCTTCAGTACCGATACCGTCCTTTTAACTTTATTCTGCCCACTATTAAACGATTATAAGCCCTTCAGTACCGATACCGTCCTTTTAACTTTATTCTGCCCACTATTAAACGATTATAAGCCCTTCAGTACCGATACCGTCCTTTTAACTTTATTCTGCCCACTATTAAACGATTATAAGCCCTTCAGTACCGATACTGTCCTTTTAACTTTATCCTGCCCACTATTAAACGATTATAAGCCCTTCAGTACCGATACCGTCCTTTTAACTTTATTCTGCCCACTATTAAACGATTATAAGCCCTTCAGTACGTCCTTTTAACTTTATTCTGCCCACTATTAAACGATTATAAGCCCTTCAGTACCGATACCGTCCTTTTAACTTTATTCTGCCCACTATTAAACGATTATAAGCCCTTCAGTACCGATACCGTCCTTTTAACTTTATTCTGCCCACTATTAAACGATTATAAGCCCTTCAGTACCGATACCGTCCTTTTAACTTTATTCTGCCCACTAATTCTGCCCACTATTAAACGATTATAAGCCCTTCAGTACCGATACCGTCCTTTTAACTTTATCCTGCCCACTATTAAACGATTATAAGCCCTTCAGTACCGATACCGTCCTTTAACTTTATTCTGCCCACTATTAAATGATTATAAGCCCTTCAGTACCGATACCGTCCTTTTAACTTTATTCTGCCCACTATTAAACGATTATAAGCCCTTCAGTACCGATACCGTCCTTTTAACTTTATTCTGCCCACTATTAAACGATTATAAGCCCTTCAGTACCGATACCGTCCTTTTAACTTTATTCTGCCCACTATTAAACGATTATATTCAGTTTCAAAAGGGCCTCCAGCAATTGATAAATTCCCAACTATCTCACTTAGTCCTATTTACTATGAGAGATCCTTCATAAGCTGCACAAAAGTGTCTAAATAAAGTAAGATATATTACAGGGTCGCTATCGCTCGCCAAAAAAAAATCGACACCTAAATGGCACAAAAGGTCTTGATATCGATAAGCAAATGGGACGAAAGGTCTTAAATTCGACAAACTAATGGGCGAACGTCTTAAAATCTCAAAACTAATATGGCTAAACATGAGTGAGAAGGAGTGGAAGAAAAACGAACCATTCCCCCTTAAGACTGTTAACCCCTTCAGTACCGGTGACGTCCTTTTAACTTAAATCTGGCTACTATTAGAAGATTGTACTCATTTTACGAAAGGCCTCCAGCAATTAACAGGCTTCAAACTATCTCACCTTTTAATCTGAATACATTGTTGAAAACCTCACTAATTTGGCCTAAACTACCGTAAAACATTAGTTATAGGAATTTTCTGTATGATTTGTATGCCAGCCAAATACTCCAGCATATTTTGATAGTCCGACTTCATTTTGCGGATTAAATTACTTGTTTCTGTATTTAGCGTTTCATCTAATCTGGCTCCCTTCTCCCTCATGTTTAGCCCCATTAGTTTTCAGATATTAAGGCGTTCGGCCCCTTAGTTTGGCGATTATAAGAAATTTCGCCCAATTTCTTAGTCAATATTTAGACCGTTTGTGCCATTCAGGGGTCATTTTTTCCTGGCGAGTGATAGCCAGCCTTTAGTATAGGAGGAATTGGCCTTCTGCCGGGAAATTTGTCTACCCAAAAATGAATAAAATTATAGAGAAGGTGGATCTTGGGGATATGTTTTGTTTAGCTTGATGGAGGTCTAGGGAGGAAACTGAAATCAATATAATATACACATAAATCGACCAATAAATTAACCCTTTCCCCTTGAGGGGGGTGACCTGTTTTTGTTCTGTCCTTTTCTATCTTTCTCTGGCTTTTATCCATTTGGCCCCATTCAGCCTACTGTTTTAAGACGTTTATACCCATCCAGGTGTCAATTTTTTACTGGTGAGCGGTAGCGAGCCAGCATATTTTTTAAATGTTTTTTGACAGCAGGCTAAATTTGTACATTTTTCGATAGAAAAATTTCTCCGGCGAAGCCGGATTTCTTCATATAATGCTGGCTCGCTATCGTTCGCCAGGAAGAAATCGACACCTAGATGGGGATAAACGTCTTAAAATAGTTGGCTGAATGGGGCCGAATGGATACAAGCCAGAGAAAGAGAGAAAAGGAGAAAAACAAAAAAAAACAGGTCACCCCCACTTAACGTGGTAAATGTTTCAGATATGTCTCTATGGTTTTTGTATATGACTGTGTGTGTGTGTGTGTGTACAGTATGTGTGTGTGTGTGTGTGTGTGTGTGTGTGTGTGTGTGTGTGTGTGTGTGTGTGTACAGTAAGTGTGTAGGTGTGTATATGCTTGAAGTGTGATTGTGACTGTTTGATCAAATGTGCTCGTGACCGTGACTTTTAGTATTAGTGTGTGCGTCTGCTTGTGCTTGACCGGATGTCCGCTTATATATTTTGTTTATGTTTTTTTTTTTTTTTTTTTTTCTATGTGATTGAGGGAGGCAAAAGGCATAACTGCCTATAGCGAGTGCCTCCCCCATAGTTGAAAGAGTGACAGGGCCAAAATCAAGGGACGTTCGAGCCAAAGTGCCTGGACACACGGAGTTTGAAGCAATTTAAGTCATAGGAAGAGGGAAAGACTGATTCTGGGAGAGAGTTCCAGAGCTCAGCTGTTGAGTAGAAGAAAGTTTGAGAGTAACGTTTCACTCTTGGGTTGGAGAGTTGCACAGAGTAGGGGTGGGATTGAGTTGCAAGACGGGTACCACGTGCCCTACGTAAAGGAGGTGGTATGCACTGGGATAGCTCTGAGGAACACTGATTATTATAGTAGCGATAGAATAGCGAGAGAGATGCAACATTGCGGCGGAGAGAGAGAGATTGCAGAGAGTTGGTGAGTGGACGGGAGTTAATGATACGAAAGGCCTTCCTTTCAACTTTTCAACTTTGTCTAGGAGAGCAGTGTGAGAGGAACCTCCCCACACATGTGAACAATACTCAATACAAGGGCGCACTATGCCCCTGTACAGAGCAAGAAGCTGTGCAGGGGAAAAGAACCCCCTAAGGCGGTTGAGCACACCCAGCTTCTGGGAGGCTGCCTTAGCAAGACTGGTAATATGGTCCTTCCAAATGAGAGCAGAAGAAAAAGAGACACCAAGAATATTGAGAGAAGATGAAGGGTTGATTTTTGTATTGTTGAAGAATAAGGGATAGTCCGCTGGGAGATCCTGACGGGTAGATAGATGGAGAAATTGGGTTTTGGAAGCATTAAAGTTAACAAGGTTTTCTCTGCCCCAATTGGAAATAGTATTTAGATCAGAATTTAAGAGTTCTATGGCTTCATTACGTTTGTCGTTGAGGGATTGCTGGCTGGGGCGTTCTGAAAAACTAATGGAGTAGTGCAAGGTTGAGTCGTCTGCGTATGAATGGATGGGAATTAAGGTACAGTTAAGGAGATCATTTATAAAAATTAGAAAGAGAATAGGAGATAGGACAGAGCCCTGAGGAACACCGGAGTTTATAGAGTGAGGAAGTGAACAATGGCCGTCCACAACCGCGGCTATGGAAACGGCCGGAAAGGAAATTAGAGACAAAGGCACAGATGGAGGGATAGAAACCGAAGGAGGGTAGTTTAGAAATTAAAGATTTATGCCAGACTCTATCGAAGGCTTTCGATATGTCTAGTGCAATAGAAAAAGTCTCACCGAAGTCCCGAAAGGAGGATGACCAAGAGTTAGTAAGATATGAAAGAAGATCACCAGTAGAGCGACCCTTAAGGAAGCCATACTGGCGATCTGAGAGCAGATTATGAGAAGAGAAATGCTTAAGAAATTTGGAAGCAAGAATAGTTTCAAAAACTTTAGAAAGACAAGAGATAAGAGCAATTGGACGATAGTTGGAGGGTTGAGAGCGGTCACCCTTCTTTGGGACAGGTGTATCTGTTTCTGTGTTACTCAGTTACTTGTTCGTCAAGGGGAATCCACGCAATGCGAGCTAAGCTCATTATTATCGCGCCTCCTTAACTGGGAATGTATTGCGTGAAATGCATGTTAAGTGTTTTATGTACTGTTGGAATGGCTGTGGATGTGTGTGTAGTCTGTATTTAGCCAATTGGCGACATCGGAAACGAAGCTATATGGAAGTAAGATGTGTAACTGAGATAACCTTTACCCTTATATTTGAAGACGGTTGTATTTAGATTAGGAAGGTTATATGGAAGTAAGATGTGTAACTGAGATAACCTTTACCCTTATATTTGAAGACGGTTGTATTTAGATTAGGAAGGCTATATGGAAGTAAGATGTGTAACTGAGATACCCTTTACCCTTATATTTGAAGACGGTTGTATTTAGATTAGGAAGGCTATATGGAAGTAAGATGTGTAACTGAGATAACCTTTACCCTTATATTTCCCACAGATCCTTCCTAAGCTGTATAAACGTATACGTTAGTCTGATGATAGCCAAAACAGTCAACACGCGTAACAATCATCAACGGGTTAACTGGTCTGCTACTGTATATCTTCCTAAATGTCCAACAGTTTGCTTGTGTCTCCAAGTAAGTTAGAATAATTATGAACAGGACATTAAGGGGCTGGATTTGTGGTCTATTAATTAATTTATTAATTTATTTTGTATATATTATTTACTTTTTTGTTTTTAAGTTTCCTCCCTAGACCTCCATCAAGCTTAGAAAAACACCCACTAGACTCCCTTTCAAGATATTTTTTTATTTTTTTTAGGTAGAAAAATTTCCCGGCCGAAGGCCGGTTCCTCTTAGAATTACAGGCTCGCTATCGCTTGCCAGGAAAAAAATAGACACCTATATTGCACGAAAATTGACAACAAAATGGAACGAAAGGTGTTAAAATCGCCCATAAAATGGTCCGACCGTCTTAAGATCTCAAAATTAATGGGGCTAAACACGAGGGAGAAAGGGGTCCAGAAAAACCAGCACTACCCCCTTAAATACCAATAACAGCGGTAACTAAGTACAGGCAAACACCAAGCTTACCCTTTATCCCATGCTATAGTCCGTTCATTATAGGTTGGCCAGAAATCGTAACCCCTAACCTCTCATAACTCAAAAAGGGCTAGAGTAATCGAGCTAATATTTCTACCAAATAGGAAGACGTGGCTAGGGAATATGTGTATAAATTGACAGCTCATTTGCTCTAGCCCTTTTTGAGTTTCGGAGGTTAGAGGTTAGGAACAACTTCAGTCACTAGGTATGCTCAATTAATGTCTCTGACAGGGCCAAACAAATCAGGCTCACTAATGCCTCCAAGATATTCTATGACAGAGCTCCAGAGTATCTAAAGAGTGATTTTGTTAAAGCAAATGAGAGGAGTGGTCATAATACGAGAAATAGGATGTTTAAATTTACGGTTCCGAGAATCCAAGGACAGGGTAAGCAAACATCTGCCATCAAAGACTGGAACGACCTACCCCAGTCAGTCCGTGAAAAGAGAACACTCTATTCCTTCAGACGTAGCCTGAAAGAGCACCTGAACCGGACAGCTGCGAGAAGGGAGCACCAAGCTAATGTCTACTACTAAATACGACATAAGAGATAGGCAGAACAAACTGAAATGATTGCTGATTACGGATTACTGATATATACTATAGGATGTAAGGTTTCTTAAAATAACCCCCTAGAAATACTTTCTCAAATGTATCTATTTCTTTTATCCTCCCCTGTTCCCCAGCTAACCTAATCCCACAAGGACCCCAATGGAAATACGCCTAACGGCCTTATTGGGCTATCCTTAGTTGGAATTATGCAAGGCTGGTACACGTCATATTTGTAACATATTATGTGGTACCAACTCTGTAAAATGCTAACTGAATAAATATTATTATTATTATTATTATTATTATTATTATTATTATTATTATTATTTTATTATTATTATTTGCCCAACCTAGAATGAACGGACTCTAATAATCTACCCTGAATGAACCACCCGGTGTGCTGTGGTAGTCCATCCTAACCCGATTCTTGGACTATCACGAACTGTCTGTTAGGCCTAGTGGGGAACCGTGGATAGGCAGTAGCATTATCTTTATTCTCTCTCTCTCTCTCTCTCTCTCTCTCTCTCTCTGGTAATCCTAAATAACCAATGTGTCAACTCACTATGAACTTCAAGTTACACTGTTAAAATCCAACGCTTAATTGTAAACAATAAAGGTACATAAGACGTGTTGTTGTTGTTTACTGATTTGAACACATAAACGATTAAAAATTATGTGTATAATTTTATTTACAAAAACAAACTTTAATTTTCAGTGTCAATTATACTGAACAATTATGGAAGCTTTGGTTAGCTAAGTATAAGCCTTAACTAATATAATTGTATGCAATATATTTTGTATTACACGATTGTATAACCCCCCCCCCCCCCCCCGTCAGACTAGTAACAAAGCTAAGCCAAACAGGATGTAGACCATACATTCATGATTCATCATTCATGATTCAGGGAAGACCTTGGTTGGCCGGGCACACACAAGACACAACAATACTGGTCAATTGCTGTGGTCTATTGAGTATATCCGTGGTCATGAGTTTCTGAACAACATTAGATAGCACATTGTTGTTCTCTCTCTTTTTTCCCCTATGCCTCAACCTCTAGACTGTAGGCTGTTCAGTAGCCTGTAACTCTAGCGAGGCCCTGAAATTATCGATTGAATCTTTGAGATGTTGGGTGCTTCATATGTGTCGCACTAGGTGACCACAATGGAGTTTCAAGGTGTTGGATATTTCCTTTCTGCCACACTAGATGACAACACCATATTTGTACACGTCACTTAATGTGAATTATGATAAACTGCCGATTTTGTTTTTCTTCATAAACTACTTGAGCTACACATTAAGTTATTAGCGTTCACTAGTTACTGTTCACCATCATATTGTTATGATCATTAGGAGATGTTCAGGTACGCTTGACCACTTATGTGTACATTACACTCAGGGAGATAATTCGTGGCCTTGCATTTTTGTAGCTATTGCGAAAAGAATATAATGTTCTCATTAATTCTTTATCTACTGTGTATATATCGTTGGTTTATTTAGCCCTTTTTCTTGAAAGGGCTGAATAAACCAACGATTACGCATTTATTTTCTCATTGGCCTCGGAAACTACAGTAGATTGATGGTAGATTATGATAACGGGAGACTGGCCGTTTGTTTGGTCTATTAATTAATGTATTCATATATTGTTTTAGTTACCTCCCTAGACCTCCATCAATATTGGAAAAACACCCCCTACAGTAGACCCTCCTTCAAGATAAATTTGTACACTTTTCTGTAGAAAAATGTACCGGCCGAAGGTCGGTTCCTCTTAAAATTGGAGGCTCGCTATCGGCGCCTTATATCCTTGGAAACGTTTACGACGCCTAAGCTCGATGGAGGTCTAGGGAGGAAACTAGAAAAATAATATAAAGATACATACTGTACAGTCGAGGTTAATAAGTGTTGTCAGATTTTTCACAAAGTTTCGGACACTGACTAATATTCTGAGGGATAAGCACTTTTCCCAGTAACTATAAAGATACCAATAACACTTGTTGAGTGAAAACCAATGGAATATATGACGACACTTAATACCCCCGATTGTACTGTACATGAGCAAATATAACATATTTCAGAGTCCGTATTTCCCCTCATTCAACGTTCACTGTCTAAAATATAATCGATAATAGAATAAAAACTACAATATAGAGTTATAATAGGACTTCAGAAGCTATCAACCCTTTCGGATTATTCAGCCATCACACTGTTAGTCAAGAATAGTATCAGGACTGGAACCTCACTTCGAGAACTCCAGTCCCCTAACTCGTTAAGGATCATGATGCGTTTTCACAGTTTATTCTGGCTATCATTAAACTATTTCGTACAGCTTAGGAAGGATCTGTGGGAACAGGAAGGGTAAAAACGATCTCCATTAACCCTCTGACGGCCATATACCCTTCCTAAGCTGAATGAAATAGTCTAATAATAGCCAGGAAACCGAGAAAACAAACTTGTGACCGTGAACAGGTAAGCGATCAAATTTGGTGTTCAAATTTGTTAATGAACCATTCTGACACGATCATGAATTATTTTGAAACATTACCTATCTGATCCGATGTCTTAGGGGTTCTTTGGATATTTTACTTAATTATTATTGAGGATATTGTGTCACTATGGCATTTTCAAGCAATGTATATTAGTTTGTTCCCTATGCTAACAAAAACACCTTCCCAGACTTCCTTGAAACTAAACATAAAAACGCCCACCCAGGCCCTCTTCAACATAAATTTATCCATTTCTCGATAAAAAAATGTCCCGATCGAAAGCCGATTTAGGCTAAGTTACTGGTTCGCTATCGCTCGCCAAATAAAAAAAAAATACCCGAGGCTTTAATGGAGTGAAGCGTCTTATTATCGTCAAACTAACGGGGAAGTGCCTTAAAATCTTTTAAGGGGGTAGTGTTTTTTTTTGTTTTATATATGTATATTTTCAAATTATACAGGTATTGTTTAGTTTCCTCGCTAGACCTCATCAAGCTTAACAAAAAAAAAAAAAAAAAAAAAACCCTAAACCCCTCTTCAAGATAAATTTGTATTTTTTTTCGGTAGAAAAAAATCCCGGCCGAAAGCCGGTTATTAATAAAGTACAGGCTCCCTATCGCTCGCCAGGAAAAAACGGATACCTAAATGACACCAAAAGTTATAATATTGACAAGGAAATGGGGCGAAAGGTATTAAAATCGCCAAACTAATGGGCCGAACGTTTGGGTGGGCTAAACATGAGGAAGAAGTTTATCTTGACGGAGGGTCTTGGGGGGTGCTTGTTTAAGCTTGATGGAGGTCTAGGGAGGAAACTAAAAATATGATAAAAAGATAATTATATAAATAGGCAAATAAATACGCCCATCCCCCCTTAATACGCCCATCCCCCCATCCCCCCTTAATACGCCCATCCCCCCATAATCATTCAGGATAACCGATAGTAAAAAGGGTTGAGATAAGGGAGGATTAGTATACCTTCGAGATAATACGTTGGCACCTGTGGATAGTGACGACCGTACCTATAACAGTGTAAAAGACAAGCGCTATAAAAAGGCTATGACAAAGGCATGTCAGTTTAGTGGGTACATAAATTGTGATTGACCTATCTTTACTCACTCTCACCCACTCACTCACTCTCACTCTCACACACTCTCTCCCTCTCCCTCTCACTCTCTCCCTCTCTCTCTCACACACACTCTCTCTCTCTCTCTCTCTTTCTATTAGCTGAATTTTCCCAGTCTTTCTTCTACTCAACTATACTCTGTTTTGTTTAATCTGACGGTAAATTGCCATGTATTTATCTTGATCACTCGGCTATTACGAAGATTTTGCAGTTAATTATTATTATTATTTTTTTTTTTAACTCTGAATTAGGAAGATGCAGACACAGTAGTTTCATATTTGTTCATTAACCCTTTCAAGCTCCAATACGCGTTTCTGTTCTGTTTCTGGCTATTATTAGACGATTTTATTCAGATTAGTAACGGTATATGGAAGTCAATGGGTTGATTTAGATAGTATTTACCCTTTTAATACCCACAGATACTTCCTAAGCTGCATAAAATCGTCTAATGATAGCCAAAATAAACTGCTAAAACGCGTCAGAGCTTCAAAGGGTTAAGTATCGATACATCAGTTGCGAAGGGATTCAATTTACCGTCAATGTATAGTAAGTTCTGGAACTCTCTCAATCTGTCTTTCCTTCACCCTATGACTTAAACTGCTTCAAGCTCCGCGTGTCCAGACATTTTGACTCTAGCGTACCTTGAATTTGGGTCTCTATCACTCGTTCACTTGTTACAGGCAACTTTACCTTTTGTGTCCTTCATACACAAGAACATTTAGCCAGAATCATTTGGTAGGAAGGCGTCATGGTATCGTGAAGGGGTTAAGGGCAGATTTCCACTTGAGGGATGTTTTTCTGGACCCCTTTCTCTCTCATGTTTAGCTTCATTGCTTTTGAGATTTTAGGACGTTCGCCCCATTAGTTTGACGAGTTTATGAACTGTCGCCACATTTCTGTCAAAGTTAAGACCTTTCGTGCCATTTAGGTGTAGATTTTTTCCCGACGAGCGACAGCGAGCCTGTAATTTTAAAGGAACCGGCTTTCGGCCGGGACATTTTTCTACCAAAATTTTTACAAATTCATCTTGAAAGGGGGTGTAGGGGATGTAATGTTAAGCTTGATGGAGGTCTAGGGAACAAACTAAAAACCTTCCCCTACAGTAGCCTACTGGTGACGTGCATTTCATCATCTGGCAACTAGTAGAGCATTTTACTCGGATTAGGAAGGATGTCTAGCCATTAAAAGGCTACAAACTATCTCAATGCATCCTTTTAGCTACCATACATCCTTCCTAAGCTGCACACCATTGTTTAACTATAGCTACAATAAAGTTTAAAAGGTTAGGAAGGACGTCTAGCCATTAAAAGGCTACAGACTATCTCAATGCATCCTTATAGCTACCATACATCCTTCCTAAGCTGCACACCATTGTTTAACTATAGCTACAATAAAGTTTAAAAGGTTAGGAAGGACGTCTAGCCATTAAAAGGCTACAGACTATCTCAATGCATCCTTATAGCTACCACACATCCTTCCTAAGCTGCACACAATCGTCCTAATACAGCCAGAATACAGTTAACCCTTTTATCATATTCTGGCAACTACTAGACGATGTTATTCAGCTTAGGAAGGACCTCTAGCTATAATAATAAGGCTTCAAACTATCTCACCCAACCCTTTTAACTACCACTGATCCTTCCTAAGCTGCATAATATCGTCTCTAAGTATAGCTAGAATACAAAATAACTAACACACGTCGCTGGTACTCAAAGGGTTAAGAGACGTCATGATCGCCGGTACAGAAGGGGTATATTAAAGGTTAATGTGTAGTATCCGGTCATCTGGTTTAAGGGGGGTCACCTTCATTGTTTTCTCTGCTTTTCTCTCTTTCTCTGGCTTGTATTAATTCGGCCATATTTAGCCTACTGTTTTAAAACTTATCACCATCCAGTTGTTGATATATCCTGGCGAGCGATAGCGAGCTAGCATTGTATGGAGAAATCCGGCTTCGCCGGAGACATTTTCTATCGAAAAATGTACAAATTTAGCCTGCTGACAAAAACATTACAAACAAAATATGTTGGCTCGCTTCTGCTCGCCAGGAAAAAATCGACACTTGGATGGGGATAAAAGTCTTAAAACAGTAGGCTGAATGGGACCGAATGAATACAACCCAGAGAGAGAGAGAGAGAGAGGGAGAGAGAGAGCAACAAAACGAGGAGGGCCCCCTTAATAATAAGACTCACGACCGAACGGAAGCACACTCTTTTGGGAAGTGTTTATTAATTGGTCTATTTATTTAATTAGTTATTACTATTATTATTTATTTTTTTAGTTTGATCCCGAGACCTCCATCGAGCTTAAAAAAATCGCTCGCCAGGATAAAATATTGAAACCTAAATGGCACGAAAGGTCTCAATAATTACAAAGAAATGGGGCGAAAGGTCATAACATCACCAAACAAATGCGCCAAACGTCTTAATATCATAAAACTAGTGTGGCTCGACATAAAGGAGAAGGGTTATAAAGGTTAAAGTGTATCCGGTCATCTGGTGGTGTAATAATAATATGACACCAACAAACGGAAGCCATGGCAGATAAAACACACCACTTTGTATATAAGGGAGTAGTGAAGCAGATAAGTGAAACAATCGTTCAGATGGTGATGCAAGCATGAAATTTGGTACAGGTATTCTTCAAAGCTCACTTTCAAAGCACATACCGCTGGCCACGCAAAAATTCAATATGGCGACCATTTTTCAAGATGGCCGACACATCTGACTGAGCCCTACTGTTATGGGTCAGTTAATTGAAAGAAAAAAAGACATGAATACTGTCCAATCCATTTTTTTTTTGGCTCTAACGTGGTAAGTGAAGGTAATTTTGTCCAAAGCAGTTGCATATTAGACTTTAACTAAGATGGCGTCCAAGATGGCCGCCATTAACCCGAGGAGGCCGGATTTTTTTGGCGATTTTCGGTAGTGTTTATGGCTTAATAGCTAATCAGAGAATAAAGATAGAGAAATGAGTCATATACCACGTGAGAGAGGTCACTTTCAGCTTTTGTCTCATAAAAAAATTCAGCTCCATAGGCCCAGTAGTTACTGAGATATTGCTTGTTTTCGTGAGGTAACTTTTCCGTGATTTTCCGTGTTTACGCACCTTTGCCATAGTGAAATTTCCTTAAACCCATTGTGTTGACATCACGGTAGTTTCGGTGATATTGGAACTCGGTGAAAATTACTGCAAAAGTACCGTGACGTCATACAAGTAAATAGCAGCCATCAGCAGGCTATTTAAAGGCTATTTAAAGCTGTGCTATTTAAGTAGTGTATCAGGGTCATAAGTAACTAGACTAAGTGAAGGAAGATTATATCGTAGGAAACGGCCTAATTCACACCATTTATACATATCCATTGAGTACAAATAACATTAGTAAAAATACCATAGAATCAAAGACTCACACCTCACATTTGCAAGTGCACAGAGCTGTACAGGAGAGACCCAGCCTGTAGCACTTGCACCTGCCACGACAGTCTGATTTACAGCCACATTTGGTCAGCTGTTCGCAACTCTTGGCTATGGGGGAGTTGGCTGTCAAGAAGACGTGCCATTCTTCACCAACCTTCTGCCATCCCCAGTCAGCAGGACTCTCTGCTTCTGGTTGACACTGGGTTGTTTGGGCCCAAACACAACCAGCCTGGAAAGCAGCTCGTCTAGTGTGCTGAAGCAGAGCTGCTATTGTTGGTGGAATGGCCTCATAAGGCCTCTGTTTTCTGGCAAACATGTCAAGCCTGGCCTCATCCACAGTGGTAGCAGTACTGGACCTGTCATACATCAGTATGACAAACCTCTCCAGTATCTCCAGGTCACCATCTTCCACTGTAAGAGGGTACTGGCTCAGCTTGGAGAAGACAGGGGAGGCCTCTGGACAAACATCCCATGTCTGCCAGGCAGTTTTCTTTCCCTTGTTACGGAAGGCTGAAACAGTGTCACACCCTGTGAAGGCATGAAAGAATAACATGCCTTTAGCCTTCTCCTGCCCCATACAGCGATACAGGCATGCACACTGATCCAGCGCCGGCTTTGACCGTGACCAAATGCCACCCATAACTGCTCTAGCCCCAAACTCTGAAGGGCTGGAAAGGCACTCACTGCAATGACCACAACATCTGTATCATTTGCCTTGACCATGACGGCTTTGCTCCCATGTTCTGCAGCATATTTGGCATGCACAAAGATGCGGCTGTCAGCTTCCTCATGAGAGCACTTGTCCAGTCCTTGAAGACTAGTTTCATGAGTGCTGAGGACTGCAGATCCCTTTGTGACAATTACCAAGTTTGGTGCAGACATTTGGGCAACCCTGTCTGCCAGGAACTGGAACAACTCCGTCTTGTTGTCATTATGCCTAAGGAAGTTACGCCAATTGGATGGAATGCTGTTCTTGTTTGTCACCTTGCGTCTTCCTCCCTGGCCACGTTGAGACCTGGTCTCGGCTTTGAGGCTGGATGGGTTGTACATATCAAAGACAAGATGTGTTGTCTTGTACTTCGTAGCATAGCTGTGAATAAATGGCAGGAAGTCCAGAGTTGCATAGCCCTCAAAGGTCTTTCCTCTCTTTGGTGGCAAGACATGGACCAAAGCAGACCAATCTAGAATCAGGACATCGGTCTCTGGTTCTTCGTCTGTTGATGTACCATGAGTCTCCAAGATAGAGGTCAGTTGAGACTTCTGGCAAGTGTACAGCCTTCCACCCTCACTCAGTGCAGCTGGGAATGCCTGATTCTCATGCTGGAAGAACTCCTGCAGATCACACTGTCTGCTCTGACAGGAGATGAACAGCTTTGAGAAGAGCTTGTAGTCCTCCTTCAGAAGCTTCTGCTTTGAGTGCTTAATAGGAGCAGATTCTTGCCTGAAGAAGTCAGTTTTGTTCCTCTTGATTGACTCATAGAAGGAAACTGGATTATTTGCTAAGGCTTCAGAAAAGTCCTGGAATTTAGTTTGGCCTCTCTCCAAGTGAATCTGCAGAAGTTCCACTGAGCTGGGGTGAGCTATGTCTTTGTTGTCAATAGAATACAGCTCTTGACTGTCACCTATTTTGTCTTTCTGGCAAAGACAACATTTTGACCAGTCAGTTTCTCTTATGGGAAAAATGGATTTTGAATCTGCCATTTTGCTTTCTGATTAAGGCCGAAGGTTTATCCTTTTACCAGCTTAACGAAATTACACACACATTACTTTATGGGATACAACTAGGTTCGGATGACCTACACCTAGCCCGATCATTCATCCAGTGCCATTTAAGTCCCGTGTGATCTGTACACCATCCAGGTAAGTACATGAGCAAGTCATGTATAGCCCCCTTACCCTTGGCTCGGCTCTCCTGCGCTGGCACACCCTGTCAATTCAGGTGCGGCTATCTAACTCTATCTACTAACTACCAACTACTGTCTAGTAGCTAATTGATATGGGGCTGTTAGAAAGCATTTGGGACACTAAATTAAACTACACTACAACTTATAGTATAGTACAGTCAAATAAGCTGACACTGAACCCCATGCTGAGTTGCACAGCAGCGATGTTACCAGTGTGCCCTGGTTGTGTGTTGACATCACTCTATGATATTTGCAAGATCTCATCACTGCCTCAGTCCTTACTAACAAATGTGAAAATGGCTCCATTGGATTATCTGACCCAAAGAATGTATGTGCACACCAAAAATCATGTATATATTTTCAGTAGTTGCTTAGATATGCACATATGAAATTAATGGACACCATCTTGGATGCCATTCTAAAATTCCAATTATAGACTATGACAAGGAAAAGTTAAAATACAATGAGGTTCACTAGTCAATGTTAGTATTTGTCCTATGTTCATGAAGTAGATATAAGGCAAAGCTGCCTAAGCAGCCTCTAACAAGTGCCCCCCCCCCCCACCCCCTCCAGCCCCCAACCCCTACCCCAAGTTCAAAGAGTGACAAAGCCAATTTCAAATTAAGTTAGTCGAAATGTCTGGACACACTGAGCTTGAACCAGTGTAAGTCATAAGAGGAGGGAGATACATAATGAGGAAAGTTTTAAAGTTACTTGTTGAGTAGAAGAAAGAGATTTGTACAGATTAGGGGTGAGAATGTGTTGAAAGGTGGGTGGCCCCTACTCTCCACAAGGGAAATGGTATACATTGAGAAAGCTCTGAAGAGGATTGATCATTGTAATAGCAGTAGAAGAGTGAGAGAGATGCAACATTGCAGTGTGTTGAGAGAGATTGTAGGGAATTAGTAAGAGGAGGTGAATTGATGACACTAAATGCTTTTGACACTACTCTTTCGAGAAGTGCAGTATGGGTGGACCCTGCTAACACATTCAAACAATATTCGATACATGGGCGCACTGTGCCTCTGTACAGAGCTAGAAGCTGTGCTGGGATTAAGAACCCACAAAGACGGTTGAGCTCATCAGACTTCTTGGAAGTTGTTTTTAGCAAGAGTGGTAATATGATCTTTCCAGAAAAGGTCAGAAAAAAGAAAAACTCCAAGAATATTAAGAGAAGATGAAGGGCTGATGTGTGTAATAGTGCAGAGTAAGGGATAGTCGTGTGGAAGATTGTGACGCTTAGATACATCACAACATTGGGTTTTGGAAGTATTGAAAGTAACATGATTTTCTGTCCTAATCAGAAATAGTTGATAGATTAAATGATGCTCTGGTCCCCTCACATGAGTTTTGGAGTAATTGCATGTTTTGTAATTGTGGAAAACTAGTTGAACAGTAAAAGTAAGAGTCATCAGCATGTGAGTGTATAGGACTAGAGATACAGTTGAGAAGATCATTAATGAACATTAGAAAGATAAATGGAGACAGAACAGAACCCTCACTTCCTCAACCTACCAACTCTGGTGTTCCTAAGGGTTCTGTACTGTCTCCACTTCTATTTTTAATATTCATTAATGATATTCTCAACTGTACCACTAGTACTATCCATTCATAGGCTGATGGCTCCACCTTACACTATTCAACTAGTTTTCCAGAACAACCCAGCATGCAATCATTCAAAAACTCACATGATGAGGCCATAGCACACTTATCTTCTGATCTTCTGATCTAAACTTTGGACATGCAGGAAATGACAGCAGTTGACAAAAGTTGAGGTTTGTGAGTGTTCACCCTTCTTTGGAACAGGTTAAATGAGAGCAAACTTCCAGCAAGAAGGGAAGAAGTTAAAGAAAAGAGAGAGACTGAAGAGTTTGCTTAGGAAGGGAATCAGCACAGAAAAACAGAATGATACACAGATACACATGGAAAGGGGTGTGGAGGAAGAAGGATAAGGATAAGACAGTGGTGGAACGAAAGGCACTGATTGATTATATATGTGTGGATGAACGAATGAAGAAATCTGTGCTGGATGCTAGGGTGTATAGGCGTATTAGAGAGGGTATGTGACCATTATGTAGTAGTACCTAAAGTTAGGATACAAAAGAAGTGGGTGAGGAGAGCTGGAGGTAGGCGAGAGGAAGGTGGAATGGCGAGGAGGGTGGAGAGGTTGCAGGAGGAGGAAATCAGGGAAGAGTACAGGAGAGCAGTAGAAAGATGACTAGGTAGGTTTGAACTGGAAGGTATGGAGGAAGTGGAGGAGATGAGCAAAGTGTTTAAGGAAGAGATATGTGCAGCATGTGAGGTGTGTGGAGTAAGGAGAAGAGGGAGGGGAGTGAAGGGTACAGCATGGTGGACAGAAGAGGTAAAAATAGCTGTGGAAGACAAGAAGAAAGCGTATAGCGAGTGGTTGGTAGTAGAGGGAATGAAGATTTGGAGAGACAGAAATGAGCGAGGTACGTGGAGAAAAAGAGAGTGATGAAGAGAGTAGTGAAGGAAAGTAAGAGAAGAGTAGATGAGGATTTTGGAAGGAAACTGAGTGTAAAATGGAGGGAGTGTAAGAAACTGTTCTGGAAAGAAGTCAAGAAAGTTAGGGAAGATAGCAAGGGAAACAGTAAAGGTGTGAAAGATAAGAATGGGCGAGTGCTAGCCGAGAAGCAAGAGAGAGTCGAAAGATGGTGAGGTATGGTGGTGAGATAGTGATCGAATGGGTATGGAAAATGTGTAAACTAGCATGGGAGAAGGAGAGTGCACCTGATGACTGGAAGACAGGCATAATAGTCCCCGTATATAAGGGGAAAGAGGAGTTTGTGGTAACCACCGAGGAATATGGGAGGCGTGGAGGAGTGGTCATGCCACTGGATTGGTAATCCAATGGACCCGGGTTCAAATCCCGATATGTCAATGGGAAGATATTATTGGGATTGAATTTGTGCTGTACCTAGTATCAGTGCATTACCACAAAGCCCACCGAAATGCCAAAAAAATACCTTCATTGTTCCCTGATTAAATAACACTGTATGAATATTCCCATATTCAAAATATGTTACAGGGGGACAATGCCTAGTGAGTTCACTGCTCAATAGGTGGCGTTCTGAGAGTGAGGGTCTGAGTCTGGAGGATGAGACAGTGAATCACTTGAACGAAGCAACCAGCCGCTTCAGAGATGGAGCTGCTTCGAGCCATGAATGGATGCTTCACATGTCTCACTCCCCAGACTGGAACAAGACCTCACGGGATTCACCGTGTTGAGCGGTGGAATGTACAGGCTCTCAGCCTATGCCCGAGGGGGAGTAGTTGAAATATATATTAAAAAAAAAAAAAAAAAAAACGTAGTAGGGAAGGTGTACAGTAGGGTAGTGATTGAGAGAGTAAGAGCGAGAACGGAGAAGTGGATAGGTAATGAGCAGGGCGGTTTTAGGAAGGGTAGAGGACTTGTAGATCAGATTTTTACCCTGATATGTGTTGTGGAGAAATATCTGGAGAAGCAACAAAAGGTGTATGTTGCCTTTATGGACTTGGAGAAGGCCTATGATATAATGGATAGAGAAGGTATGTGGAAAGTACTTAGAATATACGGAGTAGATGGCAAGTTGCTGAAAGCAGTGAAGAGCATGTATGAGGGTGCAAAGGCAGCAGTACATATGGAGAATGAGCAGAGAGAGTTCTTTGATCTGAATGTTGGGTTGAAACAGGGGTGTGTGATGTCCCTGTGGTTGTTTACTGTATATATGGATGGAGTTTTGAAAGAAATACAAGGAAGAGCAGTGGATGTTGGTGTATCGCTGTTAAGAGAATGGAAGCTACCTGTACTGCCGTTTGTTGACGATACAGTTCTGATGAGCGATAATGAATGGGAGTTGCAGGTTCTGGTAAATATGTTTGGAACAGTGTGCCAAAAATGGAATCTGAAGGTAAATGCAGGGAAGAGCAAGGTTATGGTCTTCGAAAGGCGTGAAGCCACAGAGTGTGAGGTGAAGTTGAATGGTCAGGCTATGGAGATTGTCAGCTCATTTAAGTATCTGGGCAGTGTGTTGAGTAAAGATGGGACTATGGATAAAGAAGTGCGGGAGAGGGTACAACAGGGGAAGAGGGTTGTAGGAATGCTGAAAGCAGTAACAAGAAATAGGGTGGTCAGTATGGAAGTGAAGAAGTCCTTGCATGATAGTGTGGTAATCCCGACACTGACTTACGGAAGCGAAGCATGGACGTTGGTGAAGAGACTCAGACCAAGAATGAGAGGGGTGGAAATGAGTTACTTGAGAAGTGCGTGCGCAGTTACATGGAGGGATAGACAGACGAATGAGGAAGTAAGAAGGAGGTGTGGTGTGGAGGTAGATGTGCTGGAAAGTGTGAAAAGAAACACCTTCAGATGGTCCGGCCAAATGGAACGTATGGGAAGCGAGAGAATGACTAAGAGGGTGTACGAGAGCGAGGTGGAAGGACAGAGAGGGAGAGGTAGACCGAAAGAGAGGTGGAAGGATGGAGTGAAGAAGTATATGGATGAAGGCGGTGCTGGTTCGGAGGAGGGGCGTCGACTGACTGGGGACAGAGGTGCATGGGGGCGGTTCGTTTGTGGCCACCCCTTCGGGGATCACGGCGTCAGGCAATAGAAAGATAGAGAGATGGAAAGAATGTGTTCCACTTTCGAGGTAATGTAGAGTTAGGGGATAGATAGATAGCACAGAAATATTTAGTTTGAGAGTGACAGGAAATTTTGAGCCAGAGAGTTGAAAATTTAGAGGAGTCTAAGTCGGGAACACGAGAGCAAGTGAGTTTGTTGTGAGTTTGTTGTGTACTTCTGCACACAATCCGCCTTTGTCCTTGAAAATAAGATAGAACATGTAGGAGTAAATAGAGAAGAGGTTGCTGGAAGTTGCTTCAGACACCTGAGTCTCTTTGAGAAGAAAACAATACTAGGTCGGGCGGAGGAGAGGTGGTGTTCCACAAAGTGAAAGCTAGAGGAAAGGCCACGTATATATACAGTATAAACAGTATATACACAGTATATATATATATATATATATATATATATATATATATATATATATATATATATATTGTACAGTATATAATTATATATACAGTATATCAGTATAATTATGAATCAGATATGCGAGAGGGGATTGGCTTTATGTCCAAGCCATTATCATAGGGCTTAAGGGGGGATGGGCCGGTTATTCTGGCCCCCCTTCTCCCTCGTGTTTAGCCCCTATGTTTTTTTAGATTTTAAGACGTTCGGCCCATTAGTTTGGCGATGTTAAGACTTTGCGCCCAATATCTTTGCCAATAGTAAGACCTTTCGTGCCATTTAGGTGTCGATTGTTTCCTGGCGGGCAATAGCGAGCCTGTAATTTTAAGACTATTCGAATGCCTTCAGCCGGGACATTTTTCTACCGAAACATGTACAACTTTATGTTGAAGGTGGTGGTCTATGAGATGTTTTTTACAGCTTGATGGAGGTCTAGGGAGGCAACTAAAACCTAATAAATAGATAAAACAATAATAAAATTAATACGGCCATCTACCCTTAAGGGGGGTGACCTGTTTTTGTTCTGTCCTTTTCTATCTTTCTCTGGCTTGTATCCATTTGGTCCCATTCAGCCTACTGTTTTAAGACGTTTATCCCCATCCAGGTGTCAATTTCTTACTGGTGAGCGGTAGCGAGCCAGCATATTTTTAATTTTTGTTAGACAGCAGGCTAAATTTTTACATTTTTCGATAGAAAAATGTCTCCGGCGAAGCCGGATTTCTTCATATAATGCTGACTCGCTATCGCTCGCCAGGAAGAAATCGACACCTACTGTAGATGGGGGTAAACGTCTTAAAATAGTTGGCTGAATTGGGTGGAATGGATACAAGCCAGAGAAAGAGAGAAAAGGACAAAAATAACAAAAAGCAGGTCACCCCCCTTCACATGAGTATAATAAACCTTCTATAAAAGCTTTGGTTGGGCTTGGCTGTTTGTGTGCGATATGATAATCTCGTATATCAGTCCGGAAATGGTTGGCAGTCACCTCTGTCATCTTTATCACCCAAATCCCTTTTATCAGTTTACCCTCTTAATGCCCTTTATGTATAAATGTATGATGTATGTTTGTGAGTGTAATAACAATGATATTAATTATAATAAAAATAATATTATAATAAAAAATAATCTCTCTCTCTCTCTCTCTCTCTGCACTATAGTTGGCAGTCTGGACTGTCCCCTACCATGAGGCTAATTTTTTTTTTTTTTATGTCAGTGAGGGAGACAAAAAGCAGAACTGCCTGTAGCGAGTGCCTCCCCCATAATTGAAAGAGTGACAGGGACGTTCGAGCCAAAATGCCTGGACACACAGAGTTTGAAGCAATTTAAGTCATAGGAGGAGGGATAGACTGATTCTGGGAGAGAGCTCCAAAGCTCAGCAGTTGAATAGAAGAAAGACTGAGAGTAACGTTTCACTCTTGGGTTGGAGAGTTGCACAGAGTAGGGGTGGGATTGTGTTGCAAGAAGGATACCACGTACCCTACCTAGAGGAGGTGGTATACACTGGGAGAGCTCTGAGGACCATTGATTATTGTAGTAGCGATAGAATAGTGAGATAAATACAACATTGTGGCGAAGAGAGAGAGATTGCAGAGAGTTGGTGAGTGGGCGGGAATTAATGATACGAAAGGCTTTCCTTTCTACTTTGTCTAGGGGTGCGGTGTGGGAGGATCCTCCCCACACATGTGAACAATACTCAATACAAGGACGCACTGTGCCCCTGTACGGAGCAAGAAGCTGTGTAGGGGTAAAGAACCCCTTGAGGCGGTTGAGCACACCCAGCTTCTGGGAGGCTGTCTTAGCAAGACTGGTAATATCGTCCTTCCAAGTGAAAGCAGAAAAAAAGAGACACCAAGAATATTGAAAGATATTAGGAGATGGGTCGTTTTCGGGACCACTTTCTCCATCGTGCTTAATAATATGGCTATGCTATATTATGCTAGTAAGCTAATCTGTCGTGGATATATTATGCTCTCTCTCTCTCTCTCTCTCTCTCTCTCTCTCTCTCTCTCTCTCTCTCTCTTGCTTTTAACAGGGACAGGAAATACTATGCAAAGAGGAATTAAAGCTAAGGAATTGGAGATGGTTATACGAGAAGGAAAAGTAAGGATTGACAGAGAGGAATGTAAAGGTAAACATAAAAGTATAAATATTGCAGAGATAAAATGAGTATATGAGTTAAGGGGGAAGGGTATATTTATTGGTCAATTTAATTATTGATGTATTATTTTATTTTATTTCCTTCCTAGACCTCCACCAAGCTTAAAAAAACATCCCCAAGATCCCCCTTCTAGATTTATACATTTTTGGATAGAAAAATATCGGTTCCTTTTAAATTACAGGCTCGCTAATTGCTCGCCAGGAAACGCCCCACCTAAATAGCACGAAATTTCTTATTATTGACAAAGAAATGGGGCGAAAGGTCTTAAAATCGCCCAACTAAAGGGCCTAACGTCTTAAAATCTGAAAACTAATGGGGCTAAACATGAGTGAGAAGGGGACCAGAAAAACCAACCCTCTCCCCTTAAGGTAACCCGGATTGATTTATAGCAAACTTGTCACCGCAACAACAAGGTCAAATGGCGCAATTAAAGGGGGTCACCCGCTTTTTTTTCTCTCCTTTTCTCTCTTTCCCTGGCTTGTATCCATTCGGCCCCATTCAGCCAACTGTTTTAAGACGTTTATCCCCATCCAGGTGTCGATTTCTTCCTGGCGAGCGATAGCGAGCCAGCATTATATGGAGAAATATGGCTTCGCCGGAGACATTTTTCTATCGAAAAATTTACAAATTTAGCTTGCTGTCAAAACAAAATATATATATGATGGCTCGCTACCGCTCGCTAGGAAAATATTGACACCTGGAGGGGGGTAAACGTCTTAAAACAGTAGGCTGAATGGGGCCGAATGGATACAAGCCAAAGAGAGAGGGAGATGAGAAAAAAAGCGAGGTGGGCTCCTTTATGCTCATCCGGAAAATATTGAGAAATGAGGTCAGATAATTTGCTTATCTATAGATTGGGTAGATTATAGACAACAATCGAGCAGGGCAGTACCCAGGGGAGCCATTATGGTCATGTGATAAGGAGTTGCTGGAACTCCTGTTTCATTTGTCTGGCTTTCCTGACTGTTTCTGTTTGTGTCTCATCTACATAGAGAGTAATCCAGCTAGCTCTAACTATCACCTCCTCCTCTTTCTATTCATTTCGCTACAGTAAACTAGCACATTACACTTCTTTTCAATACACCAAAAAAACTCTTAAAATAGTTGCCAGAGTATAATAAGAACGTCACCGGTACTGAATGGGTTAATTGAAATGATGAAATCCGTATTAACCCTTTCATGCATTTACGACGCAGAGGTTGCCAGAGTAGCAATAAGAAATAGAGTTCTCTCACTCTTATAATTACCTCTCCAAAATTAGTTTTCTGCCCACAGCTAACTCAAAGACAACTGCAGAGGTTGAAGTAACTAAACTAAAGGTTTCTAAATACCCCTGATGGTAACAAAGGCTTTAAAGTATCCCCAATAGGCTCAAAATCTCGTCATGTGTCGGAGAGGGTTAACCCTCTGAGTACCAGCGACGTGTGTTGTAGTGTATTCTAGCTATATTTAGACGATATATGTGGTAGTTAAAACGGTTGGTTGAGATAGTTTGAAGACTTACTATTGCTAGAGGTCCTTCCTGAGCAGAATATAATTGTCTAGTATTGCCAGAATGTGATAAAAAGGAAGTCCTTGGTACTGTAAGGGTTAATAAGAACACAAAACATGGTTGAATAGATTGAGTTGGTACTATAATAATACGAAAATTAAATACAAATTGATACTGATCATCTACTGTATATATTTATCGCGTACCGTACCCTACTCGGGATAACATTTGACACTGAAATTTTGCACCGTCTTTATAGGAGGGAAAATACCGTATCGTACCTTAATTTCATACCGTATCGTACCTTAATTTCATACCGTATCGTACCTTAATTTCATACCGTACCATAGTGAACTGAGAGCCCTGTTTGTCTGTCTATCTGTCTAAATATGGGGAGAGAGAGCAAAAAAAAAAGCGAGAGCAAGAGAGAGAGAACGAGAGCATGCGACAGTGAGAATAAAATCGATAGAAAGAGAGAGAGAGAGAGAGAGAGAGAGAGAGAAAGAGAGCAAGCAAGAGTAAGAGCTAGAGAGAGCAAGTGGTGTGATCGCATGCGTCAAGGACAAGTGAGAGCATTGCATCACTTGAGCTTATCAGGCCAGTCAGTACAGCGTTAGACGTGTGTGTGTGTGTTTGTTACCACTAGTCCCTCTTCCAAGTATAGGTAAGTCACAAATCATAAACATTAACCCTTCTTTAGCGGCCTATGCGGTTTATTTATATGTACCGCCCAGCGGGGTGTTTTTAGCCAAAATAGGGCTGTTTACGTGATCATTTTCATGACTAAATAAGACCCAGAACGTAAAACAAGTATCTATCCCTGAAAGGGCATAAACAGAGCTTTCGAATGACACCATAACGATCCTTTTATGATGGCTAGTTTTCTTGCAATAACCGTGCAACGCGAGTGCAAAAAGCATGTAATTAGCCACTTTCCCGATACAATTCCGTATATAGCGAGTGAGAGAGGTAGGAGGGAGGTGAGATTCGTGTCAGTAGGTTCGCCGCGGTGGTCTGGAGCAGTCATACACTCGCTACTCTCCTGCCACCACTTGTCTCTCTCTCTCAGCAACATTACGTGCTGAAATTGCCACTCGAGTTATGTCGAGCGCCGCCACATAGTCCAGCTTTATTTAACTCGACTTATGTGGTGAGCCGCTTTTTAAGGGTTAAGGGGGTATGGTACGCTTTTATGGACCACTTTCTCCCTCATGTTTAGCCCCATTAGTTTTCAGATGTTAAGATGTTTGCCCCATTAGTTAGTCGATTTTAAGACCTTTTGCCCCATTTCTTCGTCAATATTTAGACCTTTCGTGCTATTTAGGTGTCGATTTTTTCCCTGGCGAACGACAGTGAGCCTGTAATGTTGGAAGAACCGGCCTTCGGCCGGGAAATTTTTCTACCGAAAATTGTACAAATTAATCTAGAAGGGGGATCTAATGTTTTTTTTTTTTTTTAATTTGATGGAGGTCTATGGAGGAAACTAGAAAAATAATGAATACATGCAAAAATCGACCAAAAAGTGAACTATCCTAATTAACCTCAGTACCGGTAACATACTTTTCAATTAACCTCAGTACCGGTAACATACTTTTCAATTAACCTCAGTACCGGTAACATACTTTTCAATTAACCTCAGTACCGGTAACATACTTTTCAATTAACCTCAGTACCGGTAACATACTTTTCAATTAACCTCAGTACCGGTAACATACTTTTCAATTAACCTCAGTACCGGTAACATACTTTTCAATTAACCTCAGTACCGGTAACATACTTTTCAATTAACCTCAGTACCGGTAACATACTTTTCAATTAACCTCAGTACCGGTAACATACTTTTCAATTAACCTCAGTACCGGTAACATACTTTTCAATTAACCTCAGTACCGGTAACATACTTTTCAATTAACCTCAGTACCGGTAACATACTTTTCAATTAACCTCAGTACCGGTAACATACTTTTCAATTAACCTCAGTACCGGTAACATACTTTTCAATTAACCTCAGTACCGGTAACATACTTTTCAATTAATTCTGGCAACTATTATACGTTTTTTTCATCTTAGGAAGGACGTCTGCCAAATAGAAGGCTACAGACTATCTCGATTAAGGGGAGATGGGTCGGTTTTCTGGACCACTTTCTCCCACGTGTTTAACCCCATTAATTTTGAGATTTTAAGACATTTGCCCCATTAGTTTGTCTATTTTAAGACTTATCACCTCATTTCTTTGTCAATTTTAAGACCTTTCGTGCTATTCAGGTGTTGATTTTTTTCCAGGCGAACGATAGTGAGCCTACTGTATAATTTTGGAAGAAACGGCCTTCGGCCGGGACATTTTTCAGTAGAAAAATGTACAAATTAATCTAGAAGAGGGATCTAATGGATGTGTTTTTTAGTTTGATGGAGGCCTAGGGAGGAAACTAGAAAAATAATGAATACATGCAAAAATCGCTTAAAAAGTGGACCATTTTTCTACCGAAAAATGTACAAATTAATCTAGAAGGGGGATCTGATGGAAGTTTTTAAGTGTGATAGAGGTCTAAGGAGGAAACTGAAAAAAATAAGAAATAAATGAAAAAATCTACCAAAAAGTGAACCATCCCCCCTTAACCCGTACTGTATACCGTAGGATACAGTAATAAAAGTGAACCATCCCCCCTTAACCCGTACTGTATACCGTAGGATACAGTAATAAAAGTCTCCAGCAGTCCCAAGCAATGTGACAAAAATGGCAGGAGAGACCACCTATCCACCTCCAAAGATGAGGCAAGACTGGCTCTGCCACCCTTCAGTGGGTCTCATATAAGCTGAGAAGTGTTGCCAACACGGGAGCAGTGCTCAAAAGGTGGTGGTAACTGGTACAGGGTTGTACAGGCAGTTACAATGAAAGTACACTACTGACGGATATATACGTCGCTGGGACTGGGGAGTTACTTATCTACCGACGTATATATACGGTGCTGGGATTGGAGGGGTTAACCCGTGAGGATTATGACGCATTTTGATAGTTTATGCTGGCTATCATTAGATTATTTTTATAGTTTATGCTGGCTATCATTAGATTATTTTGATAGTTTATGCTGGCTATCATTAGATTAGTTTATTCAGCGTAGGAAGGTTATATATGGAAATCAGAGGGTTCCTTGAGATATTGTGTGCCCTTTTAATTCCCACGATACTTTTTCATGGGCTGGTTTTCTGGTCCCTTTTTTCTCTCATGTTTAGCCCCATTATTTTTCAGATGTTAAGATGTTTGCCTCATTATACTCCGTTTTTTCCCAGCTGATGGTAAATTGAATCCCTTAGTAGCTGATTTGTTGATAGTTAATGGAAATATATGAAACTACTATGGCTGTGTGTCGTATTGATGCCAAGTTTTCATAATTAACATCATATTTCGCAACAAAATCTACCTTATAACTGACTAACAAATATAGAAACATGATAATTTACCCTCAGCTGGAAAAAAATAAACTATAGGTAGTCGATTTTAAGATCTTTTGCCTCATTTCTTCGTCAATATTTAGACCTTTCGTGCTATTTAGGTGTCGATTTTTTTCCCTGGCGAACGATAGTGAGCCTGTAATGTTGGAAGAATCGGCCTTCGGCCGGGACATTTTTCTACCGAAAAATGTACAAATGAACCCTCTCACGTTTTTGACGCAATTTTGAGCCTATTAGGGATACTTTAAAGCCTTTGTTACCATCAGTTTTTTTTTAGAAACCTTTAGTTTAGTTACTTCAACCTCTGCAGTTGTCTTTGAGTTAGCTGTGGGCAGAAAACTAATTTTGGAGATGTAATTATAAGAGTGAGAGAATTCTATTTATTATTGCTAATCTGGCAACCTCTGCGTCATAAAAACGTGAAAGGGTTAATCTAGAAGGGGGATCTAATGGATGTTTTTTTTTATTTGATGGAGGTCTAGGGAGGAAACTAGAAAAATAATGAATACATGCAAAAAACGTCTAATGATAGCCAGAATAAACTGTCAACGCGCGTCATGATCCTCAAAGCGTTAAGTTGTATGCAGTGAGCGTCACTTTTCCAAATATATTTTTGATTTAGTAATTTCCAAAATGCATTTCAGTCCACGCATTTTCCTGATTGAAAGGCGGTGCTATGACGTCACAAGCCCTGTTGTTGTTGTTGTTGTTCCCCAGGCTGCCCTGTGATTGTCTGTAGCAGTGGGCGAGACCAAGGTTAAGGGGAGGCAGACCGTTTTTCTGGACCCCCTTCTCCCTAATGTTTAGCCCCACTAGTTTTGAGATTATATAAAACGTTCGGCCTATTAGTTTGGCGATTTTAACACCTTTCGACCCATTTCGTTGTCAATTTTAAGACCTTTTGTGCCATTTAGGTGTCGATTAATTTCTGGCGAGCGATAGCGAGCCTGCAATTTTAAGAGGAACCGGACTTCGGCTGGAAAACATTTCTACCGAAAAATTTACAAATTTATCTTGAAGGGGGGTCCAAGGGGTGTTTTTCTAAGCTTGATGGAGGTCTAGCGAGGAAACTAAACAAATAATGAATACATGAAAAAATCCACCAAAAATTGAACCATCCCCCTTAAGGAACTACTGGGTGAGACAGAACATTAAGTGGCCGGGTGTTAGGGAAAACCAAGATATACTGTATATAATTGTATATAGATCTTGGGGAAAACCACCTTGGGAAAGCCATTGCGTTATTGTCTTCTATCTGTAAATAAATTACTCACTTTAAAGCAGCTGTTTCTCTCGTTGTCGGTGATGGCGTTCATGTTGCTCTCCTCCTATTTACTTTTTCAGCATAACAATATATATTTATATATATATATGTGTGTGTGTGTGTAGCTTCGAAATTGGACCATGACTATTTTTGGTGACTTTACAACTACTTGACTTGACTAGTTACATGTTAACCAACTCGCCTAACTTAGTTAAGGGGAGACTGGCCGTTTGTTTGGTCTATTAATTCATTTATTCATATATTTTTTTAGTTTCCTCCCTAGACCTCCACCAAGCTTAGAAAAACACCCCCTAGACCTCCCTTTAAGATAATTTTTTACGTTTTTCGGTAGAAAAATGTCCCGGCCGAAGGCCGATTCCTCTTAAAATTGCAGGCTCGCTTTCGCTCGCCAGGAAATAATCGACACCTAAATGGCACTAAAGGTCTTAAAATTGACATACAACATGGGGCAAAAGGTGTTAAAATCACCAAACTAATGGGCCGAACGTCCTATAATCTCGAAAGTAGTGGGGCTAAACATTAGGGAGAAGGGTATCCAGAAAAACGCCCCATTTTGTTGTCTATTTTAAGACCTTTCATGCCATTTAGGTGTCGATTATTTCCTGGCGAGCGATAGCGAGCCTGCCATTTAAGAGGAACCGGCCTTCGGCCGGGAAATTTTTCTACCGAAAAACGTAAAAAATTATCTTAAAGGGAGGTCAAGGGGGTGTTTTTCTAAGCTTGATCGAAATCTAGGGGGGAAGCTAAAAACATATATGAATAAATTAATTAATAGATCAAACAAACGGCCAGCCTCCCCTTAAACTGCACAAAATCGTCTAAATATAGCAATAATATGAAAAAGACATCGCCGGTACAAAAGGCGTTAAGCCCTAATCAAAAGGGCCACACTCTAAATCAGACTGTTAGATGTAGCAAGATTACGTTATAAGTTTAGGCTAGGTTAGGTTGGGTTAGGTTAGGTTTGATTAAGTGAAGAGAAGTGGGTTAAGTTAGGTTAGATTAGGCAGGATAAGCTCGGTTCACACATGCACGAATTAATGTCACGTCCGTCCCCGACCAAGAAAATAGGCAGGACGGCATCATTCTGGAGGCCCCATGTGGCCACGATGGCCACTAGGGCCGTTCCAAAGTTTTTTTGCCGGGACACCCACGGGACACACACGGACACACACGGAAGCAGTCGTCGTCTAGACGCCGCCAGGCTGCGTCTAGACGACGACTGCTTCCGTGTGTGTCCCGGGGGTGTCCCCGACATAACACGTTTTCTGGCAGTTGCCCCGACCCACACGGACCATTTTATGCTGCACAAAATGGACGCCGCCTAGGCACGGCGAATTAAGGGGTCGGGGACGGACGGGACGTTAATTCGTGCATGTGTGAACCGAGCTTTAGGTAGGTAGGTTATTTTAGGTAGGGTAGGTAAAGCTCGGTTCACACATGCACGAATTAACGTCAGGTCCGTCCCCGACCAATAAAATAGGCAGGACGGCATCAATCTGGAGGCCCCATGTGGCCACGATGGCCACTAGGGCCGTTCCAACGTTTTTTTGCCGCCGTTCTCATCCCGTTAATCATCGTCTAAACGCTGCCAGTCATCGTCTAGACGCCGCCAGGCTGCATCTAGACGACGACTGCTCCCATGTGTGTCCTGTGGGTGTCCCCGACATAACACGTTCTCTGGCAGTTGCCCCGACCCACACGGACCATTATATGCTGCACAAAAAGGGCGCCGCCTAGGCACGGCAAATTAAGGGGTCGGGGACGGACGGAACGTTAATTCGTGCATGTGTGAACCGAGCTTTAGGTTAGGTATGTTAGGTTAAGCTAGGTTAGGTTAGGTTAGAGTAGCTAGGTTATTATATTGGAGTAGATAAATTACTTTACCCACTACGTATGGCTTGCTTACATTTGGTTAGGTTAGGTTAAAATTAGTTAGGTTAGGTTAAGCTTGGTTCACACATGCACGAATTAACGTCACATCCGTCCCCGACCAAGAAAATAGGCAGGATGGCATCAATCTGGAGGCCCCATGTGGCCACGATGGCCACTAGGGCCGTTCCAAAGTTTTTTTGCCGGGACACCCACGGGACACACACGGACACACACTGACACACACGGACACACACGGAAGCAGTCGTCGTCTAGACGCCGCCAGGCTGCGTCTAGACGAGGATTGCTTCCGTGTGTGTCCGTGTGTGTCCCAGGGGTGTCCCCGCCATAACACGTTTTCTGGCAGTTGCCCCGACCCACACGGACCATTTAATGCTGCACAAAAAGGAGGCCGCCTAGGCACGGCGCGAATTAAGGGGCCGGGGACGGACGGGACGTTAATTCGTGCATGTGTGAACCGAGCTTAAAATATAATGTTGGGTTGGGCCGTTTGGGAGTGGCGCCGTTCTAGGTTAAGTATATTGTTGGGTTTGGTCATTTAGGAGTGGGGCCGTTCTGACATACAACCGTCATCTGTTAAACATCTGGCACCAGCAAATACATTCTCATAAGCTACTCTAAAACGCTCATTAAGGGAAGACTGGCCGGTTGTTAGGTCTATTAATTCATTTATTCATATATCTGTTTTAGTTTCCATCAAGCTTAGAAAAACACCCCCTAGACCCCCCTTCAAGATAAATTTGTACATTTTTCGGTAGAAAGGTGTCCCGGCTGAAGGCCGGTTCCTCTTATTGCAGGCTCGCTATCGTTCGTTCGCCAGGAAATTGTCGACACCTAAATGGCACGAAAGGTCTTAAAATTGACAAAAAAATGGGGCGAAAGGTGTTAAAATCGAAAAACTAATGGGCCAAATTTCTTATAATTTCAAAACTAGTGGGGCTAAACATTAGGGAGAAGGGGATCCAGAAAAACGGTCTTCCTCCCCTTAACACTATTTGCTCCATGGGTGATCTTTTATAACCTTCCCTGTTTTGCTCCGTTAGTTTGGAGATTTTATGACGATTCACCCCATTAGTTTAGTGGTGAGAACTCGCTTCATCCCCGTTCAGGCATTTATTATTTTCTGGGCAAGCGATAGCAAGCCTGTAGCTTAGAAGAAATCGGACTTCGGCCTAGAAATGTTATATCAAAATATTTACAAATCTATCTTGAAGGGGGTCTGGTTGGGCAATTTTTACTTTGAAGGAAGTCTGGGAAGGCGTTTTTGTTAGCTTAGGGGGACTAGCTGAAATACTTTGCTCGAAAATGGCAAAAGGAAGTCAAGTCCTCAATAAAAATTAACCAAAATATCATACTAACACCCCAAGAAGTCGACTGAGATAGTATTAGGTATTGTGGCTACTAATTATCCTGTTCCCAGACGCTGAGATAATACAACGCTAAAACCAGGTGCTCATATTAACCCTTCTTTAGCGGGGCCCGACTTAAGTCCGTATCTAAAAAGCTGGACAATGTGATGGGGCCCGACTTAAGTCTGTGTGCAATTTTGGCGCAATATTGGCTCTGAGAGAGAGCCGAGCGGTGGGAGGAGCGTAGGTTGCCTCATGACCGCTCGCCACGACCGTCGTGGGCCCACTGATATGTACTCCACACAACTCCACCCTCTCTCACTCGCTACACACGTAATAATGTAACAAAATTACCGTATTTTAGCGATTTTGCCCTTCGGTTGCACGATCGTTGCAAGACAACCAGTGATCGTACAAGGATAGTTCGGGTGTCATTGGAAAGCTCAATTTACGCGCTTTCAGGGATACATACTTGTATTATGCTCTGGCTCTTGTTTATGGATGAAAAAGAGCACGGAAACAACCCCATTTATGGTAAAAAAAAAAACGCTGGGCGGTACGGTCAAATATACCGCCTAGGCCGCTCGTTGAGTGTTAAGGGGAGATGGTTCACTTTTTGGCCAATTTTTGCATGTATTCATTATTTTTCTAGTTTCCTCCCTAGACCTTCATCACATTTAAAAAAAAAGCATCCATTAGATCCCCCTTCTAGAATAATTTGTACATTTTTCGGTAGAAAAATTTCCCGGCCAAAGACCGGTTCTTCTAACATTACAAGCTCACAATCGTTCGCCAGGGAAAAAAATTGATGCCTAAATAGCGCGAAAGGTCTAAATATTGACGACGAAATGGGGCGAAAGGTCTTAAAATCGACTAACTAATGGGGCAAACATCTTAACATCTGAAAACTAATGGAGCTAAACATGAGGGAGAAAGTGGTCGAGAAAACCGGCCCATCCCCCCTTAATCACTATAATAGGAGCGCTGCCACTTTGGTCTCTCATCTGTCTATTTATTTATCTGTTTACTTGGCAAAATTCTCTCTCTCTGTCTCTCTCTGATATTCAGTATTTAACACCTTATTGGCGGGCTAGGCGGTCTATTTGACCGTACTGCACAAGTTTTTTTTTTTTACCCTAAATAGGGTTGTTTCCGTGCTCATTTTCATGCCTAAATAAGACCCAGAGCGTAAAACAAGTATCTATTCCTGAAAGGGCGTAAACAGAGCTTTCCATTGACACCCGAACCATCCTTGTACGACCACTGGTTCTCTTGCAACGATCGTGCAACACGAGTGCAAAAACCCTAAAATAAGGTAATTTCCTTACATAATTCCCTGTGTAGCGAGTGAGAAAGGGGGGAGGAAAGTAGAATACAGTTCAGTACATCCACGGTGGTCGTGGGGAGCGGTCATAAGGTTACTACGCTCGTCCCACCGCTCAGCTCTCTCTCTCAGCAACATTACGTGCTGAAAATGGCGCTCGACAGCTGTCGTGCACCGCCACTTAGTCCAAATTTATTTCAGTTAAGGGTTAAATGTTCTGAATGTTGAGTGGAAATGCACCATTGCAAAATATTCCAATCTATTTATCGCTATCAGATATGAGTATTGATTTTGTTGAGTGTAAGAGCTATCATGTCACTCATTAAGATAACTTTCATAGTTATACCTAAGCTCACATATGGTAGATCACACGCACTCACATCCACACACACACACACATCCAAACACACACAACATTTCCAAACCACACATACACACACAAAGAAATCCATAATACACACACACACACACACACACACACACACACACACACACACACACACACACACACCCACCTCTCCTTGGCGTAATGGATAGCACGTCTGGGTAACAACCAGAAGGTCCCGAGTTCGAGACCCGGGCGGGGAAGAGACATTTGGGCAAGTCTCCTAACAGTGTAACTTCTGTTCACCTAGCACTGCAGTATAAATAGGAACCTGGTATAAGTGGACGAAGTTGTGACGTCCCCTCTGGGGGTTGGTGGACTGGTACAAGGTGAAAAGGGTATTTCCGGTATTGTATAGGTCAACCTAAGCCTTCGGGTGAGACTGGTACAGTATAGATGAACCCAAGCCTTCGATTTCATATGTCGCCAATTGACTGATTACAGACTACACTCACATCCACAGCTAACGATACACTAACACATGCACTTTACTCAATACATCCCAGTTAAGGAGGCGCGATAATAATGAGCTGAAACTCGCAGTGCGTGGAATCCCCTTGACAAACAAGTTCGGTGAATTACACACACACACACACACACTTAGTAAGATATATTGTTTAATTATTGTCAAGGTCTTCTTATTGATATATATTTTTGAGTTATGAATATATAGTTTGTCCCTTAGACTAAAATAATAACGCTTTCCCAGACCCTTTTTTTATTGCAAGAGACATACCAAAAGCCTTCAATAGAGTCTGGCACAAATCTCTTATTGCTAAACTACCATCCCTCGCTTTCTATCGCTCTGTCTGCGCCTTTGTCTCCATTCCTTTCTTGCCACTCCATAGTTTCGGTTGTGAGCGGCCATCACTCACTTTCTCATTCTCTCAACTCCTGTGTTCCTCAGGGTTCTGTCTTATCTCCAGTTCTATTCTTAATGTTCATTAAAGACTGGACCTCTCTCACCTCAACTGTACCTCTAGTCCTATCCACTAATGTTGATGACTACATTTCACTTTCAACTAGTTTTCGACATCAACCCACCATGCATTTACTCCTAAGCTCATGTAGCGAGGCCATAGCACACCTATCTTCTGATCTATTAATTATTTCTGATTGAGACAGAGATAATCTTCCTAAGCTCATGTAGTGAGGCCATAGCACACCTATCTTCTGATCTATTAATTATTTCTGATTGAGACAGAGAGAATCTTCCTAAGCTCATGTAGTGAGGCCATAGCACACTTATCTTCTGATCTATTAATTATTTCTGATTGAGACAGAGAGAATCTTCCTAAGCTCATGTAGTGAGGCCATAGCACACCTATCTTTTGATTTATTAATTATTTCTGATTGAGACAGAGAAACTCTTGTTACTTTCAATGCTTCCAAAACCCAATTTCTCCATTTATCTACCTGTCACAATCTTCCACATGACTATCCCTTACTCTTCAGCAACACACAAATAAACACTTCGTCTTCTCTCAATATTCTTGGTTTATTTGTATTAGTCTAACCTATCCTGTTTTTTTTTGTTTTTTTTGTTTTCTATGCGAGTGAGGGAGGCAAAAGGCAGAGTTGCCTATAGCGAGTGCCTCCCCCAAAGTTGAAAGAGTGACAGGGACAAAATCAAGGGACGTTTGAGCCAAAATGCCTGGACACACAGAGTTTGAAGCTATTTAAGTCATAGGAAGAGGGAAAGACTGAGTCTGGGAGAGAGTTCCAGAGCTCAGCTGTTGAATAGAAGAAAGACAGAGTAACGTTTCACTCTTGGGTTGAAGAGTTGCACAGAGTAGGGGTGGGATTGTGTTGCAAGACGGGTACCACGTGCCCTACTTAAAGGAGGTGGTATACACTGGGAAAGCTCTGAGGAACACTGATTATTATAGTAGCGATAAAATAGCGAGAGAGATGCAACATTACCCCTCTTGCTAAAACAGCTTCGCAGAAGTTAGGTGAGCTCATAGTCTCCATGGATTCTTCACCCCGCACAGCTTCTTGCTTTGTACAGTGGCACAGTGTTCCCATGTATGGATTACTGTTTGCATGTGTGGGGAGGTTCCACCCATACCGCACTGCTCAAAAGGGTCGAGTCAAAATAAATTTGTCTCATCAACTCACCTCCTCATACAGTTCCCTAGAATCTCTCTCTACACACTACGATGTTGCATCTCTCTTACTCTTCTATTGCAAGAATTAGTGTTCTATAGAGCTTTCTCAGTGTATACATCCTCCCTTACGAGAGTAGGTGGCACCCGCCTTTCAACAAATTCATACCCTTATTCTGTCCAACTTTACAACCTAAAAGTGTACAGATTTGCCCAATCTTTCTACAGGTAAGCTATGGAACTCTCTCCCTCAATTTATCTTTTCTTCATCCTATGACTTAAACTGCTTGAATCCCCATGTACGCAGACATTTTTTACTTAGCCTATGTGCCTTGAATTTGGCTCATTATCACTCTTTCAACTTTGGGGGGGGGGGGCACTCATTACAGGCAGCTTTGCAATACTGATTGTAATATCATGCTCTTGGACCTATTATTGCGTTCACTTGATGTTCTGTTGTGCATCTAAGATGCATACTGAAGAACAACATTTTATATTTCATAACTTCTATTCGTTCCCTGCATCTAATGATAGGTCAATTCCAATTCTATATATTCCTTCAGTTCAAATTTACTCCATTCTTAGATCAATTCTTACTCCACTTCAATTGAATAGATAATTGACCACCTTCAATGCTTTTCAGGTTATGCAATATTCTTAGGATACCAAATCAGATATTTTAGATTAAATGTGTTAATGAAATATCCATCCATTTTGAATACTGACTGTATTTCTCATTTTTGTTTCAGAAAAGTTTGTGAAACTTAGCATCATAATGTATTCAACATGCTTCCTCCTGACATACACACAAAGAAGTTGAGTCGTCAGTGCAACTGTTTCAAGTTAATCTGTGAAGTTTAACAACATAATTTGTTCTCTATGCCACCTTCTGGCACTTAGGCAAAACCAGCACAGTCTTTTGGAATCGTTTGAGAAGCAAGACAACATAATTTATTCATCATGCCTCCTGGCTCACAAAAGAAGAAGTTGAATGGTCAGCGCATCACTGACATCATGCAGAACATAGCAAGGCTGGTGATGTACAAGGTGTTCCTGTGGGGCACCTCAGACAAGCTCCTCACCATGACTCTAACGCACTACTGCCAGAAAGTCCTTACTCCCAGGTCATCAGCATTCTACTGGAAAGCTAACCCTAATCTCCGTAAATTTGACAACGACCAGCAAATCGCCATCGACAATGATCCGTCAGGTGAACACTTTGATGTGACATTACTGTACAAAGTCATTAAGCTTGCATGTAGAGATGTTGCTCCTTTTCATGACAACAGCTGGAAACCTGGAAGTGATACCTTTGAATCTCTGCTGTCGACAATTAAGAAAGAGAGGAATCTCGTTATTCATGACAGGCTGAAGCTGGATGACACACAGTTTCGAAATAAAGTCAAATTTCTGAGGGAACTTTTTGTTAAGACACTGGAAGCAGGAAAAAACAAGTATGGTGTGAATGATGCAGAGTTAGCAGATGCAATTGATAACATGGACACTGCTATGATGGAAGTGTGCAATGAGGTTCTTGGAGAGGAGGACCTTCTATTCTACTGTGGTCCAAGACTCCTCAGTGATCTCATTGCTGAAGGTAAAACTCAGTTGTTGAACATAATGCAGAACTCTGGATACAGTGATCCTTTGCCTTTCATACCAGATACCGGACTAAGACTGAAGGTACAGGATGTCTACACGAGGATCCGAGTCAAATCTGGGAGTCATCAAAATGTGAGACAAGAAATGGACTATGACCGGATACTGACTTTGATCCAAAGTGGCTACTCTTGGCCTCAGGTGCTGGCGATTGAGGGAGTGGCGGGAAGTGGCAAGTCTGCACTGGTCACGTTGATGAAAGAAGAGTGGTTGTTAGGGGGTAATAAGACACTCCTTGACCTACATCACTATGAACTATTGCTCCCTGTCCAGTGTCGAGACACTCATCTCACCTCCTTCAGTGAGCTGGTCCGCCAGATGATGCCAGATGTGTACTGCAAATACAGAAACCTGATGCTTCCTCTTGTCAAGAAATGTCGTCTGCTGGTGCTGGTTGATGGATTGGATGAATGTAACAGTAAGTCAAATGAGCTTGTTCAGAATATCTTGGATGAACTGAAGGACAGCCCAAACTGCACCTTATTATTTACAAGCAGAGCAGAATGCATAGCAAGCTTCAAGAGAAAGGTTCCTCAGCAGCATAATGTGATCAACATTGAATTGCTGGGAATAGATGAGGCTCAAAGGCCAGACTTTGTGAAGCGATACTTTCAGGAGATGAAACTGGTGACAAATAGTACTCTAAGCACAGATGACCTGTTGAAAAAAGTAAAACAGGTTTGCCATTTGGAGTACTTTAGGCTACCTTTAAACTTGGTAATTTTGACCTGGCAGATTGTGCATGACCCTGATTCAGTAACGGCAAACAACACACAAACCGACCTCTACCATTGGGCTCATCAGCTGAATCTTCAGAAACTACAGGAGCGACTGAGCCTCAATGAGCCCTACAGAACCATGAACGACTCCGACCTGGAAGATCTGGTACTAAAGTGTCGAAGTGATTTATGCTCGGTTATCCTGAAAACTCTTGCCCGTGATGAGCTGATAATAACCAGGCCAGCAGAGAATCAGCTTACAGATGCATGCAAGTTTCATGGTCTGCCTCCTCAAGAAATGCTCTCAGCCTTCCTTAACCTAACAACTACCTGGACTCCACTTGGTCTTAGGAAGCAATACAGTGTACCCCATAAAGGGCTTCAGGAGTTCCTGGCAGCTCAGTATGTGGTCGACCAAGTGACAAACAGCATTAGAGCAGTACTGGAGACAACTCTCGGCACAAATCACTTGGAGTTGGACAAATTCCCAAACCTTCTGAAACACGTTGCAGGTCTATTGTATCTCCACCACAACTACATCGATTCCACACTGGCAGAGGAAGCGGTAGAACTACTAGGTCAAGCTGGGATCCGTGGTCAGGACCAATGGCTTGATGTAGTGGAAGATACAAAAGCAGTCCCGCCCATGTTGACTGCAATTGCCCGCCTCTTTCCCCTGGATGAGGATATCGAAGTGAATGATAACCGAGTTGTGAGTTACAGTAAGCTCCTACACTACCTCCCTGCAACACATGTGAAGGTTGATATCAGCGGCGACCCTATGCCTCTCCTGGCCAGCCTTGCCCGCCACACCTGCACCATCATCGTGAAGGAAAACATGTTGGGAGAGTACAACACCCTCCTGTCCAACCTGCAGCCGGGCAAAGTGAGCGTGACCATCAAGGGAGACCCAATCTGCCTCCCGAGGCTCCTGCCGTTCCTCTACCGTCACACCAGCGTGGGCTTGGAGTTCTTCCGCCACTACTATCACCCTCAGTCTAACGCCACGGCATCGGACCAAATGTTTTACCAAGTGGCATCTAGGTGGGTGTACACGGTTTTAATAGTTTGTGCTCTCTTTCTTTCCTACAGTTAATTTGTCTGTGAGCTGCCTGTGACTTCTCTGGAATTATACCCTCCTCCCTGACCCTTATTATAAACTAGAATCAAACAATACTGAGTCACAGTTATTTTACTTCACTGATCTTATAGCTAACCAAGAATTATACCTATAATCAATACAAGCTATTAGACCTTACCTGATCTCATAGCTAGCCGAGTACTTTACCTTCAATAAGTCGGAGCCATTATACCATGCCTGGCCGTATAACTAACCTAAAATCACAACTATAATGAGTGGAAGCTGTCTTACCTTGTCTGATTATATAAATAACCTTGAATCCTATACACATAGTGGGCCTGATCATATAATTGATCCAAGACTTTACTTACTGTACACCAGGGACCTGAAAACGTTTGCAGGCCAGCTGAGTGTATCGACCCTCCAAGTAGCCACCTCACTGACCAGACTCCGCATAGCCATTGCCTCTGACGCCCAGGCCCCAGTGATCCCTCTCCTCCACACTCTGCCCCACCTCCAGTACCTAGGTGGGTCACAACTACACTCTAATATTTCTGTGTTCTATATTTCTAATATTTCTACTAATGTTCTAATATTTCTGCTAATATAACTGTCTTCGTGGTGCAATGCATAAGGTGTTGATTTTCGGTGTGAACGTCCTGGGTTCGAATCCACGGACTGCCACATGTGTTTGTAAATTTCATTAATCGATTTTAGGAGTATGGTTGGTTGTTGAAAGGAACATAATAATTCAGTAATGAATTGTAGCCGGTGAAATGGAAATGTTACAGAGTTTAACGATATTATATTTTGAA
Organism: Paralithodes platypus; assembly: GCA_032716605.1. NCBI lineage: Eukaryota > Metazoa > Arthropoda > Malacostraca > Decapoda > Lithodidae > Paralithodes > Paralithodes platypus. Next base: position 49,648,135 of record CM064485.1, read on the forward strand.
CACTTTTTAGAATTCTTCACTATATTTGCATTCATTATAGATTGCTCTTGTAAGCTCACTAAAGTCCTATATTCGAAATTTTTACCGATTCGTTTGATTGACGGCTAGCTACAGGCCAGGTTGACCATTCATAATAGTGCTGGCCACATCATTGTCATTCAACCCTTTCAAGATCCGATTACGCATTTCTTTTTTGTTTTCTGGCTGGTCGGAGAGAGTGGTGGATTGAGAGAGAGCCCTCTGTGTTGCTAGCCTTACCTTCCACTTATTAACAAATTTGTTGGAACTCAGTTTGGACTGCCTAGTAGGGCCGCAAATTATGTGCAGTCTGTGTATCTATGTCACTATGTAACTCTCTCTCTCTCTCTTTGTCTCTCTCTCTCTCTTTCTTTCTTTCTCTCTTTCTCTCAATCTCTATATCTCTCATCTGTCAATCTCTGGACCAGGTGTTCATGTTACCGCTGCTGTGAGTCTGGAGTGCCTGTCCTCCCTGCCGGACGTCAAGAACAGTGATGGGAAGAGCAAAGTCAACCTCAACCTGCCTGACATCACTGACGCCACGGAAGCCACAGTGGCACCCAGAGCCGCCAAGCTGTCACCAAACATTGGGTCAGTCAAAAGTATAGACACTGTACAAAATAGCATATCATAACATAACATACAGTAGGTGGAGTTGGAACATAAAAAGACAATTAATAAACCAAAAAATAAATTAAAGTAAAAAATGTATACAAACATCTGCAAAGTAGGTTATATCATAAGATAGAAGTTCAGACAGTTTATATCCCAGCAAACGAACATAAATAGCGAACGATGACACTAACAGCCGCTAAGGTAGCACCAAACATTGGGACAAATAAATGGGAGTATAAGAGAAGTTGACCGAATGTAAAGTCAACTGTTAAAGGTTAGTTCACACATACACGAGAACCGCAGTGAGGGGCCACTACTCTAAAATCGGCGCGAATTGGCGGAACATTTGGCTTATTTTTGCACCAAAGGACCGTGGGATCACGGTGTAAGGAAGGTAACAAGAGGATATGCGACGACGTCACTATGGCACCGCATGTTTCACGACTGCCGGCTACGAACGAGTAAGAACTGGAAAAACTCCGCCACGGTGACACAAGTGTGTCACAAGTGTTTCATGATGGCGGGACGAGGACATGTACAATGGTCCATGCCACTCTGGGAGCATACATAAGGGGACATTAATATATATATCTTTTAAGTGTGTGTGGTTATATTCATTCTCATTATTTTAATAATATTGTTTTCCATGTGTATGAAGGAGACAAAAGCTGTACTCGAGTGTCCCCCAAAGCCAAAAGTGACAGAGAGCCAAATTCAGGGGACGTTGGGGTCAAAATGCCTGGACACACAAAGTGTAAAGCATTCTAAGTCATAGGATGAAGGAGAGATTGACTGAGGGAGAGAGTTCCAAAGTTCACTTGTTGAGTAGAAGAAAGACAGAAAATTTACTAATTCTTAGGTTGGAGAGCTGGACAGAATAGGAGTGGGACTGTGTTGAAAGGTGGGTCCCTCACACTCGCCGCAAGGGAGAGGGTATGCACTGAGAGAGCTCTGAAGAACACTGATTGTTGTAATAGAAATAGAACAGTGAAAGAGATGCAACATTGTGGCGTGTTCAAAGAGATTGTATGAAACTAGTAAGAGGAAGGGAGTTGTTGAGGTGAAAAGCTTTAGTCTCTACTCTTTCGAGAAGTGCGGTATGTGTGGAACCTCCCCACACATTCGAACAATACCGGATACATGAGCGCACTGTGTAACCCCTGTAGCCTACAGAGCAAGAAGCTGTGTGAGGGTGAAGAACCCACAGAGACAGTTGAGCACACGTAACATAGCATATCACTCATTGTGATATGTATTCATGTCCATATTAGTATTCATTGTGTTCTGTAATGAGTACTTATATTGACATTTAGTTTTGGTTTCAATTGTGCTAATTATTTGTGTTCTTTTTGCCAAACCAATGTATATAATTATATTGTTTGACATTTTTGTATTTTAATTTCATAATATTACATTATATAGTACATTTTTATAAATTTAACATTATATTATATGTTACAATAAATCCTCTATAGTATATTGATAGTATATGCATGATATAATTATATTTGGCATGATCCTCAAAGGGTTAGATTACACTTAATGTTTACGAGGTGCGTTCAACTGCATGGTAAATACTAATCTCTCTGCCCTCAAGGAATATTTACAAGATAATTCCTCATTGATAATATATTATATAATTATCATTACCCCGCCTGATCCTATCTCATTATATGCCTATAAATTTTACCCATACATGTTCTGTTTTGTTTCAATTTAATCAGTGATAAATAGATAATGTACTGGAATTGCAAACAGAAATATCCTACCACACATACTGTACCAGTGTTTATACACCCAGCCGAACTCGACCCACCGTCAGCCAGGACGAGTGTCCATGCTTTAATACACTACACCATGGCGTGATAAAGGAAACTTAACTTTTTTCTATTTATGCTAAGAAGAAGGGAAATCCTACTTGGAGAATGTATTTCAATTCATACACAAGTCGCAGGATTCATATTCCAGGATACCATTCAGGGAATTTTACAAGTTTCCCCACGCAACTCGCAACTCGGGTTATAGAGATTTCATTTTCCGGCTGGGAGTATAAAAAGATTTAGTAGCTCATGTGTATTTGTGAGATAGACTTCATATTGTAAATATATAATAATATGACAAAGGATTCAATACACAACATTTTCATATATTTAACTTTGACTAGGGGGAAAATAAATATTCTGTATTCCAATTATTTCAACTTTTGTTGTGCCATGACGTGAGATGCCGGGCAAGTTATGTGATGTTATGTGGGGGGTTTTCTTTTGTCATATTTTTGTTGCCTTCCGCATGCGAGGTAAGCACGTTATCCACCCTCCACACAAACTCCAATAATGATAGAGAACATAAGATTCTAATATATCATAGTGGAGATCCAAACAATGAATAGATTGCTCATTACACCTGCATTTGTCCACATTCCCAGATTCGGCATCATAGGGTTCCCACGCTCAACGTTGGGGTACGCTGGGTGGCGACGGATAGTGGCTCAGCTGGGACAGAGGGACGTCAACTGTTGGTGGGGCCTCTGGGTGCCCGGCTACGCCATCACTGAGGACCAGGAGCAACAACTGGACGAAATCTCCAAAGTCATAATAGGGGGCAGCTTCATGAGGTCCGTAAACCCTATCAACCAGACGACTTAGCCCCTTCAGAATGTTAATGCTAATCTTCATTTTATTTCCCCTCTTGAAGGCTGCTGTCAAGTGGCAAAGGGCTCTTCACCCAGGGAATTGGGGTTCTTCACTGTTCTCTTTTCCCTGTTTAAAATCAAAATAATTATCATCACTTCCTTTCTTCCATTTCTCTTCTCCCTGTATTCCTTAATCTGTGGTGCGCACCCTCTGTTACGTTGTTTAGTTTTTACCTCGCTTTTCTTTCTGATTTTACTTCCCTTCAGATTGTCCTTTTGAGATCAGTATTATATGGCAGTGATGGGCTGACTCTTTTTCAGAGTGACGGTTGGTGTCCTCTACTTCCCATAGCCATTTTTATCCTTTTCTCTTTTTACATTACTACATTTCTAATGTTGTAGGGATGCTGCGACCCTAGCGCCGGCTACTATCTGGTACAGATAGCCTACTCTGTGGTGGAAGGGAAGAACTTTTACCACCCTATTCCCTACAAGATTGTAAAAAAAAAAAAAAAAAAAAAAAAAAAAAAAAAAAAAAAAAGGCGTAAAAGACGGCTTAACACCTTACGAGCGGCCTATGCGGTTTATTTATATGTACCGCCCAGCGGGGTGTTTTTAGCCAAAATAGGGCTGTTTACGTGATCATTTTCATGCCTAAATAAGACCCAGAACGTAAAACAAGTACCTATCCCTGAAAGGGCATAAACAGAGCTTTCGAATGACACAATAACGATCCTTTTATGATGGCTAGTTTTCTTGCAATAACCGTGCAACGCGAGTGCAAAAAGCATGTAATTCGGTACTTTCCCCATATAATTCAGTATGTAGCGAGTGAGAGAGGGAGGAGGGAGCTGAGATTCGTGTCAGTAGGTTCGCCGCGGTGGTCTGGAGCAGTCATACGCTCGCTAGTCTCCTGCCACCACTTGTCTCTCTCTCTCAGCAACATTACGTGCTGAAATTGCCACTCGACCTATGTCGAGCGCCGCCACATAGTCCAGCTTTATTTAACTCGACTTATGTGGTGAGCCGCTAATTAAGGGTTAAAGTGGCGGGGGCAGGGGGCGGGGTGCTAGGAAATCTTCTCCCCTTGAAACTTTACCTACTAGACGAGACAGAGATAAGGGTGAGGGCACGCGAAAGTGGTCCCGGACCCTAAGCATTGGAACTTTAAATGTGCGGGGGTGTGGAATAAATGAGAAGCGAGAGGACATTGGCAGGTTGTTTGAAAGAAGAAAGTATGACGTGCTTGTGCTGAGTGAAACAAAGATGAAAGGAGAGGGTGAAGAAGATTTTGGAAATGGGTAAGGTAGAAAGTCTGAAGTAGATGAAAGAGTCTGCGAATAAGGGCGTGGCTATAATTGTGAAGGAGGAGTTGAGGCAGTTTATATAAGAGTGGAGAGAGGTGTCATCAAGGCTAACGTAGGTGCGAATTTGGTTTAACCTAAGACCATGGGGGGTATGAGACACCACACGCCTGTGCGCACGTATTTGAGCTGTTCCCATCACTAACATCGTTATTTTACCATAAATAGCATTAATACTTATTGTGACGCTTCTGCATAGTAGCCACGTGCGGGCATGCGCGCGCGTTGGCTGCCCAGCCGTTTAGAAACCGGCTGGTGGCAGCCGACCGGCAGGCTTTTCCTTAGTATATATCCTACGACAACGTAACTAATGTCTGGGATATTCTTATGTTGTTTCACAGCTTGTAGCTGCCCTTATTCTTAACCAACGCATCTTAATATATTTTATTCTCGATAGTTGATTGTTTCATTATAATATATAAGATGTAAGTCTAGTGAGAGTGGGAGGAGACGAGCGGGAGAGAGAGACCGGCTGGGGGACGTTGCTTTGCGCGGAGAGTCCAGCTTGGGACGAGCCTGATGTTGCCACGTGCATTTGATTGCAATGTTAGGCTTAGTTTCGACTCACGCACGGGGTAGAGGATTTTGACCCGGCAACTGTGTTGAGTGTTGCCAAGCATGGGATGTATTTTGCATGCCTAGGGTGGGGTCCAGACAGATTCAAGACTCAGAGCTCACCTCACTGTCGTACCCTTCGGACCCCCTTGATATCTATCCCTCTCAACCCCACTTAGAATCTTTCTCTCTTACTTTGTATACCTTCCTTCCACTACTTCACCAATCTATTTAATTATCCCATCCCCTTGATAGACCTTATATCTATTATTGTATTAACGACGAGCTCTCAGATAACTAGATAGGATTTGGGCCTTATGCAGAGACGTAATTGTTAATGAGACCTAGGAACCTTTTTTGTTGTCTCATATTTGGTGGTTTCATGCTTGCTAGTGTGTTCTTGTGTCAGGTTAGCAGGGGCTAGACCGGAGGGGAGGCTTTTTGCGATCCTTTAAGTAAAGTCTGCTGGTGCGAGTCCTGTGGACCCGCACGACTTTACTAGGATACCCGTGGGAGTCTGGGGGATTTTCTTGTCTGTGTCCCTGTGTGTCTAGCATTGTGTTGTGTGAGGGCCCTTGCCTAGTCCACTCAGCACTGCGCTAGCACGTCTTGCTTTTGTTTTAGGGTCGCCAGGAGAGAGTCAGATACTTGCGATCTGAGTCTCTCAAGAGAGCACCCTTTCAATTAGAGTAATTTGGCGCACAGACTTGGGAACGTCCCTAGGCTAGAGCAGGTGGCTCAGCCCGGGTATCCGAAACCTATATCCTTCCAGCTAGACCTCTTCCACCTGGCAGATTAACAGCTAGGGGTTTATCATCTCTGTATGCTTGTTATTGTGCCACAGTTTTACCGTTTTTGTGAGCATTGTTTGTCAGGGTGTGGCTTAGAGACTCTGTCCGAGCAGGCTTGCCTGACTAAGAGTGAGAAGCACACCTGTATGTGCTTATGTTGCGAGTTGCTACCTTTATTTAATTATACCTATGCCATTATACACTGCATGGCCTATCACTAGTATTTATTCCTGCTTATGAGTTAAGAGTTCTCTAAATCCGTAACGTACTTTATTTGCTAAGCATCAGATCCTACAGTAGCCGCATGCAGTTTAGAAACCCGCATCTTGTCTACCGGTACGATGTTTTGAGGACTGTTTGCTTTCACCTTCTTTCACGCAGGGGTGATTCGTTGTATTAATTAACGTAACGTTAAATGTACTTTGTTCTAGTTTGTTATTAAATTGTTTCTGCAATTTAATTCTGTTATCTATCTTTTCCTTGAAGCTTTAAGTCAACTTAATTGTGTGATCTTTAACCCTCTCCGACATATGACGCGATTTTGAGCCCATTGGGGATACTTTAAAGCCTTTGTTACCATCAGGGGTATTTAGAAACCTTTAGTTTACTTACTTCAACCTCTGCAGTTGTCTTTGAGTTAGGTGTGGGCAGAAAACTAATTTTGGAGAGGTAATTATAAGAGTGAGAGAACTCTATTTCTTATTGCTAATCTGGCAACTTCTGCATCATAAATGCGTGAAAGGGTTAATATAGCCTGCTTGACTATCAGCAGTCTATAGTGCGTGCACCCGGTAACCGAGTCATAGGATATCTTGTTGTCCAGGCAGGACTCTTGACGGTTTAGGGTGGTTTGTTGCCTGGGTTTATAGATAAGGGTTGGATCTAGCGTTTTCCGTTGTTGCTTGTTGCCGCATACCTAGTCCAATAGAAAGAGCCCAGTGTTTATATATCCCAGGACGTAACAAATGGCGACCTTGCATAGGATTTACTGAACAGAGGAATATAGTGGTCATTTGTTTTGAGATTCCTTATGATTAGAGGAATACAGTGGACATAGAGTTTTTTTTGGGAGCAACCAATATAACACATTAAAGACTTTAAATAACATTAGTATATACATACTTGCATAGGAGATAAGGCACATTCTATAACCGTGATAATTACTGCAGTACACAAGCATGTCTAATACATCAGAACACAGTGATGGGTCAGGTCACGATACGGGCTCGGAGGGAGAAAGACCTGTGGAGTGGCTAGTCGATAGCGAGGAGGGTGCTTGAAGATTTTTAGAGGTGCCCCTTACCGCTGACAGGGTGTTGAAGCTGAATAAGTATGGCTTAAAGTGTGTGGCAGGTCTTCAGGGTCACCAGGGTTTAAGTGGCATGAGGAAAGATCAGCTGAGGACTTTGATATTGGGTTTAGAAGGGAGAGACCTGGGTGGAGAGGCGACTGGGGGCCCCGGTCCCCAGCCCCCCCTCCACTCTACCCCCGTATCAAACGTCAGGGTGCCTAAATTTAGTACATACCCCCAAGTTGATGGTCAATGGCAGCGTGGAATTCAATCACAGGGACCCTCTCCATTAAATGCACCTACCCCTCCTCAAGGGTTGACTCCAGATTTGTTGTTTCGGCTTGAGATGGCCAAGGTTGAGGCCACCGAAAGACAGGCTAGAGCTCAGGTTGAGGCCGCCGAAAGACAGGTTAGAGTTCAGGTTGAGGCTGCCGAGAGACAGGCTAGTGTGCAGGATGAGGTTGCTATACGAGAGGCTGAACTGCAGGCAGAGTCTACTAGGTATCGGGCTGACAGTGAGCTGGAGAGATCTCGAGTGGAGGTAACAGGGCGAAATATTGGGGGAGGTAACAGACATCGGGACCAATCATTGTCGCACCTGCTTAAACTAGTTCCTGTGTTCGATGAATTATGTGTGGCTGAGTTTTTTATGCGATTTGAGAAGAAGTGTCAGGAACACCAGTGGCCTCAGGAAAAGTGGGCAGCATTAGTTTCATCAAGACTCCTAGGAAAGGGGCTAAAAGCATATGATGCACTACCTTTAGAGTCCTGTGTAGTTTATGATGAGCTAAAGAAGGCTGTGCTACGGGCCTATGAGTTACAACCAGAAACTTACCGCTTGAAGTTTCGGGGTGTTACTAAGGGCAAGGATAGTACCTTCCTAGAACACGCCCGGGACTTGTCTGATGCACTACGACATTGGCTGGGTTCCGAGAGGGCAGCTACTTTTGAGGAGTTGAGTGAGCTGGTTCTCTTGGAGCAGTTCTTTAAGTGCACAGGCGGGGACTTAACATTAAATATAAAGGAAAAGAATCCTAGAACTCTCCAGGAGGCAGCAGAAATGGCTGACCTCCGACTGTCATTAATTCGAGGGTGCGGAGCAGCAGCTAGGAGTGAGTCGGGTGCAAAGGATCGTACCCCTCCCCCTCCCAAGAATTTTGATACACATAAATACACAAAACCATCTAGCACTGACAATAAAACTGAACATAAACCAAATACCGTCCCGTATAAGAAGTCTAATGGTACCTCCCACTCCCAAGGGAAACCAAAGAGTAAAGAGTGCTTTGCATGTCACAAGGAGGGTCACTTTGCAAATGCTTGTCCGAGCAAGCCACCAAACAAGGTTGTCGGAATTGTAGAGAACTTGCCTGTTGGGGGCGTCGACCTCCTCCTCGGCAACGACTTTGCGGTGCCTGCTTCTAAGGTTTCACCCTTGGTCGTTGCCGAGAAGGCGGCCGACGTTAGTAGGGAGGAACAGGAGTGGGTTGAGAAGTGTAGCGTACAAACCATGGCGTGTGTTGTGACGCGTTCTCAGACATCCGGAGCCTTGCAGCCACCACCTCAGTCTATCAAACCGCGGGGGAAAGGTCACAAGAAAACGGGAAGTGTTGGTCAATTGGAGAGTTTTGAGCCGGCAGTGTTTCTTGGTGACTCATTATTGGCACCAATGTTAGAGTCTGGAGAGGCCCCGGGGCCTGTCACCGCTAGTGCAGGTGCAGGGCAGGAAGAGACTCTGCGACAGCATCGTTATGCGCAGCGTGAGGAAAGGATGGCTCAGCGGGACATTGGAGGTGGAAATAAATTATTTAAGATGAACTTGGATAATCTCGCACCTGCTGATATATGTTCCTTGCAGCTGGAAGATCCTGAAGTCAGGGCGTGTGGTAATGGTGCTGTCGAACTGGAGAGCGATGGGGATGCGCAGCCTGGTGATTTTTTCTTGTCCGAGGGGATCTTGTATCGGAGACATCAGGATCCCAAGAAAAAGTGGGATGGCGGGTCAGGATTAGTGGACCAGTTAGTAGTACCGAGGGTGTGCCGTGAGAGCTTATTGAGATTAGCTCATGATGTGCCTTTGGCAGGGCACCTTGGGGCACGTAAGACGGAGGCAGCTCTGAGCAAGCTTTTCTGGTGGCCTGGGTTAAAGGCGAGTGTCGTGTCATGGGTGTCACAGTGTCACACTTGTCAAGTTGTTGGGAAACCCAATCAGGTCATCCCGAGAGCCCCGTTACAACCCATCCCTGTCATTGGGCCGCCCTTCAGCAAAGTAGTTATCGATATGGTTGGCCCATTGCCCCCCACTAGTGCCGGCAATAAATTTTTACTAACTGTAATGGATGTAGCAACACGGTATCCAGATGCTTACCCCATGCGCAACGGGATGGCCAAGACTGTTGTCAAAAACCTACTTGTCTATTTCTCTCGTTATGGCTACCCTCAGGAGATCCAGTCTGATCAGGGATCCAATTTTACTTCTGCTCTGTTTAAGCAGACCATGCAGCAACACGGGATAGTGTCTGTGGTGTCATCTGCCTACCATCCCGAGAGTCTGGGAGTTTTGGAAAGGTGGCACTCGACTCTCAAGAGTATGTTGCGGTGTTATTGCATGGAAAATGGGAAGGACTGGGATCTAGGTCTCCCATACGTTTTATTTGCTGCGAGAGAAGTACCTGGGGAGAGCTTGGGATTTAGCCCGAACGAGTTGGTTTTTGGACACAGGGTCAGGGGGCCCCTCCACATAGTCAAGGAGATCTGGGAGGGAGTCACAAAGCCATGCTCGCTTCTAAAGTATGTTGTTGAAATCCGTGAGAGAATGCTAAAGAGCCTGGAGGTAGCAGGTCGGAACCTTAAGAGTTCACAAGCTCAGATGAAGGACAGATACGACCAGAAGGTGAAGCTGAGGGAGTTTGAAGTAGATCAGGAGGTACTGATACTACTGCCTCTGGTGGGACACCCCTTGTCTGCCAAGTATTCTGGTCCGTATCGGGTTGTAAGGAAGGTTTCTGATCTCGACTATTTAGTAGCTACTCCTGATCGTAAGAAAAAGAACCAACTTTGCCATGTAAATCTGATGAAAGAGTATGTGAGGCGCCCCTCCGAGCCTCTCACTGTCCCGGTGTTGATCTGCAGCGATCGTGGTGGAGAAGGAGGAAGGGACAGTCAAGCTGCGGGGGAGGATAATTGGGATTGTCATGTTTCCGCGGATCAGTGGGCGGGGAATTCTAGACAAGTGGCTCACGAGTTGATATTGCACCTGCCTGAGCAACAGCGTGTAGCTATGCAGCACTTGTTTGATTCAAACCCAGCTGTTTTCGCAGAGCATCCTGGCCTCACTACTCAAGCGGTGCACGATGTCGATGTTGGGGACCACCCGCCCTTTAAATCAGTGCCATACCGTGTTCCCCATATTAAATTACCAGCACTTAGGGAAGAGCTGGATTATATGCTGAAACGTGGGCTGATTTCTGAGGGTGCAGTAAGGTGGACTTCCCCCGTCACACTGCAGCCCAAACCAGATGGCAAGGTGCGGTTTTGTATAGATTTCCGCAGGTTGAATGGTTTAACCCCCACAAATGCCTACCCTCTCCCTCGTCTGGACGACAGTGTGGATAAGATAGGAAAAGCCAAGTTCCTCACTAAGATAGACCTTGTTAAGGGTTATTGGCAAGTGCCCTTGTCTGAGCGAGCGCGAGAGGTGTGTGGGTTTGTGGTGGACGGTGCCACATATCGTTGCCATGTTATGCCATACGGGCTGAAAAATGCCCCTGCAACGTTTCAGAAATTAATGAACGACATTGTAGCCGACATTCCCAACTGTACGGTGTACCTAGATGATGTCATAATATACGACGATGATTTTAACAGTCACTGTGCTCACATCGGACAGCTTTTTAATAAACTGAATGAAGCAGGTTTGGTGGTAAACCTGGGTAAGTGCGATTTTGTCAAAGCCACAGTTTTGTACCTGGGGTTCGAGGTGGGGATGGGTCAGGTGTGCCCTCCACAGACAAAGATCAAAGCCATCGATCAGTTTCCCCAGCCTACGACTAAGAAACAAATCATGCGGTTTCTAGGTATGATAGGTTATTATCGTCGCTTCATCAAAGGCTATTCGACTGTACTTGCACCTTTAGCTGACTTATTATCTAAGGACAAGAAGTTCCGGTGGTCTCCTGAGTGTGCAGAGGCGTTTTCCTTGGTGAAACACCTGTTATGTACCCACCCCATACTCAGGGCCCCGGACTTCAGCAGACCTTTTCAGCTGGCGACTGATGCCAGTGGCGTAGGGGCTGGGGCTGTCTTGTTACAGACAGATGATGAAGGTATCGAACATCCAGTGAGTTTTACAGTAAAAAATTCAATAGTGCACAAAGGAATTACTCTGTAATTGAAAAAGAACTCCTGGCGATAGTGCTGGCGCTCAGGCAGTTCGATGTATATGTTCCTGCTTTCGGACCAGTCGTAGTGGTTTATACCGATCATCACCCTCTGAAATTCTTGAATCAGTTTCATAACCGGAATATGAGGCTGACCAGGTGGTCACTCATGCTTCAGGAGTATAATCTGGACATACGCCATATTGCCGGTTCTGATAACGTGATAGCGGATTGTCTATCAAGGGTGGATGATGTTGGTTAGACTGCCACAGGATTGAGGGTTGAGTGTGGAGGAAAATAGGCTGTCACTGTAGTTCAGCCGAAAAAAAACAAATTAAAAAAGCAAAAACCTTATAAAAACTCTTTATTTTTATAACGTGTAGAATTTTGTACAAGATGTTGTAGCAGTATCTAAGTTGAATGCTTTCGCTTATTGTCGCTAAGTTAGTTGAACTTGCTCGGTGGAGCGCAACAGTCTTTATTTTGTTTATATATAGTGCCTTGTGTCGCAACAGTTTGTGGTACTATGAGAAGCTTTCTGTTAGATATGAAGAACTTAGTCAAGGGTCTTATATCTTGGGGGAGGTGTGACGCTTCTGCATAGTAGCCACGTGTGGGCATTCGCGCGCGTCGGCTGCCCAGCCGTTTAGAAACCGGCTGGTGGCAGCCGACCGGCAGGCTTTTCCTTAGTATATATCCTACGACAACGTAACTAATGTCTGGGATATTCTTATGTTGTTTCACAGCTTGAAGCTGCCCTTATTCTTAACCAACGCATCTTAGTATATTTTATTCTCGATAGTTGATTGTTTCATTATAATATATAAGATGTAAGTCTAGTGAGAGTGGGAGGAGACGAGCGGGAGAGAGAGACCGGCTGGGGGACGTTGCTTTGCGCGGAGAGTCCAGCTTGGGACGAGCCTGATGTTGCCACGTGCATTTGATTGCAATGTTAGGCTTAGTTTCAACTCACGCACGGGGTAGAGGATTTTGACCCGGCAACTGTGTTGAGAGTTGCCAAGCATGGGATGTATTTTGCATGCCTATTTGCATCCAGACAGATTCAAGACTCAGAGCTCACCTCACTGTCGTACCCTTCGGACCCCCTTGATATCTATCCCTCTCAACCCCACTTAGAAACTTTCTCTCTTACTTTGTATACCTTCCTTCCACTACTTCACCAATCTATTTAATTATCCCATCCCCTTGATAGACCTTATATCTATTATTGTATTAACGACGAGCTCTCAGATAACTAGATAGGATTTTGGGCCTTATGCAGAGACGTAATTGTTAATGAGACCTAGGAACCTTTTTGTTGTCTCATATTTGGTGGTTTCATGCTTGCTAGTGTGTTCTTGTGTCAGGTTAGCAGGGGCTAGACCGGAGGGGAGGCTTTTTGCGATCCTTTAAGTAAAGTCTGCTGGTGCGAGTCCTGTGGACCCGCACGACTTTACTAGGATACCCGTGGGAGTCTGGGGGCATTTTCTTGTCTGTGTCCCTGTGTGTCTAGCGTTGTGTTGTGTGAGGGCCCTTGCCTAGTCCACTCAGCACTGCGCTAGCACGTCTTGCTTTTGCTTTAGGGTCGCCAGGAGAGAGTCAGATACTTGCGATCTGAGTCTCTCAAGAGAGCACCCTTTCAATTAGAGTAATTTGGCGCACAGACTTGGGAACGTCCCTAGGCTAGAGCAGGTGGCTCAGCCCGGGTATCCGAAGCCTATATCCTTCCAGCTAGACCTCTGCCACCTGGCAGATTAACAGCTAGGGGTTTATCATCTCTGTATGCTTGTTATTGTGCCACAGTTTTACCGTTTTTGTGAGCATTGTTTGTCAGGGTGTGGCTTAGAGACTCTGTCCGAGCAGGCTTGCCTGACTAAGAGTGAGAAGCACACCTGTATGTGCTTATGTTGCGAGTTGCTACCTTTATTTAATTATACCTACGCCATTATACACTGTATGGCCTATTACTAGTATTTATTCCTGCTTATGAGTTAAGAGTTCTCTAAATCCGTAACGTACTTTCTTTGCTAAGCATCAGATCCTACAGTAGCCGCATGCAGTTTAGAAACCCGCATCTTGTCTACCGGTACGATGTTTTGAGGACTGTTTGCTTTCACCTTCTTTCACGCAGGGGTGATTAGTTGTATTTATTAACGTAACGTTAAATGTACTTTCTTCTAGTTTGTTATTAAATTGTTTCTGCAATTTAATTCTGTTATCTATCTTTTCCTTGAAGCTTTAAGTCAACTTAATTGTGTGATCTTTTATATAGCCTGCTTGACTATCAGCAGTCTATAGTGCGTGCACCCGGTAACCGAGTCATAGGATACCTTGTTGTCCAGGCAGGACTCTTGACGGTTTAGGGTGGTTTGTTGCCTGGGTTTATAGATAAGGGTTGGATCTAGCATTTTCCGTTGTTGCTTGTTGCCGCATACCTAGTCCAATAGAAAGAGCCCAGTGTTTATATATCCCAGGACGTAACATTATCCATATGTGCCTATTTTACGTTGATTATAAAGGTATTAACCTGTTACAGCAATAAAACAAGTGGAAACAGCGTTTGGATGGTCAATATCGGCGATACAGGCCGGGAGTTACATAAGTTATGGCTGAGGCAACCTCCCTCCCCTCCACTCCTCCCCACGTCTGGAGAGAGACTGTCGATCGATAATCTCTCTCTCTCTCTCTTGCACTCGCTTGGTAACAGTGATGACAACGCCCTGCTTGCAACTCGCTAATGTTAGCACAAAAATAGACCACATAATCAGGGAATAACAGGGAAAATAGGTGATAATTGAAGGAGGGGGGGGGGGGGAAGTAGGGAAGGAGGGGATGTGGAGGAGTGATATTTGGCATGGCCCAGGGGCAAAAAAAACAAAAAAAATGGGTTCAATTTTTTTAGGGTGTTTTAAATGGATTTTTTTTAGGCCCAGGATCTTAAGAGTCTTCCCGCAGTCACCCGGGGAAACTCTTAAGAGTCTTCCCGCACTTGCCGTGTTAAGGGTGAAAGGTGGCTATTTGTGAGTGCATATGAGCGTGTGTTTGTGTAGGGAATGAGTTGAGTGAATGGTTTGAGGTAAATGTAGGTCTGCGATAGGGTTGTGTATTGTCACTGTGGTTGTTTAATGTATACAGTATATGGATGGTGTGGTGAGGGAGGTACAAATTAGATCTATGGGTAAAGGATTAGGTTTATTAGGAAAGAATGGTGATGATTGGGAGTTGAATCAGTTGCTGTTTGCTGATGATACAGCATTGGTGGCAAATTCTGTGGAGAAGCTGCAGCAAGTAGTAAAAGAGTTTGGTGTGGTATGTGGGAGGAGGAAGCTGAGAGGGAATGTCAATATAAGTAAAGTGTTGGTGTGTAATAGAGATGCTCGTAGGGTGCATCTAAATGTACAACTGGATGGGGAAATGCTGGAACAAGTGGAGTGTTTTAAATATCTAGGAGTGATAAGCAGGGATGCAGGTGTGAGAATGGAGGTAAGACAGAGAGTGTGTGAGGGAAGGAAAGTTTTCGAAGATATGAGAAATATGTAGAAGGGGAGACATCTCGGAATAAAAGCTAAAATTGAAATGTATAAAGGGATAGTTATACCAACAGTGCTGTATGGGGCAGATATATGGGGTCTGAATGTACAAGATAAAAGAAGATTGGATGTGATGGAGATGAGCTGTTTGAGGAGTGTGTGGCATGACGCGTAGAGACAGATTGAGGAATGAAGAGGTAGGAAAGTGGGAAAACAGGAACCCTTATCGGCCAGAATGGAAAGAAGGGTGCTATGCTGGTATGGATAATTGGACATATTGAATGAATGGGTGACGGAAGTCTTACAAAGAGAATATACAGTATGAGTCAGAAACAAGGGGAAATACATTGAGGAAGACCTCGGAGGAGCTGGAGAGATGGTGTGAATAAAGCGTTAGAAGATAAAGAGATGACTGGTGAACAGGAAAGATAAGTGGTGATGAATAGGAATGTGTGGACAATGCTTGTTTTGAAAGGTTTTTGAAAGGTTTTTATTTACTCAGGCGACCCCAAGCGGGGTATATGAGTACATATTTTTTACAGTAGAGATCATGCAATTAAAACAATAACAAATATAACAGCTGAATAAAATCGTCTAATAACTGTCAGAATATAATTAAAAGGACGTCGCTGGTACTGAATGGGTTAACCCTCTGACACCCACACTAATTCCTTCCTAAGTTGAACAAAATCGTATCTGATAACCAGACTAAAAGGATCCTGATATTCAAGGGGTAGTGGTTATTTGTTTGGTCTATTTATTTATTTAAATGGCAGGAAATCGTCAAACTAATGAGCCGACCGTCTTGAAATCTGAAAACTAATGGGATTAAACATGAGGGAGAAGGGGGGCCAGAAATAAACAACCATCCCCCCTTAATGGTAGCCTACAGCTTGCTAGAGAAAAGGTCTGAGCTACTTACCCGAATCGGGGCTCTTAGTTGCCGTTAAGGGGAGGTATGTCGTTTGTCTGGACCCCCTTCTCCCTCATGTTTAGTCCCATTCATTTTTAGATTTTAAGACGGTCGGCCCATTAGTTTGGCGATTTTAAGGCCTTTCGCCACATTTCTTTGTCAATATTAAGACCTTTCGTGCCATCTAAGTGTCGATTTGTTTTCCTGGCAAGCGATAGCGAGTCTGTAATTTAGGAGGAACCAGCCTTCGGCCGGGACATTTATCTACCAAAAAATGTACAATGTATAGAATGAGGATTTTGGGGATTTTTTTTTTTTTTTTTTTTTAAGCTTGATGGAGGTCTAGGGAGGAAACTAAAAAAAGATAAAGTAATAATAATCAAAACATTAATCAATAAGGAAATTAATACGCCCACCCCCCCTTAACCCATTATGTACCGGTGCCGTCATTTTAACTTTATTCTGACTACTATTAGTCGATTTTATTCAGTTTAAAAAGGGTCTTCAGGAATAAACAGGCTTCGAAATTTCTCGCTTAACCCGTTTTGACTATCTCAGATCCTTCTTAAACTGTAAACAATAACAAATAAACACTATAATATATTTATCTTGAATAAATTTAAAAAGACTTCGCCGGTACAGAAGGGATTATGAATAGTGCCTCCAGAGACCTCGTTCAATCTCTCTCTCTATATATATAATATATATAATATATATATATATATATATATATATATATATATATATACTGTATATATATATATATATATACAGTATATATATATATATATATATATATATATATATATATATATATATATATATATATATATATAAATATATATCCCCTAGACCCCCTTCATGCTAAATATGTACAATTATCGACCGATGTTCTCCTAAATTGCAAGCTAAATATCGCTCACCCAGAAAAAAGTGCACACTTGACTGGGGTAAAACTTCATATAATCGCTAAGCCAATGGAGTGAAGCGTCTTAAAATATTCAAGGTAATGGAGCGATAGCGAACCTGCAGTATAAGAAAAGTAGGGGTATTTTTTACCAAAAAAAATATACATTTAACTTCAGGGGGCAGTAAGGGCAATGTTGTTGTTGTTTTTGTTATTACATTACCTCTCTCTCTCTCTCTCTCTCTCAGACTCTCTCTCTCTCTCTCTCAGACTCTCTCTCTCTCTCTCTCTCAGACTCTCTCTCTCTCACTCTCTCTCTCTCTCTCTCTCTCTCTCTCTCTCTCTCTCTCAGACTCTCTCTCTCTCTCTCTCTCAGACCCGTGCTACCGCCAGACGCTGCAGACGCTCTGTCAACGCTCTCACGATATCGATCATAATTTGAGTATTAACTACTCATCCTCTTCATTCTTGTGCATGAAAGGTGGTTAAGAGCACGTTTAACCATCCTGTAGCTTAGTAAGTAACACTGCACGATATTTCGCTGTGTATTGACTGATAAACTTTGTGTTTATCACAAGACTCCTGCTCGGACAGGGCGCCACTAGCGCCATCTATTGTTTTGTTTTGCTTTGTAAACAAACGCTCTCTTATTACTATTTTATATAAAATCGTAGCCCCTAATTTTACCCATTACCTACTGTAGTAAGTATCTATTTAACTGCCTTGTATGTAAGTAAAGCTTTGCATATTAATTTGCTAATAAACAATATTGTTTACTAACTAACCTGCGTACAGAGATTAACGCCGATGCCATTTTGTAAACAAACCTTTTTGGGGGATTATACATATTAAATTCCAGCAAATTTTGTACCAAATTTAAGTGCATTCATTTATCTTTTCCCCCTAGATATATTCTTGACTTTTTCTCCTCAGACTGATTTTACTTTAAGCTAAGGGTGGTATTTGTACAAACTAACCTTGCCTAACCCAACCTGCCAAGCTTTTGACCTAACCCAAACCTAGCCTAGCCTATAGCCAGCCAATCTGTTTTATTATTAACTCTTGTAGATATTGTATTTAGTATCCTACTGTAGCTATACAGTATATATCTGTAATTTTAGTTGTTGCTTGCACGATCTTGTAATAACCTTTGACTGATACACTTTTGTATCTAAAAAGAGTAGGCTACTGCTTTACTAGGCTACAGTGACACCAGGGCCATCTGTTGACACAGTATATTAACCCCTTGTGTGCAGTCACACTTTATTTTATATAATCTCTATTTGGTGAATTGTATATTTAGTTACATATTCTGTTATACATATATTTGTTTAAGGTTAGGTTATCACACCTGGTAGCCTATTTCTGCGAATTTCAATTTTATTATTTTCGGTTAGGCTATTCAACGCTGGTAGCCTATTATTGCGTATTTCAATTTAAAAAAAAACTTTTGGTTAGGCTATCGCCCCTGGAAGCCTAATTCTGCGTATCTCAACATTTTTGTTTTCGGTTAGGCTATCACCCCTGATAACCTATTTCTGCGTATTTCAGCATATTTGTTTTCGGTTGAAGTGATTGAAGTGTTTTTAAAGTGAGTGAAGTGTTTTAAAGTGAGTGAATTGTTTTTTAAGTGAGTGAAGTGATCTGAAGAAAGTGACTGTCACCATGCCTCGCGCTTGTGCGAACTGCGCCGGTAGGTTTGGTGAGTCCATGTTTGCTACTATCGATCTTCAAGTCTGCCGGCTCTGCCAGCAACGAGAGAATTTTACAGTGAAATTAGATGAAGCCTACAACAAGATCAACGTCCTCACCATGAAGCTGGAATCACTCCAAGAGTTTGTAACACTCAACGTTGGAGTACCACAAACTTCAATTGTCACCGCAACTCCAGCAGCCACCAACGCCCCAACGTCAACTGCCAACAATTCAACGCCTACAGTAGCCACTTCAGCTGATGTTTCCGATACTCAAGATACAAATAGTGACTCTCTTCCCCCTCAAGACAACTTCCGTGTCGTGAGGAACAACGTTTGCCCCAAGACCAGGAAACACATACCGATTACCGAGTGTCAAAACCGTTTCCAGATACTCGCAGACTCAGATGACGAAGAGGAAATAGAAGAAGTCCGGCTCGTGGGAGACTCGATGATACGTGGTCAGCTCACAGAGTTTTGCGCCAGGGCACCTAAGACCAGGAAGCGTTTTTGTATCCCTGGTGGTGGTGTGGATGACGTAGTTGCAGCAGTTGACGAAGTATCAAAGCTGGCCCCTGCTAATACAATGTACGTCATCCACGTTGGATCCAACGATGTACAGCGAACCCGGTCGGAAGATTTGCTTTTAAAGTACCAGCAGCTGATCAAGTCGTTTAAGGAGAAGTCATCAAGGATCATCGTCTCAGGAATCGTCCCCCGGCTCGGTGTAGAGAGCCGATTTTACAACATAGCCACCAGCACAAATCGTTGTCTAGCAAACCTCTGCAGGAAGGAGAACGTGGGATTCGTCGACACCTGGGACAATTTCTACTACGATGACTATTTGTTTTCGGACGATGGAGTTCATCTGAACCAGGTGGGAGCAGCACGTTTTGGGCGTCTTCTTAACGATGCGGTGAAGGATTTTCGGAGAAGAAATCGACTCAGCACAGGACAACCAGGAAGGAGGACCGAAGACAGCGAGGACGGCAACCTACAAAGGAATTAAATACTAATCCGTCAAGAACCGCGAATTTGGATAAAGCTCCACCAACACGACCCAAATTCAAAACCGTCAGGGATAACGACCGAGGACCGAGGACAGCCATGAATGTAAATGTAGATCCGACCAGAACCAAAAATTCGATGAAAGAACGTTCTGCGAGTTCTAAAACCGCAACTTTAAAGGTTTTCTATGCAAACGCTCGTAGCATACGCAATACATTTTCAGATTTAGAGGAACTAGTGTTTACAGAAAATTATGATGTGATTGGCATAACAGAATCTTGGCTCAATACAGAAGATAGAGACTTTTTAGCAGAGTATTCACTTCCCGGTTATGTAATGTTTGAGAACAGCCGAATAAATAAAAATGGAGGTGGCGTTTTATTTTATATCAAAGAAAGTCTTAACCCGACCCTCGTGTCAAAACCTCAAATTGTGAACGTCGACACATCTTTTGTGCTAATAAAGAATAATAAAGGTACAAAAATAATACTTGCGTTAATATACAGACCTCCAGCTCAATCAGTGCAAACTGACCGAGAAATTTACGAACAAATTGCAGATGTAAGTAACTCACAAGATACCGTAATTTTTGGCGACTTTAATTTACCTGTGACCAAGTGGGGCGATACTCTTACTTCACACTCCGGACATGACTTGTATACGAACTTGCAAGAGAGTTCGCTTTATCAATTTGTTCGAACGCCGACCCGTGGTAATAACGTTCTTGACATTGTACTTGCAACAAAAGAAGAATTGATAGAGAATTTGAATGTTGGTGATGAATTCAGTAACAGCGACCATCATACGATAACTTTCACTTTAAAGTTTACTAGTAACGAACCAAATAGTAGCATCGAAAAAGTCCCTAATTTCAAGAAAGCAAACTTCCATAAAACTTAGAGCTATGTTTAAAGAAACTGACTGGAGCTTTTTAATTAACAATAACGACATAAATACATCTTGGAAGTTATTCGAAACCACTTACCTAAAGCAGTGCAAGACTGCATACCATCGAAAATACGGCGTCCAGGCCATAATAATAAGCCCAAATGGTGGAATAAAGATATTTCAAACTGCCTGCTTGCTAAAAAATTTGCTAATGATAGATTAAAATCCTCACAAAATTACGAAGAACGGGTGAAATTTGTAGAGCTACGACGCAAAGCCAAAAAGTTAATTAAGCAAAGTAAAAAGACCTTAGAGTTACATATTGCGAATCAAAGTAAAACAAACCCGAAAGAATTCTATAGTTATATCAGAAAGAAAAAAGTAGTTACTTCAACTGTTGGACCGTTAGTCGATGAAAAAGGAGAATACACCAAAGACGAAGTACAAATGAGTAATGCCCTCAATACCTTCTTTGCATCAGTTTTTACAACAGAAGACCTCAGTGATATCCCTACACCATCGCCGATTCAGATTGATAATTCAGATGTTCTAAGCAATATCACCGTTACAGAGAGAGAAGTATTGAATTGTTTAGATAAACTCAAGGTAAATAAAACGCCAGGACCTGATACAATCTCGCCTAGAGTTCTAAAGGAAGCTAAGAATGAGCTCTCCAAACCACTGACATTACTATTCAATAAATCCTTGCAGTCTGGAACTATGCCTGATCAGTGGAAGCTAGCCAACGTAACACCGATATTAAAAAAAGGCAGCAAATCCCTACCCAGTAACTATCGTCCAATTAGCTTAACCTCAGTTGTATGTAAAATGCTAGAAACGGTCATACGAGACAGACTCGTAAATCACTTAGAGGAAAATAACATACTTAAAGATACTCAACACGGCTTTCGTAAAAAACGTTCCTGTTTAACAAACCTCTTAGACTTCTTCCACGATATCCTCAACCTCTACGATGAGAGTAAAGCTGTAGATATTATATACCTTGATTTTCAAAAGGCCTTTGACAAAGTTCCCCACAAACGTTTACTGCTAAAACTAAAAGCGCATGGAATACAAGACGGTGTGTTGAAATGGATAGAAAATTGGCTCAGCAACAGAAAGCAAAGGGTAGTCATAAACGGTAAGGCATCTAAATGGACCAATGTAAGTAGCGGGGTACCCCAGGGATCGGTACTAGGACCAATTCTCTTTCTAATTTACATCAACGACATAGATGAGGGTCTCACCTGCACAATCTCAAAATTTGCTGACGATACAAAAATTGCAAATAGGTACTCTCAAAAGAACAAGTTGACGATATGCAACACAATCTAGATAAATTGTCATGTTGGGCCCAAATTTGGCAAATGAGTTTCAATGCGGATTAATGTAAAGTACTACATGTCGGATACCTAAATGAGAAAGCAAACTATTCGATGAATGGCACTCAGCTTAAGAATGTAAACAGAGAAACTGATCTGGGAGTAACAATATCGAGTAACCTAAAACCGAGTCAACAATGTTCAGAAGTTGTTAAGAAGGCAAACAAAATAATTGGCTTTATAGGCAGGTCATTTGAGCATAAATCCAAAGAAGTTATCCTAACCCTTTACAATTCCTTAGTCCGCCCTCTTCTGGAATACTGCGTTCAATCCTGGTGCCCTTATTACCAAAAAGATATAAACAAGCTAGAACGAGTTCAACGTAGAGTTACCAAAATGATACCTAGCCTAAAGAACAAACTATACGAAGAGCGTCTTAGAGAATTAAATCTATTTCCTTTAACCCAGCGCAGATTAAGAGGTGACTTAATTCAAGTGTTCAAAATCATCAAAGGCATCGACAATATGAACTGTAATAAGTACTTCACTATCGAACAATCTAATTACACGCGGGGAAACGGTTGCAAAATTATTGGTAAATCTTTTAACTCGCACGAATCTAAGAATTTCTTCTTCAATCGAGTTGTCAACTTGTGGAATGGGCTTCCCCGAGACGTTATAGACTGCAGCACCGTTGATTCATTTAAATTCCGCCTAGACAAATATCTCGCATCAAACCCGCGACTGACTGCGTTTGTAAATGAATAACTTTATCCTCCCCTCAGTTACTAACCCATATGTCCCCTACTAACTTCCTAGTCCTGCCACGTTAGTGGCAGGGCAGTAGTTCCCTTTCCAATGTTCCCTTACCCACTCTAAACCACTGTTTGGACACTTGATCCTCAGTGTTTTGGAGGACAAGCAGCCTAGAAGGGTCACTAGATCTGTTGTTGCTTGATTTCCTTTGTACTCCTTTGTACTCTCTCTCTCTCTTAGTTTTAGTCTATGGAGCAAACTTCAAATAAATTACTCTAACATGGCAAACATAATCCAATCACTCAGCATTAATTACTCTAACATGGCAAACATAATCCAATCACTCAGCATTAATTACTCTAACATGGCAAACATAATCCAATCACTCAGCATTAATTACTCTAACATGGCAAACATAATCCAATCACTCAGCATTAATTACTCTAACATGGCAAACATAATCCAATTACTCAGCATTAATTACTCTAACATGGCAAACATAATCCAATCACTCAGCATTAATTACTCTAACATGGCAAACATAATCCAATCACTCAGCATTAATTACTCTAACATGGCAAACATAATCCAATCACTCAGCATTAATTACTCTAACATGGCAAACATAATCCAATCACTCAGCATTAATTACTCTAACATGGCAAACATAATCCAATCACTCAGCATTAATTACTCTAACATGGCAAACATAATCCAATCACTCAGCATTAATTACTCTACCATGGCAAACATAATCCAATCACTCAGCATTAATTAATCTAACATGGCAAACGTAATCCAATCATTCAGCATTAATTACTCTAACATGGCAAACATAATCCAATCACTCAGCATTAATTACTCTAACATGGCAAACATAATCCAATCACTCAGCATTAATTACTCTAACATGGCAAACATAATCCAATCACTCAGCATTAATTACTCTAACATGCCAAACATAATCCAATCACTCAGCATTAATTGCTCTAACATGGCAAACATAATCCAATCACTCAGCATTAATTACTCTAACATGGCAAACATAATCCAATCACTCAGCATTAATTACTCTAACATGCCAAACATAATCCAATCACTCAGCATTAATTACTCTAACATGGCAAACATAATCCAATCACTCAGCATTAATTACTCTAACATGCCAAACATAATCCAATCACTCAGCATTAATTACTCTAACATGGCAAACATAATCCAATCACTCAGCATTAATTACTCTAACATGCCAAACATAATCCAATCACTCAGCATTAATTACTCTAACATGGCAAACATAATCCAATCACTCAGCATTAATTACTCTAACATGCCAAACATAATCCAATCACTCAACATTAATTACTCTAACATGGCAAACATAATCCAATCACTCAGCATTAATTACTCTAACATGGCAAACATAATCCAATCACTCAGCATTAATTACTCTAACATGGCAAACATAATCCAATCACTCAGCATTAATTACTCTAACATGGCAAACATAATCCAATCACTCAGCATTAATTACTCTAACATGGCAAACATAATCCAATCACTCAGCATTAATTACTCTAACATGGCAAACATAATCCAATCACTCAGCATTAATTACTCTAACATGGCAAACATAATCCAATCACTCAGCATTAATTACTCTAACATGGCAAACATAATCCAATCACTCAGCATTAATTACTCTAACATGGCAAACATAATCCAATCACTCAGCATTAATTACTCTAACATGGCAAACATAATCCAATCACTCAGCATTAATTACTCTAACATGGCAAACATAATCCAATCACTCAGCATTAATTACTCTAACATGGCAAACATAATCCAATCACTCAGCATTAATTACTCTAACATGGCAAACATAATCCAATCACTCAGCATTAATTACTCTAACATGGCAAACATAATCCAATTACTCAGCATTAATTACTCTAACATGGCAAACATAATCCAATCACTCAGCATTAATTACTCTAACATGGCAAACATAATCCAATTACTCAGCATTAATTACTCTAACATGGCAAACATAATCCAATCACTCAGCATTAATTACTCTAACATGGCAAACATAATCCAATCACTCAGCATTAATTACTCTAACATGGCAAACATAATCCAATCACTCAGCATTAATTACTCTAACATGGCAAACATAATCCAATCACTCAGCATTAATTACTCTAACATGGCAAACATAATCCAATCACTCAGCATTAATTACTCTAACATGGCAAACATAATCCAATCACTCAGCATTAATTACTCTAACATGGCAAACATAATCCAATTACTCAGCATTAATTACTCTAACATGGCAAACATAATCCAATCACTCAGCATTAATTACTCTAACATGGCAAACATAATCCAATCACTCAGCATTAATTACTCTAACATGGCAAACATAATCCAATCACTCAGCATTAATTACTCTAACATGGCAAACATAATCCAATCACTCAGCATTAATTACTCTAACATGGCAAACATAATCCAATCACTCAGCATTAATTACTCTAACATGGCAAACATAATCCAATCACTCAGCATTAATTACTCTACCATGGCAAACATAATCCAATCACTCAGCATTAATTAATCTAACATGGCAAACATAATCCAATCACTCAGCATTAATTACTCTAACATGGCAAACATAATCCAATCACTCAGCATTAATTACTCTAACATGGCAAACATAATCCAATCACTCAGCATTAATTACTCTAACATGGCAAACATAATCCAATCACTCAGCATTAATTACTCTAACATGGCAAACATAATCCAATCACTCAGCATTAATTACTCTAACATGGCAAACATAATCCAATCACTCAGCATTAATTACTCTAACATGGCAAACATAATCCAATCACTCAGCATTAATTACTCTAACATGGCAAACATAATCCAATCACTCAGCATTAATTACTCTAACATGGCAAACATAATCCAATCACTCAGCATTAATTACTCTAACATGGCAAACATAATCCAATCACTCAGCATTAATTACTCTAACATGGCAAACATAATCCAATCACTCAGCATTAATTACTCTAACATGGCAAACATAATCCAATCACTCAGCATTAATTACTCTAACATGGCAAACATAATCCAATCACTCAGCATTAATTACTCTAACATGGCAAACATAATCCAATCACTAAGCATTAATTACTCTAACATGGCAAACATAATCCAATCACTCAGCATTAATTACTCTAACATGGCAAACATAATCCAATCACTCAGCATTAATTACTCTAACATGCCAAACATAATCCAATCACTCAGCATTAATTACTCTAACATGGCAAACATAATCCAATCACTCAGCATTAATTACTCTAACATGGCAAACATAATCCAATCACTCAGCATTAATTACTCTAACATGGCAAACATAATCCAATCACTCAGCATTAATTACTCTAACATGCCAAACATAATCCAATCACTCAGCATTAATTACTCTAACATGGCAAACATAATCCAATCACTCAGCATTAATTACTCTAACATGGCAAACATAATCCAATTACTCAGCATTAATTACTCTAACATGGCAAACATAATCCAATCACTCAGCATTAATTACTCTAACATGGCAAACATAATCCAATCACTCAGCATTAATTACTCTAACATGGCAAACATAATCCAATCACTCAGCATTAATTACTCTAACATGGCAAACATAATCCAATCACTCAGCATTAATTACTCTAACATGGCAAACATAATCCAATCACTCAGCATTAATTACTCTAACATGGCAAACATAATCCAATCACTCAGCATTAATTACTCTAACATGGCAAACATAATCCAATTACTCAGCATTAATTACTCTAACATGGCAAACATAATCCAATCACTCAGCATTAATTACTCTAACATGGCAAACATAATCCAATCACTCAGCATTAATTACTCTAACATGGCAAACATAATCCAATCACTCAGCATTAATTACTCTAACATGGCAAACATAATCCAATCACTCAGCATTAATTACTCTAACATGGCAAACATAATCCAATCACTCAGCATTAATTACTCTAACATGGCAAACATAATCCAATCACTCAGCATTAATTACTCTAACATGGCAAACATAATCCAATCACTCAGCATTAATTAATCTAACATGGCAAACATAATCCAATCACTCAGCATTAATTACTCTAACATGGCAAACATAATCCAATCACTCAGCATTAATTACTCTAACATGGCAAACATAATCCAATCACTCAGCATTAATTACTCTAACATGGCAAACATAATCCAATCACTCAGCATTAATTACTCTAACATGGCAAACATAATCCAATCACTCAGCATTAATTACTCTAACATGGCAAACATAATCCAATCACTCAGCATTAATTACTCTAACATGGCAAACATAATCCAATCACTCAGCATTAATTACTCTAACATGGCAAACATAATCCAATCACTCAGCATTAATTACTCTAACATGGCAAACATAATCCAATCACTCAGCATTAATTACTCTAACATGGCAAACATAATCCAATCACTCAGCATTAATTACTCTAACATGGCAAACATAATCCAATCACTCAGCATTAATTACTCTAACATGGCAAACATAATCCAATCACTCAGCATTAATTACTCTAACATGGCAAACATAATCCAATCACTCAGCATTAATTACTCTAACATGGCAAACATAATCCAATCACTAAGCATTAATTACTCTAACATGGCAAACATAATCCAATCACTCAGCATTAATTACTCTAACATGGCAAACATAATCCAATCACTCAGCATTAATTACTCTAACATGCCAAACATAATCCAATCACTCAGCATTAATTACTCTAACATGGCAAACATAATCCAATCACTCAGCATTAATTACTCTAACATGGCAAACATAATCCAATCACTCAGCATTAATTACTCTAACATGGCCAAACATAATCCAATCACTCAGCATTAATTACTCTAACATGGCAAACATAATCCAATCACTCAGCATTAATTACTCTAACATGGCAAACATAATCCAATTACTCAGCATTAATTACTCTAACATGGCAAACATAATCCAATTACTCAGCATTAATTTAAGGAGGAAATAATTGTTTTTTCTGGATCCCCTTCTCCTTCATGTTTAGCATGTTAGTTTTCTGGATCCCCTTCTCCTTCATGTTTAGCATGTTAGTTTTCTGGATCCCCTTCTCCTTCATGTTTAGCATGTTAGTTTTCTGGATCCCCTTCTCCTTCATGTTTAGCATGTTAGTTTTCTGGATCCCCTTCTCCTTCATGTTTAGCATGTTAGTTTTCTGGATCCCCTTCTCCTTCATGTTTAGCATATTAGTTTTCTGGATCCCCTTCTCCTTCATGTTTAGCATATTAGTTTTCTGGATCCCCTTCTCCTTCATGTTTACCATGTTAGTTTTCTGGATCCCCTTCTCCTTCATGTTTAGCATGTTAGTTTTCTGGATCCTCTTCTCCTTCATGTTTAGCATATTAGTTTTCTGGATCCCCTTCTCCTTCATGTTTAGCATGTTAGTTTTCTGGATCCCCTTCTCCTTCATGTTTAGCATATTAGTTTTCTGGATCCCCTTCTCCTTCATGTTTAGCATATTAGTTTTCTGGATCCCCTTCTCCTTCATGTTTAGCATGTTAGTTTTCTGGATCCCCTTCTCCTTCATGTTTAGCATATTAGTTTTCTGGATCCCCTTCTCCTTCATGTTTAGCATGTTAGTTTTCTGGATCCCCTTCTCCTTCATGTTTAGCATATTAGTTTTCTGGATCCCCTTCTTCTTCATGTTTAGCATATTAGTTTTCTGGATCCCCTTCTCCTTCATGTTTAGCATATTAGTTTTCTGGATCCCCTTCTCCTTCATGTTTAGCATGTTAGTTTTGAAATTTTAATCGATAACGAGCGATAACGAGCCTGTAATTCTAGAAGGATCGGCCTTCGGCCGGGACATTTTTCTACCGAAAAATTTACAAATTTATCTTGAAAGGGGGTCTAGGGGGTGTTTTTTTTAAAGCTTGATGGAGGTCTAGCGAGGAAACTCAAAATAAGATAATAAGTAAATACATATACCAAAAAAAAAGCACTAACCCCCCCCCCCTTGAAGCCCACCATATAGTAACCCGTTCAAACATGGCCTGAACTATACCATATTCCAAGTAAGTAGGCCAAGACTCTTATAACCTCTATAACTCTCAAACCAATAGAGTAATGGAGCTAATACTTATGCCATTTGGGAAGGGTCAGCCAGGGTATAGGTGTGTACATTTACAGCCCCTTTGCTCCAGCCCTTTTTGAGTGACAGAGGTTATGGTTCAGGCTATCTGGACTACTTGTTTGGAACAGGGTATAGTGTTAGGTGGTCCATTAAGGGGGGTGACCTGCTTTTTGTTATTTCTGTCCTTTTCTCTCTTTCTCCGGCTTGTATCCATTCGGCCCCATTCAGCCAACTATTTTAAGACGTTTATCCCCATCTAGGTGTCGATTTCTTCCTGGCGAGCGATAGCGAGCCAGCATTATATGAAGAAATCCGGCTTCGCAGGAGACATTTTTCTATCGAAAAATGTACAAATTTAGCCTGCTGTCAAACAAAACTAAAAAATATGCTGGCTCGCTACCGCTCACCAGTAAAAAACTAACACCTGGATGGGGATAAACGTCTTAAAACAGTAGGCTGAATGGGGCCAAATGGATACAAGCCAGAGAAAGATAGAAAAGGACAGAACCAAAACAGGTCACCCCCCTTAATTAAGGGGGGACGTGCGTATACTGTTCCTCTTTTTTATATCTTGTATATATTTTCTTTTTATTTATCTGTTTATCATTTATTTAGTTTCTTCCCTAGACCTCCATCAAACTTAAAACAAGACCCTCTTTCAAGATAAAATTTAATTTTTTCGATGGAAAAATGCCCCGGCCAAAGGACGGTTTCTCTTAAATTACAGGCTCTCTATCGTTCGCCAAGAACAAATCGACACCTAAATGGCTAGAAAGGTCTTAATATTGACAAAGAAATGAGGTGAAAGGTCTCAAAATCGCCAAACTAACGGAACGAACATATTAAAATCACAAAACTAATATTATAAACATGAGGGAGAAGGGTATCCATCAAAATCTTCCCATTGAACAAACATATAAATTATACTACAGTGACCTTTGAATCTCTTCCCCAGGATGGACATCAGCGACTGGGACCTGCCTGCCTGATGGTGGTGATGAGGACCCTGAGAGAGAGAGAGAGAGAGAGAGAGAGAGAGAGAGAGAGAGAGAGAGAGAGAGAGAGAGAGAGAGAGAGAGAGAGAGCGAGAGCGAGCGTGTGTGTGTGAGTGAGTGAGAAACCGATTGTGTGTGAGAGTGGGAATAAAGGGCTCTCACATCTACCCGATGTCGATGCCGGTGTATGCCGATCAGGGTAATCATGTGTGTACTTATGTCACCTATGGCATATCGGCACTGAGGCTTAAGGCACCCGTGGTAAGCCGTTTTCGATCGGGACATTGGCCAGCAAAACTAGGGCGGCTTGAATTTGCCGGCCAACTTCCCGATCATCTGATGATTCGGCGTGCATGCCTTGGTCAAACCTGCAGCAGCTGCGGTAAGTACCACAGGCAGCCGCAGGCATTACGGAGGTAGCCGCAGGTGTTACGCAGATATACGCCGGCTTAAATTGGTGCCGTAATTACTCGCAACATACATCAGGTGAATCTCTGCGTCTTTCGCCAGTTGTACCTACGCTGTACTGTGGACATACCACTAGTGTCACCTGCGACACCCGTAAGTGACCGCCCATCATCTCGCAGGTGTGGTGTCAGCATGCAGCACAGGTGAATCTGCGGTGCACGGCAGACCTGTCTGAGGGTTTACCTGCGGTACCCGCACGCAGCCGCCGGTATGCCACTGTATATCTAGTACCCTCGTGGATCTAAATTTATCATATTCGTCTTGCACCTCCGCATGGTGCCGGGCATGGCGCCGTGACCCGTAGGTTGACCGCAGGTATATTCGCCGGTTTGCCTGTGGCAGCCGTGTCTGCCGCGCCCATATAATTATAAGGGATATAATCCGGCCTTGGACGGTCCCGTTTAACCACGTTCACCTACACGTTCATGCGTAACTTCCTCATCGCCGACACAGCTCGGGTAGATGTGACGGGGGCTTTAAGAGAGGGAGAGAGACTATAGAGACCCCATGAAGCATATGGGGAATCAGACCTTGCCTACAACTGGTTGTCACAATTATAATTAAGAGACAAAGATTCTAGTGTACAGTATATAATAAGATTATAGATCTGCCTTATGTTTATGGGACTTCTATGGTTTGTTTTCTTCCAGATGACGGTAAATTGAACCCCTTAGTAACTGATTTTGGATATTTAACCACTTCTGTACTGGCATCGCCTTTTAAAAGTTATTCTTGCTATATTTACACGCTTATGTGTAGTTTAAGAAGGATCTGTGATATTAAAAAGGGTTGAGTGAGATGGTTCGAAGCCTGTTTATTGCTGGCGGCCCTGTTAAAACTGAGTAAACTCGTCTAATAATAGCCTGAATAAAATAAGAATGACGTTGCCGGTACAGAAGGGGTTAACAGAAAACTATGAACCTGCTGTGTTCTGCATCATAATAACATCCAAGTTTCATAATTAACATGTCTCGCTATAAAAGCTTCAAAAAAATCTTCATAATAGCTAAGAAATTAAGATGAGGACTGTGCAATTTACTGCCAGGTGACAATAAACAGACTATAGTAGAATAGAACCACTTCTGTGATTGGTTATTCTCCTTCCTTTACAACTGTGACCCTTATAGACTTGTGACCTTGTATCCTGAGGTCATGTGCTTCGTTACCGTTCTTCGTCGCTGTATCTTGCTTCCGTGTACGCTATAAAAAATGATGTGTTCAAATGTAATAAGTATGATGAACATTTAGCTTAAGGAGGACAGACGAGAGGGAGGGGAGAGAGAGAGAGAGAGTGTGTGTGTGAATGTGATATTGAGAAGGGGGGAGAGAGAGGGTGTAGTGGGAAAGAGAAGGGAAAATGTGTTCAAACGTAACACAAATGATATACATAAAACGTCTCAAACATTTATGTATGCTACTTTGAACACGTAAACGATTGAATCACTTATTATTTGTGTAATTTGTGTTACATTTATCCCCTTAAAGACACGAGGACGTGTTTCTTCCTTTTATTCTGGCTATTCCTAGACGATTTTATGCAATTTAGGAAGGGATTGTGGGAGCAAGAGGGTAATTTATGGTAGACTTTACCCATTACATTCCTAGAGGGCCATCCAAAGCTGAATATTATCGTCCAATGTTGGCCAAAATAAAGAAAAAGGCGTCCTTAACCTCTTCAGCACCATGACGCCTTTTTACGTTTGATTCTGGCTAATATTAGATTATTGTATGCAGTTTAAGAAGAACCTATGTTATTAATTAAGAGGATGATTCTGGCTAAAATTAGATTATTGTATGCAGTTTAAGAAGGACCTATGTTATTAATTAAGAGGATGATTCTGGCTAAAATTAGATTATTGTATGCAGTTTAAGAAGGACCTATGTTATTAATTAAGAGGATGATTCTGGCTAATATTAGATTATTGTATGCAGTTTAAGAAGGACCTATGTTATTAATTAAGAGGATGATTCTGGCTAAAATTAGATTATTGTATGCAGTTTAATAAGGACCTATGTTATTAATTAAGAGGATGATTCTGGCTAATATTAGATTATTGTATGCAGTTTAAGAAGGACCTATGTTATTAATTAAGAGGATGATTCTGGCTAAAATTAGATTATTGTATGCAGTTTAAGAAGAACCTTTGTTATGAAGAGGATTTATTGAGATCGTATTTACCCATTTGAGTCCTAGATGTAGTATAATTATAAGCTAAACAAAAATCGTCTAATGGTAACCAGAATAGCATGAAATTTACGTAATGGTGGTGAAGGGGTTAACCCTTTCTGTACCGGCGACGTCTTTTAAAAAAATGTCTAGTTATATTTAGACGATTTTGTGTAGCTTAAGAAAGTGTGTTAGTAAAAAGGGTTGAGTGAGATAGTTTGAAGCCTATTTTTATTGCTGGAGGCCCTTTTTCAACTGTAATAAAATGGCCTGATAGTAACCAGAATATAATTAATCCCTTCAGTACCATGGACGTCCTTTTCATCATATGCTGGCAACTATTAGACGATTTTATTCAGCTTCGGAAGGACCTCTAGTAATAATAAGGCTTAAAACTATCTCACCCAACCCTTGTACCTACCACAGATCCTTCCTAAGCTGCATAATATCGTCTCAGTATAGCTAGAATACAATATAACACACACGTCGCTGGTACTCAAAGGGTTACAAAAGCCGTGTAGGGGTTAAATAGGTAATGCTTCTTCTGAAATCACTGTGTTGGATGATTTTAATGTCCATAATATTGAATGGCTCACTCATTCAGCCAGGACTGATGATGCTGGTCTTGAATGTGAGCTATTTGCAGACTCATTTAATCTCACTCAACTAGTCAACCAACCCACCCGTGTACCAGATAATCCTAATCATAATTCCCACCTACTGGACTTATTTTTAACAACCAATTCAGAAAATTATGATGTTACAGTGAGGTCCCCGCTTGGATCTTCTGATCACTGTCTGATACAGGCCACCTGTCTATCACCTACCACACCTTCCCACTCTGAACCTGTTTTGGTGACTAAATGGCATTACGATAGGGCAGACTGGGAGGGTCTTCAAGGTTTCTTTATTGATATTCCCTGGACCTCTTTCTTTTCTAATGATGCACACTCCACCTTGAGCCACATACAAGATTTTGTAAAAATTGGAATGGAAACTTTTATTCCTCATCAAAAGTACAGTAAAAAATCTAATTCACCTAAATGGTTTGACCATAATTGTGCTAGAGTAACTGAACAAAAAGCAATAGCCTACAATGCATACACAAGATCAAAAACAAATGAAGCCTTTAAGTATAAGGTGTTGGTTTTCGGTGTGAGCATCCTGGGTTCGAGTCCACGGACTGCCACATGTGTTTGTAAATTTCATTAATCGATTTTAGGAGTATGGTTGGTTGTTGGAAGGAACATAATAATTGATATTGGTTCAGGAGTAATTTATCGAGAGGACTTCCCTAAGTGGTTAAGGCCCCATTAATTACTCTTTCCATTCACATATGCATAGCCTACGTGAGTTGCAGTTGGGATGTGTTTACATGCTTAGATTGATATGCAGGCTTCGAAGTTGCATAATAAATCGTAGGCAGTGTCCACCAACCTTTAACTGTCTTCGTGGTGCGATGTATAAGGTGTTGGTTTTCGGTGTGAGCATCCTGGGTTCGAGTCCACGGACTGCCACATGTGTTTGTAAATTTCATTAATCGATTTTAGGAGTATGGTTGGTTGTTGGAAGGAACATAATAATTACTTTAGAAACATCAGAAATCATGCCAAAACTGTATTAAACCTAACTAAATCAAACTTTCTCCACAAGCAGGCAAATAAACTTCTAAATAATCCAAATGATAACAAAATATTTTGGTCTAATCTTAACTCATTCAAATCCAACTTCACTACTGCTTCATCCATTCCACCATTAAAATCTCCGACTGGCAATCTTGTAAGTGACCCACGAGGTAAAGCTAACCTTCTTGCGGATATTTTCTCCACGAACTCAACCTTAGATGAAATAAATCAAGATGTCCCTGTACTTAATTTTAATTCGCCTGAAATTCCCTCACTTAATATCCACACCAGACATGTCAAAACTATTTTGCAGAATCTCTCAGTAGATAAGGCTCCTGGTCCAGATGAAAGTCCTCCAATAGTAATTAAGAATTGCTCCTTGGTGCTCGCTCCTGTATTGGCAAAATGTTTCCGTCTGTGTACTCATACCTCATGCTTCCCAGTACCCTGGAAAGAAGCAAACAACCATCCAGTTCCTAAAAAAGGTGCCTCTTCAGATCCATCAAACTACAGACCAATAGCTATAACTTCCACTCTTGGTAAAGTCTTTGAAATTATATTAAATAATCACATAATTAACCATCTTGAGAATAATAAATTAATCAGTGATAGGTAATATGGTTTTAGACGATGTCGATCAACTGCAGACATTCTTTGCCTTCTTACGCATCAAATCAACCAAGCTACAGACCAACATGGTGAAACACATACAATAGCACTGGATATATCAAAGGCATTTGATAGAGTCTGGCATCAATCCTTATTGTCGAAGATGTCACACTACGGCCTTGCATCATTAGTTCCACTAATTTCTTCTTATCTTCATAACAGAAAAATACGTGTAATGGTAGATGGCCTTTATTCTCAATTTCACTCAATAAATGCTGGTGTTCCCCAGGGATCAGTTTTGGCCCCAATTCTGTTCCTCATTCATATCAATTATCTCATATCTACCACTCATAATCCAATACATTCCTACGCAGATGACTCAACACTCCACAGTTCCTTCACATTTACCAATTCTTTCACCCAACCCGATCTTATAAATTCAAAAATAAACACTGCAATTTCTCTGAACCAGGACCTTTCTAGAATTAATGAATGGGGACAAAAGAATCTAGTTTCCTTTAATGCACAGAAAACCAAGTACATTCAATTTTCTAACCGACAGAATCTCACTGATTCCCATATATTTTGTAATGATGTAAATATTCCCACTTCCCCTAGTATTGACATTCTCGGTGTAACATTAACTACTAACTTGAGCTGGACACATTATGTTAGAAGCATTGCTAAGAATGCCTCTAAAAAGTGGGACTCCTGTACAGAGTTCGAGAATTCTTCACTGACGAGCAGTTGGCCGTAATATATAAAAGTCATGTGCGTTCTCAGATGGATTACTGTTCACTCTGTGGGGTGGAAGTGGAGTGGTTGCATTGAGGCAGTTGAACAAAATTCAAAATAAAGCTATTTGATTAATCAATAACCCTGCAATCACACAGGACCTTCCTACATTATCCATACGAAGAAACGTTGCATCACTTGCATTATTCTACAGATATTTTCACAGCAATTGTTCCGAGGAACTTGCTTCAATTGTGCCGCCTCTCCACATCTTTCCCCGTAGAACTAGGGCAGCTGAGAGCGCCCATGAATTTACACTTTCTCCTCCACAATGCAGAACTTCTGCTTATCAGAATTCACTTATCCCCAGAGCTACTACTCTTTGGAATTCACTTCCCTCGAATTGCTTTCCACAAACTTACAATCTACAAATGTTTAAATCCAGTTGTTACAAACATTTTATGAATGGAGGATACCTTTAGGCACATGGACCTTTTTGTTTTATCTGTGTTTTCCCTTCCTCCGTTCATTGTCTCTTAAAAAAAAAAGAAAAAAGAAAAAAAGGGTTAAACCAAGGCCACCTCCAGTACCAGGCCGCGTCGATCATATTGTGACGTCAGGAAGGTGGTGCTACATTCACCGAGCGTCGATCATATTGTGACGTCAGGAAGGTGGTGCTACATTCACGGAGCGTCGATCATATTGTGACGTCAGCAAGGTGGTGCTACATTCACGGACCGCTCTGTCTCCCAAGTCTATAATTACTCTCCCTTTTATATTTTATCAGTTTAATTTTGAATTAAAGTACACATAAAAATATATTTATCTCTTACTGTGTACGCAACATTATTTTATTACATATTATGATGCCGATATTATAACAACATACTTTGGTATTTACTGCAAATTACACTCATACCTTGAACAAGTATTTATACAAGATGAAAACATATTACAAGTATATCACTATTACTTTTTTCCTATTGGAAAAAATACTACAAAATGCTATATACATTACTATATATTATACACAGCCATTAAAAAGAGCCTTACTGGAGAGACAATATAAGCAACATCCACTATTATTCGTGAACAAATACATATAAGTAACTAACTAAATGTATTACTATATAAATCAAAATAAACATACAATTAATGTAACACACACATAAAGGAATGACCTTTGTACTAGGCCTAATCCAATCTCCGTTCCGGGATTATACTCGGTTAAACACACACATTGACCACACCTATAGCCCCCGGGAACAAGCCTACCAAACTTAAGGGGGGAGGGGCGTATTTGTTTCCTCCTGTATATGTTTATTTGTTTAATTTCTTTTGTTTCCTCCCTAGACTTCCATCAAGCATAACAAAAATAGGATCCTCCTTTAATATAAATTTGTAAATTTGTCGATAACAAAATGTCTCGGCCGAAGGCCGTTTCCTCTTAAATTAAGGAACACCCCATTCTTAACATTAATCCTCCTTTACAAACCCCAATGCACTAGAATAAACTAATGACAGCATATGATCCTCCCGGGATTCGAACTCGGGACACCACACCCAGAGTTAAGGTTAAGTACAAGATCACGATTAATATCCATTTTCGAATTCTGGATATTAATCTAACCATGTAGTTAGACCCAACTGCATTAAGGATAACGCTATCGATCGCCAGGAACAAATCGACACCTAAATGACACAAAAAGTCTTACTATTGACAAACAAATGGGGTGAAAGTTCTTAAAATCGCCAAACTATTGGGCCAAACGTCATTAAATCTGAAAACTAATGGTACTAAACATGAGGCAGAAGGGGGGCCAAAAAAACTGCCCATCTCCCCTTAATTTGTTCACTATAATTAGGACAGGAAAAACAAATATATATATATATATATATATATATATATATATATTGACTCCTAACCTCTGTAACTCATAAAGGGCTAGAGCGAATGAGCTTTAATCCATTCCGTACCGGTGACGTCTTTTTCATCGTATTCTGGCAACTATTTGACGAGTATATTCAGCTTATGAAGGACGTCTACACATTAGAAGGCTGCAGACTATCTCAATTAATCCTCTTAGCTACCATACATCCTTCCTGAGCTTCATAAAATTGTCTAAATGTTGCTGATATCAAATAAAACAGACGTCGCCGGTACAGAAGGGGTTAAATATCAACACCTATTCCCTGACCGACTCTTCCCAAATGGTACAGATATTAGCTCCAGTACTTAAGGGGGTAGAGGGCATTTTTTGGTCTCTTGATTGATTATTTATTTATTCGTTTCCTCGCTAGACCTCAATCAAGCTTTAAAAAAAGAAAAACCAAGACCCTTCTTCGAGATAAATTTGTAAATTTTTCGGTAGAAAAAATATATTACACGCTCGCTGTCGCTCGCCAGGATTTTGTTTACACCTAAATGGTACGGTGACGTCCTTTTTATTTGATTTCAACTTAATTTAGACGATGTTATTAAGCTTAGGAACAGTATATGGTAGCTGGAAGGATTGGTTGAGATAGTCTGTAGCCTTTGGAAGGGTAGACGTCCTGCCTAAGCTGAATACCACCGTCTAACAGTTGCCAGCATATAAGGAAAAGTCCGTCACCGGTACTGAAGGGGTTAACCTCTGTGTATATACGGACTGTGTAAATGTATCCTAGTATATATATATATATATATATATATATATATATATATATATATATATATATATATATCCTAAATATATCTGGCCGTATTTAATTCCTCATTTATATATCTTTTATCATTATTTTGTTTTTCGTTTCCTCCATAGACCTCCATCAAGTTTACCCCCCCCCCCTCCCCCAGACCCTCCTTCAAGATATATTTGTACATTTTTCGATAGAAAAATGCTGCGGCCGAAGGCCGGTTCCTCTTAAATTACAGGCTCGCTATCGCTCGCCAGGAAAAAATCGACACCTAAATGACACAAAAAGTCTTAATATTGACAACAAAAATGAGGCGAAAGGTTCTAAAATCGCCAAACTAATGGACCGAACGTCATGAAATCTGAAAACTAATGGGGCTAAACTAATGAGGAAGAAGGGGGACCAGACAAACGACCCACCTCCCCTTAACTGTCTCCGTGTCAGTTACTTGTCCAGTTAGTATTGATGGGGGAGATTTTCACAGAACTTTTTTGTGGACCCCTTTCTCCCTCATGTTTAGCACTATTAGTTTTGAGGTTGTTTGACGTGCACCCCATTAAATTTGGCGATTATAAGATCTATATTGCCCCATTTCTGTCAATTGTAATGCCTTTCGTGTCATTTACTATGGGTTTCAGAGGCCGTGTGGCATCGTTTTTTCGGGAATAACTTATTAAAAAACAGTTGGATCAGTAGGATATTTTGACACAGCCTTTTTTCACACCGTCCCCTAATTTTTGTCAATATAGTGCATTACCAAAAGTGTGGAAATAAGCCACTTTTCCCTTAGTCATAAGGTTAAAGTTGCACATTAATGACTAAGAAACGGACAGGACTACCGTGGCTTACCTGTGAGAACCACCAAACCATTATTACTCCTCCATCAAACACAGTAGTTATCAGCCATCACCCAACCCTTTTATCGCCTTTAAATTCAAGTAATCTGTCAATATCATGTATAAATATACAAAAATACATACTGTCTGTATATTTATACTTGATATTGACAGATAACTTGAATTTAAAGGCGATAATAATAAAGGCAATAATCGTACAGTCTCTTAGTCATTCTCTCGCTTCCCAAACGTTCCACATGGCCGAACCATCTCAAGATGTTCCTTTTCACACTTTCCAGCACATCTACATCCACACCACACCTTTTCACAAATTTACAACACCATAAGTCCAATTCTCCCTACCAATAAATGCCTGCAGTGGTCGATAGAGGCCGCAATGTTTACCACGGTGCATTGTGGGAAATTGGCGACATCGCGGACTTATCCACCCTCCCTCTCCTTGAACAATTTTTTTTATAAGCAGTTAGTCGAAATTTCTGTAGCTGACACATACTTTGGTCTATGCCTACTGTTGTTTTATATATTTTAAAATCACCCATATTCATAAATAACGTATATTTACAATACCAAGTCAGCAGGTATTTTCCCGCCAATTTTGTTACAATAATTAATCAGCTTATAATTATGTTTGTAGTCATTATCAGCTGCATATGGACTTTCCCTCTATTACTATACTATATAAGCACTTAGTGTAGTCGTATACTGTATAATACAAATGTGTAGAATCACAACAAAATAGAGATAAACTGTGCATATCCTGGGTGTTGGGCATAGTGATGTCTACAGTCATAGCCCTGGCGCTAGTTCAGAAGCGTCAACCAGAGGTCTCAGGAGAATTGTTGGTAGGGTCAATTGTTACAAACATTTTATTAATGAAGGATGCCTTTAGGCATATGGACCTTTTTCGTTTTATTTTTCCAAAATACAATGGGCTGTAATAAGAACTAGGTCATCTGCGTATAGTATTTTCCAAGTGAGTTCAGTTCTAAAATCTCCAGATAGTTCCTCCAGAACCATAACAAAGAGGAGAGGGCTTAAGACACAAGCCTGGTGGACTCCAAAGAAAACTGTAACCTTTCACCCCACTGCCGTTCGTGAGTTCTCGTAAATCTTAATGATCACATGTACCAGCCACTCCTCTACGCCATGTTTTCTCATAGCCCAAAGCACAATATCCCTGGGCACCCTATCAAAGGCCTTCTCCAGGTATACACACACAAGATACAGAGCCCTATCTAGAAGTAAATATCTATCCTGCAGCTATCTTACTATGAAGATAGCATCTATTGTACCACATTTTGGCATGAAACTGAACTGCATATCATCGATAGAACTTTAATTAATTACCTGACCATACCTTCAAAGACTGTCAAGAATTTTCATGCTACTATAATTGCCCCTATCTTATAAATTGGCCATTGCCCATTGATATATGTTTACAACTACACTGTTATGCCAAACATCTGGGATTCTCTCTAATGATGGAGTTTATTAGCTCAATGACTAATCTTACCCTATGTCCCTTGAGGTTATATCCTCCCAACGACAATGCTAGGGAATCTTGCAGCTTTTCCGTCCTTCATTTTATTATTGCGCTGATCTGGGAGGACCAGAAATGCCTTTTACTCTTAATATCAATTCCTGCAACATTCTTGGCCTTCTCTCTAACTTCCACTCTGTGGTATACCACCTCTCCTCTGCCAATCCTGATCTTCTCTTCCTCACTGAAACCCAGTTGTCTGATACTACTGACAGCAAACCCTTCTCTATATCCTCCTACTATCTTTATCCTCAGTTTCATGCCAAAGATGGATGTTGCATATATTATGTGCACAACAGTCTTGCTTACTTTCGTGTTCCTAACTTTGATTCTTCTGAATTCTCAACTCTCTGGCTAAAACTCTTTTGTCATTCTCAAACTTAATATATCTGTGCTGTTTTCTCTCCCCTAATTCTAATAACTATTCAAAATTCTTTGACCATCTAACTTCTAAAGTGGAACACACTCTATACAACTCTCCTTTTCTAACCTCCTATTTCTAACCTCTAATCCTTCTACTTACACTGTAAACCTTTTCTCTCCATTGGGCTGCTCTGATTACAACTTCATCTCTGTTACCCGTCATATCTCTCCAGTACGGCCATCTGATCCTCCCAGCTGGCGGCGATTGTGACACTTTGGTACTGCCGTTTGGGAGTCTCTTCGGCAGTACTTCTTTGATTTCCGTGGCCGGGGACCTCCTCTGTTGTGCTTGTGAAGCAAACATACGGTTCCACTAGGTTATGTGTAGACTATTGGCCCCTCAATGATGCCGCCATAAAGGACACCACTCCACTACCTAGTATCGACGACTCTCGCTAGACTCTCTTCAGTCTTCACAGGTCCAAATGATTCACCACGCTCGATCTACAAGCAGCCTTCTGGCAAGTTCCAGTACACAAATAACATCAACAAAAAACTGCTTTCACCACCAGGGTAGGGAACCTGTTTGAGTTCAACGTCCTTCCCTTAAGGCTCTACACAGCCAAGCCACTTTCTCTCGGCTAATGGAGTCTGTACTGAAAAGTTTGACCTGGGAAATCTGCCTAACCTCTCTTGACGACGTGATAGTGTGTGCCAGACCCTAGGACGAGCACCTACAACGTTTTTCAAACTGTATTTGACCGCATCAGAAAAGCATGCCTGAAACTAAAACTCACAAAATGCACACTAGCTCGGGAATCAGTGGGATTCCTAGGCCACATCATAGGCCACCCCTGATCCCAAGAAACTATCCTCCATAACTGCCCAAACACCACCAAAAGATGTAAAAGGAGTCAGATCATTCTTAGGACTACAGGCATTTGGCAATAATTTTGTCACAATCGCCAAGAAAGAAAAGGCCTTCCAATGGACTCCAGAACGCCACAACACATTCCAAAACTTTAAGGACAAATGTGTAAATGCCCGAACTGTTTCTTTTCTCGATTACACCCAACCTTTTTCGACTGTACACTGATGTCTCCCTCATCGCCATTGGTGCCGTCCTAGCACAAGTGCATGATGGCAGAGAACACTTAATAGTGTGTGCTAGTACCACCTTAAATACCGCCCAGAAGAACTGTGCAGCCACACCCTTCTTACAGACCTCACACAAAAAGCTTTTGATGGCATCAATTCAGCTTGGCCACCACATAGAACACTTCTCATTACAATTGAAAATAGTAAAGCTTTTGATACCATCCCCCGCCACAACCTTATAAACAAAATTATGAACACAAACATGCACATCAACACAAAAAGATGGCTGGCCAACTATCTAGCAGGCAGATATGCTCATGTAAGATTTGCTGGCCAGTCATCAAACACCAGAAATTTCACAAACAGAGTCCCTCAGGGATCCGTCTTGTAACCAACTCTTTTCAATCTATACATGCACGACCAACCCCTACCCCACTTACCCCAGATACACACAGCCTCTTATGCAGATGACATAACACTCGCATGTACAATTGTACATATAGAGACACAAACAGAACCACAAAACTCCTCCAATCGTACCTCAACACACTACACGACTGGCTCATCGCAAACAGACTCAAATTAGCCCCAGCCAAATCTACAGCGACCCTTCTCACAAACTGGACAGTAGAACATAGTCGACGCATCCCTTGCTTCACCTTAAACAACATCCCTATAACACACCACACACACACACAAAATCTTTGGTGTAACTTACAATACAACCATGTCATTTAAACAACATATTATAAACATAAAAAACAAACTGACACCAAGACTAAACGCCCTCAAGCCACTTGCCCACACAACATTTGGACTCAATAAATATACTATCACCACATAATACAAAGAATATATATGTTCAGTGATGGAATATGCTAGCCCTGCTTGGGCCTCTAACCTCTCTGAATCACATCACAACACCCTACAGACCATACAGATCAAAGCCCTCAAAATAATCACTGGCTGCAAAACTACCACACCAACAGATCGACTACACCAGGAAACCAAATCCCTCAAAATCAATGATCACCTTGATATGAGAGGCACACAGTTCCTCGCCGCAGCTTCCACAAACCAACACCACCCACTACACTACATAGCAGAACATCCAAACACACCAAGAAATATCAAAACAACACCTAGAACTCGTTATCATACACAAATACTGTCTACACCCCCACCATGCCCACCCCCAGCCAGCCTTCAGAAGCATATCCTTACTCAAATCACCCACCGATTCATCCAGTCATTCAATGACAATACTCACTGAAGTCCACTGAAGTCCAGCCCTCAGAAACCCTCCTTTCCCGTGAGGACAGAGTCCACCTGGCTAGACTGCGATGTTGGTGCCATCCAGCCCTTCTAAGTTATCAGAAGAGGCTGGATGACTCCGGCCACTATCAAACGCATTATGGAAGACTGCATAACACAGAATCACTTACACCAACAACAAAACACACACTCCTTGAGAACTTTGTGGTAAAACCCAGTCTCGGCCATGTCCTTAGGAGCTTGGGGCTGTTCGGCCAGGCAGACTAGGGAACGACTAATACTACTACTACTACTACTATGCAGCCACAAAAAGTGAGTGCCTCAGTGTCATCTGGGCTCTGAACCATTTTTTATCTTTTCTCCTGGGTAGCCGAGTAACCATCGTCACCGACTACCAATCCCTTCAGTGGCTATGACGCTCAGAGACCACCATCGCCCTCATCGTTCGTTGACGAGAAACTCTAAAAGAATTCAACTTCAATATCCTCTACTTACCCAGCAAACTACATACCAACGCCGATGTCCTATTTCAACTGCCAATAAACAATTTAGTCTATCCTGAACACCAAACCCCACAGAAAACGTCAGCCAGCCAAGCCACCGACGCAGCACAGAAAATGTTGCTACAAGCATGAGTGACTAAAACAAAATCAGACTGGATGCCCAAGAAGATCTCTGACAACCTACAATCCGTAGATCAACTCGACATCAAAACAGGCCATCTCGCAATTGATCTACAGACAGCCAAAGACCTGTTACAAAATATCCCCGAAGGTAACGGCATCCACCTCGAACAAGAGATGCGAAATTCTTCAATGATGTGTACTGAACCACAAATCCTACCACCATCGCCAAAAAGCCTGTTGCATGTGTTGCCAAGGGAAAGATAGGACCAAAACACCAGGGTCATCAGGAAAAATCACCATCGCCAAGCCCTGGTAGCTACTCTCTGTGGAAATGATAGGCCCTATACTAACTGACTCCAGCCAAAAATACATCATCGCATTCATAGACACTTACTCCAAGTTTTTCATAGCTTGCCAATCCAAGGAACATTCAGCAATGGCTGTGGCTGAAGCCATGATCAACGATTTGTTCTAATTTTTTCGGCCTACCTCGAGCACTCCACTGAGTCCACTCAGACAATGTTCCCGAATGTTCAGGACAAGTTTGGAAGCAATTAAATGAAACCTTTGGGTACAAGATATCTCATTCATCTGCATATTGGCCCCAAGGTAATGCCATATACGAAAGAAACCACAAGACCCTAGTTAACCAACGAATAACCCGTTT
The DNA here is from genome assembly GCA_032716605.1 of Paralithodes platypus. Classification (NCBI taxonomy): domain Eukaryota; kingdom Metazoa; phylum Arthropoda; class Malacostraca; order Decapoda; family Lithodidae; genus Paralithodes; species Paralithodes platypus. Next base: position 49,692,780 of record CM064485.1, read on the forward strand.
TATTGCCCTACCCAAGTCAAGATTATCCATACGTGGTGGATGAACACTTGCCCTCGCGAACATGGAGTTACACCTCTCGAACGAGTATTCGAGTATTCGGGGAAGCTCCACATCTAATGCCCCTCCACCACTTAGCTCAACCCCCAACGTCTCTTCAAGCTTCGACAGATCCTTTGCAACACCTTAGGAATCGACTATGTCAAGCCCAACTCTGCCAAGAAGGACGAACCGCCACCAGAAAACCCTTTCGCCATGGGGAACTAAGTTATTGTTGAAAAACTGCCAATACTCAACAAGTTAGGCCCACGGTACATTTGCCTGTATCAGATTACCAAAGTTCCAAATCCATTCCAGGTCATAGTTATTTAACATGGCAAGTCATGAGTATACTGTAACAGATATGTCATTTTAGGCCATTTTACAGTAAAAGATATGTCCGATTCTATAAACCGCTCAATGAATCCAGTACTGCTAAGACTTCTTACCCCATAGTTCATGACTAAGCCTACCAAACAGAAAACTGCTATGATCCCCCTGTCACGTTGTTCAAAACCTCCACCAACCACATAAGTCTCCCCCTGTCACCTAAATCAACTCTTCCATACCAGCCTTTTACTCCTCCCACTTTCACACTCGCCCCAAGAACACCACTTCTCAATACACCTGATATCACACACTTGCTCAATCACCCACACATGTCACCCTTCCTAAGCGAACAAAACACCTCTCTATCATCTAGACCCCCTACCCCAACTAACAAACCAACCTCTAAAACAATCAAAATAAGAAAAGTCAAAATTCCTAAGACAGTACAATCACAATCAGTGCCCTCCAAACTTGCCAAACCATCAACCCACATGCCATCCCCAGCTATTCCCTCCACCTCCTTGAAACCAAATCTGATTCCACACTCTCCTAGTACTGCCCCCCCCCCCCCCCAGCTCCAAATCTACCTGAACTCACACAACTCCATCATCCAACCCTCTATTCCCACCAGATTTGCTCCCCCAACTCAAACCTACCTATCTGGCCAACCCAACCCTCCCGTACCTAGAAAATCATCAATGAATATATATAATACGCCCTACTACCTCTCCACCTAACCCCTCCCCACCTCATCCTCAACCTACGTCAACTCCCTCGACCCTCACCACCTCCACCTATAGTCCTCTCCACACCTATTCCCCACCCTACCACTTCTCACCTACCCCAACCTTCCTATAGCGACACTATTCCAAACCGACCCCCACTCAAAAGCATGCTCTCTACTACTTCTTCACATTCATCAAATAGTTCAAGGCAAGCCATGCCACCCAAGAACACTATAACTAAATCAGGCCACACTTCAATACCCCCAGTAAGATATAGCCCTCCAACCTCTACAATAGCTTCACCTGCTACCACCTCAACCAGCCCTACTATTACCAAACCCTCCACCCAACCCCTTTCCCCAAAACCAATAAATAATGCATCACCAACAATCACAAATCAGTCCTCTCCAAGCTCCAACATTCACTGCCTAGGATTAATTGCTACTTTACTATCCCCACTAAACAACAAAAAGGACAAAGTCAGGTCGTAAACAATCATTCCTAGGCCAACCCTCAGTTAAAGCACACCCCTCTCTATTTCCTCCCTCATAATGTCACCACCTGAGACCTTCATCAACTTCACATTCTGGTTCTCTCCTGATGGGAGCCATAAGAGACTATGCTTCCCTGACCAACTACAAGCCTTGGTCAAAGCATACAACACCACCAGTGCCCTGACCCTCGTTCTCGACACTGTCAAACCACGTGATGCCTGGTCAGTGGGATGGTATTGTCTTCTATACTACGAGCCACCACATCCCTCCACATCAAATACCTATCAATATGACCTCCAGCCATGGGGCCGTGGCTTATTCCCTGACGAGGGAAGTAAAATACGAGAAGAAGACCACAAAAAGAGGAAGAGACAGAAGAACAGGAAGAGAGAGAGAGATCCTTGCATGGTCTCCATCCGAGAGGGGCCTAAATGCGCCCCTACCCCAGGTCCTTCTGTAACCCAAGCCACCGACTCGGGTTATGCTCGCGCTGCCGAGGTCCTCTCACGCCAACCCAAATAAGGGCAAGTCACCAACTGCCTTTCTTACCCTCAAATGGACCACCAGTGACAACTCAACCAAAACTTAGACTACCTCTGCCAAATCTCTGGAGGTTAGGCAAGGGGTGGAAACGTGTACTGACTTGTTTCCAAAAATAGACTGTTGTGCACTGGCCATGGCTATTCCCTTCCCTCTCTCCAAACGACCACACAAGATTGTGTTGTACACTGGCCAGGCAATGTAGAAATAGGCAAACCAGGAAGTTTTAACAGTCTAGTATGCTGTGTTGTGCACTGGCCAAACGATTTTATTGTACACAGAAGAATGCTATTATACCCCGGTACTTGTGTTGTGCACTGGCCAGTGGCCAGACAACGAAAGGGTAGTCTCTGTTCTTTATAAAGGAGTAGCGTTTAGTAAGTTATGTTGTGCACTGGCCAGACGATTTTGTAAAACCATCTCCGGTGCTTTCCTCCCAAACCCAAATAACAGCTCACAACAGTGCCCCAGCCAAGGACCTCTACCTGGACACTGTCTACCACGTTGTGATGCCAGGTCAAGATCAAGCCACCAACCCAAACGTCGAGGCTGAATGATCCTTTACCTAGAAGAAAAGCTTTGCTTGAAGGCTGCCCTGCGGACCTCTCTTCTCACTGTGTAGGCCTCATTGAATGAGGACACAATTCACATACACTAACCTGACTTGGATTGATATTCTGTACACCGTTCCTTTTGAGGTAACAGTTTATGGTAATATTTCACAGAACCAGACCTCACATACACCAGTACTACACATAGAACTAAAGCTGAACCACACCCTTTCTTTCTTTAAGTGATCCCTATAATTGACGTTCTCAACGGATTGATCCATCCTTGTGCTACTGATTTGAACAAACTCTGCGTAAGGAGTGTTTATGTTATTGTTAAACAGTGCTAGTAAGTGTATAATGAACTCGTAGTGATTCCCATATCACCAGTATTGTATGTATATATTTGTGTATTGTTTCTGTGTGTATTAGCCAACCATTGAAGCCATATAATTTCTTTATGTGTAATAAACTAACATGTAAATGTTACTCTGTGTTGTACTTGTCCTGCTACATGTGGGTATATGTACCTTGTGATAGTATCATTTCTTGCTCAGTTGAGAGTGAGCCCACTTGCAGTGTCATTCAAACCCAGTTAAAATCCTGGTATAACACCTGGTCTAATATGCAACCTCGAACAGCAAAACAAACCTCCAATAACTGTCCTGGTGGTGTAATGGTTAAGGTGACAAAAATATGTGTGTGATAACCCGGGTTCGAATCCCGGTGGATCATATATACTTTAATTAATTTCATTGGGGGTGTGGTGGTGAGATTAATAAAAATAATATGTAAATATTTGGCACAAAATTAAGGCAATTTGATTCAGTTCAGGATAGCTTCGAAAACTTATGACCATGATTTATGTTTTAGAGAATCATGATGCATTTCGCAAGTTCATTATGGCTATCATTAGATGATATTATACAGTTTAGGAAGGATCTGTGGGAACTAAAGGGGTAAAGACAATCTCAACCCTCTGACTTCCGCATACTGAAGGAAGCTATTGTAACCCCTCTATTCAAGAAAGGAAATAAACTAGATGTTGGCAACTACAGACCAGTTAGCATATTATGTATTGTATCAAAAATCCTTGAAAGAGCTGTATACACCCAAATTGAACACTACCTCAAAGAAAATTATCTATTCTATAAGTTTCAATCAGGTTTCAGATGCGTGTACTCGACAGACTCCTGTCTCATCCACTTAACAGATCACATTCGTAAATAAATGTCTAAAGGTAACTACACCGGTATGGTTCTTCTTGATCTACAAAAAGCGTTTGATACAGTAGACCATGATATACTCTGTAATAAACTACAAGCAATGGGCATTGGGTCAGTGAACTGGTTTAAATCTTATCTTAGTGGTAAAACACAAAGAGTAAAAATTGATGATAATATATCTGATCCTATGCCAATTAACTGTGGGGTCCCGCATGGAAGCATCCTTGGTCCCTTACTCTTTCTCTGTTATGTGAACGACATGGAACTGAGCGTCTCGTGTAAATTATTACTGTATGCTGACGACAGCGTGCTTCTGGTTTCGGGAAAAGACCCAATAAGTATTGCCGCTTCACTTTCCAAAGAACTAGAATCGTGTAGTGATTGGCTAGTTGGCTATTGGATACTATCTCTTCACCTGAGCAAGACAGAAGCCATCTTATGTGGAACAAAACGCAAACTGAAAGACATTGTGGGCTTCTCGGTCAACTATAATGATATTCCTAAAACAACAGTGTCACAAGTGAAATATCTCGGACTAAAACTGGACTCGACTCTGTCAGGTGAAACTATTTTGGAATCTATCCTGAGTAAATGTAGAGCACGTATAAAATACCTGTATAGACAGGTGGGATGCTTGCCAGCGGCGACCAAAAAGACCCTATGCCAAGCGCTTGTTCAATGTCATTTTGACTATTCGGTGTCATCCTGGTACTCTGCATCATCTAAATCAGCACAGCACAAACTTCAGGTCACTCAAAATAAAATGGTTAGGTTCATGCTGAACCTAGGACCCAGATTGCATGTTGGCCAGGAACAACTTCAGTCACTAACATAACCTATAATTGTTACCCCTTTTTATTTAATATGAAATATTACAGAACTCGCTAACGAAGGAAAACGAAAAGGTGGGAAGGATTAATTACTAGCCACTCTTTAAATAATACTTTACATATATTTGTTTCTTAAATTATAGTAAGCATTGATATAATGACCGTACGGTACATAATAATACAGACTTATCATATTCTATTACCGTCTTTAATGATGTAAGAATACAGTCATAATATTTAATGATGATATTAGAGGACTGTAGTTATAGCCTACAAGGACATACTTGAGGGATGGAAACTTTAAATTATAGGCATTCCTAACACCTTGCAGTGATTCTCGGTGACTCCCAGTGACTCGTGTATAACTCATCATGACTCCCAGTGAATCCTGTATTAATCATATCGACTCGTATATTGCACTAATCCGAAAGCGACCGTTAATTTTCAAATTTTCAATAACTCGCACTTCATTCGCGGTTTTATCCCGGTGACTCCTGGTAACTCCCAGTGACTCGCAGTGATTCCTTGTGACTCGCAGGTACACTCCCGCTGACTCCTACTCTGTCATGAGGGCACGTGGAATTTCGGACACTCGCGGTCATATTCCCAGGAATCAACAGGAGTCATTACTCCTAGTGATTCTAGCTCGCACTCCTGACTGTGTGAAGGGCCCTTAAACTGAAGAAAAGTGTTTGGTAATAGCAAATATAAAATTCAGTCAACGTATACCGAGAATGTTAACCCTTTCAGTATCAGGATACACGTCTGTTTCACATATTGTGGCCAACAGACGATTTTATACAGCTTAGGAAGGACCTCTAGCAATCAAAGGGGTAAACTATATCGTTTTACCCCTTTGACTCCCACAGATGCTTCCTTTATACAAATATCTATAATAACAGTCACAAGCACGAGTGTTGGTTTCCTGAGAGGGTTAATTACCTTCATTTATACAATAGAATCAAGTGCCAGGCAATACTTGGGTGATTTTGGATAAGGTGTGCAAAGCACAGTAAAATAATTCCGGATGCAACCGCCATAACAATATGGATTATTATATCCATCATAAGTAAAATCTCCAAATTCTTCCTCTGCCAGCGGTCATATTGTGCGCTGCTAGATAGGAATGATGAATACATAGACACATGGCATATATTAATGGAAGGATACCTATCAGCAGAATTATGGAACATACTGCAATATTACCCGGGGTGAGATTGTCTCTTTCCACAACAAGGTATGTTGTGCTAAAAGTAACTAATGAACCAATATTTAAGAAAAGGAATAATACGAAGAAGTAAAAAAATCTGTAATTATGGCTCCCCACACAGTTCATCAAGAAGCAGCAGTGATGGTCATAGGCATCAACACAATAATCGCAAACCTCACAGTGATGGCTGCGGGGAGACTGATACAGCTTACAAATACTGCACCATTTACACATGCAGAAAAGGTCTTCCTTAATCACAATTGTAACATGTTTAGGCCTATAACTTGGCAACTTATCACTCTCAGTGTGTGGGTCTGTGAAGGGACTGCTCGTTATTTTGCCAGGATTGATGTAAGAAACCAGGGCAAAATTTACCAACAAACTAATCGTGATGATGCCGTGTAGGAGAGGCACCACCAGCCCCCATTTATAGAAGAGGGCGAGACAAGGGAAACCGAAAAATAAACCATTGAACACCAACAATATGCCCCAGAGAAATGGGTGCAAGTATTTCTGATCATTTCTCTTCCAGAGTATCTCCTGATCTCTCCTCTCATCGGAAGAAACCATTTTAACGTTATTACACAAAAATTGTGTTTTAACCCACTGAACCCCAGCGACGACAACGTGTCGTCACCAATGTATGTAACGCTAAACCCCAGCGACGACAACGTGTCGTCACAGGTACTCCGGTCCTATGGCACCTAGAGGGCTCAGATTTGTATGGGAACTGTGTAAGTATCCCACACAACCTTGGTGATGGTTAAAAACTCTCAAAGTCCAACCGCGTGCGCGTGAGTGCGCAAAAACATGGTTTTTGGGTGTTTTTTGCCTTCAATTTTTTACTTATCTAAAATCCGTTTTGGGGGGCTCTGTAGGACCAATTTTTTACCTTTTTGATCAGTTTTTTGTGGTTTTTCCTTCATTCCTAACCCATTCGCTATTGTTTCTGGAAAAAAAAAATCAAATCCTGCCGGTCCCTGGTGGTACATTTATTTATAACTAGCTGGGGCTCAGTGGGTTAATTGTCAAATATATTAATATAATAATATATTTATTAATTAATATCTTTATGGCAACAAAATCATAAAGCACTATATTTGGGAGAACTAATCACCAACTGTACTAGGTGAAATTCTCAGAGATAATTAAACACTGTAAAACAAAATCAACCGAACACAACTGCAACAATGCTAACAATGACACACACTCAAAACATCTTGTTTTATGCCGAGTGGGAATCGGAAGAAATGTACTGTTATATATAACAAATATCAATCATAAAAATGGTCTTTCGTATTAAATAGGGTCGAGACTAATAATTATCACTATTATAAATAGATAACGATAATATATAACAGTAATATTAGCATAGTCTACGCTTACCATTTAGCTTTCTATCATGTACAGGTATGTGTAGAAGAAATAGATTTTTATAATGGGGTAACAAAAGCATTATTTTAGTTGTCGCGCGGATGTGAGTTACTATACAGTATATATAAAATTTTATCTTTTATTTAAATATAGTATATTTAAGATTTAATATTTAATTTTACGTAATATGGACAATACCCTATAAACACGAAGACAGCGGGCCATCGCAGGCCAAACGCATGTCAAACCGGCGGCCCCATGAGGGCAGCCGCTGGCGGCCCGCCAACTGGTCTGCTCATACGTTATACTGGTGGGCCGCTGACAGCGGGCCACCGCAGTTATACCCACTATTACCCGTCGATGCTACGGAAGGGGGGTAGGGTGAATTTCTTGTTAGATACTATACGGTAGTTTTTGTTCCATAGACTGCTTGGCCGAATAGTCCTGCGTTCTTGAGGAAGGCCACGGCTGGAGCCGGGTTCCTCTACAGACCCCCGCTTCTGACCACTACATTAATGCCCAGGTAACCGAAGCCACTCCCAGGTTCTTGCACCCCATAAGAGGCCGGGGGATAGTCAGGCAGGTTGACCCAATCACTTTTTCTCTTCTTGGTTAGTTGCCAATTCTTCCGCGGGATCCAAGGGTTGGATCGACGATGGGAGACGCTGCCATTTCAAGTCCTCTTGCTAGATACTGATTAGCATTATGCTTCATCACAACTAGGAATGACAAACAAAAATATCTATGGGATGAATTAGCAAAGACTTGGTTTAGTTCCTTTGCAGGCCAGCTACCCAAGTATTATCACTGCATTTGTTCTAATATAAGATTGAGGAAATAAATACATACACTAGCTCATATTGGTAATTATATCTTTATTGCATACTGTAATCCATTATTCCAAATATATATTGTAACTTAATCTAGCACTATAGGCCTATTCACACACATTTCTATAAAAAAACAGGTATATTACTAATGTAGGCCTAATTGTTCAAAAAGGTATTCTGTAGGCCTATACCAAAATGTTTGAATAACAAAGTTAAAAGGTTCACTCAAAGGCCTACAAAAGTAATGTTTAGCACCTTTAATGGAGAATATTATTGAAAACAAGAGTAATTTCACTCATAAATTAATTGAATAATATTGTTTTTGCCTTCATGGGATACATTAGAAATATTTCTAGGATATCCATTGACAATCCCACTAAAGATACCATTGTAAAGGGGGTGGGGGTAAGGTATAGGTTTGATTTTATACTTTAAGCGCCACCGCTGGAGGTGGCGCTAAAGCTGACTCCATTGCAGTCAGAAATAGCTGGGGAAAGTTCAGAGAGAAGACTGCCACTTCACCTTAAGGGGAAGGTGTAGGCTATAAAATAAATCGGTAAGTATTCTGGTGCATCACCCGCTTTGTTTACATTACTCGTACGCTCGCAATCACGTTCCCGTTTATTTTGACTGCCGTGGGATATAATACTAGGTTGAGGCCCTCATCACCCCTATGACTTATTATCATCATCATCTACTGTATATTGCCAGTAGGGGGCAAACAAAAAAAACAGTCAAAATAGATGGGAACGTAACCGCGAGCACACAAGTAATGAAAACAATGCTGGCGATATGCCCGGATGCATATTTCCGAAGTACAGTATATACTAATACTGTACCGGTATATATCATAGGCTAAATTATTATTATCGTAGTTCGAGTTTGCCTAGGGTAGCTATTACCAAGTCAGTGTTAACTTCAACCATGCATATAACTCTGGACAGATAACATTATATCACTAAATCATAAAAATTTAACTACAAAGAGTTAGGAAAATATTATATTTATACCCTCGGCACTTGAAATAAGTAAATTCCATTATGATATATGATAGTAAATGTTGAAGCTCTTCTGGGAACAGTGTCAAAAACTACTATACTGTTGAAATAGCTTTGAAAAGTTGACAGAGTGAATGTAAACACCATATGAGGAGGAGCACTTTATTGACGTTTCGCAGATAGCTTCTTCAGGTCACTAACAGACGCTAGGTCCTAGGATGCCTTAAGACCAATATACTGAACAGTACTGTAGTGAAAATAGACACCTATCACCTACTGTTTATGGTTGTATTAAAATACAACCATAGACAGTGCTATTACATATTTTTGTAATAAGTAAAAAATCATCACTTGCTGTTTAGCTTGAACAGTCATGACAGAACCAAAACCTTCTCTATGTGCTGTAGTGCACAGAGAAGGATTCGGTACTAATGTCATGTCTCATGACTTGTCAATTGTCGTCATTTGGTTTAAATAAGACTAATACTAAAATTATTATTATTACTTTACTCCAGACACTTGAATAAGTCAATTTTACATATACTTTACTAACTTTAGTCAACATCTATTCACGATAAATGTAGGCTAGGTTAAATACGAATTATAGCAGTTTGGTAGTTCGAAGTTTACTACCAGCCCAAATGCTGTACATCGATTAATTAATTATAATTTAGTAGAGTACAATATAAGTTATTTCTGCATGCTGTGAATATTTGGTAGCCTAACTCATGCCGTGAAATATATTTGGTGACCTAACCCATGCAGTGAATAAGATTTGGTGACCTAATCCATGCGGTGAAAAATATTTGGTGACCTAACCCATGCTGTGAACAAATATTTGGTGACCTAACCCATGCAAATCCTATCATGATGTATGTAACTCTTACTAAATAAAGTCAATCAATCAATCAAATGCAGTGAATTTCGAACTACCGTATTGCTATAATTCACACTTAACCTAGCCTATATTTATTGTGAATAGATTATGGACTAAAGTATATTCAAAATGGACTTATTTGAGTGTTTTGAATAAAGAAAATAATAATTACCGGTATATTAGTATTAGTACTATTTAAACCAAATGACGACAATCGACAAGTAATGAGACATGACATTAGTACCGAATCCTTTTGTGCACTACAGCACATAGAGAAGGTTTCGGTTCTGCCATGACTGTTCAAGCTAAACAGCAAGTGATGAATTTTTACATCATATTCAAATAATATGTAATAGCACTGTCCATGGTTGTATTAAATTGAATAAGTGATAGGTGTCAATTTTATTAGGATAAATAGGATTAAGGCGAATAAAGCAAATGCTGAAAAATCACTATATTGGTCTTAAGGCGTCCTACGACCTAGTGTCCGTTAGCACACCTGAAAAAGCTATCTGTGAAACGTTGTCAATAAAGTGCTCCTCCTCATATGGTGTTTATATTAATTTTGTAAATTTTGCAAAGTTATTTCAACAGTATAGTGGTTCATGACACTGTTCCCAGAAAAGCTTCAATCTTTATCATATACCTGTATGTACCAGCTTGTACCCTTATGTCACTGGTTTCCCAACCACAAGCCCAGTTCTCAACTTGCCATCTCCGATACCGGTTATACATCCCCATGCCCACAACCTAAGGGTAACGGGTGTAAAGACTTCGGAGGAATCCTCATCTCCGACCACCCTGGCACCGTCCCTCGTCCAAGCTGCAGTCGCCTCTCTTGGCCTACATCTTGACCACGTCCTTCCAGGTCCTCTTGGCTGTTGACTCTAGCCCCGGATGGAATCCTGAAATTTGGGAGTCAGAAATTAATTTCCAGTCGCAAAGGTCTTAATTTTCCCTAATCAGGTCATACAATTGCAGCCAGAATACCCAACAGCAAGGCATAACATACAAAGATAGCTAATAACATGTCATAAAAATGGTCCCAAGGAAATATCATTGGCCTATGAACAATAAGGAATTACATGTATGTTCACAAATATTTTTTGAGGCTTTACAAATATAACACATGACATAACTCTGACTTGTACTTTACAGAAACATTAACCCTTAATTAGCGGCTCACCACATAAGTCGAGTTAAATAAAGCTGGACTATGTGGCGGCGCTCGACATAACTCGAGTGGCAATTTCAGCACGTAATGTTGCTGAGAGAGAGAGACAAGTGGTGGCAGGAGACTAGCGAGCGTATGACTGCTCCAGACCACCGCGGCGAACCTACTGACACGAATCTCAGCTCCCTCCTCCCTCTCTCACTCGCTACATACTGAATTATATGGGGAAAGTACCGAATTACATGCTTTTTGCACTCGCGTTGCACGGTTATTGCAAGAAAACTAGCCATCATAAAAGGATCGTTATGGTGTCATTCGAAAGCTCTGTTTATGCCCTTTCAGGGATAGGTACTTGTTTTACGTTCTGGGTCTTATTTAGGCATGAAAATGATCACGTAAACAGCCCTATTTTGGCTAAAAACACCCCGCTGTGCGGTACATATAAATAAACCGCATAGGCCGCTCGTAAGGTGTTAATACACAAAAAATATCAAAAGAACAGATTGACGAGTAGCAAAAAAATAGGTAAGGATGTAGTTTTCGGGAATCGGGCGTATCGCCTGCCTCGTCTACGCTACCGGTACTCTCAGGCTCGCGATCACGTTTCCGTCTATTTTGTATGCTGTGGGATACAATAGATTGTTACCCCCCAATGACGTATTCACCCACTTATTGTCCTCATGATATGCCTATATTGCCAGTAGGGGGCAAATTACAGAAAAAAAGTCAAAATAGACGGAAACGTGCGTGTGACCTATATAAACATGATCATACTCCCGAATTCTACATCCTTCCCAAAAACTATTAGGCCAATACACAAAGTATAATAGAAGACACAGATAGCCTAATTTTTTTTTTATATTAGGCCTATTTCATTTGTTTACGATATGATCCCACAGCCAACTGTTATTTGGCCCCCTGCTGGAAATATACCGTATATGATGATGACAATATATAAAGGGGATGAGGGGGGCAAAGTCCCCTTCAACCTATTATTGTATCCCACAGCCATCCCTGGTATCAAAACAATTACAATTCACCCTACAGCTGTCCGTGGGATACAATAATGGGCTGAAGGGGGATTTTCCCCCCTCAACCCCATGACTTATTGTCATTATCATATATATTACCAGCTGGGGGCAAAGAACAGCTCAGCTGGCACTCCTGGCAGTGAAATAATTTTGTAAAAAAAGAAATAGGCCTAGGCCTATTATCATGATATCATCTATAGCCAATTACACTGAAACACTATCTGATCAGCCTCCATTAAGCTACTTACTCTAGGGGTTAACTTGGAATGGATGTAGTTTCCGGGTGTAGGCTATGGTCGTCATGTTTACATAGGGCGATCGCCGAGGTTAACTTCGCGTCTATTTTGACAGCGATTTTTTCGGTTATTTGCCCCCTGCTGGCAATATATATGATGATGACAATATGTCATGGAGGGGTGAGGGGGGGCAAAGCCCCCCTCAACATATTATTGTATCCATTGGCATTCAAAATAGACGGGAACATGATTGCAAACGTCCGATGCCTCCCCCACCACCGCCGCCGTCATGTTTACATGTGTCGATCGCCGTGGTTAAGTTCGCGTCTATTTTGACAGCGATTTTTTCGGCTATTTGCCCCCTGCTGGCAATATATATGACAATATGTCATTGGGGGCTGAGGGGGGCAAAGCCCCCCCGCCCCCCCTTAACATGTTATTGTATCCAAAGGCAGTCTAAATAGACGGGAACAGGATGGCAAGAGTCCGACGCCACTCCGCGTAGCCCTAGCCTAGTGTAAACAAGGCTGGCGGTACACCCGGGAACTACATCCTACCCGTTAACTTTTTCACAAGAACAAGTAGGCTAGAGGTTCAAGTTCAACGTATAAAATAGGCTAATTATTATTGGCAAGAATGTAGTTACCGGGTGTACGGTGTACCCCATCATGTTCCCGTCTATTTTGACTGCCTTTGGATACAAAAATACATTATCCTAACCAAACAACCTAACCTAACCAAACCTAGTATTATAATTTATAGATTTAGGCTAGGCTAGGCCTATAAGTATTTATTTTATTATAAATAGGCTATTTATAGATGATTTATGTTGTATGTCGGTAGTGGTACACCCGATAACTACATCCTTCCCTTATTATTACCGCTAAATTGCTAATAATATGCTAAGATTCTCCTGAAATTTCCTTTACATTACAATGACGAGGACTCATTAGCAGTGTTCTCTAGAGTCTTTGGGAAGATATGAGTGGTGTAACCTACAAGTAAGTTATAGGCCTAGGCATAATAGCATTTAATGAGGTGTAGCCTAGGGCCAACTCTGCCATTTTCCAACTCGACCCACGGGCCACTTAGCCTAGGCCTACTTGAAAAACTATTGTCAAAATTTGCCAGTAGGCTATTGATGCCAAATTCTCTGAACTACCAGTAGGCTAGCATTAACCCTTTACTAGCGGCGCTCGACTTAAGTCGAGTGAAAGAAACTGGGAGAAAACGGGTGAAAAATGGGTGAAGATCGAGAGAAAATGGGTGGAACAGTAATGAACCATACATCCGACATCTGTGGCCTCCCGGCCCACACTAACTCCAGTTCCCCCACCGCACGGGTGGATGACAGTGTGACCAATAGTTAGCGAAAAGTGAACAATGTAGCAAAATCAGCTAAACTTCCATCTTTGAGGTAACACTGTCAGGGCTCCACGAGTGCTACGTAGCTGTATGTGGGAGTAAAGCACTACCAAAAAACTACCGCCCGGTAACTCTAACCTCTCACATCATTAAAGTTTTTGAGCGAGTCCTGCGAAGCAAAATTTCAACATTCATGGAGACAAATGAACTACACAACACCGGTCAACATGGGTTCAGAGCGGGAAGATCATGTCTCTCACAACTTTTGGAACACTATGACAAAATTCTTAAAGCGCTAGAAGAAAAGAAAAACGTGGATGTCATTTACACCGATTTTGCTAAGGCATTTGATAAATGTGACCATGGTATAATAGCCCACAAACTGAAAGCAAAAGGTATAACTGGAAAAAAGGGCGGGTGCCCAGCCCCGAAGGGCGGGTGCCCAGCCCCGAAAGGAGTTGAAATAGGGGAGCTATCCCCCCGCCAAAGGCGGCTTTCTAGGGCCTTTCCTAGCTGATGCTGAGAGGATTGGGTTCTAGTCATGTGGTGATGGGCTGGTCTATCCGAGTGAGAACTCAGCGATCTCTGCCATACCCATAGCTTACTCTGACTGTTCCTTTTACTTATATATCTAATAGATCTCAAGTGGCGGCGTCTTTTCCGTGGATTGACCTCCCTACTGCCAACCTAGAAGTTGGCAGATTGGGAGCCAAAGCGTCACATTTTTTCCCTTACCCCTCAACTTTCCCTTCATAATTGCTGAGGGGCACAGGGCCTTGGGTGGGGCTTTGGTTTCCCGGGCATTTCCACACCTTCCTCAGCTCCCTGCCTTGGAGTGGCTTCGGTCACCCAGGCTTTGTTAGTGGTAAGCAGGGAGGATTTTGTGGGGGCGCTCGTTTATGACCTTGGCCTTGCTCGAGACCTTGGGGCTGTTCGGCCAGACAGCCTGGGGAACAACAACAACAACTGAGAAAATCGGACGGTGGATATACAATTTCCTCGTAAACCGAAAACAATCGGTAGCAGTAAACCAAGTCACTTCTGAGCCTTCGGATGTCAAAAGCTCAGTGCCCCAAGGAACAGTGCTAGCGCCCCTTCTGTTCCTCATACTAATTTGCGACATAGATACCAACACCAGACACAGTACGGTGTCGTCTTTTGCTGATGACACAAAATTAAGCAAGATAGTAAACACACAAGAGGACACGGGCCGACTGCAGGAAGACATGAATGTAGTGTTCCAGTGGACCAGGGAAAACAACATGCAATTCAATGAGGAAAAATTCCAATTAATACGGTACAGAGATAATAATGGTGTTAAAGAAATTACAAATTACTTAACAGAATCTAACCACATAATAGAACGGAAAGACAGTGTGAAAGACCTTGGGGTATTAATGTCTGAAAATATGGGTTTCAAAGTACATAACCAGGTCAAAGTGGCGGCTGCGAAACGTCTAACGGGTTGGATTCTGCGTACTTTTAAAACACGCGGTGAATTGCCTATAATAACGCTCTTCAAATCTCTAGTGCTACTGCGGCTTGAATACTGTAGCGTATTAACATCCCCATACAAAGCAGGTGAAATAAATGACGTAGAGAGTGTACAAAGAAATTTCACTTCGCATATAAGTTCGATAAAACATCTACACTATTGGGAGCGTTTAAGAGCATTGAATCTGTACTCACTGGAACGTAGAAGAGAACGTTACCTAATAATATACACGTGGAAAATCGCAGAGGGTTTAGTACCAAACCTACATACTCCGATAGTCATGAAATTCAGTGATAGGAGAGGCTGGGAATGCGAAATCCCCCGGATGAATAACAGGGGTGCTATCATACTGCTATGGGCTCTCTGCGAGAGGGCTGGTTATCACACAGAGGCCCACGTCTCTTCAACAAACTCCCACGGCGAGTAAGAGACATGAGGGACATCTCGTTAGACAACTTCAAGAGAGCCCTAGCCTAGATGTCGAACTGCAAAAAGTGCCAGACAAGCCCATCCTCGCAAGGGAGTGAACTGTCGCTTCAAACAGTCTACTGCACCAAATCACCACCCATAACGAGGGGCGTCGCGCTCCTTGGTGCCGCTAGAAGAGCGGCGAACACATCAAAAGGTAAGGTGTCATTGTGTAGCGATTTCCGCCTAGTTTTCGGCACAATACAGTTCCTTTCATGCTGATGGTTGATATAGCAGTCAGAATGAATACAGGACGTTTCGACGGTGTGCCACTTCGACGGCGCTAATTGGACGGTTCGACGGTACCGTCGAACCTCCGTCGAAATGTCTTTTATTTGTATTATATTTGTATAGTGTTTTTTCAATTGTATTTGTTGATTATATATAATATTCTTGTTTAATAGATATTAGCTAATAGTAATTATATATATAGATATATTGAAAATGGGTTATGTTTATCAGGCTTTTCATTTCTTAGATAGGGCCTATCTGTTTTCATATACATTGTTTACAGTTCGTAGTTCATATTTGTATTAATTTAAGTTCTAAAACATGAGGGTATGAGTATGATTACGTAATGCATTTACGTACATTTATCGGCTTGGATAAGGACGTATTAAACAAAATACTTTCATATTTTATATTTTATTCAATGCATAAAAGTAATTAACCATACTTATCAAATAAGATTAAAAACAAATAGTAGCCTATGTAAGATCGTCGGATATCTTAGATAAGTTGAATTGCATAGTGGAGTTGAGATTGGAAGTTGCTGTGGAGTTGAAACGATTAGGTGGAGAGTCTTGACGTACATTTTCTAACTCCGTAGTTGGCATATTCTGCAAGGAAGTTGAACAGGATTCACAGAACCAGATGATGTTCATTTTCTCACGCACAGCTTTCCTGTAGTCAGCTTGGGATATGTTGATACCGCAAGTCTTATGTTGCCACCTATTGCAGCCATCACATTCCACTGCATGTTGGAGAGGATGGACACATCTTTCACACTTGCAGAAGTTGTTGTCTATTGTCGTTATGCTAATAACTCAAAACAATGTCCAGCTTATATAAGCCTACACATACAGTGACACACATACGCACAATTTCGAAACCGTTAGTCTTAAAATTGAAAACAATCAATTGTTCTAATCAAACACACACAAACGCAAAATTTCGAAAGTTAAACCTTCAAATCAAAACATGTTATTGTTCTAATCACACACACACACACACGTACAAACAATTTCGAAACAACTAAGTCTTCAAATTGAGATATTCAAATCTTCTAATCCAACACACACACGTAGCCTATACACAATTTCGAAACTTAAAAACTTTCAAATGAACGCTTGGATGGTCTTACTTTTGTACACATAAAATCTAGTTTAGGCTATGAAGGTATTTAGTCCATGAGCCAAGACCCGAATTTTGGGATATCGGTACCACCCGGGGTGACTAATTCTCTTAGGTGTTTTTAGCTTGCTACATGTCTCTAGTTTATGTTTTGATATGATAGCCCTTGCACATTGGTAGCTTAATGGTCGTTATCACTTCTTGAATAGACATACCCTACCGAAAATTCCGAAATTTTTTAAAATGTCAAATTTGGGGACAGGAATGCCTAAATGTCAACAAAATGCATATAGTAATTGTCACATTTAATACAAGTCCTGTAAATACACACTAAGCATGCCATGGGCTTGTACATACTATTATGGCAAATTACTACTCCTAAATATCATCTACGTCAGACTCGGAATCTGACTGTTGTGCCACCGGCTCTTCTTCAATAGCCTTGTTCTGACATGTCTGTAACCTGCACATGTCCGTGCATTTTAGACCATTGCTGAGGCAAGTACACTTAGGGAGTTCGCATGACCGCACACACTTGCAAGACAGTAGCTGCATAACAGCATCTGGTGCTGGTGAGCCTCGCATCCAGTTGACGGCAAGCTTACCGTCCTCATCTGTCATCCAACCGCAGTCTGTTGGGTTCGCAACAAATGGCTGGCTCTGAAGACTTCTCCTCCAGATCGCAGCCTGGTAGTTTGCACGCAGTGCATGCATGAAGAGGCAGTCCTCACAAGGAGGGAGTTGACTTGACTCTACCTGACTGAAGCCTTTTGTGCCCCCTGGTGTCTGGGTGTCTTTGTTGATCGTCTCTTCGATTGTCTGGTCCACAGGGATCCGTCCAAAGGGATTCTTGCTACCGATCTGGACCGAAAAGCCACCTTGCATGAAGTGTTCATGGACCTCTGGGTGTTCAATGGGCAGTCGAGACATCAAGGCATAGTAGTAGGTTAGGAACCGGGCATAGTTCACTTTGTCATAGGCAAAACACCACGGTATCATCTGTCGGATTGCTCCTAGGTGGAGCATCCAGTTGCCTTCTCTGGAGGCTCGAATTAAGTCCAGCATGATCTCAACCATGTCCAGGTATGACATCCAGAATGCTGAGAGGTTGTGTTCATCTCTGAGGGTCTCAAGATAAACTTGGAAAAGCTTCATGATATGTGTGCATGATTCACTCTCCATCAGCTCTTGAAAGAGTCCCTGAGACACATTGCTGTGAAAGCTGTTGATGTCCTTCAGTGTTTCATCTAGATGGTGTATGTCCCTTGAATGGTTTTCTTCTAGCCATGAAAGGAAGCCTTTCCATGCAAGCCTCATCAGTGCTTCATACACGAGCTTGTGTAGTCTCACTGCTCTGTTGTACCTCTTGCCGTTCATCACTCCTGACACTGATCCTTCTGCGATGATACCTGATTCCACACACAGATCTCTAAGACCTGCATCTTGAAACCTCTTTCCTATGGTGGAGATGAGATTACAGATTGTGTGGAAGACGCCCATCCTGATGATAATGTTCTTGAACTTCTCTTGTATAACTTCGGCAGCTTGTACTTGCTTGACTTTGATTTCTGCAGCCCTGTGCAATGTGCTCCCGTAGTCCAAATCCTGTGGTGCTACCCGAGCATCGCTGTCATCATCAGAGCAGGCGATGATACAGTCGATCCGCTCTTCCTCGCAGATGGTTCCATCCTGCCGTCAAACAGTTTATCCCCAAAATATAACAAAAAATCCATAGGTGTTCAAAGCTTCGCGATGATTGTGTGATGGATTTTAAAGAAAATGAGGAAAACGCCGAGCGTCACGCTAAAAATCTTTATTTTTGGGTAGCGCCTATTGCATCAAAAAAAGGTGGTACCGATATCTGGCCTGGCTCATGGACTAATTGTGGAAATTTCATAATTAATATAAACCATTATAAAAATGAACCCCAAGGGGTTGAAAAGTACAATTAGACGATGGCCAGTATTATTGGACGATTCGACGGTTCGGACAGAGACATTTCGACGATCGCGAGCATAGACGTTTTGACGGCATCGTCGAACTGGCGCACCGTCGAATCGTCCTGCGACCGTCAGAATGGCCTGAAAAGGCCCAAAACGGCCACAGACCCCCCGCTAGACAAGGGTTAAGGCAATGGGCAGGCTTAGGCCTACTGGTATATGAATCATCGCCACTAGGCCCACTACCCACCGGTATTAATACCAGTCTGATTTTTTCTAGGCTAGCCTATATTAAATCCTAGGCTAGGCCTGGGTGAACAAAACAAATCACCTTCAAATTCTAGATTCTAGCCTACACTTTCTAATGCTGCTTACTCACGGTACTCACTACTCACCCCAGCAAATGTCAACAGCTCAACAATTCAATTACAGGTTAACCTTCCCCTTCAAATTCCATTACCTCAGATTCCTCAGAATTAGTGTAAATTTTACTTGCTTTACCAATGTAGCCTAGGCTATGGTATATTCGGTAATCCAAATGTTCTGCTATGCTACTCATATGTTTACCTTTCTCCTCCTTGTCCAACATGATTCCTCCTCTGCCATAGTAAAACAAATAGCTTAGTGATTTGTTGCTGCACTATAATGTAATATGAAATTGTCAATAATAGTAACTTGCCTGAAATATCCAACAAATACGAAAAATGCCACAGCCTGTGTCCGTGAGTCACTTGTGTTTACAGTTAGAAATTTGAAAAATGTCGGCTGGGGATTTTTGTTTAATCATTTTATGATTGCAATACAAAACATTGTGAATACGTTATTAAATTAATAACCCACAACTAGAGACAAAAATAAAATATAAAACTATTGCAATTAATTACGGTTTATAATAGAAAAAACGACGATTTATTGACACACTGACAATTGGCTAGCCTTCGTAAAGTTAAGAGATTTCGTCAAGCCGAACATTAATATGGGTAAAATTTTCCCCACAACATTATTTAGATTCACATACACAAATTTAAAGTACAATAGTAATTAATTATAATATACAGTAGTTATGTAGGCCCTATGCTTAAAAAAATCTTACTGCCGAATATCTACAAAGAGATGAATAGTCCACAACTGCCTTGGGAGATTTCAATTTATTTTGGCTCAATGTATTGTATACTGAAAATATAAAATGTTTACTTGAATATTCTGAGCTCATAATTGTGTTTAAAATGGTAAACACAATAACATATTAAGTATAAATAATATGTAATTCCATTTGTATATCAATTAACCACTACCCTGTTGGACTTATATAAGAAAGATAATCTTAAAATTTGCATATTATGTTTTTCTGAGTTAAGAATCATGTTCGAAAATCAAGTTAAAGTAGTCAGTCGCATCACAATAGGTAAACATGTATTCTTAATGGCATGTGAAGATTCATAATTATTCACCTATTCATATAGGTTTTAATTTTCGGAAAATTAATGTTATGCATCATTAATTAATACAAAAAATCTTGGATTTTTTCATCTTGGGTGAAAAGCCCAGTTTCCAAATGTTTTCTAGTGAAATCTTATTTTTGTTTACACGTCGCTATCTTTTTTTTTCTTTCTTTCTTTTTTTCCTCTGCTGGCAATATACAGTATATGATGGTGACAATAAGTCATTGGGGGTTGAGGGGGTAAAGCCCGTCAACGTATTATTGTATTCCACGGCAGTCAAAATAGACGGGAACGTGATCGTGATCGCTAGCGTAAGAGTACTGTAAACAAAGCGGGCGATACGCCCGGATACTACATCCTTAACGCTTCTTGGATAATAGGAAAATATTTATTTCCGGTATAGATCACTAATAGAAAACAACTATTGACCATAGTTATCAATGTTGTACACTCCAGGATATATAGTATACAGTATCCTTATATACTTAATAAAATGTTTATATTCATAAGTTTTCCAAACAATCCCTCATTAATTCAGTAATAGTAGCGCTAACTCCCCACTTTGTTTCGCCAATTGTTTGGTATTTTCTTTCATGGGTCAATATATTGGCATTGAGTTTCAAAATTTAGAATCTTATTTATCCGACTTTTATGCAATTGCTTTTCGAGTCCAATTGTTGATCATTTTGTTCTTGTCTTAATGCAGATATTTACAAATATTACATGTTTCCTTAC
Source organism: Paralithodes platypus (assembly GCA_032716605.1). Taxonomy (NCBI): domain Eukaryota; kingdom Metazoa; phylum Arthropoda; class Malacostraca; order Decapoda; family Lithodidae; genus Paralithodes; species Paralithodes platypus. The sequence goes on from CM064485.1 coordinate 49,714,037, forward strand.
CTTTTAACGTTTATATGCCCATTATAATAAACAAAGCTTGACTTATGAGAAGAACTAAAAGTCCAGCAGAACTGGCTCTGCTAAATAATGTTCCATAAGAACCAGTCCTGCTAACTAATAATACCAACTAAGAAACAATACTAATCTAAACATTCCCTTTATGAGATCCAATCAATCCCAATCATTAATTAGATACCACGGAGCGAAGGTCTGGAATCATCTGACACTCAATATTCGAACTGAACCAACTATTTCAAGGTTTAAAAAGTCTCTTAAGTCCTTCTTGCTTATTAAATACCAGGATTGATAAAATGTAAGTCATATTGTATTAATTTATGTGTAGTAAATTGCGTGCAAAGTGTAAATATACTTGTATTATGTGTATGCTTGTAAATATGTGGGTGTGTTTGAGTGTGTGAATGGATATTTTAAAGCTGCAGTAGAATACAGTTCAGTATGTCCACGGTGGTCGTGGGGAGCGGTCATAAGGTTACTACGCTCGTCCCACCGCTCAGCTCTCTCTCTCTCAGCAACATTACGTGCTGAAAATGGCACTCGACAGCTGTCGTGCACCGCCACTTAGTCCAAATTGATTTCACTCGACATATGTTGCGCGCCGCCAATAAGGGGTTAATGCTCTCATATATGTTAACAAAAAATCTGAAAAACATTCAATTGTAATTGTCTTGTAGAGAATGCGAGGGGTCTGCGAGTTTCTGTGGATGACTGTGCTTATATATCTATACTGTGAAAATGATGATCAAATGAGTATATGCATGTCTGCTTGTATTGTACATAGGTGGATTTTGTGCATAAACTAATATGTAATGTTGTCTGTGATACTTTATAACTATATTATATGTGTAAATGTGTGTATTTGTCGGTGTGTGTGTGTTTAATTGTTTATGAATGAGATGTATGTGGGTGCATGGGTCTTATTTTGCTTAAGTATATATATGTTATTTTGGATTCTTAAATATGGATACATTTCTCAACAAATGTACACTGTGAGAGTGGGCGCTCGGTTGTGGCGGGGGTGGTGCACATAGGGGATGTTTGTAATTGTGTGTCTGTGTGCCGAGCAGCACTGTTTGTGTGTACTCGTTCTAGAAGTGTATTCGTGACCTGTTGTGTCAATGTGCCTAGACTCCTAAGTGCGCTTTTTAGAATTCATATACTGAATATCTGTGATAGATAAACTCTAATATTTGAGAGACCCTCAGTGCATTACTTGTGTATATTTGTGTATATTTCTTATTGCTTAAAAGAGGTTAAACCCTGTCTTGACTATTTTTGCAATTCATTCCTGTTACGGGTTATATGTTTACATGTCCATTTTTTATGTATTATGTTATGTCGTTCTGTGTGTGAACAACTAGCCAACTAAGCCATATCATATTTGTTAAAACTCCTGGTATAAAAAAGATGTTAGAAGAAAGACTGAGACGAAAGAGTTTGCCTAGGCAGGGAGTCAACACAAAAGCACAGTTTTTGAGTAGGCTACAACAGGAGGAACACCATCCGGGCTGTATGCCTGCTTAGTATTAAGCCCAGAGAGAAAGAAAGTACCTACTTAGAAGAGATTATGATATTTGGCTTAAGTAAGAGAGAGGCTGGTGGAGAGGGAGAAATAGCACCGGAATCATCCAAGATGGAGTTTTTAATAAACGTTTGAGCAAAGAGTTCAGCTTTGTCAGAGGAAGACATGATGGTGGTGCCATCAGAGTGGTCAAGAGGAGGGAAAGATGAGGAAGTGAAATTGTTGGAGAGGTTTTTGGCTAGGTGCCAAAAAGCTTGGGAAGAGCTGGAGTTGGAAAGTTCAGAACATTTGTTATTGATGAAGGAGTTTTTGGCAAGTCGAAGAACAGATTTGGCTTGATTCAGGGCAGAAACATAAGAAGCACGGGATTCTTGAGTTTGAAGGCGATGGTACCGTTCGAATGCTTCCTCCTTAACCCCTCCAATCCCGGCACCGTATATATACGTCAGTAGATAAGTAACTCCCCAGTCCCAGCAACGTATATATCAGTCAGTAATGTACTTTCATTGTAACTGCCTGTACAACCCTGTACCAGTTACCACGACCTTTTGAGCACTGCTCCCGACCTTTTGAGCACTGCTCCCATGTTGGCAACACTTCTCAGCTTATATGAGACCCACTGAAAGGTGACAAGAGCCAGTCTTGCCTCATCTTTTGAGGTGGATAGGTGGTCTCTCCTGCTATTTTTGCCACATTGCTTGGGACTGCTGGGGACTTTTATTACTGTATCCTACGGTACAGTATGGGTTAATACAGACAGCAGAAGAACAAGCGTGAGTAAACCAAGATTTTTTGGATTAGACTGAGAGAAAGAAAATGTAATGTATGCCTCCATGCCCAAGAGGATTACCTCGGTTATGCATTAGGCACGCTGTAAGGGTTTCCGGCCACGGAAGCAAAAATCACTACATAGGAAATCAAAGAAGTATTGCCGAAGGGCCTCCTAGTCGGCAGCGCCAAAGTGCCACAAGCGCCGCCGGCTGGGAGGATTGGATGGCCATACTGAAGAGATAGGACAGGTAACAGAGATTAGGTTGTGATCAGAGGAGCCCAGTGGAGAGAAAAGGTTTACAGCGTAAGTAGAAGGATTAGAAATTAGAAATAGGTCAAGAATGTTGGGCCGGCAGTCAGGGATACGAGTATGATGCTGGACTAACTGCTCAAGGTAATTTTGGATAGAAAAGACGTAAGCTTGTTCACCAGGATGGTCAGTGAAATGGGAGGAGAGCCATTAGCAGTGGTGAACATTGAAATCTCCTCAGATGGAGATTTCTGCGAAAGGGGAGATGGATAGAAGATGTTCCACTTTAGAAGTTAGATAGTCGAAGAAGTTTGGATAGTCAGAAGAATTAGGGGAGAGATAAACAGCACAGAAATATTTTGTCTGAGAGTGACAAGAAAGCTTTAGCCAGAGAGTTGAGAATTCAGAAGAATCAAAGTTGGAAACATAAGATAAAGCAAGATTGTTGCGCATATATACGCAACATCCACCTTTGGTTTGAAATTGAGGATAGAGATTGTAGGTAGATAAAGCGAAGGGTTTGCTGTCAGTAGTCACGAATGTTGCAAAAATTGATAGTAAGAGTGGAAGATAGTGGTCTAGAGCATTTTGACGGGTCGACACCAGGGACCAAACCACTGGGGGCATTTCTGGTCCCCCCCTCCTCTGGGGAATCTGAGGCAGGTCGTTAGTTCATCATCAGGTTAGGTTAGGATAGTCAAATTTAATTAGGTTAAGTAAGTCAGGTTAGTTTAAGATAGGTATTCAAGGGTAAACAAAGCTGCCTCGCTACCGTCGCGGGATGTATACTTGATTATCATATCTCGCTCTGGGTAATGCCCCCAACTGGCAACATACAGTAGATGATGATTATAATAAGTCCTGAGGAGGATGAAGGGGGGCAGTGACCCCTCTCAACCAATTCTGTATCCAACTGGATCCCTAATTTGACCTTAAACATACGAAAACCTGAGCCAATTTTGCCTTGATTTTGTGGGTTTTTGCTTACTTCCAGGCCTAATTGGTCGATCAATTGACCTACGTTATATTTGTGTAGTTTTGGGTACTTCTAGCGGTCCGCCTGAGATCGTGTGTTTACGCTGAAGTCCGGATCGACCCGCATTATTCATATTCAATATCTTTATTAAACCTTATAAGTACAAAACTTGGCTCGAGTTTCCATATGTATATACTTTTAACCCGAAGAGCGCGCCATTTATGTTTTTTAAAGTGCCGTGCATGCGAATAAATTACCTTTGATTCTGACAGAATTTGTTATATTTAGCATATAAACCAAAATTAATGCTATATGTGCATATATTTACTTTTATAATGAACATGTGAACGTTAAAGGCCAGAAAATGTGTAAACTGCAAATATCCAGTCAAAAAACGTATGTTTGTGACAGTAGAGGGTGCAGGCATGTGAGAGAGAGCGCGACATACACCCTCCCTCGCCAAGGTTTCGAAAGATACTAGCGATATACGTTGTTTCCCGCGCATGTTAGAGGAAGAGAGGGAGTGTACCGACTCAACATATTTCAGGCGGGAGAAAGAAATAGAGGGAAGTTAACCCTTTACCAACGGCGCACCACATATGTCGAGTTGAATAAATATGGACTATGTGGCGGTGCACCACATATGTCGAGTGCCATTTTCAGCACGTAATATTGCTCTGAGAGAGAGCTGAGCGGTGGGACGAGCGTAGTAACCTTATGACCGCTCCCCAGCACCGTGTTTTTTTTTTTTTTTTTTTTTTCTTTCTATATTCCAACTACTCCCTCTTGGGCATAGGCTGAGAGCCTTTACACTACACCACTGAACACGGTGAGGCCCGTGAGGTCTTGTTCCAGTCTAGGGAGTGAGACATGCGAAGCACCCCGGCTCGAAGCAACTCCATCTTCTGAAGCAGCTTCGCCTCTGCGCTTCACAGTCTCACCCCCCACACTCGGACCCTCACTCTCAGAACGCCACCTATTGAGCAATTAACTCACTAGGCATTGCCCCCTTGTAACATATTTTGAATATGGGAATATTCATACAATGCTATTTAATCAGGGAACAATGAGGGTATTTTTTTGGCATTTCGGTGTGGTGTGGTAATGCACTGGAACTAGGTACAGCACAAATTCCATCCCAATAATATCTTCCCATTGACATATTGGGATTCGAACCCGGGTCCATTGGATTACCAGTCCAGTGGCAAGACCACTCTGCCACACCTCCCCTAATGGGTGTACTGAGCTGTATTCTACCCTCCTCCTCCCTCTCTCACTCGCTACACAGGGAATTATGTACGGAAATGACCTTATTTTAGGTTTTTTGCACTCGTGTTGCACGATCGTTGCAAGAGAACCAGTGGTCGTACAAGGATGCTTCGGGTGTCATTGGAAAGCTCTGTTTACGCCCTTTTAGGGATAGATACTTGTTTTATGCTCTGGGTCTTGTTTATGCATGAAAATGAGCACGGAAACAACCCTATTTAGGGTAAAACAAAAAACGCTGGGCGGTACAGTGTAAAATACCTTACCACCTGCTCTTTGTGTGTTAAGACGGAAAAATTAGAATAATTGAGGAAGGGTGAAGTGGAGGGAGAAAGTTGGGAAGGAGAGGGATGGGGTAAGATACATGTTAAAGGAAGGCAGGAGGTGGTGGTGAGTATACATGCTACCTAATCACATATTGCTTCCATTTCACTGGTGCTGGGTTTTTGTTATGGGTTGTCTTCATGAAGGCCTATTGCGTTTGCTTAACAGACACTTCCGGAAGGCATATCGTGCTCCTTAGGTTGAAGGCGTGAACAATTTTTGTTCCCACATTCACTCGTTAAACGTCTTAACCCCTCATGTTCAATGAGCTTAAAAGCCCTTCCCACTTGTGTATTTTTTCATTTTCTCGGGAATGTTTTATAGGGTTATACCCACTGAACTAAGTACATGGAAGGGCTGGTTGCTTATCTCAGGTCCAAGAATTTGGGGTTAACGGCGGCCATCTTTGATCATCTATCGATGTTTGAACTCATGCACACAAACACTGTACACTGACATCAGATTGGTTACAGTGGTAAAATACATAAATATTGTGATATTACAATAATGATGATAACCACTGTGATTATTGACTAAAATCGCCTATCAGCTGCAATGGCAGTTGAAAGTTGCACCAGTGTTCACAACCTAAATGCCTTAGTGTGAGGAAACGTTCGAACAGGGCTATGATACGTGTCGACCGTCACCGTTCGTCAATTCTCGCAGGAGAGATACCTCTCTTCAATATATCATCCTACAAGAACCACTTAAGTGGATGAGACAGGAGTCAGTCGAGTACATGCATCTGAAACCTGATTGAAACTTATAAAATAGATAATTTTCTTTGAGGTAGTGTTCAATTTGTGTGTATACCGCTCTTTCAATGATTTTAGATACAATACATAATATGCAAACTGGTCTGTAGTTGCCAACTTCTAGTTTATTTCCTTTCTTGAATAGAGGGGTTACAATAGCTTCCTTCAGTTCAGCAGGTACAGTGTTGGTGTTAATTGACAGGTTGATGATGTGGGTTAGGGGACCTGCTATACCAATGGCTCCATCTCGTAGAAATTTAGCAGGAATTTTGTCTGGTCCTGTGCTTTTATGTACATTTAGGTTAGAGAGCTCGTCAAAAGTGTATTTTGGTGTAACATTTTGCAATCCAAATGTGTTCGGGTGTATGCCTTTATCTCTGTAGAAATTTTGAAAGGTGGCCGTTGTTGTTGTGCATTTATTGAGAGGTTGCGGTAGGTTCTGTGCAAGTGTGTTTGCTATGGAGGTGAAAAAGGTTGAAATTTGTCGTTTATCGTGGCAAACCTTATCATTAATGTTGAGAGCGATATTAGTGTTAGACGAATCCCTTGCCTTGTTGCTGTAGCCTGTTGTTTTTAGGTGCCTCCATAGTTTCTTTGGGTTATTCTGATATTCCTCTGCCTTATTGTGGAAATAATTAGTTTTTGCTGATTTGATTTTTCTACTTAGTTTATTCCTGGCCCTGTTGAACTCATGTTTCAGACCTTGATCCTGTCTATGTTTCACTAGCCTTTTTAACAGATTGTCTCTGTGTTCCAGATGGTGTAGTATGTCATTGTTGATCCATGGGTCTGACCTTGCTTTAATTCGTATGTCTTTCAGAGGAGCTATTTCGTCTAGGATGTTTGTGATGATGGTTCTGAAGCCAACCCATGCATCATTAACGTTTGTACTTCCAAACACTGGAGACAAGTCTGTATTCCATAAAATGTCCAGAAATGTTTCTTTGTTGTAGTTTCTGAGTAACCTTGTTTTGATAACCTTGTGATTCTCTAGGGTAATTTTTGTGGTTTTCCGTGTGCAATATGTGACGAAGTGATCACTTATCCCAGTCTGTATAACCCCTGATTGGGATATTTTGTCCTCTCTGTTACAGTTTATGTGGTCTAATATTGTGGCAGTGTTCTCAGAGATACGTGTGGGGTTTGTGATGAGTTGTTTGTGATTGTGCATTGTCAGTATGTGCCTATATTCTCGTACAAGCCTATTATTTCGTTGTTTGTAACACAGGTTAAAATCCCCTAGTATAATGGATTCATTCCAAGGGTCTAGCGATGACAAAGTTCGTTCAAATTTGGTCAAGAATTGTGTGTCGTCTGGTGGCCTATAGCACACCCCAATTGTGATGGGTCTTGTCCTCGGCAGGTGTAGGTCGATCCACAGAGCTTCGTGATTTTCTACATGGAGGTTGGTCCTAGTTGTGTGTGTGAGGTTGTTTTTTACATACAGACATACTCCTCCCCCTTGCCTATTGCGATCATTCCTAACCATGTTGAAACCTTGAATGTTTATTTCACCATCGTTTATACTTGAATCCAGCCAGGTTTCTGTGATTGCAATTATTGAAGCTTTGGCCTTATTAGCTAACAAGTTTATTTCTGACAATTTATGGTACATTGATCTGGCGTTAATGTAGATAAGATGGAGCCCTTTGTTGGTGAACACTCTGTATTCATCTTTGATTTTGAATGTGAACTGGCTGGATTCTGAGTTGTTAATACTTGGTTCATTTACATTAAAATTCGGTAATGAAAGCAAGGCACACATGTTGCATAGGAATTCCCGTTCTTCACTGTTGGTCTTCTTAGAGATGTACTTCATGTGAGCTACAGTTTTACACTTAACACAGTTTAGGATCCTTTGTTTTCTTGTTATGAGTGATTCACATATTTCACAAATGATTCTAGGACCTTTAATAGCTACTTCCCTACATTTATCGCATTCCACTTCTTTTCTGCTAGTAACGTAAGTACATCGATCGTGTACTGTTTCATTACAACTAATACATTGTAAAGTTGTACTCCTTTTGTTGAATCCAATATCGCACACTATACATATTTTCCTGTTACTGTTCATCGTATGTCTGGCGGTGTGGTGATCAGCTGAGCGCCGTGAGCGGCAGCTGAGCGCCGTGAGCGGCTGCTGGGGTGTGAGCGCGTGAGATGGGGACAGGTTGTGGCTCTCCCTTGCCCCCCTCCCACCCCTACCTGTATTTGTTGTTTGATGTTGTCCTTGTTCTTGGCCTTTGTTGCTGCTTTATTGTTGATGTTGTTGTGACTGATCCCTTCTTTTTTAGCTGTTCTGGTTGCATGTTGAGCTACCTGGGTCGCCGATAGTGTTGGGTTGAGTTGTAGTAGGTTTGGTTGATTTGTTGTGCAGCGGCGTCGTGTTGTGGGGGGTGGGTGGTTTCTCTTGTCTTTCTTGTTCGTTGCTGTTACTTCATTGTCGATGTGTTTGCTAGAGCTTCCTGCTTTTTTGGGTGTTCTGGTTGCATGTTGTGTTACTTGGGTCGCCGATATCTGTGGTAGTGATGATACAGTTGAGGGTAATGTTGAGTAGGTAGAGTGTTGGCACTGTGCTGGCGGTTGCCCTGCGGTCTTGGTTGGGAGTTGAAGCGTGACGGGAGACTGGGGTGCCTGCTTGCCCAGTTTGTTATAACAAATTTTACTGCTAGGGACTGTTGAAATGTCGGTGCCTGCCTTACTTGTTTGGTGGTGAGGTTTCTTCAACGTTGAACTAGGGCTGGGGTTGGTCTCTACATCTCCGCAGCTAATTAGAGTGTAGCACAATAGGTGTTGTAGCGAGGTTGTGCCAGAGTATTTGCCAAGCCGCAGCGTCTTCCCGATATATGAAATAGACCAGGCAGGAATGGTGACAGAAATTTCACTTGTGTGTGATTTCTGTGTGCTCCCTCAATACTTGTTTAGTGTTGACCTGCCTGGTACACTACCGGTCCCCTCTGCACCTGTATATCAGCACAGCCCCTCTGGATGTTGAGAAGGATGATACATAGAGAGAGGGCTATGCCCGCACCCCTGATCCCTCCCGCCATCTTAGGATAACACCATGAGATGGAGCGATACACTAGATTAAAGGGACCTCTACAGAGGAAGAAGTCCGAAGTTGAGCAATTTGTATGCATAGTATGGAGAGGGGAGCTTGTGTTCAATGACCGGCTCGAGAGTGTTAACTTTGGCAATGAATCACTGGAGATGGTAGACAAGTTTTGCTACTTGGGAGATACCATCTCTGCAGTTGGTGGAGCCGAGGCTGCCACTATCAGCAGAATTAGATGCGGGTGGGAAAAGCTCAGAGAACTGCTGCCATTACCTGCCATGAAAAGACTCCCTCTTCTTGAAGGAAAAAGGTGTACGCCTCATGTGTTAGAAGCACAATGACATATGCTTCAGAAAAAACGTAACAAGATGAGAATGGTGAGACGGATGTGTGGGGCCAAACTACAAGATAAGCTATCTAGTGAAGAGCTGATGTGATGGTTTGGTATCAAGAGTATCGGTGATAAGATGCATACAAGCAGGCTTGGATGGTTTGGACATGTGAAGAGGATGGAAGAACTAAGTTGTTGTTGTTGTCGTTCCCTAAGCTGCCTGGCCAAACAGCCCCGAGTCCCTAAGGAAGGCCATGGCCACAGTCGGGCTTTCCCACAGAGCTCTCAAGGAGTGTAGATTGTGTTGTTGGCGTAAGTGATTGTGTGAAATGCAGTCTTCTATGATGTGTTTAATGTTATGAGGTGCTGTGTTACATTCTGGGCAGGTGTCAACGACGGAGTCATCCAGTCTCTTCTGATAGCTCAGAAGAGCTGGATGGTGCCCACATCTCAGCCTGGACAGGTGGACTCTGTTCTCGCGAGGAAGGGAGGATTCAGAAGGATGGATTTCTGGAGGTCGTGCCTGCAGTTGTGTGTTGTCCATGAGTGATTGGATAAAGCGGCAAGATATATGAGTATGGATGTGTTTTAGGAAGCTGGCTTGGGGTGGGCAGGGAGGGAGAGAAGAAATTATTTGTGTGTGATACCGTGTGCTGGGTGTTGTTTTGATATTTCTTGGTGTCTGTGGGTGTGTTGCCATGTAGTGTAGTGGGTGGTGTTGGTTTGTGGAGGCTGCAGCCAGGAATTGAGTGCCTCTCATGTCCAGATGGTCTTTGACTTTGAGGACTTTGGTTTCTTGATGTAGGTGATCTGTAGGTGTAGTAGCTGTGCGTGCAGCCTGTGATAATTTTTAGGGCTTTATTTTGAATAATCTGTAAGGTCTTGTGATGTGTTTCAGCTAGGTTAGAAACCCAGGCAGGGCTTGCATATTCCATCACTGATCTTATGTATTGTTTGTAAACTGTGGTGGTGGTTTCTTTGTTATGTCAAAATTTTGTGTGGGCAAGTGACCTGAGGGCGTTAAGTCTGGGTGTCAGTTTATTTTTCATGTTTGTAGTATGCTGTTTGAATGTCATTAGAGTATCATATGTTACTCCAAGGATTTTGGGTGAGTGTGTGTGTGTTAGGGATGTGTTGTTTATGGTGAGTTGCGGGGTGTATTTGTGTTCTGCTGTCCAGCTTGTGAGGAGGGTTGCGGTGGATTTGGCTGGGGCTAAATTAAGTCTGTTTGTAGTGCACCACTCATGTAATGTGTTGAGATAGGGTTGAAGGAGAAGTGTTGCTGTGTCTGAGTTTTGGTGTGTGCATGTGAGTGTTATGTCGTCTGTGTAGGAGGCTATGTTTATTTGGGGTGTGTGGGGTGTATTTATATCATGCATGTACAGATTGAAGAGTGTGGGCGACAGGACGGATCCTTGCGGGACCCCGTTTGAGAAATTACTGATGCTAGATGACTGACCGGCAAAAGATACATGTGCACATCTGCCTGCTAGGAAGTTGGCCAGCCACCTTTTTGTATTGTTGTGCATGTTTGTGTTGTAGTAGTGTGGCAAGTAGTGATCTGTGTGGTGGTCTGGCTGAGTTGATGCCATCGAAAGCTCTTTGTTTAAGGTCTGTAAGAAAAGTGTTTGTGGAGTGCAGTGGCCTAAAGCCATGTTGTGTTGGAGCTAGGGGTAGAGCGTATGTGGTTGGTCAGTTGTAGTACAAGGCATTCTATGACTTTGGAGGGGGTGCAAAGGAGTGTCATAAGGCGGTGTGAGGTGGGTAGCGTGGGGTTTTTGTTGGGTTTGGGGAATGTAATGATGACACCATGCTTCCAAATATCTGGTATTGTGTTGTGTGAATAACTGTAGTTTGATATGTTAGTGAGTGCTTGTATGCCTTGTGGTCCTAGGTGTCTGAGGTATATGTTGCTTATGTTGTCTAGGCCACAGGCGGGTGAGTGCTTGAGATTGTTGATGATGTGCTTTGTCTGGTTCCCTTTTATGGGAATCCCGCGGCATCCAGGTAGTACACCACTTCCCCTGGGTGGGACCAGAGATCTCTTGAGTGAAGTGATGTTGAAGTTATGTCTGTATTGGGCTAGTGCTGGGCATGGGAGTATTACGTGTTCTGTGTTGTCAGAGGGACGTTGACAGCGAAGACTAAAAGCGTCTTGAGTTGGATCTATTCTGTGTTTGTAATCTTGTAATGATGGGTGGTGACCGGACCTGAGGCGTTGAAGTGTGACTTGGGTTTCTCTGGGAAGCCTATTTTCCAATGGGTTAAACTTGGGAGGTGGAGAGTTTAGAATTGTGTTATGTGGTCTGTTATTGATGGTTTGTTGGGTAAGATGTGTGTGTATGTTGGTGTTTGGAGGTGTGGGTGGGATGTTAATATAAATTTGGTTGAAATATTGAGTAGGTGTTTGTTTCATGTCTCGAGGTGGGGGTGGGTGATGTGCTAGGGCAGTGTTATTCACTATTTTTTTCAAGAGAGCCAAAAGCTCAGGACATATTCAGAGTGAGAGCCGCATAAGCCATAAACCGGATAATTCACTGCCTGGAATACGACACATTGGTGAAAAAATAATCAAATGGGAAAAATATAGCGTTTAAATTTGTAAGAATACGAGTTTAGGTCCATATATTTCATGCATACACCGAAACAGTATTTTTCTCATAAAATAACACTAATTTACGAGGCACCATAACCCACTTTTCTGATGTGGTGTTAATAAAACGAGTGAATGAACAAGACTGGCTGAATATGGGCCGCCGAGCGCTGCACTTACGTAACCCACACGTACAGTTCCTGTAGGCCTACAGAAGGCTCGTTCTCCTCTCTCTCTCTCTCTCTCTCTCTCTCTCTCTCTCTCTCTCTCTCTCTCTCTCTCTCTCTCTCTCTCATCATTCTTGTATAATGGGTGCTCTCTCTTTTCTCCTTTTCTCTTTGTGTTGAATAATTATGAAAAGTAAATAATTGCCAGGGCCACTAGGCCTATTCCCATTAGCAATTGTATTAAGACACGTCTGATACGGCATAATGATGCAATTTATATTTAATACTTTGAACTTTTCTCTAATTACTGATGAATTCTCTCTCTCTCTCTCTCTCTTGTGAGCCGCCACTGGCTCGCGAGCCGCGCTATGAAGACCGCTGTGCTAGGGAGTGGCATGGGTGAAGTGGGTCATGGGATGAACAGTAGGACTGTGTTCCTATCATATCTGAATGGGTCTTCAGGGGGAAGATCTGTGTTTCTGCATGTACAGTAGCCTATTTGGTTTGTGGCATGTGTGCATCTTGTTATGATTTTGAGCCTCATTCTGAGTGGCCTGTAGCCCCTCCCATGTTTGTGGTTGAGGTGCAGGGTGACCAGGATTGAGAAGCGTAGTGCATGGGTGTGTATGTACTGTTTGTAAAGTATGGTCAGTGTTTCTTTTTGTTGGCCTGTGAGGGTTCTGAGGGTGTTTTGTTTTTGTAGGGCTCTGGTGTTTGTGTGTTTTATGTGTGGGGTAAATGTTGTGTGTGTCATGTTATGCTGAGTAATTTAGGGGTTTGGTTGAGGGGAAGTGGTTCGTTGAGTAGTGTGACGTGGGTGAAAGCGTGATTCATGTATGTCTGGGGTAAGCAAAGTGATGGAGGATTTTTGGGGTGAGACTGTCATGCGGTTTTGTAGGAGCCATTGTTCCAGTTGTCAGAGGTATTCTTGTAGGTGGCTTGTTGCTTGTTCGATTTTGGGGTGTTGTGAGGTGATAGTGAGATTGTCTGCATATGAGAAGATGTGTGTTTCATGTGCTGGGTTCGGTTGTGGGAGATCGTGGAGGAAAACTTAAAATTTGTTGGTAATAGGACTGCTCCTTGAGGGTTGGGTAGTGTACGTGTGTTGGATGTGTGGTTGTTGTAGATGATGCATCCATGTCTGCTAGCGATGAAGTTTGTGAGCCATTTCTTGTAATTGTTGTGTAGTGTGGTGTTTAGTATTTTTGGTGTGAGTGTATGTCGGGGTACAGTTTTGAAGGCCTTGCTGATGTCTATGGCTGCCATTACTGTACGGGATGGTGGGCGAACTTGATTGAAGCCGCCTCGTATGTGTTGTGATAATTTGTGTGTAGTGTTGTGGTGGAGTGTTTGGGCCGAAAGCTGTGTTGGGAAGTTGAGAGGGGGGATGTCTGGGTTGATTCTATGGAGGATGAGTCTTTCTAGTACTGTACTTTGGAGATGATGGTTATAAGGGAGATGGGTCTATAGGAGGTTGGCTGGCTGGCTGGGAGGTTTACCTAGTTTGAGGATAGGGATGATGGTGGCATGCTTCCATATGTTTGGGATGGTGTTGTGGAGCCAAGAGTGATTTGAAATTGTCTGGAATGGTTTGTAGTGCGTTGGGGGCCTAGGTGGTTTAGGTGTATGCTTGATCTGTTATAGTAGAGTGGGAGTTTTTGAGTGATATGATTGTGCTTTCTACTTCAGTCGTATTGAAAGGGGGTGGAGCGTTGGTTAAGCTTTATTTTTCTGAGTGTTTTTGTGAATGTGTATGTTGTGGGCCTTTGACTGATTTTCTTGTAGTGTTTCATGAGTATGTTTGCTTGTTGTTTATCAGTGGTGACAGTGTTATTTTGTACTCAGGCTTTCATGTGTAGGTGGAAGAGAGTTGTGGGAGGTGTTTTGTTTTTTAGGGTGCACCATCATTTTTGTTTTAAGATGTTCTTGAGTGATGGTTTCAAGGTAGATTTTCCAGTTTAGTGTTTGTTGTTCTACGATTAGGTTTTTTATTCTGTTCTGTGATTCATGTTTAGGGCTTGTATTTGTTATATTTCTTGTTGGGAAGGTGTTTTGTTTTGGCGAAGGATGTTTCTTTCTTTGATATGGTTGTGTATTTGTGGAAAGAAATTTGGGTTGAAATGTTTTCTGTATCCTTGTGGTATGTGTTTGCAGCTGGCTTGTTGCATAATTTTGTTGAGGTGTGCTCTGTGGTATGGGTGGGATGTTGTAGCTGGTAAGTGATTTGGATTTGGAGGTGGTAAGAGGGTAGGTCGTGTATTGTGTCCCATCTGGTTCGTGTGTGTAACGTGGGAGTGCAGAATGTGATATCGGGAGATGTTGATTGGTGTGCAGCATTTGGGGGATGTCTGGTTGGCTTGTTTCTTAAGTTGAGACTGTTTAATGTGTGTAATTGGTCCCTAATGAGTGTTCCTCTTGTGTCATTGTTGTGAGTTGTGAGCCATGTAGTGTGGTGTGCGTTGAAGTCTCCTCCTCCGAAGAGATTTGGAAGGGCTATGAAGTTGGGGGGTGTATTGTGGGGGGCATGATGCAGTGTGTGGATTGTATGTGTTGACTATGTTTTAAGTGGTGTTGTGTAGTTTTACTTGTATTGATTGGATTTCTAATGTGTTGTCATTGTGTGTAAGTTGATTGTTGTTTTGTGTTGTGATAATGAAGGGTATGTTTGTGTGTATGAGTATAATTAGCCCTCCTCCTTGAGCGTTTTGTCTGTCCTGTCTTCATATGGTGTAATTTTGATTTTTTGGAGTTATTGAAGTGTGTCTTAGTTTTGTCTCTTGTATGAGTGCAATGTGAGTGTTGTGTTTGTGGAGGAAGTGTTGTAATTCTTTGTGCTTGTTTGTGATACCATTTATGTTTAGTTGGATTAAATTTAGTGTGATTTTTTGAGTACCGGTATGGTATTCGTATTGTGTTGTGTTGCATAGTAAGTTGAGTGAAGCCATGCAAAACCATGAAAGTGGAAGGAGCTGCACCAAGGGGAAGACCAAGAAAGATGTGGATTCAGACCTAACGGTCTGATCTTGAATTTAATAACCTGACAAGTGAGGCAGCTCTGAACAGGGCTGCCTGGAGCACCGCCATTAGGAAGTGAGAC
Organism: Paralithodes platypus; assembly: GCA_032716605.1. Classification (NCBI taxonomy): domain Eukaryota; kingdom Metazoa; phylum Arthropoda; class Malacostraca; order Decapoda; family Lithodidae; genus Paralithodes; species Paralithodes platypus. The sequence continues at coordinate 49,729,162 of CM064485.1, forward strand.
TGGAACCGCACTTTATGTGAAGTATTCCGTCTTTAAATGTATATATGTATGTACACATTGTGTCTCCCTCAGAAGATATTATGATAGACTTGTGTTACCCCCTGTTGGTGACAGTATCACTTACCTTCCAACTGGTGTTGACAACATTTGAGTCAGGCAATTGTTGTTTAAAATTGTCCTTGCACTCCTTAGCCTCCTTGTTGCAGTGATCAGAGGGGTTGATGGATGTGTCAAACTCCTGTCCTGTGTTGACAGCCTGCAAACTCTCCAGTGCAGCCCTAAGCTTCTTCTTCTCTTGCTCTACTTCTTGCTATATAGCCATGACTCTGTTGTCTCCTGCTGCAGTAGTTGTACTGCTGCCTTGTGTTGGTTTGTAAGGTCACTTAGTGTGTCCATCTGTTGGAAGTGCTCGGTCGTCCAGTCGTCCAGCTTCTGACAATACTGGTCCAGCTGTGACTGGACCTCCTCCAGATCATTTACCAGTCCCTCAGTGCTGTCCTTCTGCTCCTTCAACAAATGTTGTAGTCTCTTGCTAATGGTGATTTTCTGATTGTTGCTCCCTTCTCTTGCTGCTGCTGATAAGGATATTTGTGGTGGCTCATTGGCTTTCACTATCTTGAGTAATTCTTCTACACCATAACTGATGGAAATTTGTGTAGCATTACTGGCTTGGTGGATGGTACGACAGGTGGGACAGCACATTTGACCGGCCTCGATCAAGTCACCAACACATGATGTACAGAAACAATGGCCACACTGTAGAGTGCGTGGCCAACGTTCACTCTCATCATATTTGTTGTAGCACACGCTGCACTCCATCGGGTTGTTCTGTCACAAAAACAAGAAATTACTCAAATGTTAACCTACTCTTTTTAAAGCCTACATCCTTTATATACTGTACTACTGAAAGATGATTTTTTTTCAGAATAGATACAATATAAGTGAGTAAGGCCAATTATTTACAAAATATAATTCTAGATTGAATCAATTTGATTGACATTAATTTACATATCTTTGCAAATTATAATAGTCATTATAGATTGCAAATGTGTTCACTATAACAAAGCTCTACTTCATCGCATTGGCTCGGGATGTATTGCAAACTGTTGCTTAGAATTATGAATGACAGATAATAAAACATAAACACTGGGTGCAGACATTAGTACCAGATAACTCTCTTAGTATCACTTCTTGTTATGTTAATACAATGAAACTTTTCACAAAGGAAAAACACAGCATTGGATCTATGACTTAATGAGAAATACCCAAATTTAAGTATTTGAGAAGTTTTTATAAATGTGTAACTAAAATGCTAGCTTACATATTGCTTCAAGGCTAAAGAATAAGAAATTTTATAGTTTCCTCAGTGGACATTATAGGAAAACCTTTTGCAATAAGTTGAATAGGATTACTTAACACCTTTATGGAAATGTAAGTTCATTTAATGAAAAGGGAGGTTTGTAAGCTTTAATTGTAAGCCCTATTGAGCTAGGGGAGCCGGCGATGGAGACGAGAATCTTTGTGGTGGAAGAGGAGACCTCGAGCGAGCCCGGCGTCGTGGAGTCGGTCTCTCCGGAGAGTTTTGCCTCTCCTTGGAGGTCCTTGTCCGCTTGGACTGGAGAGTGCAGAGTCGGACGAATCATCCGTCGATACTGTTGCTTTAGATACTACTTTCTTCTACTTAGACCGAGGTGGGGGATCAGATGGAACAGGCCGCAACGAAGTCGAGCTTTGAGCTTTGCCGGGTGACGCAGGTATGCTATCAAGGAAACCCCACAATAACTGATCATCTAATTGGAGGGCCTTGTGCGCCACATCACGGCAATAAAGTTTATAAGTAGTTCTAATGGCTAGCAAAACTGTCTTGCACTTGTCATCGGAATGAGTCACTACCCCGTTTCTATATATAGAGCACTGGGGGCATGTTTAGCGATCAAGACACTGAACACAACGCACACATTGTTTATGGCCAGACACTGGGAGGTTGAGGCAATTACGGCTGGTACAGAAATGGACTTCCATCGTGACTCTCCCCCCGCCAGGAAATAATTAATGTTGTGTTTTGCCGGCATAGACTAGTAACTATGAGCATTGATTCTTGAAATTTTCCTCCTCAGGAACGGTAGCCAAGTTTCAAACCAGGAGACATCTAGGCAAACAGCATTTTCCGGCGGGGCGGAGAGTCACCATGGACGTCATGTTCTGTACCAGCCGTAATTGTCCCAATCTCCCAGTGAATGACCATCAACAGTGTGTGCGTTGTGTGAAGTGTCTTGATCGCTCTCGCTGACGTTGGCTTACGAAAACTTGCCCCCAGTGCTCTAGCTTTAGAAATGGGGTGGTGACTCATTCCGATGAAAAGTGTAAAATTGTTTTGCTTATCATTAGAACTACTTTTAAACATTATTGCCGTGAGGTGGCACATAAGGCCCTTCAATTGGGTGATCCATTATTGTGGGGTTTCCTGGATAGCACACGAACGTCACCCGGCAAAGCTCAAAGCTCGACATCGTCTCGGCCTGTTCCACCTGCTCCCCCACCTCAGTCTAAGCAGAAGAAAGTAGTCTCTAAAGCAACGGTATCGACGGATGACTCGTCTGACTCTGCACCCTCTTCCCCCTGTCAGTCCAAGCGGACTAGGACCTCCAAGGAGAGGCACAACTCACCGGAGAGATTGCCTTCAAGGTGCCGGTCTTGCTCGAGGTCTCCTCTTCCATCGCAAAGATCCTCGTTTCCATCACTGGCTCCCCCAGCAAAGAGACCAAAATCTGATTCCCAAGCACCTTCCCATAAACGTGCTAAAGAGTCCAAGGATAAAGGCCGCCCGGTGAAGCATAAAACCCTGTCAAAGAAGACAGCCTCGACACCTGGTGCTTCCAGGCCTCTACTGTCTAGGGCTGACCAACAGCAACTGTCTCCCCCTCGCCAAGGCGCCTCTACTCCTTTTGCTGAGCTCAGTATTTTCGGCCCCCCAGCCTCTCCTAGAATTGTGGTTGTTTCTCCATCCATCCGTAAGAATCCGTTGCCGGGAGGTTCAGAGCCTGCGGAAAGTGATATAGCCACCCGGTCTGAGGAGGCCTATTCAGAGGCCTCACCAGCCCCCTCAGCCCGAATGCCGGGTGTCACGCCGCCTTTTGAACAAACTGCGGATGAATCAGAGGATATGCCGTCTGACCAACGACACTCTCCTCTACCGGAAGGAGCGCAGGAATCTGAAGCCTCTCGTCCTCCATCTACAACTGACCAAGGAGGAATTTTTGTGACACATGAACAATTTTCAGGTTGGGTAGAATTTGTTAAAAGTGTTAACGAGGAAAGGAAGGCCGAGGTTTCCCTCCCTTGGCCCCGGCGGCGCGACCTCTGGGCCAAGCACAAGTACTCCCACAAGTGTCTCCTCAATTCACCTCCATTGTTACTGAAGCAACTACAGTTACTACCGTTACGCCGGCATTGTTGCCGTCGAAGTTAAATCTGCTAACGGACATTATTCCACCTCCCTTAGATAATTCCTCCCTTATTGCAAAGGGCCCTATACCACTATTGTACGGTCATGATAGGTCGTGGTTAGTCGCAAAGCCCACGCCTTGATGTCGCGCAGCCTACGGTCGCGAGAGAGATCCCTGTGCCGGAACATTGGTTTGTTGAGATGAGTGAGGCCAAGAATCAAGCTGGTGACATTTTGGACGTTATCAAAGCGATTCCTAATATATATAATCCTGAATACTTTGTTTATTCCCAGTCCCCGGCCCTACCACTTGCCTCTTCTGTCAAGTTGTATTCTGATTGGTCAAAGTCGGATGGCTTAAATTACATCAAGTCACTACAAGGGCTTACCCCTCAACTAAAGTCACATCCACGCCGGGAAAATTCTGGATTACTGGTATTGCATATCGAGGGCATAGGTGTGGGGCCGTGGACCGGGTGGGAGCAGGAGGCCCGACTGTTTGCCAGCATTATTACAAATAAGAGTAGGCTAGTCATCAACTCCCGTCGGAAGATCAACATTGGTTTTCCATGCCGGTAGCGCAGGCGGAAGGAATCCCACAGTGTATTTTAGATTTCTTGTGTGCTCCTAAACTATCTTTGTGTCAATTAGCGGAGCCGTTCAGCACGCCTACTCAACTACAGGTAGACAAGGATTTCAAAATGAGACAATGTGCCTGGCAGTTACTTTCACAGTTACTGATTAGTCGGCAGCTAGCAGAATCGCTTGCGCACAAGACTGAGGCAGTACCGGAGAGTAACACCAATAAGGCATTATCTCTTACTCGGTAGGTCTTGTTGCAGAATTCAGTTCAGTCGCTTGGGGACATTCGCATGGCTCTCTTTGAGACCGTGCGAGTGCGCCAAGACCTGAGGGTGTATCTGGTCAAGAAACTTTCGGAAGAGATAGGTAGGAGGTTGATTATATCTGATGTGCTAACCCCTACTCTTGCGTCCACAGATGCTTGGCGCACTATTAATAGTTTACTAAACTCTAACCGCGCCACTGCTTCCATGCCGAAGAGTGAATCAGCACATAAACCAGCGCATCAACGTGAGTTTTTTCAGATACCACAGTCTAGCAAGACTCAACCCCGGCCTGGAAGCAGTGGCACAGTCAGGGGCCGAGGTCAGGTTAGGGGTAAAGGAAGATGGTATCGAGGTCAGTCGAAAGGCAAGTCAAGCAATGATAGCAAAGCCTCTTGTCTAACTAGTCAGTCAGCTGAGTCAACCCCTCCCCAGTAAAAAAACTGAGAAACCACGATGCTCTCTCACTCCCAGGGCCCAGGCAGGGCATGTCGGATCTGATTGTAGCTCTGCCGGACGAAACCAGTTTCGAAACTATATACTTCCGGGCATGTTACCGGGCATGGCCCCGCCGGACATGGGCAAGAACAGTAGTGCGCAAGGGCCTCTCCTGGAGATGGACCTGGCAACTTTGCTTATGTCAACCATCAGAGGTCAATCATGTTTCATTAGAGGTGGGAAAGCTAATTCAGGAAATGGTAGAAAAGTGCCTACTGGTTCAGGTCAACTCAGCCCACCCTGTCTATACATCCCTTGTATTAGTAGAGGTCATCAGGGAAAGTAACCCTGGCGCCATTGGGCGGGCGCATGATTTACGTAAGTAGGCAGCTTTGCTATGTTTTATGAAAAACTATTCCTTGGATGATATTCAGCAAACCAATTTATGGGCTTCAAATCATACTTTCCTAACGCGGTACCTGTCGGTGAATTTAACTAAACCACAACTACAATGTATTGCACTAAGGCAGAAGGTCTAGTCTAGCATATATACTTATGTCTGGGAGAAAGGGAATGGGGGTGGGGGGGGGGGGGGGGGGTTCAACAGCTGAGACCTCTCCCCTACCTTGCATATGTGTGATTTAGTTAAGAAATTTTGATGTGATAAGCATTTATCCAAATTATCCTATTAGATTAAATCTATAGAAGGATGGAATTTGATTTTAGTACAGTACAATTATTTTGTGATAATTATCATGTAAAAACATTAATATTAAGTATTTTAAATTTTGTAATATAAAAATACAAATATTTTTATACTTATTCTAGAAGTATAGTTTATGTTGAAATGCCGGACCACAACTTCTGTCAAAGTTTCGATCTGGTGTTTTCTGACGGGTGTAACTATAAGAACGCCATCTGTTACCATCTTTATAATTTTTTTTAATAAACTTTGATCTGTATAGCGTGTCTCACTCTATCTTGATTAATTTGTTAGTGGTTTATTTGATATTCCTGATGAATGTCTCCCTCCAGACTTAAAAATTCTCCCTACCAACATTTCTCTTGAGACCTCTGGTGGACGCTTCTGAACTAGTGTCAGGGCTATGACTGTAGGAAAGGCCATGTACGCCGCCGAATCCCTTACCCCCTGTGCATGCGCGAAAATGTAAGCCCCCTTGGCCCCGCTTCACTGCCCAACCACGTTTAAATATAGCCTTCAAACCGTTTCTGCCAGGCCGCTCCGTAGCTCAGTCGGTAGAGCTCCTGCCTCTGACTCTGATAAACCAGTGTTCGATCCCACTTGGATCTAGTGTATTTTATATTTTTATTTTGTTGTTTTTGTTTTGTTATATTATATTATATTAGGTTAGGTTAGGTTAGGTTAATCTAATCTAATATAATATTTTTACATTTTGGGCAGTGGGCGGGGCCAATTTTCGCGCATGCGCAAGGGGTAAGGGATCCGGCTGCGTACATGGCCTCCCTGACTGTAGACATCACTATACCCAACACCTAGGACGTGCACAGTTTATCTCAATTTTTGTGTGATTCTACACGTTTTTATTATACAGTATACGACTACACTAAGTGCTTATATAGTATAGTAATAAAGGGAAAGTCCATATGCAGCTGATAATGACCTCAAACATAATTATAAGCTGATTAATTATCATAACAATATTGGCACAAAAATACCTGCTAACTTTGTATTGTAAATATACGTTATTTATGAATATGGGTGATTTTAAAATATATAAAACAACAGTATGCATAGACCAAAGTATGTGTCAGCTACAGAAATTTTGTCTAACTGCATATAATAGAATTGTTGAAGGAGAGGGAGGGTGGATAGCTCTGCGATGTCGCCCATTTCCCACAATGCACCACGGTAAACCTTGTGTTCAGCGCCTCTATTGGCCACTGTAGGCATTTATTGGTAGGGAGAATTCAGGCAGTTTGTCAATGATGGAGGGGCCACTAATAAATTATAGGTTTGAGTCCCGAAGAGAAGAATGAAAACCTAATATTTAGTAGTGGCCCCGGAATCATTGACGATTCCGGACCTCCCAGCCATCCCCTTCCCATTCATCTGATGTAATTAAGTAGCTTGATATATCAATTGAAGAAAGATGCGCCGCTTTGGACGCTAGATGATGTGTCTATTGGACATCAGACTGACGGGAAGCGCAGTGCTGGTAGATCAAGTTTATTCTTTTGTTCTTTATGTTTACCATATTTTTTATAGTTTTTTTTCTTCAGTAGTGGCATCCACAATCATACAAGGATGAGTCCGTGAGTGTTTTGAGCGTTCGCTCATGATTAAATGGTTAATCTCTATGTTTGGGTTCCTAGGTGGGACATTTGAAATGGGGTGCCATAGGTTCAAAGAGAGGCCATATCTTTGTTAAGGCAGTTCGTCAATGATTCCGGGGCCAATACTAAATATTAGGTTTTCATTCTTCCCTTCGGGACTCAAACCTATAATGAATGCAATTTAGGCTTAGTTGCACTTTCAATCAATATAGATTTAGATTATTAGAGATTACTAGTAGATTTTTCCAACAATTTATGGTGTGATATATTTGATTTTGATACTGTTTTGCTAGAAATTTACTTGTTTTGGGGATAGGTACAATCTTAATCCCTTGAGTATAAGAGGACGAACTTATTCATTTAATTGTGACTATCATTATACGCTTTTATTCAGTTTATGAAGGAATTTGGGTAGTCAAAGGGTTAATTGAGATATACTGTACTTGAACACTTTGATTCCTTGAGGGCCTTTTAAAACAGAGGAAAATAATCTACTGTTAACCAGAATAATGTAAAAAGCGTCCTGAAATATTAAACAAATTAATTCACGCACCCCGTCAGTAGGGAGGGATGGGAAGCTGGTTAGCTTAGGTCAGGTTGGGGATATAGGGATGGCAGGCTACAGTTTGAACATTGGGTTAGGTTAGGATAAAATAGATTGGTTATGCTAGGATAGGTTAGGTAAAATTGGCTATGAGAAGTTAGGTTAGGTATGGTTGGAATAAGCTAAGCAATTATTGTTTTCAAACATTGGAAAATCTGAACCAGCTTGTACAGTTGGTCAAAGTTCCAGCTGACCCACCCTCGCTCTGGGGCTCGCAGAATTATCTGGTAATACTGGTGTAGGAAGGAGGTGTGTCTTACAAAGATTGGGATTGGTAGATCTGATTTCGGCTATATCATTGTTAGAACATATACTAAACAAGGGAAAGTAAGCTTATCTCAAATAAAAATGCATACATCACTATGTATGATCCCGAACATTCACCCAAAGTTCGTAGATTTGCTTAAATATTCAAGTTATTATATCCACTGATTGGCAATGCATATAAAACCTGCTGGCTGCCACAACATACTTTACTCAATTTTATAAGAATACATATTTCTGTTTTATTGGTGGCTGCTTAATGAAGGAGCATTTAGTCTTCACAATGTGACCATTACATAGTCTAATTTGCAGTAATATACAGGACAGACACAGGTAACACATTAATGGCAAGTGGTATTCCTGCAGCACTACACCAGTATTGCCAGCTAATTCTGCGAGCCCCAGAGCGAGGGTGGGTCAGCTGGAACTTTCACCAACTGTACCAAGACATGGCTCGGATTTTTTCACTTTGTTGTTTTATTACCTTGAAGAAGTAGAACACCCGAGCCAACTCTTGCCAAAACTTGGATCGGAGTATCAGATTTTTGGGGTTTATTACTTTCGTTTTTTACAAAGGATTGTTTGTGTTACCAGTATGGAATATTTAATCACATTTTCCCTGCACTTCGAAATCTTAATACTATGATTGTACATGTTCAGCCTTCGAGGATCATGACGCGTTTTGACAGTATATTGTGGCTATCATTAGATGATATTATACAGCTTAGGAAGGATCTGTTGGAATTTAAGGGGTAAAGACTATCTCAATTATCCCTCTGACTTTCGTATGCCCTTCCTATTGTGAATAAAAACTTCTACTAATAGGCAGATTAAACCGATAAAAAACGCATCATAATCTTTAAGGGGTTAAGAACGTTCAGTATAATCAATCCTAATACATAATCATAACACTTCATAATAAAATACCCACATAATTGTCTGGTCACCAATATATGTATATATAGGTTAAATATAGGTCAGCATATCTTTGAATTTCACACAGGTATATTTTCAGCCTCTTGCGGCAATTCTTAATAATCTGTTTACTTTTATTATCAGCAGTTGCATAGCAACTAGGCAAACAGTAAACACAGTCATTAAAGTTGTCAGTCTATCAACTAAATAGCTTCCAACAAACCCTTATACCCTTATATATGCGCAACTATTATTTTGTTCAGCATACCTAGTACATTATGTTTACTGGTCAAATAGCTCCTATGCAATCTATTATTTCAATCTGGAAAATTATCTGGCAACCTAGTATATAATATTGACCTCGTCAAACAGCTCTTATACAACCTCATGCTTTGGTCCTTATTATAAGATAATATAAGTTAGAGTTAAGCTACAAAATATTCCTCTGTACTTTTCAGCCTATGGCTGCAATTATCAATAAACCTATTATTATTATTATTATTATTATTATTATTATTATTATTATTATTATATATGTATATATATATATATACCGGTATATATATATATATATATATATATATTATAAGTTTGATTCCCAAAGGGAAGTAGAGAAAACCTAATATTTAGTAGGGCCCCGTAATCATTGACGACTTCACCTATTAATAGTAATAGTCTCCATTCAACATCCTGCGCCAGCATTTTGAATAGCCTGTGTTGAAGTATCATGGAGTACTCGTCATAAGTGCACGCTTAATTCCCTCATGGGATAGTCATTTTGATCGGGTACCCTACAGAAAAAAACTGTAAAAAATAAAAAATAAAAATTAACTTAATATCTGTGATCATATGACTTGCCATATACGTGGATTTCTCATGCTTTGCTTCCCCGACACCAGGCCCCCTAGCGGCCATCTTCGTCCTTCACTGATATACCAAGAATAAACTATGGAAATCACGAATGGGAAGTGGGATGGTTGGGAGGGCCCGAGTCGTCAATGATTACGGGGCCCTACTAAATATTAGGTTTTCTCTACTTCCCTTCGGGAATCAAACCTATAATTTAATAGGGCCCCTCCATCATTGACGACTTCGCCTGAATATCGAGACTGGAGGCGGGACATTCGTAAAATATCCTAACCATAGGGAAGAAGAATCCGGATAACACTTTCTTAAGTTTTATTGTATGCAATACAACATAAGGAAAAAGGTATAAAAGATTTGCAAGCAGTGTGTGGAATTAAGAAACTACTTGCTCAAGGTCAGATCGTTGCAATCGATCGTATGCATGAACAAAATTTGACATGCATGTGTCCTGTAGAACTATAACTCTGCAGTAGTTTTTCGTTCTCTCCTTAAACTATTTGTACAGTAATATATTTGTACACTTTGGTAAACAGACATAGTTGCAACTATGCGATATATCTTCTTAGAAATAATAAAAAAAAAAACAATAAAACTAATACTGGACTGTAGAACCCGTCCTATCACAGCTCGTGATGCATCACAATCTCCAAGGGTACAGGGGGATATGGACCCCCCCCCCCGTTTTTAAAACAACACAACTTATAAGATAACATTACCTACTGTACCCGTTGCAATAAAGCTACACACGTACACTTTGGTTTATCTAGAGCAACCAACAGGTAGCGTGTGAGGAACGTATGATTAGAAGCCCAAAGTTGAGTATGAGCAATATCATCAATTGAAATTTTTTGCAGAAATCTGAGGGATACTGCCCATTTCCTGATATCGTGAACCCTGCCTATCACGCCGGGATTGCTTTCCCTGATAACGTCGACAAGCAAGGAAGCTAACTTCTGTTTTGTCACACGCTTACCTGTCCGGTTAACCCATAAAGCACCTGGTTGGCGAGGTTGCGCAACCCTCATAAACTTTGTGAGTGCTTGCACAGGACATAAAAGGTGATGAATGAGGCCTCTCTTCAAGGCCGGGACGGAAAATTCAGAAAAAACATGGTCCGAATGTTCGTTCTTAGCAATAAAAGAGGGAGACGGCGCGATTTGAACATGGTCGTGCAGTCTCCCAAACCTGAGACAGTTAGGTTCGTTGCTCATCGCCGCCAGCTCAGACACCCGGTTTCCGGTGGCAAGTGCCATGAGGAAGACAGCCTTTTTCAAAAGTGAGTCAAAATCCGGCGCATTATTATACTTGCGCGATTGAAGTAGTTCTAAGGCTTTATCAAGCGGCTAGGTGGGCATGAGCTGGCGGGGAGGTGGACGAAGCTTGAAACATGCCCTCATAAAACCTTTCTCCTCCGCCTGCGGTATGGAAAGGCCGGTGAGATCAAGAAAGGGGGTCCTAATGGCAGACAGATGATTTTTTAACGCTACGACCGAAAAAAGCTTCTGCTCAAAAAGATAGTCTAAGTATTTGAAAATTAAGGCTCCCGAGGCAGTCGTTTGCCCTGACTCAACAATCCAGGTTGTAAAAGTTTTCCAATGGGATTGATATTGTCTCCTGGTAGACGGTGTGTACTGGTTCATTAACTTCTTAGTGACGCTTGGCCCAAATTGATTCAACCATTTGGCATAGTAAATATCCATAAGGCAAAACTGAGCGAGGTCCGAAGGTTGCCAATCGTTTCCAAGTGGAAAACAGAGACCGGGAGGGACACCGAGGTCCTGCACCACTGTTGCAATTATTGGTGGTACCAAACCTGGGCCGGCCAAAGAGGCGCGATCAATGCTACCCGGCCCCGGTAATCCCTCAGCTTGTGAATGACTTTGCACATTAACGCAGAGTCTGGCGGCGGAAACAGATGGATTGAGGTCCACCTGTTCCAGTCCTCCAGCAATGCATCAGGTCCCCCCGCCGGGGTTACCCCGTGAAGTGTGAAAAAGAGTGGGAGTCTGTGGTTCTCTGTGGACGCAAACAAGTCCACCTGTGGACGGGCCAGCTTTGCAATCATCTTGTTGAAGATAGCCTGTTTGATTGTCCATTCTACTAGAGTGGTCCGCCGGCGAGAGAGAGCGTCTGCCCAGACATTCGCCACGCCGGGGAGGTATGTGGCATGCAGGGAAATCCCTAGCGAGTCGGCTAGGGTAAAAATTTGTTCTGAAATGCTCAGCAACTCTCGAGACCTCACTGAGCCTTGTTTCTGAATACAAAAAACTGCAGTTTGATTGTCCATTCTGAACGCTATCGATTTGTTCTTCAAGGTCTTGCCGTGAGTTTGGAGAAAGAAAAGGGGAACTAAAAGCTCTTGCTTGTTGATATGTGATTGGCTGTCTGACACCCAGCCGCCCTGACCCTGATGCCCTAGGCTTGACTGATATCCCCAACCTAGTGTCCCCGAGGCGTCTGTGTCTACCCATACCGTAGGAGGGGGAGAAACCCATGTCACGACCGAGTAGAGGACTTCACGATTGGTCCAGACCGATAGTAAGTTGTGGATTAATGGAGGAATTGGCCATAATTTCTTCTCCGGCAAGAGAGGGAACACTTTGTTGGCTTCCAGGATTAATCGCTTGGCTTTCAATCGGCCCAACTTGACAGTTAATTGTACCCAGTTGAGAGAACCGATCAGGGAATCCCACGTTTTCCTGGGCGTATCCAGACTGTGGAGGAACCGGAACAGTTTCCTGCGAAACCTTCCGCGGTTGTCCACACTCTGAGTAAGAGTCAGAGCGTAGGTGTCCCAGACCAGTCCTATCCACTGAATAGTCCTTGAGGGGACAAGGTGCGACTTTGCCAAGTTCACCTTGAACCCTAGGGTTTGTACATGAGCTAACACTTGGTTTACATGGTCTTGACATAATTCCAAAGAGTTTGCCACTACTAGCCAATGGTCCAGATACCAAAACACCTGTATGCCTTGAACTAACAGGGGTAAAAGAGCTTGCCGGACGAATTTGGTAAATACTCTCGGTGCTAGGTTCAACCCGAACGGCATCCTTTGAAAGACATAAGTCTCGTGCCGGACTCTCAGAGCGAGAAACTTTTGGAACCGTTTGTTTAGAGGGACATGCCAATAGGCATCTTTGATATCGATCGAGCACATCCAACCTTGCGGCGGAAGTGCGAGTCTGAGTTGCTGAACAGTCAACATCCTGAAGGGTGAATTCTCTATAAAGGTGTTCAGGTGCGAGAGATCTAGAACTAGTCGCATCTGCACACTGTCCCTTTTTGGCACTAAGAAGAGTCTTGACGTGAATACTGGCTGATATGCATTGACCTGAACAAGGACCTGTTTGGCAATCATTTCCTGCAGTAGGGCCTCCTCCTCCTGAGACACTTTGGTATATTCCCGCGGATGACGCAGTCGAGGCCGCCGGCGCCACCGCCAGGTGATTCCTTTGCTCACTATCTTCCTGGCGCAGGTATTCTTGGGCCAGGCCGAGTGGAATGATCGGAACGAACCTAGGTGCAACCGGGGTTCACCCTTCAAGGCAACTCTCCAATCCTGTGCCTTTGAGTTCGGCCCTGGGATGTGGAGAGTACGAGTGGCTAGTTTTTTGGAGGGGGAGGTGGGTTGGCATCGGACGCTTGACTAGTTTTGGCTGATGCTGGGCCCTGATGACCTTTGTATGGGGCCTTACCCTTATATCCATGCTGTTTACCTTGTTTGGGTTTGTGCGAATTATCTCCCTACTGAGGAGGTAGTCTGGGGTCTCTTGATGACTGCTTAGCTTGGAGTTGGTACGGTTTGTTACCGCCCTTTGACTTATGAAAGGGCTTCTTAGCCGGGTCCTTCCTAGCTTGGGAGGTAACCTGCTTCCACCCACTCATCATATTAAAAACCAGACTCCAAGTATCAGAGTTAAGGAGTGTGGCAGGAAGAACTGGGGAGAGAGTTACCCGGCGACCTATGTCCACCGGCAACTTCCTCACCAGATGGACTCTCAGATCTTGGTGGGCTCGAACCGCTTCTAATATTGCAATTCTAATGTCTCCTAGTGACTGAATGGCGTCTTGAAGGAAGGGTCTTCGAGACAGCTCAGTGGCTTTTCTAATTTGGGGGTCAGCAATGGCCGAGATAGTGCGTGCAAGAGAGGCGGCTCCTTGGTGACTCACCAAGTATTGAGAGAACATCCGGTAGGCCTTATTGCGTAACTTAAAATCCCTATTCAGGTGAGCACCCGGGGGGGGGGGGGGGGGATAGAAAAAAGGTTCATCAAGGGCATGTAAGGACACTTTGGGGGCCGTCAGAAATGTAAGTAAGTCTGGGGACACTCCTTCCGCTTTGGCTACCGGCAAGGAAAAGTAAGTATTGTTTTCCTGAGGAATTTGATGAGAAGATTTTGAGGTGATAGTAGCGGCAAAAATCTGAGCTTCTAACTCCCAATCTACCCAAGGGCCTACTCCCACCTGCAGGACGAAGTCTGTGCTTGGTCCAGGACCGGAGTTGTAGCCAACTCCGGCATAAGAGCATTCAAGGCTTTGACATCATTGATGCCATCAGCCTTCGACCAATCAGCAAATAGTCGTGCAGATGCGGCGGGAGGAACGGCCGGCGCAGCTGAATACACAAAATAAGCCGGGTTGTATGAACTTGGTACACCCTTAATCAGTACATCCAATACCCTCCCTGCCTCGTCTTTTGCCCTAAATTTACGGCTCTTATTGATCTCAATGGACCACTCGCCGGGAACTGGGGGGTCCCCTGACACTGAAGGTTGAGCTAAAAGGGGGTTCTCTGGTAACACAGGTACCCAAGAGCAGTCAGTACCATAGAGGAGGGGCATGGGGCCCTTCCTCAGGGGTGCTTTATCTAAAGGAGGTGGGGGGACATCAGCAACAACCCTGAGGGTGGACATAGCTAGCGTCGCCGGCATTGTAGGGCCTGGGACCGCTGCTACCACCGGGGTTGGACAAGAAGGAATGAATTCTGGGGGGTCTAGAGGTCTCACAACAGAAGTGCTAGGGGGCGCAGCTGAGAGAGCGACCGGGGGATCCGAAGAGGCAGGGATTTGATAATGCTGCATAACTTTATGCAATAACTCATTTACCTGATCAGAAGTCATCCATTTCCTATGGGGGTCTTTGGACGAGTGTGAACTAGCCTCAGAATAATTACTAGGGAGAGACTGAGGAGCCGGGTAGAACACACCATCCGCCGGCTCCTCACTCTGCTCCATGGTCTCTTGTATTTCTACCTCATTATCCGCCGGGGGCCAAGGCAAATCTGGAACTGACGATGGTAACACGTCTATGTTACCGTCCTCAGTTCGTTCAGGGATGACGTTAAGGAGAGAAAGAGATGGTTCAGAGTGACGCCAATAACCCCCTGCCGCTATGGTCTGGGAGTCATGAGTCATTTGAGAGCTTAAATGGGACCCCGCCGGATGACCCCTATATTGGTCGGCTAGCACCCTACATGGGCCTGTCGACCTAACACTATGGGGAACAAAATTCAATGTTGGTATGGCAAAAGTAACATTAGGAGGCACACTTAAAGATTGTTCATGACTAGGTGTGGATTCCAATAACTCAGATCCTATTTCCGACTCCCCTGAATCACGTATAGGCGTGTCAGAGGGTGGCGTGGGAGGAGGCGGCTGAGTAGTGTCCTGCCGGCTGCTCGAAGTATCCTCATAATCCTCTCTCCGGCGTTTGTGAGACCGGGAAGAGTCCGAGGCGGAGTGGCAAGAGTGTTTCCGGGGGGACTTCGACCTCGACCTCGACTTCCGCTGCGGGGAGGGCGAGCGTCTCCTCTCGGGACAGTCAGAGGGGGGAACCTCGGTGACTTCGCTCCACTGCTACTACTCACTACCTCTTTGCTGAGGGCTTTTGTTTTGACTTTGGGTCTTACAGATTTGGAGGAGCCGGGTTTAACCAAAGGTGACCTAATAATGAGATTCTCCCATAGGACTTCGTCATCACAATGAAGCGCCTTATGGGCGGTTTCCTTTCCATAAGAATTAAATGTGGCTTTAATCTCGTGTAATGCTGCTCAGCATGATAAGTCTTTCTTCGCCAGCAAGGCGGTTTTCAATTCAGAGCAAATGGTACATCGTTTAGACAACCACACGCCTCTAGAACGATCTAAACATTTTACGCACTTTATGCATAGTTTATGAACAAAAATGGGCAAAAGGGAGCAGGTAGGCGTCACGCAAAGTTCAAACCTAGGCATGGTGCCGTCAAGAGAGGTCCCCCCCCCCTCTCCGCCGGGATCAGATGTCCAACTCCGCTGGAGAAGCAGTCTCTGGGGCCTGGAAAAAAATTCCAGGAATCAATGCTCATAAGGATAACCTGCGAGGTATTAAACATCCTAACCCAAATCCGCCGGAAAATTAGCTATAGTGCACCACTACTCTAACCTTCTGCCGGATCTGTCTAGTTGACTTTCAATAACTTACCTATGACAAGAGCCACAGGTCCCTTGACCTTTTAGTGTCTGATCATTACTGAACAAGTTTGCAAAACTAATTTTAACACTTTGTGTACACTCGACTCGTGGCGCCGAAGGCGATAAAGTTTTAACGTGTCACCGGGTCAGTCAGGGTGAGTTAACTCGGCGGGCCGAGTTTGTAGCCCTTCTAGGAATGCAATTCCGCTGGGAGATTGTGGTTCAGCTAAACCACGCCTGGATCTTTTGAATGTTCCTACCCGTTAGAGACGGATAACTTGGACCCACCGCACGGGGCCGCCGGAACAGACAAAAACTGCCGGGAAATGGGGGTGGCACAGCCCCATTAACCGAAGTCCCACACATACACCGTATAAATAATGACATATAGGGACGTCTCCCTTACCCCAAAGGAACATGCCCGCATGCATGAACATATAATAGGGCATACATAGGCATAATATAATGACAGAAAATTTAGACACCTAAATTACCTGAAGCCTACGCCGGAGACCCCTAACTAGGCTGACCACGAGGTATGAAGAACATCCCGGCAGGCGATTCTCCGGCACCCGGCAGCAGCACACCGATGAGGGAGGCCCACCCAAGGGGCCCAAGCAAAACACCTGGAAGGTTGAGCACCACGTACAGACACCCTTAAACCAGAGCTTTTGCTGATATCTGAAGAAAAATGGCATGTACTTTCCTCAATATTGACAGTCTGTATCATGCCTCGTAGTGTGGTCGCCTTCTAGCTAAGTAAACACAACAGCTAAAGGCGTATCACAACAATAACACACGCGGTACAACTATCCAGGACCCGTAGACGCCTGTGACAATGGTACCCTAATTTAACACACACTTCCTGCGGACATACCAATCTGGCAGCCGTGCTAGCTAATCTAAACCTTGTTACTACAACACAGATGTATACAAATGAGTAAGGACTCACTAGAAGCTCTGCGAACGTCGAATGATGCGGACACGGCGCGAGCCCTGTTGATGGTAAGGCCGCGGCAGTAGGAAGGACGAAGATGGCCGCTAGGGGGCCTGGTGTCGGGGAAGCAAAGCATGAGAAATCCACGTATATGGCAAGTCATATGATAACAGATATTAAGTTATTTTATTTTTTATTTTTTTTACGGAGTTTTTTTCTGTAGGGTACCCGATCAAAATGACGATCCCATGAGGGAATTAGTAGTGTGCACTGATGACGAGTACTCCATGATACTTCCGTGCAGGCTATTCAAAATGCTGGTGCAGAATGTTGTATGGAGACTATTACTATTAATAGGCGAAGTCGTCAATGATCATGGAGGGGCCCTATTAAATACATATATATATCAGTGAGGGGCTTATTGCGTGGAAAGTGCAGTCGAATAAGGAAAAGCAGGACCAGGGTCATGACGAACATCTTTATTTTTGCAACGTTTCGGCACAGTCACGTACCATCATCAGGCTAGAATAAACAAAATAATATACCTTTATATTACGTAGTTATAGTTACTAAAATTATACATGCCTTTCATAGAAAATTTCAGACATCGAAGTGATATTTGTGAGTAAACTAATAAATTCAAAGTTCAGATTTAACCTTAAATCATATAAATTAATAGACGCATTAGATTTTCGCGAAATTTAAAGAAGACAATGATCATGACCCAAATGAGAATCTTACGCAAATACACTATACAAAATTATAAATATATCCCAAATATATAAAATAGTACAAACCTCAAATATCACTTAGAAACAAAGGAGTGGCATCGAGGACTCGTTTTCGCCGATGGTCGGGCGCTCAAATGCCTGGATAATGCTCTAATATCAACAGGTCAGTGTCAGTCCTACCACTAGTTAAAATTTAAAAATTGTCTCTATTTATAGGGTGATCTAATGCATGTGAGTGGTCCCGAATAGCTGAGTGAAGTGGCTAAGATAAAAATCGGTCTGTTTGAACAGACTTGCCAAGATGTTCATAAATTCTAGTTTTCAAATGTCTCTTCGTTTTTCCTATATATGTAGCTTTACAGCTAGCACACGTATATTGGTAAACAACAGAAGAGGACAATGCAACTGGAATTCTATCTTTTACTCTAAACAAATTATGCAATGTACTTCCAGATTTGAAAAACACCTTAATTGAGGACTGTCGGTAAAGTTCCCTGAGCAGTTTTGACAGTTTATTACGCAATATTAAACTATTTTGACCAGTGTAGACTATCGGGAAGTGAATGATATCACGAGGACCGGTACCGTAGTAATTACCGATTTGGGGTTCGCAATTATTTTATTTAAAGCCTTCCCTATATAGGTATCTGTGAATTTACGAGGAAATCCATTCTCCCACAGACAATTTCGAATGAAATTGAGTTCGAAATCAAGTTTAGAATAGTCGGAACAGGTATGAAACGCTCTATATGTTAAAGTTAAAACTAAATTACGTTTGAAATTGATAAGGATGAAAGATGAAAATTTTGTAGTAAGTCCTGTGAATGTTGGCTTACGGTATAAAGCAGTTTCGAACCCGGTGTCCTTTCTAAGTATATTTACATCAAGAAATGAAAGGGATTTATTCAGCTCAGTCTCTGACGTGAAGGCAATATTCTTATGCTTGTTATTCAAAGTCTTCAGAACATGTTCCACTTTTTAAAGATCAGAGACTGAGCTATATAAATCCCTTTCATTTCTTGATGTAAATATACTATGAAATAGCTTCATAGATATAAATCTATGAAGCTATTTCACATATTATTCTGGTTATCATTATGCAATAATATACAGCTCAGGAAGGATCTATGAAGCTATTTCACATATTATTCTGGTTATCATTATGCGATAATATACAGCTCAGGAAGGATCTATGAAGCTATTTCACATATTATTCTGGTTATCATTATGCGATAATATACAGCTCAGGAAGGATCTATGAAGCTATTTTACATATTATTCTGGTTATCATTATGCGATAATATACAGCTCAGGAAGGATCTATGAAGCTATTTCACATATTATTCTGGTTATCATTATGCGATAATATACAGCTCAGGAAGGATCTATGAAGCTATTTCACATATTATTCTGGTTATCATTATGCGATAATATACAGCTCAGGAAGGATCTATGAAGCTATTTCACATATTATTCTGGTTATCATTATGCGATAATATACAGCTCAGGAAGGATCTATGAAGCTATTTCACATATTATTCTGGTTATCATTATGCGATAATATACAGCTCAGGAAGGATCTATGAAGCTATTTCACATATTATTCTGGTTATCATTATGCGATAATATACAGCTCAGGAAGGATCTCTTGGAATAAATGGAGTAAAAAAGTTTCTCAGTTATAACCGTCGAGCTTCCACGAGTTCTTCCTAAACTGAAGAAAAGTGTTTGATAATAGCAAATATAAAATTAAGAATGGCATCAACGTATACTGAGAATGTTAACCATTTCAGTATTAGGACACACGTCTGTTTCACATATTGTGGCTAACAGACGATTTTAAATGGCTTAGGAAGGACCTCTAGTAATCAAAGGGGTAAACTATATCGTTTTACTCCCAAAGATGCTTCCTTTATACAAATATCTATTAAGTCACAATAACGCGTGCTGGTCTCCGGAGAGGGTTAATTATCTTCATCTATACAATGGAATCAAGTGCCAGGCAATACTTGGGTGATTTTGGATAAGGTGCACAAAGCACAGCAAAATAATTCCGGATGCAACTGCTGTAATGCCTGGATTGTGGCAAAGTATCTGTAACTGCATTCGATGCTGAAATTTGCTTGAGCTATCACGCCAAGCGGAGTACTTCTGTTGGTGTAGCGGCTAAGGCGCTTGCCTCCCACGTGGCGGGCCCGAGTTCAAATCTCGGCCGGGCCTCGCCCAAAAAACATTTGGGGCGAATATCCGCATCAGACGCAGTTCGGATGTGATTGTTAAAATTGTAAATTGTAATTGTGTGTCAATGTAAAGCCGGCAAAAATTGTATGGTGCCGTTTCGAGGTCACTTCACTGGTGGCAGCTGTAAAGGGATATCTGAGAGGCTTAGTTGGGGAATCCCCATGGTGTACTGGCTTGCCTTAACCGGTTGGCTACAACAGTTGCTAAGGCTAGAGCTCTCAGAAATTCTCAGAGATGATGTCCCAGTGACTCCGGTTCGTTGGGGAGGTATGGTAGCGGGTTCTTGCACTGCCTCCTCGCCGTGGTGTGTGACCCGCCCGGCAAGTGACGGATATAAGGAATGTCGCTGGTGATCGTTGTCTCGGAGCCTCGCTGTAGTTGGCAGGCTCAGACTTGTGCCTCGCTTGCTTCCGCTCGCTCGGAGTCTTCGCTTCCTGGACGATAATGTGATGTAATGCCTGGATTGTGGCAAAGTATCTGTAACTGCATTCGATGCTGAAATCTGCTTGAGCTATCACGCCAAGTGGAGTACTTCTCTTGGTGTAGTGGTCAAAGCTTTCGCCTCCCACGTGGCGGGCCCGAGTTCGAATCTCGGCTGGGCCGCGCCCAAAAACATTTGGGGCGAATTTCCGCATCAGACGCAGTTCGGATGTGATTGTTAAAATTGTAAAATGTAATTCTGCGTCATTGTAAAGTCGGCAAAAATAGTATGGTGCCGTTACGAGGTCACTTCACTGCCATGACAATATGGATTATTATATCCATCATAAGTAAATTCTTCAAATACTTCCTCTGCCAGCGGTCATATTGTGTGCTGCTAGATAGGAATGATGCCTACATAGACACATGGCACATATTAATGGAAGAATTATGAAACATACTGCAATATTACCCGGGGTGAGATTATCTCTTTCCACAACAAGGTATGTTGTGCTAAAAGTAACTAATGAACAAATATTTAAGAAAAGGAATAATACGAAGAAGTAAAATAATCTGTAGTTATGTCTCCCCACACAGTTCATCAAGAAGCCACAGTGGTGGTCATAGGCATCAACACAATAATCGCAGAACTCACAGTGATGGCTGCGGGGAGACTGATACAACTTACAAACCAGCACCATTTACACATGCAGAAAACGTCTTCCTTAATCACAATTGTAACATGTCGTTTAGGCCTATAACTTGGCAACTTATCGCTCTCCGTGTGTGGGTCTGTGAAGGGACTGCTCGTTATTTTGCCAGGATTGATGTAAGAAACAAGGGCAAAATTTACCAACAAACTAATCGTGATTATGCCGTGTAGGAGAGGCACCACCAGCCCCATTTATAGAAGAGGGGGAGACAAGAGAAACCGAAAAACAAACCATTGAACACCAACAATATGCCCCAGAGAAAGAGGTGTAAGTATTTCTGAATCTTTCTCTTCCAGAGTATACTACTATCTTTTCTTCTCTTATTGGAAGAAGTCATTTTAACGTTTTTACACAAATATTGTTTTTTGTCAAATATAGGCCTATTTATTATTCAGAACTAATATCTTAATTTATTATCCATCATTGACTATATGCCTATTAATATAATAGCCTCCTTTCAAGCGCCCGCGGGTAGCCAGTTTGAAACTCCCGCCGCGGGGAAAAGGAGTTACATAAGTGTAACGCTACTTCTCTTATGGAATCGTCTTATGATTGGGGTGCACACTACGAAAAAACTTTGTATAAAATAAAAGAGAAAAATTAAACTCAAAACTTGTTTTGCTATAGCTTTTCATCTCGTGGATTTCTTGTGCGTGGATTCTCGCCCAGACCGTGGCAACCGAGATGCCATACTTCCTTCCTTTCCCCGCGGTCCTACCAATCGGACGTGCGCGCCAGTGCTCCGGCCACATTCTTCGTTCACTGGCTTCTAGTGAGTCCTTCCTCATATGTATTTATCTGAGTTGTATGTGAACAAGTTTAGATTAGCTAGCACAGGCTGCCCTATTGGTATGCCCACAGGGAAGTGTTAAAATAGGTACTATTGTTCAGGCGCCATCAGGTCTCCAGGTCCCGCACCTCATGTTTTTTCTTGTTATTTGTTCTGCGCCTTAGAATTGCTATTAGCCACTAGTTAGGAGGCTTCCTTATCCGCAGGATTATGCAGCAGGCCGTCTCTATGAGGCAGTTGCATTTATTTGTTCTTAGCAGACGCCCTAGTCCAAGAGTTATCACACGTGGTGTGAGGCTTTCTAGGGTACAAGCCTGTGTTGCCCCATGTCTCGTGGCCCCCCCCCCCCCGTATCCAGTGTGGATTGCTGTGTCGTCAAGAGGTAGGTAATCAACAGAAATATGCTTACTACGAGCCTCGTGGCCAGCCTCAGTAGGGGTCTCCTTAGCAGCTAGGGGTATGACATAATTGATGGTGATTATAAATGTATTTAGCCTATGCTGTTTCCCGTGTTGGCATTTAGTGTTTTAGGCATGCAACAGGGAGTCAGGAGACGTCCTAGTTTGTGTGGGGGGGATGTTTGTTCGGGACGTATGACTCGAAGTTAGTCTACGCTTCTGATGGTTTGGTTTTTCCTTCCGGCGATCTTTCTGTGTACTGACGCCCCTTTCCGCCGCGCAGGCGTTAGGAAAACCAAATTTTTCCCCGGCGTGGTGTGCTGTCCCACGCTCCTTCCGGCGGAAACGCTATTTTTGATGGATGGATCTCTGCCCGCCGAGTGAACTCGCCCAATGGTTCTACTCACTAACAGGACTTCGTACGCCCGGCGGCACAGTCCAGTGGTCATTATCCATCACACTATTCGTTGGAAAGTTCAGATAGATAACAGACGAAGGATGTTTTTTGGGTCGGTGACACATGTCACAGGTAAGTAGTTCGGTTCGAAGAAACCTATCGGTTCTTCCATATTACAAGACCGGTGGTAAGTTAGAATAGCGGTAGAGCTATAACTAATTTCCCGACGGACTTGGGGTGATAGGATGTGTAAAACTTCTCAGTTTATACTTATGAGCATTGATTCCTGGAAATATTTTTTCCAGATCTCTTCACATCTAGTCCAGCACAGCAGGCAGAGGAAGGAACCGTCACGGCGGGGGGTGGGGGGGAGGGGGGATTAGCTCGGTCACCATTATGCCTTTCTTTATAATTTGTGCTACACCCACGTGCTCTCGTGTACCAGTAACCGCGCATAAACTCTGCGAACGATGCGTGACATGCATCGATAGAGCACAGTTCCTCTGGACCTCCCAGAAGTGTCCGGTTTGTTCGGAGCTGTACACGGAGTGGTTGAGTAAAGAAGATCTATCATGCCTAGTAGCTTTGATAGATATTAATGCAAAATTCACCACTTATGCCAAAAGAGTAGCCAACGTCACTTTACATTATGACGATGCAGATTTGTTGTAACTACTCTTACTTTACTCTTGTTCTGATGATTCTCCAATAATAAAGTCAACTGGTAGTAATACAACTATGATTCAATATGAAGTAGAGCAAGTAACTATACAGGACTCGGATGAGGTCTCAGATTTGTATGAGGCAAATACCCCCCCCCCCCCCCCCCCCCCACCCCACCCCACCCCACACCCCAAGAGGGCGCGCTCGGCGTCCCCGGTTGCCCGACAGTGGTCCGCACCAAGCTCACCCCGGCGGCAGTGCACACAGTCAGTACAGGATCCACGGTCCCCCAAGAGTCAGAAGCACACCGCGATGCTAGCTGCTCTTCTCGTTAATGCAGAAGTTCATGCCAGTGCAGAGCCAGGGGATCCGCAATCACAACAGAGCCAGCCCTGCTCCCAACAGCTCCCCTTAGTTTCTGCCTCTGAGGCGCCGGAGTTTTTTCCCAGTCTCCTCGGGACAGAATCTGGGGGGACTGAGTTATAATAATAATAATAATAAGTTTTATTTAGCCAATCCAAATACAATTAAAATACAATTTTTGTGAAACATATTACAATGGCTGAGCCTTTTGAGAGAAATCTCTCTTGAAGGACCCTTGTGCATAACTCGATTACTGCAGTAAACTTAAAATTACGGTATTGAATTTAATAATGAGGAAGGCAGTTGTAGGCACCCCACGCCCACCCCAACATACACCATCACGCGGGATGATCATGAGTGTAATGTATTACACAACCCCCACAGAACCCACACCCAACGGCCATACTCATGAGGGGAACGAGGGGCTCCACACCAGTCAACCTATAGCTACAATACTTTTTATGCTACCCACATTGATGCTAAAGCCTGCTTATACATACACATACACCTATATCCATAAGAACACATATGAGTTTAAATAAATATGTACACACAGACCACACGACCCAATCAGTGGAAGTCCAATTTCCCTAGGTAATACATTAATTTTCATATTTGTATTAATATTTTGATAGTAGATGTGACTTAATTGCTATTTTGAAACTAGAGATGGTCTGTTTGTTCTGTATATCAACTGGTAAATTATTCCAAATATTTGCACCGCGGTAGTTAATAGATGTCTGGGATTGTTTTGAGGACATGAGGGATTTCTAAGGAATTTGTATTTCGTAAGTTATATCTTTCATTGATGCGGTAACTAAATAAACCCAAATTACTATGATTTTGTAGAGATTTAAATACAAACAATGCGCTACAATAAGTATTAATATCGTCTAGTTTAAGAAGTGCGAGTTGTTTAAAGAGTTCGTTTGTATGAGCATATTTAGATCTGTACGTGATTGTTCTAACTACTTTGTTTAGTGCTATTTCTATAGATTTTAATTTAGTTCTTCCTGTTGCCCCCCATATTGTATGACAATATGATACAAATGGATATATTAAAGAATAATATAGTTGTTTTAGTGCACTAGTGTTGAAACAGTGGCGAGTAAGATATAAAATACCGCATTGTTTATTGATTTTGTTTGATAGGTTTTGTATATGAAAATTCCACGACATCTATCCATCTACCACAATCCCCAGGAATTTGATATTCTCCCCTTCTTTCAATGGCACATTTCCAAGTTTTACGGAACCAAGATTGTTAGGAATATATTTTTTTCTATGAAATTTTACATACTTCGTTTTATCGATGTTGAGAGTAAGCTTATTATCATTTATCCAATTGTTAACATTGATTAGGTCATCATTAACTAAGTTTATAAGGCAACTCTAGTTTTGGTGACTGGCGTAAAGAGTGCTGTCGTCAGCAAATAATACAAATTTAATTAGATTACTTGAATAAATAATATCAATAATATAAAGAATGAAAAGCAGCGGGCCCAATATGGATCCCTGTGGAACTCCATAAGATATAAGTTGTTGCTGGGATTTAGTGTCTTTATAATGAACATATTGTTTGCGGTTACGTAAATATGATTCCAACCATTTATTAGTGACACCTCTAATTCCATAGTGGTTGAGCTTTTCTAAAAGGATTTGGTGGTTAACTGTGTCGAAGGCCTTGGACAGATCCAAAAAAATGCCAATTGTATAATCTTTGTTGTCAAAAGAGGCGAAAATGTCGTTTTTAAATTTAGTGAGGGCAGATTCTGTTGAGCGTCCCTTTCTGAATCCATATTGAGCATCAGTTATTATATTGTTACAAAAAATTTACTCATGGCTGGTAATATAGATATCGGACGGTGATTTTTAAGAAGAGTTTTGTCACCAGCTTTAAAAATAGGGATAACTTTGGCAACTTTTAGGTCATCTGGAAAAATTCCAGCCAGGAAGAATTCATTACACATATAAAGAATAACTGGGGACAAAACCGGAACAACCACTCTTAAAATTGTCATTGGTATACCATCGTAGCCCGGAGAGGAATCCCGCAGCTGACTGATCGCATCATTTAGTTCATCATGTGTGAAGGATAAAGTTCTGTCCTGTCTGTGTTGTAAGTATTCTCTGAAGTTAGTATTGGTATGTGGTATATTTTCTGCTAATGATTTTCCTACGTTCCACAAAATAGGAATTGAATTGTTCAGCAATTTCAACTGGACTGTTCAGTTCGACATTATTATGTTTAAATGTGTCATTCAGTTTATGTTGTTTATGTCTGTTGAGAACAGAGTTTATTACTTTCCAAACTTTTTTAGCATTTCCGGAAGATTAGTTGAGTTTATTTTTGTAATAGTTTACTTTAGCTGATCTAATACATTGAGTAACTTGATTACGAAGTGCACGGAACTCTTCTCCAAACGTGATGGGCCTCTTAGCGAATTTCCTTGCTAGCTTATTCTTCTCTTTTATCATAGCTTGAATTTCTTGAGTTATACTGTATATGGCTTATTCAAGTGTTTTTGTTTTATATATTTAGTAAAAAGAGGAAAGTGTTTGTTAAAACAAGCGTTAAAAATCATCATAAAATTACTATATATAACGTTGGGATTTTTAGAAGAATAAACTAGCTCCCAAGATACTTCATTCATACAAAGTTTAAAGTTATTTATGTTATCTTCACTAAAGTCCCTGTAGGTTATAATTTCGTCTTTATTTTCAGTAGGAGTTTTAAGACTTACGTCAGAAGAGAAAACCGTAAACACTGGAAAATGATCAGTTATTATATTATATATTATTCCGCTAAAAATAGTTTGATTGTAATTGTTCGACCAAATATGATCAATAATTGTGGCTGAAGAATGAGTTACTCGAGTTGGTTTATCAATTGTATTGAAGAATAGTTTTGAATAGCATGTAGATACAAATTCAGAAACATTTTTTTCGTCTTTGTATTTTAATAAATTAATGTTAAAATCACCAGCGAGATAACACTTCTTGTCCTCATCACTTATTGTAGATATTATGTCATTACATGTCTGAAGGAAATGGCGGAAATCTGTATGAGGTCGTCTATATATAACGCCTACTATAATGTTGTTATTGTGACTGTTTTCTATTTCTATAAATAACGTTTCAATACTATGATGTTGAATGGTTAAATCAATTCTCACTAAATACTTATATCCAGTTCTTAGGTATATTGCTAACCCACCGCTGTGGCGTGATAAGTTATTAGTTATCATATTGTAATTAGCTAGTTTGTAGAGGTGTTCAATTTCATCGGTTAGTTTGGTTTCGCATTAGCCAAGTACATCAAACTCATGGGTAAGAGGCAACAAACATTGATCATGAAATGCATCGAAATGAAGTGGTACACTGTTGATGCTGTAACATAATAGTGAATCAGTATTATCTGGGATATCCTGGAAATGTGAATCTGGTGAACCGGGGAAGAAGTATTTGCAAGATGGACTATTATAGTTTAGAGAATTTATTAGGTAATTATCAGGGTCTATATTACCGTTAAATTGATCATCATTATAGGTGACTGGGTTAAAGCATAGAGTTTCAAGGACATTCATGGGAATATTAGCATTTGTATTAACTACATTTTTATTAATATGTAATATTAAATCTTCATCATTAAGATTTGCGAAAGGAAGAGCATCATAATCCTCCATCTTGCAAATTGAACATATAATGAGCATTTCAAGAAGAACAACTATTTATATATCTGTTGGATATGATTGACAAGTCTGAGGTAAGAATAGTCCGACAGAATACCCCAATACTGCTTACAAAAGTTCCTTCCCCCCCCCCCCCACTAAGATCGAACCTTCAGGGCTCACAGAAGTTCTAATTCCTTCTCCGAAGGCGGAACATAGAATCTCCCACAACTCAGCCTTAGGGCAGGACCACATTGTATTGGCCGAAGAGATCCTGCAGCCAGGGTCTCCTGTAAATACAAATCCTTTTAGAGGAAAAAGGGACGTTCAACGAGGTTCAAGGGGACAGAATATTCTAGCACCCAGTAGACTGGGGCCCATGTTGGAAGAACATCGGAAGGCGGCGGAACAGGTAAGCAGCTCTCTAGACGAGGCTGTAACAGTGTTGAGTTCACCGGGGATAATAGATAAGTCCCTGGCGATAGACTGTAAGGGGGCTACTAGGAAAAGGGAGAGGAGAGAGAAAATACAGACCACATCTCTTAAAAGGGCAAAAGGGCCCGCAGTCAATGTGTCACAGCAAAACAAGTAGAGAAAGTATTACATAATGTCTTGCATCAATGTTTTAAACCTAAGAGGTCCCGAGTAACTCCCGTAACGGCGATGGGGGCTCCCCCGATTGAATCTGTGCTCCCACTCCCCTCAACCACAATGACTATTTCCTCTCATTTTAACCTCACAAGTCAGATAGAAACCGCCCCGGCGATTTCAATTGTCCCACTTAATCCGGCCAAGGTAAGGGTATTAACCCTCTCCGACACATGACGCAATTTTGAGCCTATTGGTGATACTTTAAAGCCTTTGTTACCATCAGGGGTATTTAAAACCTTTAGTTTAGTTACTTCAACCTCTGCAGTTGTCTTTGAGTTAGCTGTGGGCAGAAAACTAATTTTGGAGAGGTAATTATAAGAGTGAGAGAACTTTATTTCTTATTGCTAATCTGGCAACCTCTGCGTCATAAATGCGTGAAAGGGTTAACAGCCCCAGGTGTTTCGGCGGTTTTTACACCACCTACACCTCACTTAATATCCAACCCAGTGTACCCCACAGTTGAAGTAAACCAAAATTTACCGGCAGGCCCTAGTCTCCCGGCGGATGACAAGAAAGTAACCGCCTCTCTTACCACCCCATATTCTTGCTTAAAATCATCTGTTTTTCCGACATCATTAGATAAACAACTACAAATGACAGCTCTTGTTCCTCAGTTGAAGGAGTCGGATTGCTTCTGGTTTCCAGTTCACTCATCAAAATCAGGTGATGAGCACAGATCTCTTGCGGGGGATATCCCAGTCCCTCGGGAGTGGGCCATTGAAACGAGTAAGAATAAGGAGTTTCGGGCGAAAGACACACAGGGTAGAATTTTAAGAGTACCAAATATGGCTATTCCAGATGTATGGAATTATGAGTATTTTGTGTATGTACTGGCCCAATTGTTACCTCCTCCCCCAGGTGAACTACTTCATCCTGACTGCTACCGGCCTTATGGCATACACGGTGATGATTCCTGTAAGAAAGAGGAACCGGAACTGGTTACAGTTCCGGCGCACGTACCAACAGGCAGTCAGGAACAAGAACTAAATCTGGGAGAGGTAGGTCATGGTCCGTGGGTGGATTGGGAGAACGAGGCGCAACAGTTTGCTATAGCGTTAACGACTCAACCTTCCCTCACTATTCCCCCTCCCAACCAAATTGACTTAGATTTAATGAGCATGCAACCCGGCGGGGTACCTTACCCCATCGGTGCATTCGTAGCGTCCCCACAATTATCACACCGGGATTTTCAGGAACCTTTCATTACCCCCCCGTTAATTGACCTCCACAGGGAGTTTATGTTGCGCGCGGATGCGTGCAGGAGACTTTCAACATTCCTCCTCACTCTTCGTACTGCCCAATCCATCACGCCACTGGTAGATGCTCAAATAGGTCAGAGGATAAGGGAGACAATCGTGCTATTCCAAAGACTATTACTCCCTCAACCAACTAGGTCACTCATGGACATCCGAACGGCATTATTGGCTGCCGTCAGAGCTAGACAAAATCTGAGATTGGCAATGGTGAAGGAGTTACCCGGTAGTATTGGATACCGAGTACTTCTTTCCCCAGTGTTAACGGCTTCTGTGATAAACATGGAGACTAGGCAAGATGTTCAACAAATGTAGACTCACTTACCCACAAGGCAGTGAGCCCTAAGAGGTTTTAAGTCACCATAATAAGGGGTAGGAATGGACGCAGATCATTGTCAGGCAGTCGTCTATCTCTTCCCATACCGTACCTTTAAATTATTTTTCTCTCTCTCTCTCTCGGGGCCTTGTAAAGGCGAGTGTATCTGAGACTAGACTCCATAGCACATACCTAATTACACCTGGGGTGTCTACTTAAGTCGCCGGGTAACACCCCGGCGGATATGGATAAGGACAAGAACAGACATTAAAATAAATAGAAAAAACAAAAAAGGGGGGGACTGGCAACCTCGCTTAGTTCCAATAGTACTCAAGGATTTTGGATCATTCAGTTACTAGGAAATTATTCTGCTGTTCTTGTCCTAACCCAGCCTACCGGCGGGAATGTCCACCATACCTAAGGCCTTATATATACAATTTTATAAAGGACAAATACCCCCCGGCGTAAACACTAGCCGGGAAACAGTTCCGATTCCTCTTCCGAATTGTCACTGGTGCAGTACCAACTTTCACCACAGATCAATATTTTAAGGGTTGAGTCTGATATATGGAAAGGCCAAAGGTATATATTCAAGGAATTTCAAGGTAGTGAAGCATAGACGACTGCCTAAATTTTCAGTACATTATATGTTAAGCATTAGAGGTTATGCTAAATCCCTAGGGCTCAAGATCACTCCGGTAAGGTGAATCTTGTACCCATCAGAGAATTTTCAGGGATAGAACAGGGTCAGGGAGGGGGGGGGGGGAACCACCCTTAACCCTTTCACGCACCTATGACGCAGAGGTTGACAGATTAGCAATAAGAAATAGAGTTCTCTCACTCTTATAATTACCTCTCCAAAATTAGTTTTCTGCCCACAGCTAACTCAAAGACAACTGCAGAGGTTGAAGTAACTAAACTAAAGGTTTCTAAATACCCCTGGTGGTAACAAAGGCTTTAAAGTATCCCTAATAGGCTCAATATCGCGTCATATGTCGGAGAGGGTTAACAGTTCGGAGGAGGTAGAACCTTACAAGTGATTAGGATATATGTAGGGAATTCTCCACCCTTTGCACACGGCGAAGAGACATGGTAATTTACCAATCTTGTTCTATCACCCGGAATCTACTGTTGGTAAGATTAGATCAGTTCAAAGTAGAGGGTAACGATTGTCTTATCTCTTTGAACCGTAAGAACAGGACTGACAATGATGGCATCCTAAGTATATATGAAGTACTATCACCCTAGGCAAAGGAAACATCGCAAGATGTTTTTCTCCTCCGCCGGTGGTACAATAAATTTGTTACCAACTAAGTAGATATCTAGCCCACAGACCACTCACGCCAGTCGGTGGTCCCAGCAAAAGAGGACACTTCTGGTAACAAACAAGTCTCCCTAGCCCCCCCTCCTTGATTTTAGCTCCTTGTTTTTAGTAATTTTTTTCTGCTCGGCGGTAAACAAAATTATGTTTGCGCCTCACAAATGTCATTTTGGAAAGCAGTAAACTACGGGGAGGAATATAGTTGGTAGGGCCTCGAGGGTCGAGAACACCTGAGCCAGCCGACTTTAGGAGGTAAGCACAGTCACTAGATGGTGATCAACGCGCCGGTTCGGTCAGACGGCGGAAAATCAGAAGGAAATTGTTGCAGCCATATGCCTTCCTCGAAAAAGGAGGAACAGGCGATACAGGTAACAAGTGGATTTCCTCCATGGCCGAGACACCAAAAACTCTTAACCTGCCAGTTTTTTACGCCGGCAGGGGGTAACTCCCAACATAAAAAAAGAAGTGACCCAGGGTTCTTAACGAACAAGTAGCTCAAGGAATAAAGGGACACAGCTGATTTTAGTCCCGCCGACCAGGCCAACAATGGTTATTCCTCTCCCATAGTGTCACTCGGAGGTAAAGGGCAGGGCGGATACTTCATCGAGTTTTTTGATCCGGTGTTAGTACCATCACAAGGGAGCTCTACTATAATAAAAAACGCCGGCTAGGATATATCTACAACAGGCAAGATATCAGATAAGAGAAGAAGTCTATAGCGCCAAGACCCCTCATCTTTAGTATGATACTAACAGCACAGGGAAGTCTTAATATACAATCCTGACCCTTTGCATTTATTAATACCACCGACGGACTGGGATCCGCTGGCGCTAGAACTGGGCATAGACCGCACAATTTTCTTCAGTTCGCACCGGTTAATACATACTGCTAGCGGAGGAGGAAGAATACATTTAATCATGATTCCTAGCAATGCCGACCAACTCGCCAGCTCAGACCTACCCGGTGGTTAACCTACTTTCGATCTTAAATGATAGAACAAAGTAAAACAAAAACAGCCGGGACTTTGGGCTAAAATATACAAAAAAATATATTGGCCAATGGGTAGTTGGAGCTGGCGGCGTGAAAGTCTACAATGTTAAGTTTAACTCAGGTAGACCGCAGTGAAGTAGCTCAGTCTTCTACCCTCGTTACAAATAAAGGAACAGAGTATTCACTGACAAAAGGCAGGAAGCTGTTCACTCCTGATACGGACAAACATATATCCATATTAGTGTCTGTAACCAAGGGTAAAATTTTATGTTAAGTGGTGAGGAAAACCGAACCTCAACAGATAAGACCACTAAGTGTCATGACATACGGAATCGCGTCACAAGAGGGAGATTGGTTTCCTTTCTCACCGATCAGGAGAGCAATCCCAGGTTTAATAGGCTTCAGCCCAGACCATCGGTCATTGAGCTACGTCTCTCAGACTTGATAACAAAATTAATTTATTGGCATCTCACAATCTTTCATGATTTTTCCTCTCTGGCTTTCCTGATGCGACACCGTGGGGTAGCCCGGCGGCAAACAATATTACTTAGTACGGAATGCCGACAGAGGGGCTAGTTACTCTAAGTGCTAAAATGTTTAAGTTTTCATCTGGCTAGAAAAAGGGAAGGGGGGGGGGGGGATGCAAGTAAGCACATAGGACCCCTAGAACCCCTCCGCCGGTTAACGGCCCTCCGCCGGACAAGATGATAGGTCACGGGCTGTGGCACTTTATAAAGTCAAGCTGTTTTCTACAGCTATATCCATTTTGTTTCTATGTAAAAATACCTATATTAGTTGCATCTATATAGTAAAGCGGCCAAATTATAGGTACAAATAGTTTTAAAAAGTTATGAGGTTGATCAGGAATAGAAGTATGTTCTCTGACAACAAGTTTACGAATCTCGAAGTGAGAATCTTATCATATGTATAAAGCAGATCTTCTTCGAAGTAACGCACTGCTTTCCCTCTTATATATTTTTATACTGTATTGTATGTAAACAATAAAGAACTCAAATTTGCTGTGCGATTCTTTTTATCTCTACCTATAGTATCTTTGGTGGTTTGATATTGTTACGAATGTCCCCCTCCAGTCTTGAGATATCAGGCATATCGTCAATGATGGAGGGGCCACTAATAAATTATAGGTTTAAGTCCCGGAGGGAAGAATGAAAACCTAATACTGCCACATGTGTGTGTTAAATTTCATTAATCGATTTTAGGAGTAGAGTTGGTTGTTTGATAGAACATAATAATTTAGTAGTGGCCCCAAAATCATTGATGATGTAGGGCCCTCCCATCCTTCCCATTCGTTTGATGTCTTGAGTTTATAGTCTTAATATGTCAGTGAAGGAAGTATGGCATCTCGGTTGCCATGGTCTGGGCGAGAATCCACGCACAAGAAATCCACGAGATGGAAAGCTATAGCAAAACAAGTTTTGAGTTTCATTTTTCTCTTTTATTTGTTACAAAGTTTTTTCGTAGTGTGTACCCCAATCATAAGACAATTCCATAAGAGAAGTAGCGTTACACTTATGATGTAATACTCCTTTTCCCCGCGACGGCGGGAGTTTCAAACTGGCTACCCGCGGGCGCTTGACAGGAGGCTATTATATCAATAGGCATATCGTCAATGATTTCGGGGCCACTACTAAATAATAGGTTTTCATTCTTCCCTCCGGGGCTCAAACCTATAATGGCAACAAAATAATAAAGCACTAAGTTTGGGAGAATTAATCACTGTATCAACTGTACTAGGTGAAATTCTCAGAGATAATTAAAAACTGTAAAACAAAAACAACCGAACACGACTGCGACAACGCTATAGTATAGCTACTATAGCAGATCTAAACAGGCAGTTATGGGCGCGGTCAACTATCCTTACACTGGTGCCGACTGTCCAATTGACCCTTTCCGTACGACAACCTTTCCAAATTACTCTCGCTTTCTTTCTCCCTCCCTTCACCTCCCCTGGTCAAGGACCTTGCCCTTTGTATGAATGAGAAGGGGAACGCACTTATCACCGTACTACTGTGTAGCCCACATGAATGCATAGATAATCATTATTGTTATAATAAATGATATTACTATTTATATAGCTCTCTCTCTCTCTTTCTCTCTCTCCCTCGCTCGCTCCCTCGCTCTCGCGCTCTCTCTCTCTCTCTCATATATATATATATATATATATATATATATATATATATATATATATATTGGAGATTTCGAGAGGCTTCCACTGTGGATGGTGGCAAAGTCAGGAATGAACTGTGACGAATGTATTTAGTTTACACGTGACCGTACTAATTTCGTGCGCCTGGCAGTGCGCCATCCTGTGATGTTTGTTTATATTAGTTTAACGGGTCAATCTGTGAGTGAGTGTGTGCCCTACCTAATCTGACAACGTCGCAGTAGCTACGCTGCCAGGTTGTGTACAATGTTTGTTGTATTTAATAATAACAAGCGAATGAATTATGAAAACAATAAAGCTTTTTTGTACATGCAGAAATACCCTGAGCATTTCAACCCGACTTAAGGTACTTAACCCATAAATGTCGGGGCGCAACATAAGTCGAGTATAATAAATCTGGACTATCTGGCGGCGCTCGACATAGGTCGTGTGGCAATTTCAGCACGTAATGTTGCTGAGAGAGAGAGACAAGTGGTGGCAGGAGAGTAGCGAGCGTATGACTGCTCCAGACCACCGCGGCGAACCTACTGACACGAATCCCACCTCCTCCCTCCCTCTCTCACTCGCTATATACGGAATTGTATGGGGAAAGTGCCGAATTACATGCTTTTTGCACTCGCGTTGCACGGTTGTTGCAAGAAAACTAGCCATCATAAAAGGATCGTTATGGTGTCATTGGAAAGCTCTGTTTATGCCCTTTCAGGGATAGATACTTGTTTTACGCTCTGGGTCTTATTTAGGCATGAAAATGATCACGTAAACAGCCCTATTTTGGCTAAAAACACCCCGCTGGTGGCTACATATTATATACCGCCTAGGCCGCTCGTAAGGTGTTAATACCGATAATAATATATTTTCGTTGTTAGGAATTATACATGTGGCACCAATGTAATGGGATTGACCGCGTGTAAAACTGCCTGTTTAGATCTGCTATAGTAGCTATACTATAGCGTTGTCGCAGTCGTGTTCGGTTGTTTTTGTTTTACAGTTGACACACTCAAAACATCTTGTTTTATGCCGAGTGAGAATCGGAAGAAATTTACTGTTATATATATAAAATATCAATCATAAAAATGGTCTTTCGTATTAAATAGGGTCAAGACTAATAATTATCACTATTATGAATACATAACGATAATATATAACAGTAATATTAGCATAGTTTACGCTTACAATTCAGCTTTCTATTAAATATGCGTTAAAGGAAACGGTCTATAAAGGGGTAACAAAAACATTATTTTAGTTGTTGCATACACTTACTTTATTTATAGTTTTATTGGTAGCATTCAAGGAGACTACTGCAGGACTCTTCTTCTTCTTCTTCTTACCTCTGACCGGGTATAGGCTATCCTAGTGTTTACTAGCCTATACCCCTTTGAAAGGACATTAGCCTAACTTAACAACCTTACCTAACCTATCCTAGTATTATAGGTGGGGGCTGCCACCCCCACACCCCCGCTTTGACTTAGATTTTTGGTGTATTTGTCTGTGAAGTGGGTATTTTTCAATTTGTTGATAACGAAAATCCTCCATGCGGACTATATGGAGAAAAATATGGCGAATCTATTGGTGCCTATTTTCCCTAATAAATTGTTTCTCATAACGTCGCACTAGTGTCCTTGAATATGATCGTTTTATTTTCTCTTTATGTATACCTAGTATATTTAGGATTTAATTTTTAATTTTACGTACTATGGACAATATGTAGCCTACGCCTGTGAGTCGCATCGCAGTAGGTAAAAATGTATTATCAATGGCATGTGAATATTCATAATGTATTCAACCTATTCATATAGCCTACAGTAGGTTTTTATTTAGGGATAATTAATTGTATGCATCATTAAATAATAACAAATCTTGGCGTAATTGTTCAATCCAACACCTTCCGCTTTAGTGAATAAAAACCCATTATATGTTGTATTTTATGATATTTAGAACCTCCAGGACTGTTAATTAAAATTACACCGGAAATGTATATTTTACCAGATAGAACGTTTTGATAATCGAGCGTGATATATCTGCCTAACTGTTTTATGTAGCCTATATTTTTTGTTTGTTATATTATATAGGTTAGTAGCTGTTAGGTAAAGGTTAAAGGAAATGGAGGTAGATTGTAGGCACCAATCGAACAGGGCTATACCCAGGAGTGGCTGTAGGCATTTGATAAGGAGTCGCTGGAACTCCTGTTTCATATGCTTGGCCTCTCTTACTGTTTCCCCTTTGTGCCTCACTTACACTGAGAGTAGTCCAGCATGCTCTCACAAACACCTCCTCCTCCTATCTACTTCACTACACTTAACATTCACACCACACTTCCTCCTTCAAAATTATGAAAACAAACAAAACGGATCAACACAGGCCCAGCCTCGGAGTCCCCAGGGGGGGGGGGGGAACCATAAATGCCCCCACACCTGCCCGACCTTCCCCTGACGACCCCTCTAAATGCTCTGGACCATGGCCTGTCACTCTTACTATCAACTTTTGCAATATTCGTGGACTTTCCTCTAATTTTCACTCCGTCGAACACCATCTCTCCTCCAACAAACCTGATCTTCTTTTCCTCACCGAAACCCAGGAATCTGAGACAACTTCCCTTCTCTGTATCCTCCTACTTTCTCTATCCTAGTTTCAAAGCCAAAGGCGGATGTTATATGCACAACAAACTCACTTGCTCTCGTGTTCCCGATTTCGACTCCTCTGAATTCTCAACTTTATGGCTCAAACTATCCTGTCCTTCTCATACTAAATATTTCTGTGCTGTCTATCTTTTCCCTAACTCTACCGACTTTCCCAAATTCTTTGACTATCTAAACTCTAAAGTGGAACACATTCTATCCATCTCTCCCTTCTCTGAAATCTTCATCTTAGGAGATTTCAACGTACACCACCGCCAATGGCTCTCCTCTCACACTACTGACCAACCTGGTGAACAAGCCTACGTCTTTTCTATCATAAATGACCTAGAGCAGCTGGTCCAGCAACCCACCCGTATCCCAGATCGCTTCGGAGATCGGCCCAACACTCTTGACTTATTTCTGACTTCTAACCCTTCTTCTTATACTGTCAATCTTTTCTCTCCTTTGGGCTCCTCCGACCATAAACTTATCTCTGTCACCTGTCCTATCTCTTCAGTACAGCCACCCGATCCTCCCAGCCGGCGGCGCTTGTGGCACTTTGGCGCTGCCGTCTGGGAGGCTCTCCGGCAGTAGGCTACTTCTTTGATTTCCCATGGAATTACTTCTGCTTCCGTGGCCGAGGACCGTCGGAGAGTGCTGAATGCATTACCAAGGCAATCCTCTCGGGCATGGAAGTGTACATTCCATTTTCTTTCTCTCCGTCTAATGCAAAAAAATCTTGGTTTACTCACGCATGTTCTACTGCTGTCCACAACAAGATGGAAGCATTCAAACGGTACCGACGCCTTAAAACTCAAGAATCTCATTCTTCCTATGTTTCTACTGGAGATCAAGGTAAATCTGTTTTTCGACTTGCCAAGCACTCTTTCATCAATAATAAATGCACTGAAGTATCCAACTCTAGCTCTTCCCAAGCTTTCTGGCATCTAGCCAAAAACCTCTCCAACAATTTTTCTTCCTTGTCTTTCCCTCCCATTTTCCACGCTGATGGCACAACCATCACTTCTTTCTCTGACAAAGCTGAACTCTTCGCTCAAACTTTAGCTAGAAACTCCACCGTGGATGATTCCGGTGCTATTCCTCCCTCTCCACCCCCCTCTCTCCTACTTATGCCTAATATCCTAATCTCTTCTATAGATGTACTTTCTACCCTCTCTGGGCTTAATACTAAGAAAGCGTATGGTCCGGACGGTGTTCCTCCTGTTGTACTAAAAAACTGTGCTTCCGTGTTGACCCCCTGGCTAGGCAAACTCTTTCATCTCTGTCTCTCCTCTAACATCTTCCCTTCTTGCTGGAAGTTTGCTCTCATTCAACCTGTCCCAAAGAAGGGTGACCGCTCTCAACCCTCCAACTATCGTCCAATGGCTCTCATCTCTTGTATCTCTAAAGTTTTTGAAACTATTCTTGCTTCCAAATTTCTTAAGCATTTCTTTTCTCATAATCTGCTCTCAGATCGCCAGTATGGCTTCCTTAAGGGTCGTTCTACTGGTGATCTTCTTTCATATCTTACTAACTCTTGGTCATCCAACTTTCGGGACTTCGGTGAGACTTTTTCTGTTGAACTAGACATATCGAAGGCTTTCAATAGAGTCTGGCAAATCTTTAATTTCCAAACTACCCTCCTTCGGTTTCTATCCCTCCATCTGTGCCTTTGTCTCTAATTTCCTTTCCGGCCGTTCTATAGCTGCGGTTGTGGACGGCCATCGCTCACTTCCTCATCCTATCAACTCCAGTGTTCGTCAGGGTTCTGTCCTATCGCCTATTCTCTTTCTAATTTTCATAAATGATCTTCTCAACTGTACATCCAGTCCCATCCATTCATATGCAGACGACTCTACCTTACACTACTCAATTAGTTTTCCAGAACGCCCCAGCCAGCAGTCCCTCAAAATCAAACGTAATGAAGCCATAAAACACTTATCTTCTGATCTAGCTACTATTTCCAATTGGAGTAGAGAAAACCTTGTTGCTTTTAATGCTTCGAAGACCCAATTTATCCATCTTACTACCCATCAGATACCTCCAGAAGACTATCCCTTATTCTTCAACAATACAAAAATCAAACCTTCATCTTCTCTCAATATTCTCTGTGTCTCTTTTTCTTCTGCTCTCACTTGGAAAGACCATATTACCAGTCTTGCTAAGGCAGCCTCCAAGAAGCTGGGTGTGCTCAACCGCCTCAAGGGGTTCTTTACCCCTGCGCAGCTTCTTGCTCTGTACAGGGGCACAGTGCGTCCTTGTATTGAGTATTGTTCCCATGTGTGGGGAGGATCCTCTCACACTGCACTCCTAGACAAAGTAGAAAGGAAAGCCTTCGTATCATTAACTTCCGTCCACTCACCAACTCTCTGCAATCTCTCTCTCTTCGCCGCAATGTTGCATCTCTCTCCCTATTCTATCGCTTCTACAATAATCAGTGTTTCTCGGAGCTTTCCCAGTGTATACGACCTCCTTTACGTAGGGTACATAGTGCCCGCCTTGCAACACAATCCCACCCCTACTCTGTGCAACTCTCCAACCCAAGAGTGAAACACTATTCTCAGACTTTCTTCTATTCAACTGCTGAGCTCTGGAATTCTCTCCCAGAATCAGTCTTTCCCTCTTCCTATGACTTATTAAAT
The DNA here is from genome assembly GCA_032716605.1 of Paralithodes platypus. Classification (NCBI taxonomy): domain Eukaryota; kingdom Metazoa; phylum Arthropoda; class Malacostraca; order Decapoda; family Lithodidae; genus Paralithodes; species Paralithodes platypus. The sequence continues at coordinate 49,768,601 of CM064485.1, forward strand.
TGCTTCAAACTCCATGTATCCAGGCATTTTAGCTCGAACGACCCTTGATTTTGTCCCTGTCACTCTTTCAAATCTGGGGGAGGTACTCACTGCAGGCAGTTGTGCCTTTTGTCTTCCTCATTCACATAGAAAAACAAAAAACAAAAAACAAAACTGTTAGGTAAGGATTAGCAACTGTTAGGTAAAGGTTAGCAACTGTTAGGTAAAGGTTAGGAACTGTTTGGTAAAGGTTAGTAGGGTAGGGTGTCATAATTTATCCTACTAGGTTTGGTTAGGTTAGTTAAGTCAAGTTAGTCTAAAGCGCGGTTCCCATATCTCCGTTTTGGTCACCGTTTAGGATGGACCTACGTCATCGATGACATAGGTCCGTTTGGCCTTGTGTGCTCTCCCAGGAGTTAAAACTTCACGTGCGTGAAATCCAATGTTGCCACACTACCTCTTGGCTCGCCCAGTTGGGCTTACTTTAAGTATAGATGGCAAATTATTCGTCTTTGTGGTAGTGCTTGACACAATTTATCGTGATATGCAGTATGTAAACAGAGTCAAAATAATGGGAGAGTATTTAAAAAGCCTGAAATTCAAGTTAAATTAACGAGCACTAGCTTCAAGAGAGGCAATGTACAGTTGTACTTCAAGTCAAAATTTGTTAATTTCGGAATAAATATTACACACTATCCATAACTTGTCGTCGTGACAAAATGAACAGCTATCAAATTACACTTTCTATAAAATTCTGGCTTCACAAAATGGAAAGTAGGAGACTATTTAAAAATGTGGGCTACATTTTTGCCTTGCTCCTGGGCTATAGCACATTGGCAGTACTTCAGAACTCGCCCAACATTGTGTCCGTGGCGGAGAGGGCGAGTGGTTCTCTTGTTTACATTATAAATACGCACTATACGTACCTCCTGTGTGTGTATGCATAGGTTATAGGGTGTTTACTATTCATTGGTGACCAGTACATGCCAATATAATATCTCATGGGCACCATAAATGCACGTAATTGTCTTCCGACATCCGTCTAAAGTTAAATCAGATTCAACTCTGAACGGAAGGTCGGAGCCGGCCGTGACGGAGGACTTCGAGCCTCGGCTCCCACCCGCCGGAGCCCACACGAAGACGGACCTAACTCATTGATGACATACGTAGGTCCGACCAAAACGGAGGCCAAATCAGAGAAATAGGAACCGCGCTTAATACATATATTATAATGTGGGTTGTAGAGGGCTGTTGGGGGGAGGGGGGTTGAGGAAAGGCACAGTACTGAAAAATTACCAACCTCGGATAAAAAGCCCAGTTTCCCAATGTTTGAAATCTTGATTATTTTGGTCAATATAATGTAATTAAATTGCTAAAAATAAAAATGTCTTTATTTTATCAATCTTATAGGATTTTAAGGGTGTTTTGATGTGTAATAATAGTAGGAAATGCATATTTACCCATTATCCAACTGTTAATCCAATATCTCTGGGGCAACAAGGGCCGCTCACACCTCTTCGACCCCCGAGGGCGCCGCCCAGGACACCAACACCACCCCGTACCACTCCTGCACCTTCGGGAGTAACTGATCAAGGAATAGAGGTGCCCCGTGCCCGGCTGACACCCCTGACGAAGAAGATAATACCAAGCAACCCCCGGGAACCACCAGAGCCTGCAGGGCACAGGACCTGGAAATTACCCTTGCCGGAATGGAGAAGGATGCAGAATGCCCCGGCGAGTGTAAATAAATTAGGAACCCTTAGCCCGGAAAAGAAAACCAGGAACTCTTCACCTGGGCCAGTTACCCCTGGAAAACGCGTGGGAGGAAAGAAGAAAGAAGAAGGGGAAGATCCACTATCAAAACAAAACATCTTAGTGGAGGAGGAGACCGTGACATCACCGTCTCCTCCGAGTGCCCAGTTGGACAACCCTGGATCCAAGATGGCTGCAAGAGGGAAAATCCCGGGTTATTGGACGCTCGCGGGGTTGAGATCTCGTGTGAAAGAGAGTTGGCCCCGCCTCTCATCTTCCGCTGAAGACGGACCTACTGCCACTATAAAGAATTGTCAAGATCGCCCTTTTTTTAATAAAATAGCTCTGTCAGGTACCATATAAAAAAGTTCACCAAGTAAGCACACTGTTCTAGGCAGGAGAACAAATTTAACAACTTACCACTATAGCCAGGGGTGTTCTTGACGAACCTCCATGTGTTCACTACGACCGGCATTTTTGTGGTAAGGAGGATTATTTAACCAGGTAAAGAGGATCCTAATTGATATCCTGTTGTCACGAGTACCAACCCCATACCGGAGTAAACCATTAAACCTGTCTATCTCACGAAAGTTGATGCTTGTTATTCCCTCTAAATTGAATCTAAGGTCAATTTATCTACATTACAAACCTATCATAACGTAATAGTTACACTTAATTATAACTGTGCAATTCCAAGTAACCCCTCTGTTGCTCGGGCCGTGGATATATTTTAGTGACTAAACCGCCTACCTACATATACATTACATAGCTAAAATCAAGTTAGTGTATCCCCCTTCATCTATTTCAACCACCAATTCCTTGTGAAAAACTCTTACTATAAACATTCATATCACTTGCACCTTATTCATATTTGTTACTCATTCCCCCTCGCATTCTTTACTCACTTTAACCCCCACCGTTTGTTTATTTGGTTTTACCTTTAGCTCTGTCTCGAGTCACTCTACGCTTCCTTGTGTTTCTTGGTGCCTGACCCATCGACTTGCAGTTCTGTGTTCCCTTTTCAGGCATTTGTATATATATTGATACTTCATAATAAAATTAAGCATCCACTGTCAGGCTGTGAGTCCTATCTTGACTATAGTTTTGATTTTTGCCTTTACTAGATTCGCCTTCTTGATTCATTCGGAGTTCATTTTTTGATCCGACGCAATATAGGCCTAAATAAGAAGCCTCAGACTATAACTTTTACATAAGCCTGGTATATATAAATGTGTATGAAACATTTCTGTGTGTGTGATTCCTGAAACTTCCCTCACGTAGAACCCCCATTCTAACAATATAATACTGGTGGCAGCAGTGGTCCTTGAGGCTACGTTTCAAATCATATCCATAGTTATAATTCCATTACTAGACAATAATGGCTTCCGAGTTCACCCGTCTCTCCATTCCCCCTTTTTGTTCAGAATCGATGGACATAGCCACCTATCTAGAATTGTCCATGTCAGCCATTAACCTGCATTACGCAGAGGACAAACGGATGTCTGCCCTTTTGACGTCCTTCATAACTTATGCCCGCCTTTCGGGGATCATGCAGATGGACACCCCGTGGACTAATGTCAAGAAACTAATCATTGAAACCCTCTAACCCACTATGGGTCATGTCCCAGCCTTAACCCTTAATTAGCGGCGAGCAACATAAGTCGAGTTAAATAAAGCTGGACTATGTGGCGGCGCTCGACATAGGTCGAGTGGCAATTTCAGCCGTAATGTGCTGAGAGAGAGACAAGTGGTGGCAGGAGAGTAGCGAGCGTATGACTGCTCCAGACCACCGCGGCGAACATACTGACACAAATCCCAGCTCCCTCCTCCCTCTCTCACTCGCTATATAAGGAATTGTATCGGGAAAGTGGCTAATTACATGCTTTTTGCACTCGCGTTGCACGGTTATTGCAAGAAAACTAGCCATCATAAAAGGATCGTTATGGTGTCATTCGAAAGCTCTGTTTATGCCCTTTCAGGGATAGATACTTGTTTTACGTTCTGGGTCTTATTTAGGCATGAAAATTATCACGTAAACAGCCCTATTTTGGCTAAAAACACCCCGCTGGGCGGTACATATAAATAAACCGCATAGGCCGCTCTTAAGGTGTTAAATCATCTGTATGCCGTGACATACAACAGGGACTTAGACGAAACTTTGTTACAATTACGTCGCTGTGCGAAGATCGCGTACTCAAACTCAAATGCCGACGAACTCAACAAAATCGTGTTCGACACTCTCACCCATATCATGCCCTCTCATGTCAAGCATTACTTCACAGTGCATGAGGTCTCAACACCTGCGGAGGACCTCAAAATTATTTGTAAATTGCTGTCCGTACCCTCCTCCTCCAACCCTCAGATTAGTGCCATAAGCGGAAATCCGACCCATCTCCAAGCATCAACTATCACACTAGACACCCCTCCATCCAGTCTGCCTCAGTTTTCCGCTACGCTACCTACTCATCAACCTACGGAGGTCACTTACCCAATGTCGTCAAACGCCATCACTCACTCCCCTCAAACCACTCATCATTACAAACCTCAAAATCAGCAATCTTTTGGGTCCCCTAGTCTCCTTCCCGTAAACTTATATGAATTTACACCATGCTCAAAAAGCTGCCCCCTACATACTTGGTGATCTCGCGACAATTCTAAGCACTATTCTAACGCTACAGCGCCTCACCAAAACTCCCAACAACACTTCCAACCCTCCCAGAACTTATACCCCCTACCTAATAACCAACAATTCACTCAATATCAAGGAAATTCTAGAAACTGCCACCCTTATCATCAGCACCCTCAGTTACAATCTTGCGTCGCTCACTCAGAAAAAAGATACTTTTCACCAAATACCTCTTAACAATATGACCATTACTACACCCATCAGGATTCTTAAGGCTCGTGCCCTCCAGCCCACTACGCGCACGACGAACGAGTACCCTCGACTGATCCCACCTCTCCCCGCCCCCTGATGTCACAAAATGTTTTAAATTACCCCCGACACCCTTCTCGGTGGCGGGGGTCCAGTCGTCGTTAATGAAATTCCCAATATTGCACCAACTTATGTTGAATAAACTTCCCGTTCGCCTCCTTTATATAGGCGCAGTTCGTTCTTGCCTACACACTCACTTCTATCATAGGATGAATCATGAACTAGGCCTTCTACAATAAACATCGATCAAATTAATCAGTGCCGGTAATGCCCCCTTCCAAATCCAAGGCGAAACTTACCCCCTCACCGTCTCATCGCCAGACGGTTCTAAGATTGACCACAAATTCGTCGTCTTAGACTCTCACGATGCCCAATATGACGGCTATCTTGGCCTCGATTTGTTTCAACTCCTAGGTGCCCAGATCGATTGCCACAATCGCCAACTGTCCTTTGTCCGTTCTCCAACCCCTGGCACAACAACTGTACAAGGCCTCTACGCACATCATTGCTCAGGCCATAACCCTAACATCAATTAACATTCCGCCTCATCATCAGGCACATGTGCCAATTCATAGGCCTGCCGATAATTCCCTTGTGTTTTCTCCTGCCTCCCACATCTCCCCTATTGCCTCACTTTCCCTGCCTTGTTGCCCCCTTCCATTAACTGCTTGCAATTGGCGAACATCTCCGATCATCCCATCAATCTTCCGAAGGGGTTATTAATGGGTAAATTGGAGACATTCGACACCATTATCCTCCCTCCAACCCCTACAACCTCCCCTTCCACCTACCCACTACTACCGATCATTCCCTCCCATCTACCACTTCCCCAACAAGGTGAACTCTGCACGTTGTTGCTGGAGTTTCAGAATATAATTTTCATAAACTCACAAGGACATAGGGCATACATCTGCATTAGAACACCCCATCTGCACTATAGGCCCCCCCATTCGTCAACCCCTTCGCTGTAAACAAAAACTGCAACGCTGCAAAGAGGACAAGCAAGTGCAGGAGATGCTTGACGCAGGGTTCATCGACCCCTCAACAAACCCCTGGTTTTCCCTGTCATTCTCGTAAAATAAAAAGACGGTTCATTACGTTTCTGCATCGACTACAGACAACTAAAGACGTAACAATTAAAGATGCCACCCCCCTCCCCCTCATTGATGACTCACTAGACTCGCTTCACAGGTCTTCAATCTTTTCAACCATCGACCTGCAATCAGGGTACTGGCAGGTCCCAGTAACTCCAGCTGACAAGCAAAAAACGGCTTTCTCCATGAGCAGCTGAAAGCACTTTTAATTCAACGTGATACCTTTCAACTTATGTAATGCGCCCGCTACCTTCTCACGGCTAATGGATTCTGTGTTACAAGGATTAACGTGGGAGACGTGCCTAGCCTATTTAGACGATGTCATTGTCTTTGCTACCTTCTTGCACCAACACTTACAACTCCTACGTCAGGTGCTCATACGGATTCGACAAGCAGGCCTTAAACTTAAACCATCTAAGTGCATCCTCGCCCGTGAGTGTGTCCCTTATCTCGGCCATGTCATCTCAAAGTCAGATATTTCCCCAGATCCTTCTAAATTAACTGCCATCAGCAACATCCAACCCCCCCAGATTGGAAGCCAAAGCGTCACATTTTTCCTTTGCCCCTCAACTTTCTCTTCATAATTGCTGAGGGGCACAGGGCCTTGGGTGGGGCTTTGGTTTCCCGGGCATTTCCGCACCCTCCTCAGCTCCCCGCCATGGAGTGGCTTCGGTCACCCAGGTTTTAATGTGGTAGGCTGGGAGGGTTCTGTGGGGGCTCTCGGTTATGGCCTTGGCCTTGGGGCTATTCGGCCAGGCAGTCTGGGAAACAACAACAACAACATCCAACCCCCCCAGTCAGTCAGAGGAGTTCGCTCATTCCTCGGCCTTGCATCGTACTACCGTCGCTTTGTTCGTGGGTTTGCAACAATTGCTAAACCCCTCCATGATCTCATTCACAAAGATGAAGCATTCAAATCAACAGAAGAAAGGTTGCACGCTTTCCAAACTCTCAAAGACGCGTTAACCTCAGCTCCAGTCGTTTCGTTCCCAAATTGCGACCTTCCCTTCTGTCTCTATACCAACGTTTCCTTACTCGGCAAAGGGCGGGGAAGAAGAGGTAGAGGGTGTGCAAGAAGACGGTGCGGGGGAAGCAGGGATTTGTCCGCGAGTGAGAGAAGGGGTGGTAGGTGAGGATTGTGAGATGCGAGGCGGTGGATGTGAAGGTTCTGACGAATTGGCTGGCGAGGTTGACAGGGTAGATGAAGGGTGAGGGCGTTTTGATCTAGGGGGTGGGGTGTTCAAAGGGCGTCGGCTTATGGCTCGACGGATAAGTTGGGAGCGAAAGCGAAACAAATATTTATGGCGAGTGGGAGCTGAAGAATGCGGAAGGCGTCTAGGAAGAGAGTGAGTGGAGGGGCGTTGACGAGGTTGAATGGAAGGAGGTTGAGTTGAAGGGGGTGAAAATGAGGGTGATAGGGGTGATAAAGGAGGGGGTCTAGAAGGCTGCGGTGATGAGGGAGAAGGTGAGGAGATGTGGAACTCACGGTGAGGACGTTAGCGAGGTAAGTTGAGCTGTGGTGTGGTGGTTGTTGTAGGCGTCTTAAGCCGGTATCACACGAGCGCATTTTCACTCAACATTTATCCTCAATACTGGTCTGGCAGTTTATGTGATCAACATATAAAATATTTCGGTTGCCTAAATTCACCTATCATCAGTCTAGTTTCCGATACCGTTGCAAAATATTCCAGAAATGTTGCCAGAAAAATTTTGATAATCGGATGTTGAGTATAAAAGCTCTCGTGTGATACTGGCTTTAGGGGGCGTGACCGTGTTCCCGTCCATATTCAGAGGACGGTGAATCCTCACGTAATGATTCCGGTAAACCCGGGATTCGCCGTGATAATTCACGATAATCTGATACGGATTGGGGACCTTGGTGACTTGTAAGGTCCAACGTACCTGGGGCCCAGCTTGCTGGAGATGGGTAGCTTGGCCATCATAACTTGGTCGTCCACGGTGTAAGGGCTCTGGTGTGGCATCTTGAGCTACGTCCTGGCAAACTTGGGCAGTGTGGAGGTCGTTTTTCAGGTGTTGTAAAGGGTCGGTGGAGATGGTTGGTGTTTTGGCTAATATTCTGAAGGGAGGCAAGTAGGGGTGCTACGCCATACAACCTTTCATGGGAGGTGATGCCGTCTTCCCGGGGGCAAGTATTCATTCCCACTGTAGTTCCCTTGTGGCCAATACGGGGACGACGAGTGTGACACCTTGATGCCACAGTGTTGTGAAAACTGTTCCCAAACTTGGCCAGAGAATTCAGGGGCGTTGTCGGAGAGTAGTACTGCAGGGAGTCCGAAGTTGGCAAATACTTCTGCTACTGTAGAGGCGCTGTGTTCTTTCACAGGGCAGGCGACCACGAAGCGGGAGTAGACGTCAACAAAAGTTACGACGAATCTCTTGCCTTGTTTAGGGGGAAAAGGGCCCATCACGTCCAGGGACAGGATCTGCCATGGCTGAATGGCGGTTAGTTGGCCTTCTGGTCCTTGGGTTCTGGTCCTGTCCCTGCCCATTTCGCAGGGCCTGCAGGCTTCAGCGACTCTCTTGGCAATGGTGGAAGGGCTGGTGGTCCAATACACTTGCTGGAATACCTGCAACATCTTGCTTTGTCCCAGTTGGATTCCATTTCCTTCATGGATAATTTAAGAAAATGTCTTGGGCTGTGTGAGGTTCGACAGCTATGTGCCTGAATCGGTGTAGAGTGGATTGCCTATCCAATGCAAGTGGTAGAAGACGTCTTTGGGGATCCACTTGGATTTTAATTTAGTCAGCCATGATTTTAGTAGAGTGAGGGCGCCGTAGTCTTTGCAGGTGTTCTTCCCAGGTCTTGCCATGCACGATCACATCGTCTAGGTATGCCAGGCAGATCTCCCAGGTGAGGCCTTTGAAGATGGACGTGAGAAGGTGGCAGGCCCGTTGCAGAGACCGAAGGGGAGTATGTTGAACTCGTACAGGATTCCCCAACTGGTCGAGAATGCGGTCTTCTGCTGGTGATCTTTTTGGATGGGCACCTGCCAGTACCCAGCCTGCAGGTCCAGAGTGGTGAACCATCTGGAGTGTTATGCTGACCAGCTTGCCAGAATGTGCTCGTACTCGCTAGCGCTCGCCAGGGCAGTGAAATGGGCTATAATAATCGTAGAACGATGTTTTTTCTTTCATAGTATTCATGTTGTCACAGACAGATCACTGGTGGTCTTTATTCTTGTCTGTGACACTTGGAAGTATTTTATATCAGTGATAGAGTATAAGATGTGTAGTGTGAAGTTAAGGAGAGAGAGAACGAAGGAGACAGCGAGGTGGTAATATGTGCCTCCCTCGCTCGGGCGGAGGTTCCCACGCTCTTGATTGGTCGGCTGGCCTGGCGCGTCCTATGGCGCTTGCTCTTCATGATGTAGTGGTCTGTGATTGGGTGCCGCCATCCTAGTGTTGGTGCTGGGGGGCTCCTGCCCGCGTGTTTCCTTCAGAGCTTGGCATGGTGTGCTTGGTCCTAGATGTCCCTTGCAATCTGTCCCCAATCTAACCCCCTGTACTACTGTTTCTCTCTCTGAACTTCTTCTTTTCCAATACTTCTCATCTTTATTCAATTACTTATCCCTTCTGGTTCTGCATACGACTTCCATAGTCGGCCAGTCGTATTACCAGCACCAGTTCTCACATATATGTTTTGCACTAGCTTTAGGGATTATTAGTCATAGTCACATGAGTCATATTATCATTGGGTGCTTCTAATTATTGAGTTGTTCTTTCCTACTATTTAATGCTAGACAGTGGAGGGTATCCTTGGTCATTGTCTGAGTTATGTATGTGGCAAGTCAGAGCCTGTACAACTTCGACGGAGCTTAGGTTAGCCTGTAACCCTTGTGCATATTTTTCCTTTGCGAGTGTAGAAGCATACAAGCGAAGGGCTTTTGCCTACTCTTGCTCGTATGTTTGCTACCTCGTTTTGTTGACCTTTGTGGAGCGCCAGGGCAAGACCAGATACTTGAGACCTGGACTTACCAAGAGAGCCTCCTAGTCACTTAACGTAACATAAGGGAAATCTGTTCAAGGGGAGACAGTAGGCTACGAGCATGCTTGCGCTCTGCCTAGCCTCCTGGTACCTTTTATGCCGCTGCTAGACTTTATTAGTAATAAAGACGGCATTGTGTTTATTAACTTTAACTGTGTATGCTTTAGGAACTATTCACGTATTATTTTAGCCTAGGTTGATGCTTGGTGCACAACCCAGTATGGCTGTTACTTTGGCTAAGGAAGTACTGTTTTGAGTGGCTATTATTAGTGCTGTCACAGAGTTGTTGCACTCCCTTGTTATATATATGTATCCTACTTATTGGTGTATTTAAGATACACGTTTTGGTGTCCTGCCCCTGCATTATTTCTGTTCTATATTAACGAGCATCTTAGAGCATCAGACGTTTTCAGAAGATTCCATATCTGTTTGCTGTAGGACTAGACTTTCAGTGTTTTCATAGAGCATTGAAGAGTTTAGTGTTGAGTACAGACTCACACTAAAGTTAACGTAAGCATATACTCCTTTATTAAATCTTGTTATAGTTTATTCAAGCATTGTTATTACTTAAGAGCATTTTATTAACGTAAAGTACTCCTGTTGTGAGTAGGCTTTGCCGTCACCGGAAAGCCTTTGTAGAAGTGTACTAAAACCCAGTTAATTGATACCCTGTTATCCAGTAGATTAACTCTGGAGGGTTTAAGTGTTTTGTTCACCGGTGTAATAGTTCGAGGGTTTGGAATTAGCGTACCGTTGTTGCAGATATAGCCTATCATCTAGTCCATTATTAAGTGCCCTTGTTTATTTCGTAGTGCCGGTCGTAACAGGAGCCATTTAGGGAATCTAGGGATTCGTCTATCCTGGGTAGGGGCGTGGCGTCCTTGATTGTGGCGTCGTTAAGGCGATGATAGTCCATGCTGAATCTTGTGGATCCGTCCTTTTTCTTCACCAACACAACGGGGGACGACCATGGGCTGATTGAAGGTGTGGCTATTCCTGAGTCTAGCATTTCCTGCACCTGGCGCTCCTCTTCTTGCCGTTGCAAGGGGTTCTTCCTTCTGGAGGGTTGACGGATGTGGAGTCCCGTGGTGTGGATCGGGTGCTCCAAGGCCCTAGTGTGCCCGATCTCTGTGGGAATTTGGGCGAATTCTGCAGACTCATGGAGGATTTCCAGGAGCTGTTGATGTCCGCTGCTGGTCAATTCCTCAGGAATGATGGGAAGTATTGGTTGGGGCGTGGTGGTAGGCTTAGGAGTGAGCTCGTCATCAAAAGTCTCCAGGTCGCCAATGATGAGACCCTTAGGTAATGTGAGGGGCTCGTCAGTGATGTTTGCAATTAGGGAGCCGTGGTGGTGAGGAGCTATGAGGGTCGGTTAGATTCTACATCTATCCGTTCTGGGTTGGTCCAGCTGGGGTGTGAAGATCATGGGGACGTCGGAAGTGTGACATAATGGTACCCATTGCTGGTGTTGAGCTGAAATGTGCATGGCCTGAGTTGTGACTGCTGGGGCCACTATGGTGATGGAGGCAGATGTGTATGGTCTCTGTGGTTTGGCACAGGTGGTGGTTTTTTGGTAGGTGGGCGGTGGCTCGGCATCGTGGAGGCGGTAGTGGGGAGGCCTTTCCTGTCAGCATTCGAGCTCGGCTTGTCTTTTGAATATTTCCGCTGATCCCTGTTCCTTGGGGTGTTTTCAGGAGTTACAGGGAGCTGGAATTATTTTGTTTTTGTTAATTGTGAGGCGTCGTTGACCACAATCTAATAGTGCTTACAGGCGCTGCAACACGTCCAACCCCATGTAGCCGTCGTACTGCGTGCATTCCAAGTAGAATACTACGAAGGGGTAGTGGCAGGAGGCTTCTAGATCTAAGGTGGTGATGCGCAAGGGTGTGGTCTCTCTTCTGATGGGCAGGGGTGTGACGCCGGCACTGATGAGATTATTGGTGGCGGCGTTCAACATTCCAAGTCTGCGGCGGTGTTGGTCGTAAAAACGGTTGAACAAGCAGGATCGAGCAGCTCCAGTATCTATCAGGAGAGGTACTGGCACCCCTTCAAGTTTTGCTAGGTGGTAGATGGGAGGTGGTTTGATTAGCGTGGAATCCCCCGCCGAAGCCATGATGGGCGGGGAAGGCTTTAAAAAACCTGAGGGAGATCTTCTTCTTCCTAGTCTTCCGGATTCTCCTCAATGGCCTGGATTGAGGTGTGGGATTCTGGGGGATATTCTTCCTCTGGATCCTTGTCCTCGATTTCCAGCATCTGAGATTCTTCATCTGCGGCAAGTATTCTGGAAGCCTGCCAATGTTGCTGCTTTGCATGATCCCATATTTAGTGTAAGGGACAGGTGGTGTTGCAAGCCCTGAAGTCAAACGGGTTGATTAGTATCAGGGGCCCGTTCCGGAATCTGGGTGTGGTGGTGATCGTGGGTCAGCCTCGATTGAAGAGGTTAGTGGGCGGAGGAACCCTGTTTGGGGCGTGGCTTGGTGGATACACCCTGTTATAGGAGTGTGGGCGGTTCTGGGGTGGTGGTTGTCTTTGACCCGTAGCTGTATGAGGGTCCTGGCCTTCATCCTCCTCGAGGGTGATTGGGGAACCTTTTTAGACTGTTGAGGTCTTGGGTTTGGTGGCCAGGAGCTTCCTGATGGTGATGATGTCTCGGTCGTAGCCTACAGGGTCATGGATGGTGAAGGGTTCTCTAATGAAGTTGGGGAGCACTCGCAGCATAGTGGTAAAGATGTGCTGTTGCCGCTGCATGTTGGTTTGGAGAGGGTATGCAGACCTGACACGTGCCAGAAGTCCGAGGGTGGTGTCTAAATCTTCTTCGTAGGTTATTTCATCTATTTTACTCAGGGCGACGACAGAGCCCAAGGGGGGTTGAATGGCATCAATCACAATCTGCCGGAATTGTACCCAGGTGATATCAGAGGTAATATGTCCGGCTACCAGGGACATGGCCTTTCCCAGGTGAGTTAACAGAACAGCAATTTGTTTTCTCTGTCTGTTTGATCAGCCAGGCTGAGCAATGGGTTGACCATATCCAAATATGTCCTGATGTCATAAGTGTCTGCCTCATACTTAGGTATGGGAATGTGAGAACGATTGGCCATGATGTCTTATGTTAAAAAAAACTTTATTTCCTTTGATATTGTGCCTAATGGCCTCTTCCTCCCGAATCAAAGAACCACCGTCTGCCGCCAATTTTATACCAGGTTTTTACTGGGGTTGTATTGACTTTATAGGTAGGTTCTTACTCGACTGCAGAAGATGAGAACACACAAGAACACAAGCACGAAGGCAATAGAGGATAATATAACACAGAGTACAAACATAGATAATTCCTATTCACACAAATCATATAGGTAGAGGTGCAATGTTACATAGGACAGGGATAGGTTATATATAACAGCACAATCGAGGATCCTCTAGATGTCTCAAGGGGACGATATAGGCAGGTTCCGACGATCTCTGAAGACATGGCTGCCTGGTATTCCCTAAGACGTCCTGGTCCGTGGTGGTGGTCCTGTCATGTGACGGTGACAGAAGGCAGGGGAAGACTTCCTTGTAGATCTTCTGAAAACTGTAGATGTTAGGGTCTTACATGAAAACGAGCCGTTTCACTAGTGTCTTACGCTCTCGTATCATGAGATTAAAGTAAGGAGCCGTTTCACCAGTGTCTTGTGCTCTCTCTTACAATCCAGACCTAGACTTCAATGGGAGTCTTTGGAGGAACTTATATGTTGGAATTTTGGGATTTTACGAGTACGAGCCGTTACAACAGTGTCTTACGCTCTCATATTGCAAGGACTAAGTAGGGAGTTGTTTCACCAGTGTCTTACACCCTCCAGTACTAAAGTCCTGACTAAGAGGGAAGCCATTTCACCAGTGTCTTACGCTCTTCCAACCAAGTTTTACTGAGGGGATTGGTTTACTACAACTAAAGCGCGAGGCCAGTGCTGCATACTCGAGTTTCCTATATCAAGGCAAAGTTCTCGATGTTGGGTTGCACCAGTGTGGCCCAATAAGGATACGTGTTAATCCTTGATATCTTCGAGAAAAGGCGTCGAGTAGTTCCACCAATGTCTTACTCCCTCAAGGCACTTTTCTCGGATATAATCCCAAGTCTTCCAGATATCTAGCCTGTCAGGACGGTCTAGAGTATCGTTCCAACTGTACTGATGATGGTTTTGGCTGGAGAGGTCTTACCAGTTTCGTCATTCCTTCAGGTTGCACATCTCGGTGTTAGAAGGGTGGATATGCTTGGAGGAAGGTCAATGTCGACGGCAGTAGCCCTACAGGAATCGCGCCACAGCGGTGGTGCGTCTCCGGGCAAGATGGGCGCATGGTGGTGGGGTTTATGGAGGATTTCTTTTCCCTGATATTTGTATCGAACCTCTCATATTTCCCTGGTGGTGTCAGTGGATAACCTCACTGGTAGGTTCTTTCCTGGGGTCGGGGGAAGTGGCGAGGCGATGCTGGCGACCCGGGCCTGAAATGGTGAAGAGGTTCTTGTGTCAGTTCTGTTACTCACTCCTCGACATGAATCCAAGAACCAATATCCAATGCCCAGAACCCTGTTTTTCTTATTTCCAAAGCTTATACATTGTTTTCTATGTTCCAGATAATTGCTAACAAGCACACCCAGATCCTTTTCATAGTTGGAGTTACCTAATTCTACATTGGCTAGCTGATATTTCACATAATTTTTCAACTTCCCTGTCTTTAATATCGTGCTTTACATTTATCGATATTGAAATATGTCTGCCACATAAGGTAAAATATCCTGCTACACCGGGACTGGTATTGTTTAGCATAAGAACGTAAGAAACCGGATATATGCATAAGGCCGACTGGCCCACACGAGGCAGATCTCATTCACACCCGACCCATATCATTCATATGACTATCCAGTTTGCACTTGAAATTGTCTACCGTTCCTGAGCTAATCACTGCACTAGGCAATCTAATCCACACATCTACAACTACGTTCCCAAACCAGTGCTTACCTATATCTTTACTAAAGCAGAACTGATTCAATTTAAAGCCATTTGAACCGGTTATCTCGCCGTTATTAAGCTTTAATATCTTATTAATATCTCCCTTATTTATACCTTTCATCCACTTAAACACCTCTATTGTATCTCCTCTACATCTTCATCTTTCTAATTAATGCAAGCCAAGGGTTCTCAGCCTCTCCTCATATGATAAATGTCCAATACTGTGGATCATTTTCGTCATTTTTCGTTGGACTGCCTCCAGAGAGTCAATATCTATTCTAATACCCAATAATAAGGACACCAAAACTGAACAGCATAGTCCAAATGAAGTCTCACCAATGCTAAGTAAAGCTTCAAGATGACGTTAGCAGTTCTGTTCCTCACACTCCTAAACATATATCCCAGAATCCTGTTTGCCCTGTTTCGAATGGGTATACATTGTTTTCTTGGTTTCAGATCATTGCTAACGAGTACACCCAGATCCTTTTCACAGTTTGAATTACCTAATTCTATGTTTGCTAGTTTATATTTTGCATCTATTTTCAACTTTCCTATCCTTAACACTTTGGCTGCGGGCATATTTCCGTCATATTAGGGCTCATTCAGGCACTCCTGATTAATTAGGCAAGTGTCTGAATGAAATTAAATGTATTCAGGAAAAACTAGAAGAAAATAGCTTCAAAATGACACCAAAACGTGCTTCGTAGCTCGCGGGGTTCACCCGCAGGGCTACCATAAACATTCGCTAAAATGAGCAATTATCGCTAATGTCGCGCTACATTTGCCTTTGGCAGCACTGTATATCTCTTGAGACTCTGACTCAGAGCCCTCAGTGCCGCGGCCGCCTGGCTGGGGGAAGGACGTGTGTCCTGTCGTGCTCCCGCTCCCTCGCACTCGATTCTACAGGCTTTAAGAGGCTTTAAAAGCCTGTAAATTGCTGTAAACTGCCATGGCGTTTGGGAACGTCTCCCGCATGCAATGGGTTAATACCTTGCATTTATCAATATTGAAACTCATCTGCCAATTTATTGACCATTCATGTAAAGTATCTAGATCTCTTTGGAGACTCTCAATGTCACTATTCGAATCTATTATTCTCCCCATTTTGGTATCATCTGCATATATACTGACACTGCTATTTAAGCCTAAATCAAGGTCATTTATATAGATAACGAACAACAGGGGGCCCAAAACAGAACCCTGAGGAACGCCACTTTTTACTGAACCCCAATCTGACTTAATACCATTTATGCTAACTCTTTGTTTCCTACCAATCAGCCATGACCTAATCCATTTCAGTAACGACCCAGCTCGCGGGGTTCACCCGCAGGGCTACCATAAACATTCGCTAAAATGAGCAATTATCGCTAATGTCGCGCTACATTTGCCTTTGGCAGCACTGTATATCTCGTGAGACTCTGACTCAGAGCCTTCAGTGCCGCGGCCGCCTGGCTGGGGGAAGGACGTGTGTCCTGTCGTGCTCCCGCTCCCTCGCACTCGATTTTACAGGCTTTAAGAGGCTTTAAAAGCCTGTAAATTGCTGTAAACTGCCATGGCGTTTGGGAACGTCTCCCGCATGCAATGGGTTAATACCTTGCATTCATCAATATTGAAACTCATCTGCCAATTTATTGACCATTCATGTAAAGTATCTAGATCTCTTTGGAGACTCTCAATGTCACTATTCGAATCTATTATTCTCCCCATTTTGGTATCATCTGCATATATACTGACACTGCTATTTAAGCCTAAATCAAGGTCATTTATATAGATATCGAACAACAGGGGTCCCAAAACAGAACCCTGAGGAACGCCACTTTTTACTGAACCCAATCTAACTTAATACCATTTATGCTAACTCTTTGTTTCCTACCAATCAGCCATGACCTAATCCATTTCAGTAACGACCCACATCTTCCATGTGCTTCTACCTTCCTCATCAATCTCTCATGAGGGACTCTATCGAAGGCCTTACTGAAGTCTTAGTAAACTATACCATACGATTTGTCATTTCTACGGCTTCATATACCTCTGAGAAAAAGCTAAGCAAATTTGTTAGGCAAGAGCGCCCCTGGGTGAATCCGTGTTGAGATGGATTTATTTAGTTGAAATTGTTGAGGTGATTTCTATTTTTTTCTAGCAATAATTGATTCTAGCAACTTTCCAATTATTGATGTGAGACTAATGGGACGGTAATTTGATGTTATTGACTTATCACCTTTTTTTTTAAATCGGAACTATATTTGCGAGTTTCCAAGATTCTGGAACTAAGCCTAATTTTAATGAATGGTTAAATAGATATGTTAATGGATAACTTAATTCATCACTGCACTCTTTTAATACTCTAGCATATACAGTACTTCATCTGGCCCTGGTTATTTCAGAGGTTTTAGTTTGTCGACTTCCTTAATTACGTTATTTCTAGTGATATGTACAGCACTTTGTATATTTTCTATACTGTCGTTATAATTATACCCTCTGGACTTCTGGAAACGGTTACATTTCCATTGGTGAAAACTGAAAGCAGTGGATACTTAAAGTATTGCACACTTCTAATTCACCATCAGGTATCTCACCTAACGTAGTGACTGTGTTTAACCCTTTGAGTACCAGTGACGAGTGTTACATTTTATTCTAGCTATATTTACACAATGTTTTGCAGCTTAGGAAGGATCTGTGGTAGCTAAAAGGGTTGGTTGAGATCATTTGAAGCCTTATCATTGCTAGAGGTCCTTCCTAAGTTCCCAGAATATTATGAAAAGGACGTCGCTGGTACTGAACGGGTTAAGGAGACCTATTACATCATTAACCTTATATTTAGATAATTGATAATATGCTTTAAGGTTATTTTTGGATTCATTAACTACCTTGATTTCATAATTTTTTGGTCTTCCCTCATTTCTCTTTTAACCTGCCTTAACAGGTTCTGAGTAGGTGCTTTTCCCCTCTCTGTATCTTTTTATATATTCCTCTTTTTTTTAGCTAGAAGATCTAATTGATTGTTATTAATCCATTTTGGTTGATATCGTATTGATCTCAATTTTATTTTGGGAATATATTTGTTTTGTGCATAGTGTAATGATGCGATGAATTACTATAAGTAGAATGTATTTGTTCTGGGCCCTCTTGACCTTCGATGTCAGACACCTGGGCTACAAAGACTGGAAAATTTGGGTTACACCGACCTCCGTGGAACACCTGGCCTCCATTAATCGTTTGACTAAAAGTATGTCCTTAAGGGATCCTTCCTAACATCTGGGATTAAAACATAATTTTCTTTCATTTTGTCCTTCCATTCTAAGTTGAAATATATTGACTTACGGTCACTGTTTCCTAATATGTCTCCAATTTCTAAAAAAATTACCAAATGTTCATTGTTACTAGAGACTAAGTCGAGGATATATTTCCCTCTAGTAGGCGTATTTATGAATTGAAATAGGAAACTATCAAGTACTACTTCTAGAAAGTCTTCAGATTCACTGTCACGAATTTGATTCTGCCAGTCCAAGCCTACAAAATTAGAATCGCCTAAAATGCATACATTACAACTCCCAGACGCCTTCCCTATTTCCTCCCATAACAGTTTACCATAATTTCTATTCAAATTGGGTGGTCTATAAATAACACCAATAACTACGGCCTCGATACCCTCCCCTATCTCTACCCAAACACTTTCATGTTCGCTGTTTGTTTTAATTTCTGATTCAATGCAGGTTTTCAGTGAACCTCAAACAAATATTGCTACGCCACCGCCCCTTCTACCTATTCTCTCATATTTAAACAAATGTTATCCTGGAATATTAAATTTTGCTAAGAAATTTTTGGAGTCTGTATTTATCCATGTTTCCGTAACCGCAATTATGTATAAATTCTCCCTACTAACTATTGCTCTAAGCTGATTCATTTTGTTACATGAGCTTCTACAATTGGTACATTATACACTCAGTTTATTTCTGCTATTAGTAACTATTTGACTTGTGTTATTATCTTGTACTGTGGTAGATTGTGTACCACTATTGTTATCTATCTATATGCTCTATCTATCTATATGCTCAGGCCCAATCCCCATTTTGGGGGTAGCCGACTCAAGACAGAGCAAGAACAGGGAAAACACAAAAACAACATAAAACAACAAATAAACACATATAAAAAACTCACACACATCCAGGTCACCCAGGAGAAGACCCAGAGACCAGGGTCACCAAGGTCGCTCCAGCACTCCCCCGGCCCCCGACCACCCGGAGAGGTTCCGATCTCGGCAGGCAGACATGCAGCGGAGCCAAAGCCACATGCCCTCCCACCACACTTCCAGGCGCACCCTTCATATTAATCGTCTCCCCGGGCCAGGCGCCTGATGGACTATTATCTAGTCCAACTTGCGCCCGACCCCTTACTCCAAATGACCACGTGTTCACTCAACTATTCACAAGCATTCTCCATTCACTCCTGTCCACCACCACTTCCCCTGCCTGATCTGTAGTCATTCCTCTATTTGTAAGCCTTTCATCTCCCATTCGTTCAACATGACCATACCAGCTCAGCACCCTTCTGTCCACTCTGGCTGACAAATGTTCCTGCTGCCCCACTCTCCATTCTCATTCTCTCTTCATTCCTCAATCTCTCTCTACGAGTAACTCCACACACACTCCTCAAGCAGCTCATCTCCATCACATCCAGCCCTCTTTTCTCCTTTTTCTTCAGAGCCCATGTCTCAGCCCCATACATCACTGTTGGCACAACAATTCCTTGATACAGTGCACTTTTTACTTTCACTCCGAGATTTCTCGTCTTCCACATACTTCCCATTGCTCCGAAACCCTTCCTTCCTTCACACACTCTCTGTTTTACCTCCACTTCCATGCCTCCACTCCTGCTTATCGTTCCTCCTAGATATTTAAAACACTCTACTATTGTTATGACTAACTTCTATTACTGCATTATTTCTTATTGTTTCACTATTATTATTACATATGAACATAGGAACATAAGAAAATGGGAGTCTACAGAAAGCCGAGTGGCCCAAACAAGGCAGATCCTTCTCACACCCAACCCCAATTACAAGGCCTAATTATAATACCATGAGGACCGACCTCACCAAAACGGTCAGAGGTCAGACAATGGGGGTCTGCAGAGCGCCGATTGGCTCACACCCGGCAGATCCCCCTCACACCCAACCCATCTCGTCCATATGTCTATCTATTTTTTTCTTAAAGCTCTCTATGGTTCTTGATCCCACTATAGCACTTGGTAGCCTATTCCACCTATCTACAACTCTGTTACCAAACCAATATTTATCTATATCTTTTCTGAAACGAAATGTATCGAATTTGAAACCATTTGTTCGAGTTCTTTCACTATCACTGGGCTTCAGTACATCTTTCGTGTCCCCTTTATTAATCCCACTAACCCACTTAAACACCTCTTATCATATCCCCCCCAACTCTGCGTCTCTCTAACGAATGTAAGCCTAATTTCTTCAACCTCTCTTCATATAGTAGATATATAATATTATGGATAATGTTTTGTCATTCGTCATTGTACTCTCTCCAAGGAATCTATGTCCAATCTGTAATAGAGGCACATGGACGCGATGGGCTGGATGTGAAAGGGACCTGCCAAGTGTGGGCCAGTCGGCCTTCTGGAGATGGGTTGAAAAAGTATCCTGAACTTAGGTAACATAAAAACACAAGAAAACGGGAGTCTGCAGAAAGCCGACCGGCCCACGCAAGGCAGATCCCTCTCACGCTCAACCCTAATTACAAGGCCTAATTATAGACCCAGCTCACTAATACCATGGGGACCAACCTCACCAACAAAACAAAAAAGTTCAGCGGTCAGAAAAAGGGGGGTCTGCAGATCGCCGATTGGCCCTCATCCGGCAGATCCCCCTCATACCCAACCCATCTCGTCCATATGCCTATCTAATTTTACCTTGAAGCTCTCTATCGTTCTTGATCCCACTATAACACTTGGTAGCCTATTCCACCTATCTACAACTCTGTTACCAAACCAATATTTGCCTATATCTTTTTTTAAACGAAATGTATCTAATTTGAAACCATTTGTTCGAGTTCTTTCGCAATCATTGAGCTTTAGTACATTTTTCATGACCCCTTTATTAATCCCACTAACCCACTTGAAAACCTCTATCATATCCCCTCTAACTCTGCGTCTCTCTAACGAATGTAAGCCTAATATATTCAGCCTTTCTTCATATGGAAGATTTCTAATATGGATAATTTTTGTCATTCTGCGTTATATTCTCTCCAAGGAATGTCAATTCTGTAATAAGGACACCAAAATTGAACAGCATAATCCATATGGGGTCTCACTAATGACAAGTAAAGTTTTAAGATATCATCAGAAGTTCTGCTGTTACTCACACTCCTAGAGATGAACCCGAGCATCCTGTTTGCCTTGTTACGAACGCTTATACACTGTTTTCTGGGTTTCATATAATTGCTAACAAACACACCCAGATCTTTCTCACAGTCTTGAGTTTTCAAATTTCATATTAGCTAGTTTATATTTTGCATTTGCATTCCTCTTCCCTATCTTTAATACCTTGCATTTGTCAATGTTAAAATTCATCTGCCAATTTACTGACCTTTCGTGTAAGGTATCGATATCCTTTTGGAGGCGCTCTATGTCGCTATCTGAATCTAGTTTTCTTTTGTATATCTTGTATATTCGTGTACGTGAGTGTTCACATACTCCGGGTACAACATTCATACAAGATAATCATGTGCACTGCAACACTTTAATTGGAACGCTTGTCGACGTCGAAAATTGGAATACTCGTCGTCGTCGAAAATTTGAACACCCGTCAACGTCGAAAATTGGAACACTCGTCAATGTCGAAAATTGGAACACTCGTCGACGTCGAAAAATGGAACACTCGTCGACGTCGAAAAGTGGAACACAAGTCGACGTCGAAAAGTGGAACACAAGTCGACGAGATATCTGGTCGACGGCAGTTTCAGGTAACCTCAATTTGACTAAATACCGTTTGTGCTAACTCTTTGTTTTCTACTGATCAGTCATGACCTAATCCCTTTTAATATTGAGCCTCCTCTTCCATGTGTATTTATCGTTCTCACTAGTCTCTCGCGTGGGAAACTGTCGAAGGCCTAGCTGAAGTTCAAATAAATTATATTGTATAAGAACATAAGAATATGGGAGTCTGCAGAAAATCGATTGGCCCACACAAGGCAGATCGCTCTCACACCCATTCAACCTCGTTTATATGTTTATCTAATTTCATCTTAAAACTCTTTATCGTTCTTGATCCAACTATGGTGCTATAGATAGCCTATTCTTGTAATTATTTGTGATTTCGAAATAACCCGTACAGATGGCTTCAAACTAGATAAAAACCATTAACCCCTTCAGATTCATATGACGCAGAGGTTGCCAGATTAGCAATAAGAAATAGAGTTCTCTCACTCCTATAATTACCTCTCCAAAATTAGTTTTCTGCCCACAGCTAACTCAAAGACAACTGCAGAGGTTGAAATAACTTAAACTAAATGTTTCTAAATACCCCTGATGGTAACAAAGGTTTTAAAGTATCCCTAATAGGCTCAAAATTGCGTCATATGTCGGCGAGGGTTAAAAAAGATATACGTAAGCATTGGTTTGGAAATAGGGTTTTAGATATGTGGAATAAATTACCTTACACTTTAATTAGCTCAGAGATATATCTTCATATATATATAGCTTCAAACGTAATTGGGGTAATCATATATGAAATATATTGGTGAGATGTGAAAGGGATCTGCCTCGTGTGGACGGGTAGGCTATCTGAGATTTCCGTGTTCTTATGTAGGCCTACATACAATCGTCTAATGTTATCCAGAATAAGGTGAAAATAACGATAAAGATTTTCATGAGGTTACTGTTGTCAAAATAATAGAAATAGAGTCAATAGTGTTAACCCTTTGAGTACCGGTGCCGTCCCTTTTACTTTATTCTGGCTATTTTTGGACGATTTTATTTTCAAAAGGGCCTCCAGCAATTAGCAGGCTTCGAACTAGTTGGGCCGTTTTTCAGGTCCCCCATCTTCCTCATGTTTAACCCCATTATAGTTTTAAGATTTTAAAATATTTGCCCCATTAGTTTGTCGATGTTGAGACCTTTCGCCCCCAATTGTTTGTCAATATTAAGACCTTGCATGCTTTTTAGGTGTCATTTTTTTCCCTGGTGAACGATAATGAGCCTGTAGTTTTTCACTGAAAAATGTACAAATTAATGTGGACCTCCATCCATTAGATCCCCCATCTAATGGATGGAGGTCTAGGGAGGAAGCAAAAACAATTATAAAATATATACAAAGGAACCAATAAATATGACCCACCCACTCTTTACCCTTGTTACTACCAAAGTCCTCCAAATATACTGTAGCTAGAATAGAATACAAATGGCGTCGCTGGTACAGAAGGGGTTAAGTACTAAATATGTCTTACCGGTATAGTGAGAGTGAGAACAGCTGACGAGACTATAGTGAAGTTGTGAAGAAGTAAACAAATCTCCACGTAGCAGATGTCCTTGGATGGTGGCACAGTGAACGACAGACCTAAACTGTTTGTCTCTGGGAGTCTGGGGATTCCTGGGTCAGTTATAATCCTCCCTACATCCCTCTACACTGTTGCCGAGTCTAGCTCACTAATGTCGCTAGGTTAGTCCTTGGAACTTGGTAGAAAGACGCTATGTCATGAAAACTGTATAATATAACTATAAATAAATTGGTCATAACTCTAGTATATTGATTATAAACAGCTAAATTATATAATACAGAACTGCACTTCACGTCATTAGATGTATAATTATTGTCTCTAAATGGATGCTAGCCTCGTAGGAACTGTAGTCTTAAATACCCAATATTGGTAACCCGGTGTCTGACTGACCCAGGTACTCGAAAGGTCAAATTGACACAAGGACTTACAATGAATAGTTAGCATCTCAAAGACTTTCTGGTCCATTCTGGGGAGATACTCTAGGTATCTAGGTAACATATTACGTAAAAATATTTGCGGTAATTCTGTTTATGAAATTCAAAATAATCTGAATATTGATAACTTAATCGATGAACATACCAAGAAAAATATAACATTTGATATTAAACTTTCCGATAAGAACAAGTGCATTGCAAAATTATACATGTTACCTACATTTCATAAAAGACCTTATAAATATCGCTTTATTGCCGGAGCAAAATTTGCTACCACTAAAACTCTATCAGAACAAGTCGTAAATTGCTTAAAATACATTAAAAGTACTCATAAAAAATATTGTAATACCATCATGAGAAGAACTGGCATTAACTATTATTGGAGTGTTGACAATTCGTTAGAAGTTATTGATAAAATAAATACCATGCCGAAAGTTACCTCGGTACATAGCTTCGACTTTTCAACTTTGTATACCAATTTGCCTTTAGATTTAGTATATTCAGAGCTTTGCTTTATTATAGATTTGCACTTTGACAGGTTCGTTAGGAATGGTAATTATTTCATAAATGTTTATACATATTTTAATAATGCATCACTTAGCTCTACTCCCACTAGTTCTGTATATTTTGATAGAACTAAACTTAAAGATGCCCTTAAATTCCTCCTTTTCAATACTTATGTTAGATTCGGGCCGTACATTTTCAAACAAATATTAGGAATTCCTATGGGTGGAAATGCTAGCCCTTTAATCGCAGACTTATTCTTGCTTGCTTTAGAATTTAAATATATAAAAGACTTAGTTGACAGTAGCAAGAAAAATAAAATCCCAGAAAAATTAGCACTTGCTAAATTGTTAAGTAATAATAGTAGATATATTGATGATATTCTCGTTTGCAATTTGTTAAATTTTAATCAAGTTGCTAAACTTATTTACCCTAATTCTATTCCCCTCACACAATGTAACGTAAATTATAAAGTTGAAAATGTTCTTGATATAAATATAGAGATTGTTAATGAACAGTGCATACTTAAAGTATATCACAAAGTTGATGATTTTAATTTTAACGTAATAAACTTTCCTTTCCCTAGTAGTAATATCGATAGTAAAATAACTTATAATTGTTTTTATACCCAATTAATACGATTTTGTAAAATCTGCACTAAAGTAGATGACTTTTGGGCTAGAGCTAGGTTACTATACAGACTCTTAGTGGACAGAGGTTTTGAGGCAAGTAAATTGTTCCATAAATTTAATCTTTTTAGGGTCAATTATTGTGACTGTATTCTAAAATTTGACATCAATAATTTTAATCAAGCATTTTTAACTTGAAGTTTCTTGTATAACCTCTGCTTACTTTTTGTCTGTATTTATTGTTTTTTGTCTGTATTTATTGTTTATCTTTTTCTTTTTCTATTATTAATATTAATATTGATGATTTTTTAAATTGATTGTTCTTGTTAAAAGAGTACTCTTTGTTTAAATCTGTTGTTACTTCATATTTTGCAATTATTTGTCTTTATATTATATGTATTCATTGTCGATAGTATCAATTGCTTACTTTTGCGATTTCCTTAGTTTATTTGTGCTATAAATGTAGGTTATTTGTAGGGTAGTTATTGATAGGGGTCACTTGAGGCATGCTATGCTTACAGGTACCTACCGGATAGCACTATCGTTAGTGAGTGCTGTACTGTACTTTATATATTAGTTTGTAATAGTATAGATATCTTATCAATATTTGTATTTTGTACTATTGTTAATGTCTTGTCATGTTGCAAATTTGATTTTAAATAATATTTTGACATTTAACATGTAGTTTCTTTATTCATGCAGAGTTTAGTAAAATTTGCCAGAACGTCCCGGACTTCCCAAACTTGACTTCTTCCTTTAACGTGACGATAGTGCGTTGTTATATGTGCGATTAGTTTGCTTGGGAAACAGATTAACTTGCTCATGTAGTAATGTACACCCTATGTGGTGGATTGTGTTCTTTTATTTAATAATTTTCATTTTAGTAAGCGTTGTTTCCACATAGCGATTTTGATAATTTAATTTGACTTTATATTGTCCTTGTCCCAATTTTGGTTTGTTTAGTTTGCAAGTTTTAAATTTTAATTGAAAGAAAGCTATTGTAGATTGCATTACACTCATTGCAGAGTGCAATATGCTATCTACTCTCTTCTTGAACTTCTGTATTGAAGAGTTATGTTCAACCTCTGAAAGAAGATTGTTCCAGGTAGAACAGATATGTGAAACATTTCCATATATGCTAGTGCTGAACCTTTACAACTCTAATTTCTAGCCATGGTTGCGTGTTGTTTTCATATGAAGGCGTAACATTTTGCTATATTCCACATTGTCAAACCCATGGAGAATTGTAAGGACTTTAATGGACCTTGTAGTCTACGAATTTTTAACGAAGTGAGACCAAGAGCTCTCAACCGATCTTCATAGTTCAGTCTTCTAATCGATGAAATTAGTTTTCTAGCCCTAGCTTGGACTCTTTCATAAGAACATAAGAACATAACATAAGAACATAAGAAAATAGGAGTCTGCAGAAAGCCGATTAGCCTACACAAGGCAGATCGCTGTCACACCCAACCCTAATTATAAGGCATAATTATAAGCCCAGCTTAAAAACACTTTATATATTTCCTGAGTGTTCGAGACTAGAATTGAACAGCATATTATAGAAGTGCGTTGTAGAGTGTGAGAGCTATACCGTATTCCAAATAAATAGGCCAACATTATAAACATTAACCTCTATAACTCGTGAACGACTAGAGTAATCGAGCTAGCACTTCTACCAATTGGGAAGGGTCAGTCAGGGAATAGGTGTGGATATTTACAGCCCAATTGTTCTAGCCCATTTTGAGTTACAGATGGTAGGGGTTACGATTTCTGGACTATAACTATTTGGAACAGGGTATAACTCGCGTTTCTATGGTTGATGACCTCACACTTGTATACAGTATTTTGAATATTGTCTCCTGACTTTTGGTGGGGTCAGTACTCAAGGTATTAGTGAGTTGGGCCTATAATTGGGCCTTGTAATTGGGGTTGGGTGTGACAGGGATCTGCCTTGTGTGGGTCGATCGGCTTTTTGCAGACTCCCAATTTCTTATGTTCGTATGTGAATATTATGTTATTGAAGACATTACTGGATATCATGTTTGTCGGTAGTTATTGTCGAATTATATATTGTAATATTAAATAAATGTCGTTTCAGAAAAGGCGCATATATTTGTTTGGTAACCGAGTTGTAGATAGTGCTATAGTAGGATAAAAAAAAAAACGATTAGAGCTTCAAGATAAAAGTGTATAGACATATTGACGAGATGGGTTGGGTGTGAAAGTCATCTGCCATGTGTGGGTCAATCGGAACTCTGTTGACTCCCGTTGTCTTATGTTCTTATTTGTGTGTACAAGCTCCTGCATAAATATTGCACAGTAAATGCAGGTACAAAGTTGGCTGGTAGAAAAGTTCAGAAACAAGACCAGCAAAACGGATAATAACACCAAATTAATGGAGTAGTAATGGAATTATATATGACTCTCTCTCTCTCTCTCGCTCTCTCTCTCTCTCGGAGAGTAACAACAAATATTCCTAGACTAAGAAATAAGTCCTACGAAGAACGTCGAAGAGCTAAATCTGTTTAGTTTAACAAAGCGCAGGGTAAGAGGGGACCTAATCCAAGTGCTTAAAATGATTAAAGGTATTGACGATTTAGATTTCAACAAATTTATCATGCTATGGAAGTGAATAAAAAAGGTAGGGTAGGGTCAAGTTCTATATATTGTACAAGTAAGTATATCCAGTATATAACCTAACGTGAATACAATAACGAAAGAAAACAGCCGTAATATAGGCTATATATACTGTATATATATATATATATATATATATATATATATATATATATATATATTTATATATATGTGTGTGCGTGTGTAAAAAGCATCGAGAGAGAGAGAGAGGGGGGGGGGGGGTTTAGGGAGGGAGGAGTACTTGCCTGAGCCGAGAATAACTGCCCACCTTTCTTTAGCTGCATTTTGTGTTACCACCACTGATAAGCCATTGGGATTTTGGCAGAAAATGCCAAATTTTTTCAGTGATATCCGAGACATGTTTACATACAGTGTTCTCATCGTCCAGCATATTACTGTTTCATATTCATCAGCCAACTTAAAATAGCCCTATATAATATTTAATTATCACTAGAACAATACACTATACCATGTAGGAAGTCTTCTGGAGAAATAGGGCAAATTTAGAAAAAAAACGCAAGATAAACTAAATCACAAATGTATGCTAGAATAGCATTGACAAATCGCTAGATAGTCACCAGACACTAAACACTTGTATGTCACTAGAAAACATATGTTGAAGTATCTAGAATAATCTTTAACCGTTGTCTAGCGGGTGCTCTGTGGCCGTTTTGGGCCTTTCCGGGCCGTTCTGACTGCTATATCAACCATCAGTATGAAAGGAACTGTATTGCGCTGAAAACTAGGTGGAAATCGCTACACAATGACGCCACATACAGCTACGTAGCACTCGTGGAACACTGACAGTGTTACCTCGAAGATGGAAGTTTAGCTGATTTTGCTACCTTGCTCACTTTTAGCGAACTATTGGTTACACCCTTTTTTCACCCGTTTTTAGCCAGTTTTTTCAACTCGACTTATGTTGCGCGCCGCTCTTTAAGGGTTAACAATCGAAACATCTCTCCAATTCCTTAAAATAGGGAAACTAACTTGAATATCGCTAGAATTCATCACATCTTGATGTCGCTAGATGGAAGTGATGGAAGTGATTCGCTGGATTTAGCGGTAGCAGCTACATTGGTAACATCGTACCAAGAACCTTCATCCCGTTATAATGAACAAGGTCAGATTTCGAAACTATTACAATTATTTCAAAGTTCAGAGATCATCAGATTGGTTTGGAAGTCGAAGTACACAATTTCAGTTCCATTAGTTTAACAAACATTTACATAATAAATGATAATATGCTACTTAGAGGGTTTAATAAAGAAGCATTACTTTCCCGATATCGTATAAGCGTACGCAAGCTGTTGTTCTTTTTTTTTTCTTTTTTTAAGAATGTCAACAAACGCTTCGTATATTTGGGTTTGGTGAACCTTTTGGGGTTCTTAGTTATACATTAGAACATATTTACATTTTGCACACTCTTATAAGTATAAACACTTACTTGTTAAAGAGGAAATACACAAAAGCCCAATTTCGAATGATCGTGAATAACTTTACTTTGGCGTATGTTTGGGCTAATTTAAGACTACATTTAGATAGATATTTTTTTTTAACACTCGCCAAAGAAATATGATGACTTCCTTACAGATATATACGTAGAGCCCGAATCGGATTGACTTAAGCCCAGTTGTTCACTTCCTCAAGCCTGTGTAGGAGCAGGGTTGAGTTGGCTTGATATTGGACACCCTTTTATGGCACTTGGGTGTGAAATACGACACCATTTTCAGTCTATCGGAGATAATGATGGTAAAGGAAAATGCGGCTTTAGGATAGTCCAGATCGGTGACTGGACAACTCGGCCCATGGGACAACTCGGCTCGGACAGCTCGGCCCACTTTTGGACAACTCGGCCACGACGGCGAGACAGCTCGGCCCATTATTTGAGACAGCTCGGCCCCATGTTATGCTATGGTTAGGTTAGGTTAGGTGGGGTTAGGTTAGGTTAGATAGGGACATAGTGATTCCAAAATGATCAATACGAGAAATAAACGTTAATGAATTGTCACTTGTTTTATGAAACGAAAAGATAGATACATAAATAGATAGGGACATAGTGATTCCAAAATGATCAATATAGCCATATATATCGTTTTTATGTTGTCGAAGCAAATAAGGGTTGTGAAAGGCAGAGTTGTCTCGCAATTAATACTGGGCCGAGCTGTCTCGGTTTTACTGGGCCGAGCTGTTTCGCCGTGGGCCGAGCTGTCCAAGCCGAGCTGTCCCGTGGGCCGAGTAGTCTAGCATTCTCTAGATCCGCCATCTCTCGTTGGGATGACTTGTCATCCTTTTTCGAGAGCTCCAAACCCGTATTATTTATTTGTACGGATGATAAAATCTTCTAGTCCAAGTTTTATCCAGTCTGTTTAATTATTTCCCCAACTTTCTAAAGATTGCCAGGGTTGTCGATGTAGATCCATTCCGCCGCGGTCCAGCCAGCTTGTACTGAAAGATTCCCCCCCCCCCCCCCCCCCCTACCCTGACCAAACCTCTTCCTTTCCGTGTTTGTGTGTGTGCGTGTGTTTGAGAGAGAGAGAGTGAGAGCGTGTGGGTGTGTTTGTGTGTGTGGGAGGGCGGATTAGCACTACCTTCGTACCTGATTTGCGACGTATCACTGCATGTATCAACACAAATCTATCTTGTAACTGCAACATAAGTAAGTATTACCTCCGAACTTAATACTGGCGAACCATTAAACACGCAAGATTATAATTTACCAGGTATTAGCGTAATATTAAGGGGATATGGTTGTTTGTTCTGGTCCATCCTCTCCCTCATCTATATCCAGAAGTGTGAGTAATAGAACATCAGCCGTAATCTTAAAACTTCATCTTGCGTTAGTAAGACCACAGTCATATGGATTATGCTGTTCAAGTTTGGCGTACCTATTACAGAATGGACATACATTCCTTGGAGGGAGTGCATCGAAGAATGACAAAATTTATCCATAATATTATAAATCTTCCATATGAAGAAAGGTTGAAAACAATAGGCTTACATTCGTTAGAGAGACGCAGAGCTAGAGAGGATATGATAGAGGTGTTCAAATGTGCTAGTGGGATTAATAAAGGGGACATAAAAGATGTACAGAAGCTCAGTAATTGCGAAAGAATTTAAACAAAGGGTTTCAAATTAGATACATTTTGTTTCAGAAAAGATATAGGCAAATATTGGTTTGGTAACAGAGTTGTAGATAGTATATGTGGAATAGTCTACCGAGTGCTATGGTGGGATCAAGAACGATAGAAAGCTTTAAGTCAAGGAAATGGGTGCAAGAATTGCTCACAAGGTGATACAAGCATGAAACTTCCCGGAAATGTTCACAAGGACCTACTTTACAATTTCAGAGCAGGAGCCACCGAGATTTCTGTATTGCATAGCAACGGTTGCTAGGCAAAGCATTTTCCTTAGCAACCGGCAGCAACGATGCAGTTTCTGAACTACTATGAAGTGTTATGACTTTGTACTTTTATTTATTTTCCTATATTCACTCCTAAAATGGTTCAAAAGATGTATAAAAGCATATATGTCTATACGATAGAGTGAATGTCAGCACACAACCAGGGCACACTGGTGACATCACTGCTGTGTAACTCAGCATGGTGTTCAGTGCCAGCTGATCTAGATATACTAGTACTTTAATAAGTACTAGTATATCTAGATCAGTGTCCCAAATGCTATCTAACAGCCCCAAATCCACTAGCTACTAAACTGTAGTTTGTAGTTGGTAGATGTAGTTAGATAGCCACGCCTGAATTGACAGGATGTGCCAGCGCGGGAGAGCCGAGCCAAGGGTAACGGGGCTTAAGACAGGCTTGAAAGCTTTGGGTCATTGGCTTGATGGAAGTGGTTGGGTGGAAGTTCTCCAGGAAGCTGATGTTGCCACACCAGGCATTGCTGAGTCCTTCCTGAAGGCATCACATGTGACTCGAACCCGTCATGCTCACCAAGTCACTGCATGTGCATTGTACATCCTTCTCAAGAAGGCTTATGATGGATATGTTGCAAACAATTCTGAAGAATCCACAGACACTTTCAGTACATGGTGTGAACGGCGAAAAGCTGAAAGTCCTCAGTTCATGTACTGGCATACGAGTCTAGAGCTGGAACTTCTCTTGTTCACATTTGTGCGATCGATCACTACGTACTGGTGACTTTGATTTGTATGTTTTTTTTTTGTTTTTTTTTTAAGAGACAATGAACGGAGGAAGGAAAAACACAGATAAAACAAAAGGTCCATGTGCCTAAAAGGCATCCTCCATTCATAAAATGTTTGTAACAACTGGATTTAAACATTTGTAGATTGTAAGTTTGTGGAAAGCAATTCGAGGGAAGTGAATTCCAAAGAGTAGTAGCTCTGGGGATAAATGAATTCTGATAAGCAGAAGTTCTGCATTGTGGAGGAGAAAGTGTAAATTCATGGGCGCTCTCAGCTGCCCTAGTTCTACGGGGAAAGATGTGGAGAGGCGGCACAATTGAAGCAAGTTCCTCGGAACAATTGCTGTGAAAATATCTGTAGAATAATGCAAGGGATGCAACGTTTCTTCGTATGGATAATGTAGGAAGGTCCTGTGTGATTGCAGGGTTATTGATTAATCTAATAGCTTTATTTTGAATTTTGTCCAACTGCCTCAATGCAACCACTCCACTTCCACCCCACAGAGGTGAACAGTAATCCATCTGAGAACGCACATGACTTTTATATATCACGGCCAACTGCTCGTCAGTGAAGAATTCTCGAACTCTGTACAGGAGTCCCAGTTTTTTAGAGGCATTCTTAGCAATGCTTCTAACATAATGTGTCCAGCTCAAGTTAGTAGTTAATGTTACACCGAGAATGTCAATACTAGGGGAAGTGGGAATATTTACATCATTAAAAATATATGGGAGTCAGTGAGATTCTGTCGGTTAGAAAACTGAATGTACTTGGTTTTCTGTGCATTAAAGGAAACTAGATTCTTTTGTCCCCATCCATTAATTCTAGAAAGGTCCTGGTTCAGAGAAATTGCAGTTTATTTTTGAATTTATAAGATCGGGTTGGGTGACAGAATTGGTAAATGTGAAGGAACTGTGGAGTGTTGAGTCATCTGCGTAGGAATGTATTGGATTATGAGTGGTAGATATGAGATCATTGATATGAATGAGGAACAGAATTGGGGCCAAAACTGATCCCTGGGGAACACCAGCATTTATTGAGTGAAATTGAGAATAAAGGCCATCTACCATTACACATATTTTTCTGTTATGAAGATAAGAAGAAATTAGTGGAACTAATGATGCAAGGCCGTAGTGTGACATCTTCGACAATAAGGATTGATGCCAGACTCTATCAAATGCCTTTGATATATCCAGTGCTATTGTATGTGTTTCACCATGTTGGTCTGTAGCTTGGTTGATTTGATGCGTAAGAAGGCAAAGCATGTCTGCAGTTGATCGACATCGTCTAAAACCATATTGCCTATCACTGATTAATTTATTATTCTCAAGATGCTTAATTATGTGATTATTTAATATAATTTCAAAGACTTTACCAAGAGTGGAAGTTATAGCTATTGGTCTGTAGTTTGATGGATCTGAAGAGGCACCTTTTTTAGGAACTGGATGGATGTTTGCTTCTTTCCAGGGTACTGGGAAGCATGAGGTATGAGTACACAGACGGAAACAATTTGCCAATACAGGAGCGAGCACCAAGGAGCAATTCTTAAGTACTATTGGAGGAATTTCATCTGGACCAGGAGCCTTATCTACCGAGAGATTCTGAAAAATAGTTTTGACATGTCTGGTGTGGATCTTAAGTGAGGGAATTTCAGGCGAATTAAAATTAAGTACAGGGACATCTTGATTTATTTCATCTAAGGTTGAGTTGGTGGAGAAAATATCCGCAAGAAGGTTAGCTTTACCTCGTGGGTCACTTACAAGATTGCCAGTCGGAGATTTTAATGGTGGAATGGATGAAGCAGTAGTGAAGTTGGATTTAAATGAGTTAAGAGTAGACCAACATATTTTGTTATCATTTGGATTATTTAGAAGTTTATTTGCCTGCTTGTGGAGAAAGTTTGATTTAGTTAGGTTTAATACAGTTTTGGCATGATTTCTGATGTTTCTAAAGTAATTAAAGGCTTCATGTTTTTGATCTTGTGTATGCATTGTAGGCTATTGCTTTTTGTTCAGTTACTCTAGCACAATTATGGTCAAACCATTTAGGTGAATTAGATCTTTTACTGTACTTTTGATGAGGAATAAAAGTTTCCATTCCAATTTTTACAAAATCTTGTATGTGGCTCAAGGTGGAGTGTGCATCATTAGAAAAGAAAGAGGTCTAGGGAATATCAATAAAGAAACCTTGAAGACCCTCCCAGTCTGCCCTATCGTAATGCCATTTAGTCACCAAAACAGGTTCAGAGTGGGAAGGTGTGGTAGGTGATAGACAGGTGGCCTGTATCAGACAGTGATCAGAAGATCCAAGCGGGGACCTCACTGTAACATCATAATTTTCTGAATTGGTTGTTAAAAATAAGTCCAGTAGGTGGGAATTATGATTAGGATTATCTGGTACACGGGTGGGTTGGTTGACTAGTTGAGTGAGATTAAATGAGTCTGCAAATAGCTCACATTCAAGACCAGCATCATCAGTCCTGGCTGAATAAGTGAGCCATTCAACATTATGGACATTAAAATCACCCAACACAGTGATTTCAGAAGAAGCATTTAAGTTGAGGACACTGAGTTGTGAGGACAGAGAATCAAAAAGACTTTGCTCTGGAGGAGTATTTGGGGAACGGTAGATGCAACATATGTATTTAAATTTACCAGCAGAAATTAATTTGTATATAGAATATATTCAATGTGGATGCATTGAAGAAATTGACACCTTGGTTCTTCAGTCTCAACCACACCCACTACGCACGTTGGATGTCCGTACATGTGCGTGACATGAGCAGTCTATCTCACACTCATCCAGATGTTGCCAAAGAATTTCAGCAAGGCAAGTTTGTTGTGGCAAAATCCCAGAGAAAATTCTCCCTCATTGCTGTCGATCACTGCCATGAACAAAACAATGGAGTAATGAAGGATGAAGGCGGAATCATCGGGCTTACCCAGGATACAAACTCCCTCTTGAGATGGGCAGTGGCAGGACCAGAACTTGTCAGAGTAATTTCTGAGTTTGAAGCGACCATGGTAGGGAAACAACAAAGTTCTGGGCAAAGAAACCATCATGAACAAACCCGGTCAACCCAGAAGTTGTTTGCTGGACAGGTTCAGGCGGTAGTTAGTGTAATGGAGGACATGGGGAGCCCATTTGAGGAGGAAGGGCAGGACCTTCTCAGACTCCATACAAAGGACATCATGGATGAGCAGTCAGTCGAGTGTCTAACCACTCTCGCATCAAAGGGTCAGGAGCAGTATGCAACATTTGTGGAAGAGCGGCTCAGAACAAATACTAAGCCAATCACAGCAACGATTACCAGGAACAAGGTGGTACTGTTCAATGTCCAAGGCAAACGATCACACAAATCAGGGGACAAAGTCAGTCTCCTCAAAAGTGAATCTTCGCTGTTTGCAAGTCTGTATGTTGCATGTCAGACAAGGAAAGGTGACTTGAACAATTTCTTCAATCATGAAAACCTCCCATTTCCTCCATCTCTGTCTGCCTATGGGCAGCTACGTCCAGGGAAGAAGTCTGATCTCATAGAATGTATTGAAAAGAAAGTAGGGTCATCAAATGATGTGACACCAGAGACTGAAGTGCGAATCATGGATGGTGCGGCACTTGTTCACTTTCTTAGACCTGAGGGCTGCAAGACATTTGGAGACTATGCTGCCAAAGGTCTTTCTTCCATACATAAACAATGCTCAAAGTCAGGCTCTGAGAGTGGATGTTGTCTGGGACCAGTACTTCGATAACAGCCTCAAGTCACAGACAAGAGAACAACGTGTCACTGGTCCTATTCAGCGCAGACGAGTTGGGGCGTCTAGCCCAACACCAAAGAACTGGCAGCAGTTCCTTCGCTTGGCCAACAACAAGACAGACCTGTTTACATTCCTGAACAAGGAACTGCTGGAAAATGCATCAGGAGACCAGACTCTCATTGTTACTGATGGTGCCAATGTGCTATGCTTACCTACACGAGACACCAGCAACATTGCTCCCTGCAACCATGAGGAGGCAGACTCGAGGATCATGGTGCATGTCAGTGATGCTGTTATGCAGGGCTTCCACAAGATCCTTGTTCGAACTGTGGACACTGACGTGGTAGTATTGGCAGTGGTAGTCGTACAGCAGCTGGCTCAGAGACGGCAGATAGAACTCTGGATTGCCTTTGGTTGTGGAAAGGACTTTAGGTACATCCCAGCTCATGAAATATGTGCTTCACTTGGCACAGAAAGATCCTTGGCACTGCCTGTGTTCCATGCTTATACAGGTTGTGATACCGTGTCCCATCTGGTCCAGGTGGGAAAGAAGACTGCATGGAAAGTGTGGGAGGCACATGATGAATTTACTGCGACATTCTATGAGCTGCACAATGCACCTGAACAAATTGGTGAAGCGACTGAGGCTTCTCTGGAGTACTTCACCATTCGACTCTATGACAGGACAGCAACTTCTCGTTCTATCAATGAAGTCAGAAAGAATCTGTTCATCCACAAAGGACGTCAGATATCATGTCTACCTCCAACCAAGGCTGCTCTACAGCAACACATGAAGAGGGCAGTACTACAAGGTGGGCACCACTGGGGCTGCACCACGGTGCCAGAACGACAGTTGCCCTCTCCAAGTGAGTGGGGATGGACTTGCCCAGAAAAGTGGAGGCCTCTGTGGTCTAACTTGCCCGAAGCCAGTGCAACCTGCCCAGAACTACTGAAGTGTTCTTGCCGAGGAGGATGCAGACTGCAAATGTGTTGATGCGCATCTAAAATGCACAGCCTACTGCAAATGCAAAAGTGACTGTGACAACAGTGTCTGAAGCTTTAGGAGTGGCATTTTTATAGCCTGACTTGCCCTAAATTGGATTTTATGCCACATAATTCTTGTATATGATCTCCAAATGCAATGCTACATGTTTTTTAGAACAAGGAGTTGAGAAAAAACCATAGCACCTCACAGTTTTCCAGAAACTGCATTGTTGCTGCCGGTTGCTAAGGAAAATTATTTGCCTAGCAACCGTTGCTATGCAACATTGAAATCTCGGTGGCTCCTGCCCTGAAATTGTAAAATAGGTCTTTGTGAACTATTGTGGAAAGTTTTATGCTTGTATCACCTTGTGAGCAATTCTTGTCCTATTTAGTACCGATTGCCCTCACTAATATGGACGGGATGGGTTGGGTATGAAAGGGATCTGCCGTGTGTAGGCCAATCAGCTCTGCAGAATCCCGTTTTCTTATGTTCATGTTTAGCTCCATTAGATTTCAGAATCTAAGACGTTCGGCCCATTAGTTTGGCGATTTTAAGACTTTTCGCCTAATTATTACTTTGTCAATATTAAGGCCTTTCGTGCCATTTAGATGTCGATTTTTTCCTGTTGATCGATAGCCAGCCTTTAATATAGGAGGATCCGGCCTTTGGCGGGGACATTTTTCTCACGAACAAATTTAAAAATTTATCTAGAAGGGGGGGGGGGGGGGAATCTTGGGGATGTTTTTTACGCTTGATGGAGGTCTAGGGAGGAATCTAAAACATGAGGGTCCAGGTGGCGGCAATAATAAAGGAGTGGGAAGGGGGGGGGGGGTGGGTATATTTGTGAAAGAAAGGGATGAAGAGCTTGAGATAATGAGGATCGGGGGGAGAGGAAGTAGGAGGAAATACTTGGAGGACAGATTAAGAAGGAAGGTAGTAAATATAAGGTGATTAGGGATGGAAAATGGACGAATAAGTATATCGACGAACACAAATATATTTATATAATTATGTATGCATGTATGAAGTTATGCATAAGTATATCTCATAAATACTCGTGAGCTCCAAACAAAATTATACTCTCAGCCAGGCTCGAATCACCGACAATCAGGACGAGTATTCATGTATATATTTACTTTTTTTATGCTAAGCATGAACATTACTTGGAATGAAAAGGCATCCAAGGAGTATACTTACCTGCGCACAACCATCGCTACCGTGTTGAATATAGGTTTGGTTTGGAAGGCAAATGTTCGTGCGATTAGAATCTTGCCCTTGTATTCCTTAAGGGGGGGTCACCTGCTTTTTTTCTCTTTCTCTCCTTTTCCCTCTTTCTCTGGCTTGTATCCATTCGGCCCCATTCAGCCAACTGTTTTAAGACGTTTATCCCCATCCAGGTGTTGATTTCTTCCTTGCGAGCGATAGCGATCCAGCATTGTATGGAAAAATCCGGCTGCATCGAAGAATGTTTTCTATCGAAAAATGTACAAATTTAATTTGCTGTAAAACAAAATATATATATAGCCTATGCTGGCTCGCTACCGCTCGCCAGGAAATTATTGACACCTGGATGGGGGTAAACGTCTTAAAATAATAGGCTGAATGGGGCTGAATGAATGCAATCCAAAGAGAGAGGGAGAGAAATATGAAAAAACCGAGGTGGGCTCCCCAAACAATTCTATACCTTCGAAGAGCCGTTAATGGACGAAATAGCTTTAGCAAGTGTCACACTATGCCGAATTAAGCTCGGTTCACACATACATGCATTAACATCCCGTCCGGCCCCGACCTCTTAATTCGCCTGCAAACAGGCAAGGACGCCGGCAAAATTGCCTATGGTCGGTACAGGGACGTGTGGTGTTGCCAGCACATGGGACGCGGGGCGGGAGGCGGCGAACATTTTATGCATGCATAAAATGGTCGGCGTGGGCCGGGGCAACTGCCATAAAACGTGTCAGGCCGGGACACCCATGGGAGCATTCGGCGTCTAGACGCCGACGAACGGGATGAGAACGGCAGCAAAAAAACGTTGGAAGGAGAGTCGGCGATGTGTCACCGTCGCGTCACATGAGCTGGTGACACCGCACGTCCGTGTACCGACCATAGGCGATTTTGCCACGTCCTTCCTCGTTTGCAGGCGAATTAATGGGTCGGGGACGGACGGAACGTTAATTCGTGCATGTGTGAACCGAGCAAAAGGGGTCGGGGACGGACGGGATGTTAATTCGTGCATGTGAACAAATGGGGCCTCCAGATTGATGCTGTTCTGCCTATTTTTGGGTCGTGGCCGGACGGGACGTTAATTCGTGCATTGTGTGAACCGAGCTTTAAGTGCCGACGCTCCACGACTTAAGGGTCGTAACGAGGTCTTTACCTACATCGCCGCGCAACGTGGGTGGGCGCCAACTCAAGAGAGATGTCGGGAGAGCTCGTCAGGGGCCTCAGGAAAAGTTCGACACGAACAACTCTCATGAGCTGAGTCGGCGGCTTGTAAAAGGACGGGACATGGACGGTAGGCGAGTAGCGTCGGGCAGCGTCCAGTAGGCGTCAGACAGTACAAGGGTGTCGACCTGTCTGCGTCAGACGCCGCTATAAGGTAGGTCGCCGTCAGACAGAGACCCGGTAACGCCCAGGCAGCATCATAGGGGGAGGGCATACCGTGAGTCCGCGACCTGGCAACGTCGGTAGCACGGGACATCGTTGATAGAGGGGGTGTTTTTTTTAAGCTTGATGGAGGTCTAGCGAGGAAACTAAAAAATAAATTAATATATAAATAAATAGACCCCAAAAATCACCACTGTCCCCTTAATCCGATGCCATCAACGAGTGATTATCTATAAACCCTTTCAATAGCAGTGGCGTCTGTTTTGCCTTAGTTCTGCCTTACTTAGACGATTTTATGCAGCTTAAGAACGGTCTGTGGGAGTTAAGATAGATAAATGAGAGGAATGGAGGTCTTGTGATTGTTACAGGCCCTTCGTAAGCATAATACAATGACCTAATAGTTGCCAGACAATAACAAGAAAGACGTCACCGGTACTAAAAGGGTTAACTATAGATGGCCTTGTTTTACCAATTACTCAAAGAACCACTAAATTAAGGGGAGATGAGCGTATTTATTTGCTAATTTATGGATAATTTTATTATGTTTTTAGTTTCCTCCCTAGACCTCAAGCTTAAGGGGAGGTATTTAGTTTGTTCCCTAAACCTCCATCAAGCTTAAAATTACACCCCCTTGAGTCCCTTTCAAGATATATTTGTAAATTTTTCGGTAGAAAAATGTCCCGGCCAATGGCCGGTTCCTGTTAAATTACAGGCTCGCTATCGCTCGCCAGGATAAAATCGACACCTGAATTGCACAAAAGGTCTGAAATGGGGTGAAAGTTTTTTAAATCGCTAAACTAATGGGGCAAACGTTTTATAATATCAAAAGCAATGGGGCTAAACATGAGGGAGAAAGGGGTCAAGAAAAAAAATCCTCAAGTGGAGATCTCCCCTTAATAACCCCGCCTCTCCCCCCCCCCCCCACACACACGCACACCCACACACAAACGTCGCCTCCGACGAACCGGTTTGCCTTGGTTGGGATCAAGTGTGACGGAGTAGGGGTCTAGTGTGATAGGCTGGCTGTCCATCGCCGCCGCCGTAGTATCTATCGGCGCCGCCCTACCTCCTATAGGCGCCGCTCGTCAGGAGCATTGTCGCCAACCAGTTTGCGTGCTACGGCGCATGACGCTGCCCCGGCGGCGTCATTTATCTCCCTTAGGTCTTGCATGGTTGCCGCTCGACCCCGTCCAGTTGCCGTTAGGCGGCGTGCCCGTCCATAGTGCCTGCCGTGGGTGTCCTGTCCCTCGATCACCCACGTTACTTGGCAGTGGTCTCCCCCTTCTATCGCCACTCCTTAAGTCTTGGAGCGTCAGCACTTAATTCGGCATAGTGTGACACTTGCTTTAACAAAATACGTTACCTTCAGCAATGAAATTGCTAGTCCGTGTCTTCTATGTAAACATCACTCATTCCCACAGTATTGGTTAGGTATCAGGCGGAGGGGATGAACGTAAGAACATTAGAAATTGGAAATATGTATTAAGGCCGACCAGCCCACACGAGGCAGATCCCATTCACACACAACCCATATCATTCGCATGACTATCCAGTTTGCACTTAAATTTGTTTTTGGTACTTTGACCTTGATTTAGGTATAACTAGTAGGATAAGTAAATTCGCAGACGAAACCAAAATGGGGAGAACAATAGATTCAGTTTGTGACATAGGGACAAAGGGATCTAGATACCTTACACGAATGGTCAGTAAATTGGCAGATGAATTTTAACATTGACAAATACAAGGTATTAAAGATAGGGAAGATGAATACAATTGTAAAATATAAACTAGCTAATATGGAATTGGAAAACTCAAGACTGTGAGAAAGATCTAGGTGTGTTTGTTAGCAATGATTTGAAACCTAGAAAACAGTGTATAAGCGTTCGTAACAAGGCAAACATATTTCTCGGGTTCATCTCTAGGAGTGTGAGTAGCAGAACTGCTGATGTTATCTTAAAACTTTACTTGTCATTAGTGAGACCCCATATGGATTATGCTGTTCAATTTTAGTGTCCTTGTTACATAATGGACATAGATTCCCTGGAGAGAGTACAACGTAGAATGACAAAAATTATCCATAATATTAGAAATCTTTCATATGAAGAAAAGTTGAAGAAATTAGGCTTACATTCGTTAGAGAGACGCAGAGTTAGAGGGGATATCATAGAGGTGTTTGAGTGGGTTAGTGGGATTAATAAATGGGACATGAAAAATGTACTAAAGTTCAGTGATTGTGAAAGAACTCTAACAAATGGTTTAACTTAGATATATTTCGTTTCAGAAAAGATATAGGCAAATATTGGTTTGGTAACAGAGTTGTAGATAGGTGGAATAGGCTACCAAGTGATATAGTGGGATCAAGAACGATAGGAAGCTTTATGATAAAATTAGATAGGCATATGGACGAGATGGGTTGGGTGTGAGGTGGATCTGCCGGGTGTGGGCCACTCGGCGTTCTGCAGACCCCAGTTTTCCGACCTCTGACCATTTTGGTGATGTCAGTCCCCAGGGTATTAGTGAGCTGGGCCTATAATTAGGCCTTGTAATTAAGGTTGGGTGTGAGAGGGATGTGCCTTATGTGGGCCAATCGGCTTTCTGCAGACTCCCATTTTCTTATGTTCTAAAATTCTACTACACACCAAGGTTTGTATCTATGGACCTTGCTACACATGACCTTTGCTCGAAAATGGCAAAACTAGACAAAATCCTCAAAACTAATTAAACAAAATATCATCGTGACCCACGAGAGGTCGGATCGAATAGTGTGAACTCGGCGGTCAGATCGAAGGTGAGACACTTGTTTGTTTATTTGCTTAAGAACATAGGAAAATGGGAGTCTGCAGAAAGCCGATTGGCCCACACAAGGCAGATCCCTTTCACACCTAACCCCAATTACAAGGTCTAATTAATTATAGGCCCAGCTCACTAATACCATGAGGACCAACCTCACCAAAACGGTCAGAGGTCAGAAAAACGGGGGTCTGCAGAGCGCCGATTGACCCACATCCGACAGATCCCCCTCATACCCAACCCATCTCTTCCATATGCCTATCTAATTTCATCTTAAAGCTTTCTATCGTTCTTGATCCCACTATAGCACTTGGTAGCCTATTCCACCAATCTACAACTTTGTTACCAAACCAATATTTGAAGATATCTTTTCTGAAACGAAATTTATCTAATTTGAAACCATTTGTTCGAGTTTTTTCGCTATCTTTTAGCTTTAGTACATATTTCATGTCCCCTTTATTAATCCCACTAACCCACTTGAAGACTTCCATCATATCCCCTCTAACCCTGCATCTTTCTAACGAATGTATGCTTAATTTCTTCAACCTTTCTTCATATGGTAGATTTCTAATAATTATTATGAATAATTTTTGTCATTCTCCACCTACCTATGTGGAGTTCGCCACTCTTGCTAGTGGCACCTAGGAGCGCACCATCTTTCTTTTTTTTTAATTGGTGCAGCAGACTGTTCGAAGGGGTGGAGCGCTCCCCTGCGAAGATGGGCCCGTCTGGCACATTTTTGTAGTTCGACATCGAGGGCTCTCTTGAAGCTGTCTAGCGAGACGCCCCTCATGTCTCTTACTCACCGCGGGAGTTTGTTGAAGAGACGTGCTCCTCTATGTGATAACCAGCCCTTTCGCAGAGAGCCCATAGCACCCCGATTTTTCATCTTGGGGATATCGCATTCCCAGCCTCTCCTATCATTGAACTTCATTGCTATTGGGGTATGTAGATTTGGTACAAGACCCTCTGCAATTTACCACGTATATATTATTAAGTATCGAACCCTGGTCAATAGGCATATTTGACTCGCACGCTAACCACTGTACTACCATGCACGGACGTACAATAGGAAAGCAACCTTAGTTCTCCTTAAAATGACCAAGTGATAGTCTCGTGGTAGCAGTAGATAATGACAAGTCATATGATATAATATATTTAGATTTCAGTAAAGCTTTCGACAGAGTCCCTCATGAGAGATTGATGAGAAAGCTTGAGGCGCATGGAATAGGTGGGGCGTTGTTGGGATGGATCAGGTCATGGCTAATGGGTAGGAAGCAGAGAGTCAGCATAAATGGTACCAAGTCAGAATGGGGAGCAGTCAAAAGTGATGTCTCCCAGGGATCTGTATTAGGTCCTCTGTTGTTTGTTATATACATAAATGACTTTGATTTAGGTATAACTAGTAGGATAAGTAAATTTGCAGACGATACCCAAATGGGGAGGAGAGTTGATTCAAATAGAGATATAGAGTGCCTCCAAAGGGATCTAGATACCTTACACGAATGGTCACTAAATTGGCAGATGAAGTTTAACATTGACAATGCAAGGTGTTAAAGATAGGGAAGATGCATACACATGTTAAATAATTATAAACTAGCTAATATGTAATTAGAAAACTCAGATTGTGAGAAAGATCTAGATGTGTTTGTTAGCAATGATTTGAAGCCTAGAAAACAGTGTATATAAGCGTTCGTAACAAGGCAAACAGGATTATCGGGTTCATCTCTAGGAGTGTGAGTAACAGAACTTCTGATGTTAGCTTAAAACTTTACTTGTCATTAGTGAGACCCCATATGGATTATGCTGTTCAATTTTGGTGTCCTTATTACAGAATGGACATAGATTCATTGGAGAGAGTACAACGTAGAATGACACAAATGATCCATAATATTAAAAATCTTCCATATGAAGAAAAGTTGAAGAAATTATGCTTACATTCGTTAGAGAGAGGCAGAGTTAGAGGGGATATAATAGAGGTGTTCAAGTGCGTTAGTGGGATTAATAAAGGGGACATGAAAAATGTACTAAAGCTCAGTGATAGCGAAAGAACTCGAATAAATGGTTTCAAATTAGATACATTTCGTTTCAGAAAAGATATAGGCAAATATTGGTTTGGTAACAGAGTTGTAGATAGGTGGAATAGGCTACCAAGTGCTATAATGGGATCAAGAACAATAGGGAGCTTTAAGATAAAATTAGATAGGCATATGGACGAGATGGGTTGGGTGTGAGGGGGATCTGTCAGGTGTGGGCCAATCGGCGCTCTGTAAACCCCGTTTTCTGACCTCTGACCGTTTCGGTGAGGTCAGTCCTAATGGTATTAGTGAGCTGGGATTTATAAGCCCAGTTTATAAGGTGATGGGACTCGTTAGCCTTGGTCGGCAACCCATCTAGGGGAGACAACCTTATAAAAATCCGGGTGGATGGGACTCGTCAGCCTTGGTCGGCAACCTTTCTAGGGGAGTAAACCTGATACAAATCCGTACTGTTTACCTAAGGGTAAGGCAGGTTAGTGGATGGACCAGCCGAACACCACTGTAGAAAAATAGTGCTAAAAAGATACACAGAGGGCCTCGGAATCGGACGGATCCTAAATTGAGTGGTCAATCCTGTATAAGTCCTTCAGTAAACTGGCTCGGGTTGTCCCTCTTACAGGGAATAGGTCCGCTTGGGGGCATTCTGTGTATGGCCACCCTCATTAAGTGGAGTAAGGCG
Organism: Paralithodes platypus; assembly: GCA_032716605.1. Classification (NCBI taxonomy): domain Eukaryota; kingdom Metazoa; phylum Arthropoda; class Malacostraca; order Decapoda; family Lithodidae; genus Paralithodes; species Paralithodes platypus. The sequence goes on from CM064485.1 coordinate 49,813,086, forward strand.
TCCGGCAATAGATAGATAGATAGATAAGGCCTTATAATTAGGGTTGGGTGTGAGAGGGATCTGCCTTGTTTGGGCCAAGCGGCTTTCTGCAGACTCCCATTTTCTTATGTTCTTATGTAGCCGATTCACGTGGTGGGTTTATTTGACTTCTCCACCAACGACTATTTTGCTCTATCCCAGACGTCAACTCGGGTAGTTTTGTGGTTGCGGGATTTTTGCAGGTACAGTATTACAACTATCACCATCATCACTACTACTATCACCACCACCATCACTACCATAATAATCATCATCACCACTACTGTCAACATAATAACTGCTGCCATAACCACCACAACCATCACTACTACACTCAGATCTGTGCTGTTTATCTTTCCCCTAATTCTACTGACTATCCAAAACTCTTCGACTATCTTACTTCTAAAGTGGAACACATTCTATCCATCTCTGAAATATCCATCTTAGGAAATTTCAATGCTCACCAACACCACTGGCTCTCCTCTTTTCACTGACCAACCTGGTGAACAAGCCTTTATCTTCTATATCCACTCTTAAGGGGAGACTGGCCGTTTGTTTGGTTTATTAATTAATTTATTCATATATTTGTTTTAGTTTCCACCCTAGACCTCCATCAAGCTTAGAAAAACACCCCCTAGACCCCCCTTCAAGATTTGTTTGTACATTCTTCGGTAGAAAAAATTTCCGGCCGAAGGCCGGTTCCTCTTAAAATTGCAGGCTCGCTATCGCTCGCCAGGAAATAATTGACACCTAAATGGCACGTAAGAACATAAGAACATAAGAAAATGGGAGTCTGCAAAAAGCCGATCGGCCCACACAAGGCAGATCCCTGTCACACCCAACCCCAATTACATAACAACATAAGGTCATAAGATCGCGGGAAACTGCATCTGGCCATGCGGCCCACATGAAGCAGCTCCCATTCACACCCAGCCCATATCACCCATATGGGAATCCAACTTATGCTTAAAGCTTCCAACTGTTTCTGAGCTAATTACTGTTCTGGGCAGTGCATTCCACATGTTAACAACTCTATTTCCAAACCAGTGCTTTCCTATATCTTTCCTAAATCTAAACTTATCTAACTTGAAACCTTTTGAGCGGGTTATGTCGCCGTTCTTTAGCTTTAATACCTCATCTATATCGCCCTTATTTAAACCTTTTATCCATTTAAATACCTCTATCATGTCTCCCCTACATCTTCGTCTCTCTAGTGAGTGCAGGCCTAAGACTTTCAACCTCTCCTCATACGATAAATTTATAATATTATGTATCTTTTTGGTAATTTTTCTTTGGACTGCCTCTAAAGGGTCGATATCCATTCTATAATAAGGGCACCAAAATTGAACAGCATAGTCTAAATGGGGTCTTACTAGAGCTAAGTATAGTTTTAAGAAAACTTCAGCAGTCCTGTTGCTAACACTCCTAGATATGAATCCTAGAATTCTATTTGCCCTATTCCTAACACTTATACACTGTTTTCTGGGTTTCAGATCATTACTAACGAGCACCCCCAGATCCTTCTCACACTCTGAGTTATCCAATTCTACATTGTCTAGTTTGTATTTAGCATCTAAATTACGATTTCCAATCCTTAATACCTTACATTTGTCTATATTGAAACTCATCTGCCAATTTATGGACCACTCGTGCAAGTGATCGAGATCATTTTGAAGACATTCCCTGTCGCTAGCTGACTCTATTATCCTACCTATTTTAGTATCATCAGCAAATTTACTGATCCTACTCTTTATGGCCGAGTCAAGATCATTTATGTAGATAATGAACAGAAGGGGCCCCAAAACCGACCCTTGGGGGACCCCACTTTTAACTAATCCCCAGTCCGATTTTACACCATTTATACTAACTCTCTGTTTCCTACCAATCAGCCATGACTTAATCCACTTGAGTAGCATCCCCCCAATACCATGTCCTTCTATCTTCCCTAACAGCCTTTCATGTGGAACTTTATCAAAGGCCTTACTGAAGTCTAAGTAAACTATATCATATGACTTGTCGTTATCTACCGCTTCATAAACCTCGGAGAAAAAACTGAGTAAATTTGTTAGGCAGGATCGTCCTGGAGTGAAACCATGTTGAGAGGGATTTATTAACTTGAACATATCTAAGTGATTTCTAATTTTCCTGGCAATAATTGATTCTAGCAATTTCCCTATAATTGATGTGAGACTAATAGGACGGTAATTTGATGCTATGGACTTATCACCTTTTTTAAATATCGGAATTATATTTGCGAGCTTCCATGAATCAGGAACTAAGCCTAAAGCTAGTGAATTATTAAATAGGTGAGTTAATGGGTAACTTAATTCGTCCTTGCATTCTTTTAATACCCTAGCATAAACCTCATATGGACCTGGATATTTCTGGGGTTTTAGTCTATCTATTTCCTTAATTACTTCGTCACTAGTGACCTGAACTGTGCTTAATATTTCGTCTATACTCCCGTTAAAAACTTGGTTGACTACTGGAACTTGATCTAAATTTTCGTTTGTAAAAACAGAAAGGAAATGACTATTTAGAGTATTGCACATTTCTAACTCATCATCTGTAATCTCACCTATGACATTCTTAAGAGGCCCTACTGTATCCTTTACCTTAGATTTATACAATTGATAAAATACTTTAGGGTTGTTTTTAGATTCATTTGCTACCTTGATTTCGTAGTTTCTTTTTTCCTTCCTAATTTCCTTCTTTACCTGCCTCGACAAGTTATGGTGATATCCTATAAGGTGGATTTCGCCTTTCTGTATTTTTCTGTATACACCTCTCTTTCTACCTATAAGATCTACTAATTTATTTGTCATCCATTTTGGTTGGTTTGTATGTGATCTAAATTTTCTTTTTGGTATATATTTATCTTGTTCGCTCTGTAAGGCAGAGATGAACTGATTATACACTCTATTTAAATTTTCAGTTGGTTGTCTAACTATCTCAGCTGTGTGACCCACCTGGCCCTGACCTCTCGGTTCTGCTGGAACTAATCGGCTTACTTGATCTAAATCTCCTGCCTCCCCTTTAACGTAAGGTCTTAAAATTAACAACAAAATGGGGCGAAAGTTGTTAACATCTTCAAACTAATGGGCCGAACGTCTTATAATCTCAAAACTAGCGGGGCTAGACATTAGGGAGAAGGGGGTCCAGAAAAACGGTCTTCCTCCCCTTAACTGACCTAGAGCATGCAGTTATTTCAGCAATTATACCCACCCACCCGTATCCCGAACGGACCGTTCTGGAGATCGCCCCCAACATCTTTGACTAATTACCTTTAAGGGGAGGCAGACCGTTTTTCTGGACCCCCTTCTCCCTCGTGTTTAGTCCCATTAGTTTTGAGACTTTAAGACGTTCAGCCCATTAGTTTGGCGATGTTAACATCTTTCGCCCCATTTTTTTGTCAATTTTATGACCTTTCGTGCCATTTAGTTATCGATTTTTTCCTGGCGAGCGATAGCGAGCCTGAAATTTTAAGAGAAACCGGCCTCCGGCCGGGAATTTTTTCTATCGAAAAATGTACAAATTTATCTTGAAGAGGGGTCTAGGGTTTTTTGTTTTAAGCTTGATGGAGGTCTAGTGAGGAAACTAAGAAATAAAGGAATGAATGACCAAACAAACGGTCTGTCACCCCTTAACCTCTAATCTTTCTGCATATACTGCAAATCTGCTCCATTACACTCCATTAGACTCCATTACACACCACAATATTCCTTTACACTCTGTCTGCGAAAAAACCCTACTTTTCTTTCTCACTTTCTCTCCATCCTCATTCCTCATCTCCAGTTCTTTCGTTTATTTAATTTCATTACATGTCGAGTTTGGTTTCTCCTTGTGATCAATATTGGTTTTAAGGCCACTCGGGTTATGAATGAATAAAATAGACTTTTATGTTAATTTATTCATTTCCCCTCCATATTCTCCTTTTGTTTCTCCCTTTCTTGTATTTCTTATTCACTGCTGTTCTACACTATTCGTTAATCAAAACACTTCCCTAGGTTTCCACTTCTATTACTATTGAGCAAGTTTTTTCTCGTATTATTTCGGGACTTTTTCGCACTGGTATCGGTAACTAGACTGAAGGTAGATTATATTAGGCAGCCGAATTCTGATAAAGTGTAAGGTTTGAAACTGCCAGATCATAATTGCCCGTAAAATTGCTCGAACAACGGCTCGTGTGACTCCGGCTTAAGGCGAGGTATAGTGAGTGAAAACAAGTGGAACGACCTGGCAGGAATAAGATAACATTTCCATTGTTTTACTCTTTCTTATCTTCCGTCTCTCCCCTTTCCTTCCCTCCATTTCTTTAATCTATTCATATTCCCTCCATTTCTTTATAGTTTCTTCCTGTTTTTAATATATTTGTTTATTTATCTTTATGATTCTACTTACGATATATATTTCATATGGGGCAACACTTCAAAGAGTTATACTAATACATTGATTAGAGTTTTACAAATAAATAGATTTTGAGGTGGGGAAATTGGCTTGTGTGGCATGGGTCATTCATACATGCCCCTATATACTGCATGCATATATGTCTCCTGGGGCATGGTAATTGAAGTTGGTACGTCACTCCGTACTACTCTGTACGTTAGACAGAATTCTACTCTTATTCATTCCTTTATACTCAGATTGGTTCCGTTGTATTTTGTTGCACTTGGCATTTATAACCGACTGCACTCCGTCCCATCCATGACAAACTCTGTTGGGAAACGGAGTAGGACATAATGTAACTCCATCCTAGTCTGTTCTACTCTGTTCTACCCCGTCTTAAGTAAATTTGTCGCACTCTGCACCATTTCTCCGGGAGTAGCACAGTCGACACTCCTCGTGACTGCTCCAAACTCTTTGATATGGGAAGGGGGCTTTAAAAAGAATTGCTACTTACTTAATGGTTGCTCCCAAATTTGAGTTATTGTCGCCAATCCTTGTAGCCATTTAATTTCATAGTTTACTATATATTACTGTAGCCAACATAGAAGAAGGGGAGGTGTTTATTTCAGTCAAATATTTGAACTGCTTGACTATAATAATAATTACATGATGGGTTTCAATATAAAACTCACAAGAAAAAGCACATATAAAATATTTATTGCATAGCCAAATACATGTTTGTAAGAAATAATATGGTAGCCTACCATGTGGCTCTATGGATTATAAAATGTCTTACAATTTTATAACTCCTAATTCTTAGATTATACGAGATGGGTTGGGTAAGAGGAATATCGGCCGGGTGTGGGCCAATCGGCGCTCTGCAGACTCCGTTCTCTGACCTCTGACCGTTCTGGTGAGGTCGATCCTCATGGTGTTAGTAAACTGAGCTTATAATTAGGGTTGGGTGTGAGAGGGATCTGACTTGTGTGGGCCAATCGGCTTTCTGCAGACTCCCATTTTCTTATGTTCTTAATTGGTAACGCTAATAATAAAACTGAAAAAGCACTAGAAAACAAAACACTGAAAGAGAAAAAAATCAACAAAGTTAATAAAAAATTAAATATTACATGCAATAATATTCAAGTACTGTATCTGCGTTTCACTAATATTATCTTATAACAAACAGATAATAATATGGTTTTATTCTCAATTCTTCAAAAGATTTTTACAGTGACTAAACTACTAAATTCCTTTTTTTGTTCTTATTTAAAATATTAATTCAACTCTAATGGTTAGTCTTTAATTTTCTTATGTAAACAAGGTTAGCTATACCATTAACCTGGCAAGTGTGTAAATGACCTAGGACTTACCACCCCTGGTGTGAATTAATGGCCGAAAAGGTCACCATCGCAAAACTTAATGTAATGTACATCAACGTGTTGGTATCACACCAACACGTCCCACTGTGAAGGTTATTTGCACAAAAATAATGTGGATATGTTGTGGGCATGGTCGGGAGTTGCAGAATTGGCGAGATTAGGCACCCGCATTGATTTGGTCTGATGGGGCGTGCGAGGGAGGAGGAGGAGAAAGGGGAGGAATTGTGTAATATCCCATATATCTGCCTTATAAAGCAATATTATTTCAACACAAGGCGTTTGTGAAGGATTAGGACCCAAATTTAGGTGTATGATATGAATAAGGCACTTACATGTAAGAATTCAGGTATACACGAGTCAGGAATGAGAGAGTGGAGGAAGGGTGGAGGATTTTTGCCTCTCCTCCCACCCCCAGTTTATTGATCACCACTGCATGCAACCTTACGCTCACTAATGGGCCCCAACCGTGGTATACGTAAGGTATACGGTATACTGTATATCTGGGGGTGAGGGAGAGCCCTGCAACCGCCTATACAATAATAAAGGTGTGTGATTATGAGTGTGTGTGTGAGGTGTAAGTTTATTATGATGTGTGTATTTGATAGTTGCCATGTTGGCCTATTCCTGGTCCAATTTACAGCCGCCTAAGCCTGTTGGTGCGGTTTTTGAATGCATATCAAAATTGTGCGTCCAGAAGGTTTATCACCTTCACCTATTAGAACCTTCCGGAAGGCGTATCGCGCTACTCAGGGTAAAGAATTGGAGTACTGAGAAAGATCCTGAAGTTAATTGAAATTTATATACTAATAATGTAACCAAATAATATTGTTTAAAATTTGTAATGGTCTAAAGAGGGTAATTGATTCAGTGCATCGTGAGACAGCTTGGAAGCTATATGTTTACCCCGCACACCTTGGACTACAGGACAAAACAATTAACCCGGTCAGGATTCAAAGACATCTTCCTTCCTTCTAGTCTGGATATTAGTTGATGATTTTATTCCTTTAGAAAGGAATTATAGGAGTCAGAGGGTTAATTAGGGTAGACTTCACCTTTGATTCGTAAAGGGTCTTACAAAACTGAATAGAATCGTCTAATATTAGCTAGGTTTAGGTAAAAACCCTTTCTCGAATGAATATTAAGAGGGTTACACTACATCTTTGGGTTTCATGGGTATGGCTTCAGGCTGTGGGTGGTGTGAGGCTCGGGAACAGTTAGCATCAATGTGGTAGTATTGGTGTTGGGAGGGTTAAACCGGTATCACACGAGCGCTTTTTGCCTCAACATTTATCCTCAACACTGGTCTGGCAGCTTACGAGTCAAACATTTAAAATATTTCTGTTACCTAAATTCATCTATCAATAGTCTAGCTTCCGATTCCGGTGAAAAATGTTCCAGAAATGATACAAGCAAAATGTTGATTATCGAATGTTGAAAATAAACGCCCTCGTGTGATACTGAGTTTACACTAAATCTTCGGGTTTCAAGGAGGGGTACAATGTTTCTTTGAGTTCCATGGGTATGGCTTCAGGCTGTGAGTAGTGTGAGGCTCGGGAACAGTCAGCATCAATGTGGTAGTACCGGTGTTTGATAGGATGGCTGGCGCAGTACTCCTTCCACTCAGCTCGGTGGATCTCCAGAGCAGGACCCCAGTTGGAGGTGGGCTGGTAACTGCTGGCCAATCTCTGTCAGAATGTATAATCTCTTTAAGGGAGCTCACCTCGCTTTTTTCTCTTTCTCTCCCTCTCTCTTTGGCTTGTATCCATTCGGCCCCATTCAACCTACTGTTTTAAGATGTTTACCCCATCCAGGTGTCAATATCTTCCTGGCGAGCGGTAGCGAGCCAGCATATACATATTTTTGTTTTGACAGCAAGCTAAATTTGATCATTTTTCGATAGAAAAATTTCTCCGGCAAAGCCGGATACTGGCTCGCTATCGCTCACCAGAAAGAAATCGACACCTGGATGGGGATAAACATCTTAAAACAGTTGGCTGAATGGGGCCAAATGGATACAAGCCAGGGAAAGAGAGAAAAGGAGAGAAAGATAAAAAAAAGATGGTCTATCTATCTATATATCTATTACCTGATGCCGCGATCCCCGAAGGGGTGGCCACGAACGAACCGCCCACATGCACCTCTGTCCCCAGTCAGTCAACGCCCCTCCCCCCCAACCAGCACCGCCTTTGTTCATGTACTTCCTCACTCCATCCTTCCACCTCTCATTCGGTCTACCTCTCCCTCTCTGTCCCTCCACCTCGCTCTCGTACACCCTCTTAGTCATTCTCTCGCTTTCCATACGTTCCATATGGCCGAACCATCTCAAGTTGTTCCTTTTCACACTTTCCAGCACATCTACCTCCACACCACACCTCCTTCTTACTTCCTCATTAGTCTGTCTATCCCTCCATGTAACTCCGCACGCACTCCTTAAGTAATTCATTTCCACTGCTCTCACTCTTGGTCTGAGTCTCTCAACCAACGTCCATGCTTCGCTTCCGTAAGACAGTGTCGGGATTACCACACTGTCATGCAAGGACTTCTTCACTTCCATACTGACCACCCTATTTCTTGTTACTGCTTTTAGCGTTCCTACAACCCTCTTCCCCTGTTGTATCCTCTCCCGAACTTCTTCATCCATAGTCCCATCTTTACTCAACACACTGCCCAGATACTTAAAAGAGTTGACGATCTCCATAGCCTGACCGTTCAGCTTCACCTCACACTCTGTGACTTCACCCCTTTCGAAGACCATAACCTTGCTCTTCCCCGTATTTACCTTCAAATTCCGTTTTTCGCACACTGTTCCAAACTCATTTACCAGACCCTGCAACTCCCATTCATTATCACTCATCAGAACTGTATCATCCGCAAACAGAAGTATAGGTAGCTTCCACTCAATTCCCTCCCTTTTCAGCAATACACCAATATCCACTGCTCTTGATAGTATTTCTTTAATGACTCCATCCATATATACAGTAAACAACCACGGGGACATCACACACCCCTGTTTCAAACCAACATTCAGGTCAAAGAACTCGCTCTGCTCACTCTCCACACATACTGCCGCCTTTGTACCCTCATGCATGCTCTTCACTGCTTTCAGCAACTTGCCCTCTACTCTGTATATTCTAAGTACTTTCCACAAACACAAACACAAAAGCTGGTGACTCCCCTTAATTAATATAACTCCCAACACCAAACACCTCCCAATGAAATTAATGAAAGCATGTGATCCTCCTGGGATTCGAACCTGGGATGACATATACAGTACAAATCTTAACCCATGAACTACAACGTTCCTTTCTGAAGGCACAGTATTTAAACTTGTGGAAAGACAAACCTGTGTAAAAAAAAAAAAAAAAAAAAAAAAAAAAAAAAAAAAAAAAAAATGTCAAATACCATGCCAGGGCTGGGAAATGTCTCAGAAAGTATAGTTTTTTTTTTCCAGGTGATATTAAATTGAATCCTTTAGCATCTGATTTCTTGATTCTTAACCTCTTAAGTGCGTAGGGTGGGTTAGTGGCCACCCCTCCCTGTGCGGAGGTATTTAGACTGTTTCCTTCACTCAAATCGTCATCGTACCATAAATATCATTAATACTTATCCATATGCGCCTATTTTACGTTGATTATGAAGATATTAACCTGTTGTTACGACCGGGGCTCGTATAAAACAAGGGCTCTTAATCACTGGGCTAGGAAAGCACACAGCCACAACGGTAACACTAGATCCAACCCCTGAACTTATAATGCCGGCGCACAAAAACACCTATACCCTCCAGAGTTAAATCTGTGATAACGGGGTATCCTATAACTCAGTATAAGTGCACTACTACTACAGGCTGATGATCTCTGATACAGCCTGATCACAACAACATACAATTACGGTAATAAGGTATACTAGGAAAAGATAGAGATCTTAATTAAATCACTCCAATGATTTAATGCAAACTAGAAGAAAGTATATTTAAAGTTACTCTAAACAATAATGAACTGTCACACCTATACTAAAGAAAGTGAACGAAAGTCCCAAAGCATCGAGCAGGAATCTTCTGAAGAAAGTCTGATGCTGGGGTAAGATGATCGTATCGGATTTTGAACTGTAGTATAAAGCAGGAACAGGATATGACAATTGTAAGGACATATAGGGTTAACTGGCACAGGAATAATAACTGCGCAATAGTAGGAACTCAAACAGCAAAAGAAGTACTTCCTCATCAACGAAACAGCCTACTAGGGTTGTGCAACTCAACAACAACCTAGACTAATAAATGCCGTGGATAATAATGCATACATAACAGAAAGAGTTTATAATCTAAATCTGGTGTCTGCTAGGCGAATAAAGTCTAGCTGGGATGTAGTAGGCTAGGAAACAATGGCTGAGCAAGCGGCTCATAGCCTAGCGAAGTCCTTAAGGCTGTGCGGCCAAATTACGTTAATTGATGGGGTGCTCTCTTGAGAGATCCAGATCGCTAGTATCTGGTTCTCTCCTGGCGACCCTCTCAAAGTCAAAGCAAACGAGTTAGCACAGTGTTGGGTGGCAGAGGCAAAAGCCCTCACTCGCAACACAGCGCTAAACTCACAAGGTACACAGTCAGAAAGACCACCTAGGCTTCCCACGTCTCCGTTGCGATTGTACAGGTTCAACAAAATCTAGTACATATCGGAAATCACAACACCAGTAGCCTTATCCCAGTCTAGCATTAAATCCCCCAGCAGACCACCACGATACAGGAAGGGAGACACCGTGAGTGTGTCAAACCTCTACAGACAAAAATGGCAACCCTTCCAAAATGCCTAACTAAACATGGGTTATCTGAGAGCTTCAGCATATAATACGATGGCCGATATATGAAATCGTGCAGAACTAAAGGGAAGTTATGATATTAAATAGAGTGGAAGAATGAGAGGTAAGAAGTTGAGAGAGAGAGAGAAAGTGCTCTATAGGTAGAAGTCGGGAGACAGGTGCAAGGGATATGTGAAGGGTATGCTGGTCAGGCAAGCTCTGAGGAAGGAACTCCTCGGGACCCCTCCAGGATCACACACAAAGGCATGGTGGTCAGCCAATCACAGGCTGCTACGTCACCAGGCAGCAGGGCTGCAGAAGGCACCAGGAACCACCAGCCAATCAAGAGGCATGAGACGGCACGCACGCGAGCCTACAAAGCGAGGGGGGAGGCAGCACATGTATACGCACGCACACACTACCACCTCACTGCCTATATTATTCTCTCTCCTTAACTATATACAATGCATCCTATGTTCAACTCATGATATAAAATGCTTCCCGTTGTCACAGACGAAAATAAAGACCTCCACGGGAGTGTCTGTAACAACACGAACACTATGAAAGAAAGAACAACATTGTAGATAGACTGTAGCCAAATACCTTGCCCCGGCGAGTGCTAGCGAGTGGCCAAGCGAGCGGCTGAGCCCACGTGGCGTTCTGCTGAGCTGCAGGCGTCACACCCCACCCAAGATATTAGACGCTCAACCATGAGCTCTATATCTGACAAGCAGAACCCCGATAAGACTCGCCACCCCTAACCACTTCGCAACAAAGAAGGCAAAGCTCAGTTCTCATCAAAAAAAATTACAACCCCTCCCAACACAATAGCTCAATTCATACTGCTATGCTCCTAGAGCGAGCTTCTACTAGCCCAGCCTTCTGAGAGAAGCACAGGTTCGACTCAGAACTTTAGCTATAACATACTTAAAAAAATTAACTATTAAAGAAAGAGTTTTTATAGAATTTTCATTTTTAATATGTTTTTGGCGGCTGCACTTACAGGGGCAAGCCAATTTTTTACTCCACTCTCAACACACACTGACTGAACGGCGAGGGTTCTCCTGCAACCAAACCCTCCCGTGACAAACAATCAGCCAAAACATTATCAGTGCCCTTAGCATGCCACACATCCAACTTGTGTTCCGGCAGCACAACAACACCTGACACTGATAAACTGCCCAGTTCATCACAAGACTGGCACTTCTCTTCGCTCTTTCCGGCAACAGGGCCTGCCAATAACCTTTCACTAGTTCTACCTTCGTGATAGGTGATGCAGCCCCGAGGCGGTCTATGGTGTCGTCAACTCTCGATAAGGTATAGGCGTCTGTCAGGGATAATGCACACACACTCTCGCAATCAACACACTCACTGATCTTGCCACTTAACACAGGTTGCCAAGTTACAGGCAACGACCACTCACGACATACTTTATCCCTCAGACCCTTCGTCAACACGTAATCCAGCTCTGCTTGCACCACAGTCTGTCGAGCAGGATTTATACGGTAGGGAATTAAACTGAGCCTTGCACTATCTCCAGCCTGCATGTCGGATTCTACCCCGTACATCAGGCCTGGAGAAGCAACAAACATGCGGATGCACTGCCACAGCCTAGTAAACAACTTATCTCGCAGAATAACAATCCTAGTGCCCTTCCACAACCCAGCCGAGACCGCAGCTTCTAACCTGTAGTCTCCCTCCTTCTCCACCTTCGTCCCTAGAACAGCCAGGTCATGAGAGGGACAATCAGTACCATCTGTGCAGTCACTCCCATAGTTCACAATTGCTAAGGCTTCCCCACCGATACCGTACATGCGCACCCCCGCATTCCTTACAACTACATCTGCCTGTGCAGAATCACCGCTTTTAGTGACATGGCAAGATACAGTCGGTCTAAGGTAGGGCTGTTGCATTCGACTAGAGCAGCATTGGGAGGCTATGCGACGACCGGGCACTTCTATGCCACAGCCAACCTTACCAATCTGCTCAAAGTCCTCCTTCTGACCACCACCCTTGGCAGCCATGGGTCGACCTTGACCTGACAACCATGTCCAAGCCTCGTCGCCCACCTTGAACCACCGAAACAACGAGGCTAACGGTCTCCCAACATTCACGTGACCTGCCCGCGGAACATCTTGCACCGCCTGAGTTGTGAGGCTCAGGGGCTCGGCACGACCAGTGGGGTATGAACCGAGCTGGTGCTGGAGCGCTGCACACTGCTGCTCAGGCAGGTGCTCTAGCGCTTCCACAGCCACCAGACTCGTGTCCCCCGCCCACTGCTCCGCCGAGACATGACAATCCCTACTCTCCTCCACCTGTGCCCTACTGGCCCCATCTCCTTCTCCACCTTCGCCGCTGCAGACCAACGCAGGGACAGCAGGCTGCTCAGGTGGTTGCCTCACAAACTCCTCCCACAGGTTCACATGACATGTTTCCCCGTCCTCGTGTTTGATCTCGACAGCACCATTACCACACTTCTGAACTTCCGGATCCTCCAACTGCAGTTTACAAATATCTGAGGGAACCAACCTGTCTAGATGCTTCCGAAGCAACCCAAGTCCTCCCCCAATATCAAACTGAGCAACCCTTTTTTCTCTCGGTGTGTAACGTTGCTGCCTCGGAGTCTCTTCCTGCCCTACCTCCTCACTAGCTGTGACAGGTCCTGGGGCCTCTCCAGACTCCAACAATGGTGCCAATACTGAGTCGCCAAGAAGAGCTGCTGGTACTAAACTCTCCAAACTTTTACCAACATTAGCCGTCTTCTTCCGACCGTTCCTCCGTTGATCAGAAGACTGAGGAATAGGCTGTGACACTTTGGATGCGAGAGGTCCAGTAACAACGCACGCCATAGGTTGTACATGACACTTCTCTACCCACTCCTGTTCCTCCCTACTCACGTCGGCCGGCTTCTCGGCAACGACTAAGGGTGAAACCTCAGAAGTAGGCACCGCGAAGTCGTTGCCGAGAAGGAGGTCGACGCCCCCAACAGGCAAGTTCTCCACAACACCCACATCCAACTCTCGCGTCACACCATCCACCTCCAGTTCCATCCTGACCAACGGGTATGACTTGACAGCATTGATACCCTGCACCACAACCACCCGTGCCGCGTTTATTGGTCTACCAGTAAAGTTCTTCAACAAAGTCTGAGAGGCACCCGTGTACGCAACAGCTCAACTCCATGCTTCTTACCAGCCCACTTCACGCAGCCATGCCCTCGATGGTCACAAAAGACATCGCGGACAGGGTTCGAGCCTTCCGGATTCTTCTCCACTGGCTGTGTCCCAGCCTCTGACGTTATACCCCGGGCAAACTCAGACGACTTCGGGGACACCCCAATGTTGCGAGCCAAAGACACGACTGCATTAGGTAGCTTGCTTGGACAGGCTCTTGCAAAATGGCCCTTCTCATGACAATAAAAACGCTCTAACTCCCCCTTGGGCTTCGCTTGAGGTGGGGAAGGGCCCTGACCCTTCTTAAACGGGACGGTATTAGGTTTATGGTCAGACTTAGTATCGTTGCTCTTGTTGTAATGGTTATATGGTGTATCACCGACTCGGGGGGGTGGAGTGTTGCGCCCCTTGTTACCTGCATCGTTCCGTTGTGCAGACCCGCACCCCCGAATCAGTGACATCCGAAGGTCAGCCATCTCAGCTGCCTCCTGAAGAGTTCTTGGGTTTTTCTCTTTAAGATTCAACGTCAGATCGCTGCCCGTACACTTAAAAAAAAATTCTAGAAGCATCAGCTGTTTCAACTCCTCAAACGTCGATGCCTTCTCAGAACGCAGCCAGTTTCTAAATGCATCGGACAGACCCCGGGCATGCTCAAGAAAGGTGCACTCACGACCCTTCGTTACACCCCGGAACTTCAATCTGTACGTCTCTGGTTGCAACTCATATGCCCGCAGGACAGCCTGCTTCAATACCTCGTAATCGATGCACGACTCCAAGGGCAACGCATCATATGCCTTGAGTCCTTTGCCAACCAATCTAGAGGAAACAAGGGCTGCCCACTTAACCTCGGGCCATTGGTGCTCCCGGCACTTCTCAAAACGCATACAAAATTCAGTGATACCCGACTCATCAAATACAGGGACCAACTTGAGCAGGTGCGACAAAGACTGATCAAGACCTCGATTCCCAGAACCGAGACGCTGCCCTGTCGACTCCACCCTAGACTTCTCAAGATCTATGTCTGCACAGTACTTCGCCTTTCTCTCCTCAGCCTTAGTCTCATATCTGGCCCTTCTCTCCTCAGCCTGAATCTCAGCCTCACGTATGGCCCTTCTCTCCTCAGTCTCATATCTGGCCCTTCTCTCCTCAGCATGACTCTTAGCCATCTCAAACTGCCGCTGCTGGTTAGCCATCTCAAGCTGGAAGAGCATCTCTGGAGTCAAACCTTGAGGAGGAGGAGATGCAACAATTGGAGACCCACCCATGTACAAACCACGCTGCCAGTGACTATCGGCCTGCGGGACCGTACCCGGCTCCGGAGCCCGAGGGGGCGCCATGGTAGGAGTCGAGTGGAATGGGGGCTGGGCCGAAGGTGCCCCAGCTCCCGCTCCACCCGAAGCCCCACGCACCCCGCCGAGCACAAAGGCCACCAGGTCACCTCTTGACATGCTGCTAGTGCCCACATGCCCCATGACCGTGGCCAAACACTGGAGACCATACCGATCAATCCCCGACACCCGGTCAGCAGTAATAGGTATCTCCAGAAACTTCCTTGCATCCTCCTCACTAGCTATAACTCTAATGTCATCTAACAAAGCCCGCTGCTGCACCTCAGAGTCTGCTTCCCTTACTGTGTCCTCACTGTACATTGATCCGTCGTTCGACATAGTGTCCACCAAAAATTCTCAACGTTTATATAAAAAAAAAAAAAATAGAAGTACCTAAACTCTTATGTAGCACTATTCACTCAAAAAATGCTTGAAGACTCTTAAGTGTTATACTACTTGCCAAAAAAATTCCACGTGTCCCCTATTTTCCATTAAACAAAAACAAATGACCACAACACTCCTGCAATATTTCTCTAAGTTCACAAAATCCTAAGCAAGGTCGCCATTTGTTACGACCGGGGCTCGTATAAAACAAGGGCTCTTAATCACTGGGCTAGGAAAGCACACAGCCACAACGGTAACACTAGATCCAACCCCTGAACTTATAATGCCGGCGCACAAAAACACCTATACCCTCCAGAGTTAAATCTGCGATAACGGGGTATGCTATAACTCAGTATAAGTGCACTACTACTACAGGCTGATGATCTCTGATACAGCCTGATCACAACAACATACAATTACGGTAATAAGGTATACTAGGAAAAGATAGAGATCTTAATTAAATCACTCCAATGATTTAATGCAAACTAGAAGAAGGTATATTTAAAGTTACTCTAAACAATAATGAACTGTCACTCCTATACTAAAGAAAGTGAACGAAAGTCCCAAAGCATCGAGCAGGAATCTTCTGAAGAAAGTCTGATGCTGGGGTAAGATGATCGTATCGGATTTTGAACTGTAGTATAAAGCAGGAACAGGATATGACAATTGTAAGGACATATAGGGTTAACTGGCACGGGAATAATAACTGCGCAATAGTAGGAACTCAAACAGCAAAAGAAGTACTTCCTCATCAACAAAACAGCCTACTAGGGTTGTGCAACTCAACAACAACCTAGACTAATAAATGCCGTGAATAATAATGCATACATAATAGAAAGAGTTTATAATCTAAATCTGGTGTCTGCTAGGCGAATAAAGTCTAGCTGGGATGTAGTAGGCTAGGAAACAATGGCTGAGCAAGCGGCTCGTAGCCTAGCGAAGTCCTTAAGGCTGTGCGGCCAAATTACGTTAATTGACGGGGTGCTCTCTTGAGAGATCCAGATCGCTAGTATCTGGTTCTCTCCTGGCGACCCTCTCAAAGTCAAAGCAAACGAGTTAGCACAGTGTTGGGTGGCAGAGGCAAAAGCCCTCACTCGCAACACAGCACTAAACTCACAAGGTACACAGTCAGAAAGACCACCTAGGCTACCCACGTCTCCGTTGCGATTGTACAGGTTCAACAAAATCTAGTACACATCGGAAATCACAACACCAGTAGCCTTATCCCAGTCTAGCATTAAATCCCCCAGCAGACCACCACGATACAGGAAGGGAGACACCGTGAGTGTGTCAAACCTCTACAGACAAAAATGGCAACCCTTCCAAAATGCCTAACTAAACATGGGTTATCTGAGAGCTTCAGCATATAATACGATGGCCGATATATGAAATCGTGCAGAACCAAAGGGAAGTTATGATATTAAATAGAGTGGAAGAATGAGAGGTAAGAGAGAGAGAGAGAAAGTGCTCTATAGGTAGAAGTCGGGAGACAGGTGCAAGGGATATGTGAAGGGTATGCTGGTCAGGCAAGCTCTGAGGAAGGAACTCCTCGGGACCCCTCCAGGATCACACACAAAGGCATGGTGGTCAGCCAATCACAGGCTGCTACGTCACCAGGCAGCAGGGCTGCAGAAGGCACCAGGAACCACCAGCCAATCAAGAGGCATGAGACGGCACCACGCACGAGCCTACAAAGCGAGGGGGGAGGCAGCACATGTATACGCACGCACACACTACCACCTCACTGCCTATATTATTCTCTCTCCTTAACTATATACAATGCATCCTATGTTCAACTCATGATATAAAATGCTTCCCGTTGTCACAGACGAAAATAAAGACCTCCACGAGACTGTCTGTAACAACACGAACACTATGAAAGAAAGAACAACATTGTAGATAGACTGTAGCCAAATACCTTGCCCCGGCGAGTGCTAGCGAGTGGCCAAGCGAGCGGCTGAGCCCACGTGGCGTTCTGCTGAGCTGCAGGCGTCACACTGTTACAACCATAAAACAAGTGGAAACAACGTTTGGCTGGTCAAAATCGCGATATGAGAGCGAGAGTTATAATCATAGAGTGCCAGCCAGTGTTACGTCCTGTGTTATATAAACACTGGGCTCTTTCTATTGGACTAGGATTGCGGCAACAAGCAACAACGGAAAACGCTAGATCCAACCCTTATCTATAAACCCAGGCAACCACCCTAAACCGTCAAGAGTCCTGCCTGGACAACGAGGTATCCTATGACTCGGTTACAGGGTGCACGCACTATAGACTGCTGATAGTCAAGCAGGCTATATAAAAGATCACACAATTAAGTTGACTTAAAGCTTCAAGGAAAAGATAGATAACGGAATTAAATTGCAGAAACAATTTAATAACAAACTAGAAGAAAGTACATTTAACGTTACGTTAATTAATACAACTAATCACCCCTGCGTGAAAGAAGGTGAAAGGAAACAGTCCTCAAAACATCATACAGGTAGACAAGATGCAGGTTTCTAAACTGCATGCGGCTACTGTAGGATCTGATGCTTAGCAAAGAAAGTACATTACGGATTTAGAGAACTCTTAACTCATAAGCAGGAATAAATACTAGTGATAGGCCATACAGTGTATAATGGCATAGGTATAATTAAATAAAGGCAGCAACTCGCAACATAACCACATACAGGTGTGCTTCTCACTCTTAGTCAGGCAAGCCTGCTTGGACAGAGTCTCTAAGCCACACCCTGACTCACAATGCTCACAAAAACGGTAAACTGTGGCACAATAACAAGCATACAGAGATAATAAACCCCTAGCTGTTAATCTGCCAGGTGGCAGAGGTCTAGCCGGAAGGATATAGGCTTCGGATACCCGGGCTGAGCCACCTGCCCTAGCCTAGGGACGTTCCCAGGTTTGTGCGCCAAATTACTCTAATTGAAAGGGTGCTCTCTTGAGAGACTCAGATCGCAAGTATCTGACTCTCTCCTGGCGACCCTAAAGCAAAAGCAAGACGTGCTAGCGCAGTGCTGAGTGGACTAGGCAATGGCCCTCACACAACACAACGCTAGACACACAGGGACACAGACAAGAAAATGCCCCCAGACTCCCACGGGTATCCTAGTAAAGTCGTGCGGATCCACGGGACTCGCACCAGCAGACTTTACTTAAAGGATCGCAAAAAGCCTCCCCTCCGGTCTAGCCCCTGCTAACCTGACACAAGAACACACTAGCAAGCATGAAACCACCAAATATGAGACAACAAAAAAGCTTCCTAGGTCTCATTAACAATTACATCTCTGCATAAGGCCCAAAATCCTATCTAGTTATCTGAGAGCTCGTCGTTAATACAATAATAGATATAAGGTCTATCAAGGGGATGGGATAATTAAATAGATTGGTGAAGTAGTGGAAAGAAGGTATACAAAGTAAGAGAGAACGTTTCTAAGTGGGGTTCAGAGGGATAGATATCAAGGGGGTCCGAAGGGTACGACAATGAGGTGAGCTCTGAGTCTTGGATCTGTCTGGACCCCGCCCTAGGCATGCAGAATACATCCCAGGCTTGGCAACACTCAACACCGTTGCCTGGTCAAAATCCTCTAACCCGTGCGTGAGTCGAAACTAAGCCTAACGTTGCAATCAAATGCATGTGGCAACGCTTCAGGCTCGTCCCAAGCTGGACTCTCCGCGCGAAGCAACGTCCCCAAGCCGGTCTCTCTCTCCCGCTCGTCTCCTCCCACTCTCACTAGACTTACATCTTATATATTATAATGAAACAATCAACTATCGAGAATAAAATATACTAAGATGCGTTGGTAAAGAATAAGGGCAGCTTCAAGCTGTGAAACAACATAAGAATATCCCAGACATTAGTTACATTGTCGTAGGATATATACTAAGGGAAAGCCTACCGGCCGGCTACCACCAGCCGGTTTCTAAACGGCTGGGCAGCCGATGCGCGCGCATGCCCGCACGTGGTTACTATGCAGAAGCGTCACACCAGCCTGCCAACATCCACCCCTCACGACGTCTGGAGAGACACTGTCGTGTAGTTGTCCCTCTCTCTCTCTTTCAAGCGCTTGGTAACACATACAAGCATAGCCTGCTTATGACTCGCTATTGATAGCACGAAAATATACCGCCGAAATAAGGGAATAACCGAGAAAATAGGTGATAATTGAAGGGGGGGGGGGGAGGGGGGAAGGAGGGTATGTGGAGGAGTGATATTTGGCATGGCCAAGGGGCAATAATAATACAAAAACAAATTATACTGGGCTGGTTTAAATGTTTTTTTTTTTAGGCCTGGGATTATATAAGGGGTTCCGCAGCGCACCAGTAAATCCTTATATTAGTGGATCCGCACTTGCCGGTTTAATGGAAAAATATGATACAGCTATGTCTCTACATCACAGTATTGCCAAGTTTGCATAATTAGCAACAGATTTAGCTATTAAATCTTGGTAATAGCCGAGTAATCAGGATAGCGAGGTAGCAATTGACCACTTGCGAGTTTCAGGCTATAAGGAAGTTGGAGCTGTAGACAACGATGATAAACAGAAATGCAATAATAATGTAGGTTTCTGATGACTAAAGAGTATGTTGAATTGGATTTTATGTATGAATGAATAAATGAATTAATAGCCCCAAAAAACGTCCACTATCCCCTTAACCCTCGTGGCCCGGGCTGCCTTTCTAAAGGACGGAGCTCGTATCCGGGCGATCTGGCTGAAAAATGACTAATGTAAACAAAGGCCTATCTCCCTTAATATGTCAGATAGAATTATCAAAGTAACATCAAAATGTGCGCCTTACCTTGCTGCGTAGAATGACTTTAAATAGAGCTCTCTAGCTCAAATGGTTCCGGAGATATGGCGATGTTAGTGGAAGTAACTTTTGGAGCGTATCTACCTTTGGCGCGTCCGAACACTCGACCGCGGCCCCGGCTACGACGCCCCGTTGCACTCGTCGCCCTACCCGCAATTATGCCGGGAAGCGATTTGGGAGTTTTTATTGTTTATTATGCCATTTATTATAGTTATGTTATTCTCACTCAATAAAGTTATTTTTATGAAGTTATTTGTGTCTCTGTCACTTATACTTAGTTTTATTATTATTATTATTATTATAGTAGTTATTATTATTTATACTGGACTATGGTAATTGATAGTGTAATTTTCACTTTTATGTATTGTTAGGTAAGCTAATAATATATATATAGTGTCACTTTCACTTGTTCATATTGTTATGAAGGCACTTATTATTACTTATGTGTGTCTCTTTCACTTATACTTAGTTTTATTATTATTATAGTGTCACTTTCACTGGACTAGGACAATTGATAGTGTCATTTTCACTTATTTATTGTTAGAGGTAAGCTATAATATATATTTTAGTGTCACTTTCACTTCATATTGTTATGAAGGCACTTATTATTACTTATGTGTGTCTCTTTCACTTATACTTAGTTTTATTATTACTCTTAGCCTACATTTTATAGAGTGTCACTTTCACTGTCATTGTCACGGGCACTTCAATATTCGACTAGAGTGTGAAAGTCGTTGAAGCACCGTCCAGAGCACAGTGCCACTTCACACTCGAAGCATTCCCATGTGGTTTTGCTCACTTTGTGGGGGTCTGCGAGTTGTGTGGCTGCACACATGGCACCTCTTCTGATTCCTAACTCTACTATCTGGTGCTTTGAAAGGAAGGGGGTGGAGCTGGTGCTTCCTGAAAAAGTCAGCACACCCCGTGCGGTCCAGCTGGCCTGGTCCTTGTAGTGGTCTCCAAGGTTCCGCATATTTAGCCAGGAGCTCAAGTATCACCTGCTTGTGGAACTTCCGCAGGGAATTGTATTTCTTGGCTCCGTGCAAGATGTTCGCAGGCAGTCGATGAAGCCCATCTGCATGTCGGACTTATTGATGAGACGCATGTTGATATTGTAGTCCAGGACAGCAGCTGGTTTCTGGACGGGGTTTTCGTTCTTCGGTCCACCTTCCCTGTGGCGACCATCTCGGCCTTGTGGTATGTGGTGAGGAGGTTGACCTTAAGCTGGTCATGCCAGTGGATGGAGAGAATGGGGCCATTCTTCTTGTGGTAGATGTCTGTCTTCTTGGTCTTGGTCGGGTACACTGGCATGCCCTTCCTCTTTGCCTTGACTGTGCCGACAGTTCTGGTCTTGCGGTCATGGAGGTACTTGGTGAGAATTGGCGACGTATAATAATTGTCTGTGTACAGGATGTGGTTCTTGTGGAAGTGTTTCTCCATCATCTTCTGTACAACAGCGCCGCCAAAACCAATATCGGGGTCAGTCACGATTTTGCCACCACTGCCGCTGTAGACCACAAAGTCCAGCACATACCCCGTCTTACAATCGCAGAGGACGAAGAGCTTGATGCCGAAGCGGTGTCTCTTTGACGGGATATACTGCCTGAAATGCAGCCTACTACGGAACAGGGCCAGAGACTCATCGAGGCACATCTTCTGAAATGGAATCAGGTAGGTGGTAAACCGATGACGTATCATGTCATACAGCTGCCTGATTTTCCATAATGGGTCGTGAAGGTGGACATGCATGTTGTTGGTCAGGTGGAGATAGGAGAGGATGTCAAAGTACCTGTCCCTGGACATGTACTTGCCAAATGCTGGAGTCATGATGAGGTCGGCAGTGATCCAATAGTCTGCCAGAGCGTGCTTCCTGATATGTGTCATCAACATAGTCAGTGCCAAGAACACATACAGTTCTGCCACAGTGACAGCTCTCCATGCCACCATCTTGGCACTGGTCTTCCTGCCAAGAAAGTTGGCACAGATCTCATGATGGTTGTTGGTCTCCTCGACGAGGTATTCCATGACTTCATTGTCGTAGAAGCCACAGAAAAGTTCACTGGGGGTAGCATTTGGGCCACACGGATATGCTGGTGACACCCCGGAACCAATCTGCTGCTCGTCAAAGGCAGGACAATCTGGCTGAAAATCTGCCCCATCTGTCCAGACAAACTAGTTTGATGAGCGTGCACGTGCAGCTGCAGCAGGCACACACCCAGGCACACGCCCTTGCCCACGCGGACGACCTGCACGCCCACGCCCACGCCCAGGGGCAGCGACGTCGGCAGGCTGAGCCGCACGCCCACGACCTCGCCCTCGAGCTCGTCGTGTCGGGACTTCCTTCTCTTCCACATCCTCTTCGTCGTCCTCCTCCTCCTCAGGCGATGTCAGGTCATCTGGGGCAATGTTGGGGTCATCAGCATCTTCTTCGGGAGACAATTCCGGTGAAGAAGTGACCGGGCTTCGGCGGCATGGGGGGCGGGAGGCTGCGGGAGGTTTAACAATGGGAGCCTCAGCCTCGGGAGTTGGGCTCCTTTTGCGGTGAGCCGAGGGGTTCTCCGCAGCAAATAATGCCCTATGATGCGGGGGCTGTGGTGGCACACTGTGGGAGGACAATGCCGCCTCACTAGTACCACTTGTCGAGGCCCTTTGAACATCGTGAGGGAGAGATGAAGCAAAGGGCTGTGGGTTACTCGCGCGGCGTTCCGGGTCAAGGCGTCGGGACAAAGGAATGCGGGTGGTTGCTAGACCAGGGTCGGTGTCACTATCACTATCTTCGCCTTCCCTAGCTTTTTCTGCTGCCCTACATGCTTTCTTGGCTGCACTTTTCACTAAAGATTGTTTGTAAAAGTATTTACCCACTTTCAAGGGCGTACGGGCAGGCAAAGGGGAAGGTCCCGGGCTAGGGCTAGGGCTAGGCCTAGGCTCACCACGCAAAGATGGCGACGGGGTAGGCCTAGGCTCTAGTACACTCGGAAGTTCGACTGCACCTTCCTGCAACACTTCCACATCAGGATCATCACTACTATCTCCTCCCTCAAACAAGTCAACATTGTCATCATCCCCAAACCCCACAAAATCATCGTCTTCACTTGCACTACTAATAAACTTTTCTTTATCAATCAAGCTTTCGCCACTGCTTTCTTCAATGGCAAAAAGTTCTCTCTCTATCGCACTGTCACTCAACAATACCTTTGCTTTCTTGCATTGAGCCTTTTTCTTGCTTGCAACAGGCGTAGACGAGCGGGGTAGCACTGGGGTGCGCGGGAGGTTGCACAGAATCGGACGCGTCGGAATTCATGATTTCACTATAACTCGCCATGGCGGGCACGTAGGACCTGATAACGGTAGTAGTTGAGGCTTGGTGGCGCTGTGATCGCCCCTCAAAGTAAATTTTCGCCGCGCGAATTTCAAAGCCCGCTTTCAAGCATAGGGATTTTAAAAGGACACCCGGGCTCCGGCCCATCTGCCGCAGCGTCATTTTAAAATGCTGCCCGGGCCAGAAGGGTTAAAGCTTTTGATTGTGTACAATCCAAATTCATATACGAATAAACAAGAAAATCAATCAAAATAAGATGATAACTTGCAGCGGGTTCATTAAGCCTCTAATACACGTAGCCGATGAATATACTGGTTCGTGTGACCCGGCTTAACACCTTACGAGCGGCCTATGCGGTTTATTTATATGTACCGCACAGCGGGGTGTTTTTAGCCAAAATAGGGCTGTTTACGTGATCATTTTCATGCCTAAATAAGACCCAGAACGTAAAACAAGTACCTATCCCTGAAAGGGCATAAACAGAGCTTTCGAATGACACCATAACGATCCTTGTATGATGGATAGTTTTCTTGCAATAACCGTGCAACGCGAGTGCAAAAGCAGGTAATTCGGTACTTTCGGTACATAATTGAGTATGTAGCGAGTGAGAGAGGGAGGAGGGAGCTGAGATTTGTGTCAGTAGGTTCGCCGCGGTGGTCTGGAGCAGTCATACGCTCGCTAGTCTCCTGCCACCACTTGTCTCTCTCTCTCAGCCACATTACGTGCTGAAATTGCCACTCGACCTATGTCGAGCGCCGCCACATAGTCCAGCTTTATTTAACTCGACTTATGTTGCTCGCCGCTAATTAAGGGTTAAGGGGGTCACCGTTTTTTTTTTTATCTTTCTCTCCTTTTCTCTCTTTCCCTGGCTTGTATCTATTCGGCCCCATTCAGCCAACTGTTTTAAGACATTTTTCCCCATCCAGGTGTCGATTTCTTCCTGGCGAGCGATAGCGAGACAGAATTGTATGGAGAAATCCGGCTTCGCCGGAGAATTTTTTTTATCGAAAAATGTACAAATTTAGCTTGCTGTCAAAACAAAAATATATACTGTATATGCTGGCTCGCTACCGAATGGATACAAGCCAAAGAGAGAGGGAGAGAAAGAGAGAAAAAAACCGAGGTGGGCTCCCTTAACCCATTCAGTAACGGTGATATCTTTCTTTATTTGATTTCAGCTACATTTAGACGATTGTATAAGGCTTAGGAAGGATATACTGTAGGGTAGCTAAACGGATGAATTGAGATAGTCTGCAGCCTTTTAATTGGTGGACGTCCTTCCTAAGCTGAATAAGATCGTCTAATAGTTTTCGAGAATATGATGAAAAAGCCGTCGCCGGTACAGAAGGGGTTAAGAGATCGTAACGAATAGCAAAGAATAATATAATAAAATAGAATAAATAAAAGAAAATTATAATAATAGAAGTCGTGAGCATATAATAATTGAGAACCTTGGTAATGCAATGCCCTAAACATCAATTCGGCAGAGACATTTCTATTTTCCGAAACAATGTACAAATTGATCTCAAAAGGGGTCTTGGGGGTATTTTGTTAAGCTTGATTATGGTATAATATGTCTATTCCTTCATCAAGCTATAAAAAATATCCCCCCAAGACCCTCCTTCGAGATAAATTTGTACATTTTTCGGTAAAACAAATGTCCCGGCCAAAGTTGCATTTAATGCCCCTTTCCCACTGGTGAGACAAAACGATTTTCGTCGCCGATGACTTCTTTTTGACAAATTAGCAAGAATACGTTCACGATTTTGACCGTTTCAAACAGATGACAAATTATACTTGGCGAAGATGTCGCCGATGTCGGCGACGCAATCGCCGACACGGCGACGTTATCGGGGAAGTGAGCGATGTTTCGCCGATGTACCTCTGCGAGGCATGTCACATTTTCAAAAATCTCTTGCGAGATCATGCGAGGATGAAAGAATACTGCCGTATGTTCTGCGACGTCTTTGGCGATCCAAGCGATGGTTCGGCGTTTACTTCGGCGAGGTGATAAGAGTATTTTTTTAAGGCACAAATTCTTGCGATGAACGAATCATCGGCGTTGGCATCGCACATACGTCGGCGAGATCGGCGAGATCGGCGAGGTGTGCGCAGCTGAGCGAATGAATGTAACTTGAATGTGCTAATTGCAGAGTGGAATTAGCATATCACGCCAAACTAATGGGCCGAACATCATAAAATATGAAAACTAATTGGGGTTAACCATGAGGAAGGGGATCAGAAAAACGACCCATCTCCCCTTAATTCGGAGGTTGGCAATGCTTCGCCGGAGACATTTTTCTATCAAATAATGTACAAATTTAGCTTGCTCTCAAAACAAAAAATATATATGTTGGCTCGCTACCGCTCACCAGGAAAATATTGAAACCTGGATGGGGGTAAACGTCTTAAAACAGTAGGCTGAACGGGGCCGAACGGATACAAGGCAAAGAGAGAGGGAGAGAAATTAAAAAAAAAAAAAAAAAACGAGGAGAGAGAGAAAGAGTAAACTAAAAAAACCGAGGTGGACTCAATTGTTAAGCCGTAACTAACGCAAACATTGAGCCCACCTCGCTGTTTGTTGTTTTCTCTTTCTCTCCCTTTCTCCTCGTTTTTTTTTTTTTTCTATTTCTCTCCCTCTCTCTTTGCCTTGTATCCGTTCGGCCCCGTTCAGCCTACTGTTTTAAGACGTTTATCCCCATCCAGGTGTCGATTTCTTCCTGGCGAGCGATAGGGAGCCAGCATTGTATGGAGAAATCCGGCTCCGCCGGAGAAATTTTTCTATCGAAAAATTTACAAATTTAGCTTACTCTCAAAACAAAAATATATATATGTCCGCTGAACATGATGGCGGTGTTTAGATTATTCTATCATCATTATTGGATTTTATAGAAATAAATCTATAACGATAGTTTTTCGCTCTTATAGAATCCATTCCGCAGCAAAATATTAACTCTGTCTGTTTTCACCAATAATAAGTGCTTTTTATATTGTTTTGTTTTCATGAACGGCAAGAGGAAAGGTTATTCTATAAAATTTCATCAACAACAACAACAAAAATAACAATATGTGGAATTTCACCGTAGGTGAACGCATATCATCAGTCCGCCCGTATTTGCCCTAACTCTCAGTCGGTTTTCACCCATAATAATTGTTTTTTATATTGTTTTGTTTTCATGAACGGCAAGAGGAAAGGTTATTCTATAAGATTTCATCAACAACAACAACAAATATAACAATATGTGAAATTTCACCGTAGGTGAAAGATATCTCACTATAGGCCTAATAATTTTTGTTTACCCACCTCTCCGAAGTTGCTCTTTGGCCTCGGCAGGTGTGTCTTGAGCATTCCGAGACGTCGCAAGGCCCTTCGCATGCCTCGTGCGGAGCATACCCCTGGCGGGTATACTCTCGGCGAGTATTCGTGCGCACGTCGACGACAAATCGACGAGGAAATCGCCGATGATCGTCGATGTTCTCGGAACATCCGAGAGCATCGAGAGCATCGGCGATCAGTCGTGCGAAGTTTTGGAAAATTTCAACAATTTTTTTCATGCGACTAACTCCGCGATGTCTCGCCGATGTCCAGATGATCGCAGAAAACCTCGCAGTTCCTTCGGCGATGCTCGACGATGCTACCAACCCTCGTCCAAAATTTTGAACTGTCCGAACATTTGCGACGACCCGCGAGGGCCCTTGCGAGGCCTTGAGAGTCAAACGATTTTTCATTTTTCATGAGAGGTGTGAGACATGTCACGAATGTGCCAATTTATTGGTGTCGGCGACGAAAATCGTGACTTGTCTCACCAGTGGGAACTCAGACGGTATTGTGCAGCATAATTTACTGGTTTGCCTCAATGGTTTAAGGAGGGGTTTAGTTTGCTCTCTAAGCCTCTATCAAACTTAAAAAAACACCTACAAGACCCCCCTTCGATATAGATTTGTACATTTTTCGGTAGAAAAATGTGCCGGCCGAAGGCCGATTCCTCTTCAAATACAGGTTCGCTATCGCTCGCCAGGAAAAAAATCGACACCTAAATGGCACGAAAGGTCTTAATATTGACAAAAGAATGGGGCAAAAGGTCTGAAAATCGCCAAACTAATGAGGCGAATGTCTTGAAATTTCATAACTAATAGGGCTAAACATGAGGGAGGAGGAGGACTCGAAAAACCAACTGCCTCCCCTCAAGACATTGCATTCCTCAGGTCAGGTTACACCAATTTGTATCTTTGAACCTTTAAGGGGAAGTATTTGTATATTTTCTGAACCCTTCATGTTTAGCCCCATTAGTTTTCAAATGTTAAGATTTTCGCCCATTGCTTTGTCAATAATAAGACCTTTCGTGCCATTATTTGTCGATTTTATGTAGGTAAGTGATAAGAGCCTGTAATTTAGGAGGAATGGACCTTCGGCCGGGATATATTCCTTCCGAAAAATGTAAACAATTATCTCGAAGGGGGGTCTTTGGGATGCTATTTCTTTTAAAGCTTGATAGAGGTCTAGCGAGCAAACACAACACATATAAACACTGGTAATAATATAAAATAAATATATGAATAAAATAACGTCCCCTCAATAACCCTCAAGAAGTGGTCGTACGTCGCCCCCGGAGATGACCAAAGTATATACACACTAACATAGTAGATTTATAAACTATGGAGATGAACCACAAACCACTGACCTGCCAAATGGAGCCCTTCGCCGTGACCAGGAAGACCACGAAGTACACCGGTATAGCCAGAACCGAGCACAGGGAGAAGAACCAGCCCAGACCGACCGCCCAGACCGGGAAAATGTAGTCCCCGTAACTCATCTCGAAATTATGGAAGATGTGGCTGTAGACAAGGGTGATCTGGGGAAAGAGGGAGGAAGGTTGTATTAACTCTATCAGTGTACACTTGGATACCATAGTCTCTATCTATCTATTTGTTGCCAGACGCTATGATCCCTGAAGGGGTAGCCACAAATGAATCGCCCCCATGCACCTCTGTTCCCAGTCAGTCGACTCTCCTCCTCCCACCCAACACCGCTTTCCCGCGGCCACCCGATCCAGCCGACGGCGCTTGTGGCACTTTGGCACTGCCGACTGGGAGACTCTTCGGCAGTACTTCTTTGACTTCCCATGGAATGATTCTTGCTTCCGTGGCCAGGGACCCTCGGAGAGTGCTGAACGCATTAGCCTACCGAGGTAATCCTCTCGGGCATGGAAGCATACATTCCATTTTATTTCTCTCAGACTAATACAAACAAATCTTGGTTTACTCATGCTTGTTCTACTGCTGTTCGCAATAAGGAAGAAACTTTCAAACGGTACCGTCGCCTTCAAACTCAAGAATCTCATTCTTCTTATGTTGCTGCCCGGAATCAAGCCAAATCTGGTCTTCGACTCCCCAAACATTCTTTTATCAATAATAAATGCACTGAACTATGCAACTGTAGCTCATCCCAAGCTTTCTGGCATCTAGCCAAAACCTCTCCAATAATTTTTCTTCCTCATCTTTCCCTCACCTTTTCCACTCTGATGGCACTACCATCACTTCTTTCTCTGACAAAACTGTTAATTTGAATGGACTATAGATATTAACCCTTTCTGTACCGGCGACGTCCTTTTCATTATATTCTGGCAACTATTAACCCTTTTACGTTTTTATGACGCAGAGGTTGCCAGATTAGCAATAATAAATAGAGTTCTCTCACTCTTATAATTACCTCTCCAAAATTAGTTTTCTTCCCACAGCTAACTCAAAGACAACTGCAGAGGTTGAAGTAACTAAACTAAAGGTTTCTAAATACCCCTGATGGTAACAAAGGCTTTAAGGTATCCCTAATAGGCTCAAAATTGCGTCAAGAATGTGAGAGGGTTAAACAATTTTATTCAGCTTAGGAAGGACGTCTACCAATTAAGAAGGATACATATTCATCCTTTTAGCTACCTTATATCCTTCTTAACCCTTAAAAAGCGGCTCACCACATAAGTCGTTTTTAATAAAGCTGGACTATGTGGCGGCGCTCGACATAGGTCGAGTGGCAATTTCAGCACGTAATGTTGCTGAGAGAGAGAGACAAGTGGTGGCAGGAGACTAGCGAGCGTATGACTGCTCCAGACCACCGCGGCGAACCTACTGACACGAATCTCAGCTCCCTCCTCCCTCTCTCACTCGCTACATACTGAATTATATGGGGAAAGTACCGAATTACATGCTTTTTGCACTCGCGTTGCACGGTTATTGCAAGAAAACTATCCATCATACAAGGATCGTTATGGTGTCATTCGAAAGCTCTGTTTATGCCCTTTCAGGGATAGATACTTGTTTTACGTTCTGGGTCTTATTTAGGCATGAAAATGATCACGTAAACAGCCCTATTTTGGCTAAAAACACCCCGCTGTGCGGTACATATAAATAAACCGCATAGGCCGCTAAAGAAGGGTTAAACTGCACAAAATCGTCTAAATAGAGTTAGAATAAAATTGATAAGACGTCATTGGTACAGAAGGGGTTAATCTGTGGCCGGCTCACAACTTACAAGACCCGGATTTGATTCCCAGGCAGGACGAGACATTTGGCAAAGTTTTCTATAATACCTGCCTCTGTTCACCTAACCTACCTTGATTTTGGCTCTCCGTCACTCTTTCAACTTTGGGGGAGACACTTGTTACAGGCAGCTTTGCATTTTGTGTCCTTCATTCACATATAAAAGATATATATAGGAACCTGGAGATAGTGAACATTGATGATATACCATTGATAAAATAACATTGATGACATACCATTGATGATATACCATTAATGACATACCATTGATGACATACCATTGATGATATACCATTGATGACATACCATTGATGATATACCATTGATGATATACCATTGATGACATACCATTGACGACATACCATTGATGACATACCATTGATGACATACCATTGAAAATATACCATTGATAACATAACATTGATGACATACCACTGATGACATACCACTGATGACATACCATGGATGATATACCATTAATGACATACCATTGATGACATACCATTGATGACATAGCCTACCATTGATGACATACCATGGATGATATACCATTAATGACATACCATTAATGATATACCATTGATGACATACCATTGATGACGTACCATTAATGACATACCATTGATGACATACCATTGATGATATACCATTGATGACATACCATTGATGATATACCATTTATAACATAACATTTATGACATACCACTGATGACATACCATGGATGATATACCATTAATGACATACCATTGATGATATACCATTGATGACATACCATTGATGATATACTATTGATGATATACCATTGATGATATACCATTGATGATATACTATTGATGATATACCATTGATAACATACCATTGATGATATACCATTGATGACATACCATTGATGATATACTATTGATGATATACCATTGATGATATACTATTGATGATATACCATTGATGACATACCATTGATGATATACCATTGATAACATACCATTGGGGAGGCAAAGTGTGATAACCTGGATATTATGTAATTCCCCTCATGATTACCAGGAGATGAACGCCGTGGCCCAGCGCAACTTAGCATACTTTCCTTAAGGGAGCCCACCTCGCTTTGGTTCTCTTTCTCTCCCTCTCTCTTTGGCTTGTCTCCATTCGGCCCCATTCAGCTTACTGTTTTAAGACGTTTACCCCCATCCAGGTGTTTTCCTGGCGAGCGGTAGCGAGCCATTATATATGTAATTTTTGTTTTACAGCAAGCTAAATTTGTACATTTTTCGATAGAAAACATTCTCCGGCAAAGCCGGATTTCTCCATACAATGACAAAATCGACACCTGGATGGTGATAAACGTCTTAAAACAGTTAGCTGAATGGGGCCAAATGGATACAAGTCAGAGAAAGAGAGAAAAGGAGAGAAAGATAAAAAATGCAGGTGATCCCCCTTAACTCCTTGAGGATGTATCGATCCATCCACTCACTCACTCACAGACAACACGCAGCTGCATGCACGACCTCCCGAAATCCATCCTTCCGAATCCTCCCTTCCTCGCGAGGACAGAGTCCACCTGGCCAGGCTGAGATGCGGACACCATCCAGCTCTCCTGAGCTATCAGAAGAGACTGGATGACTCCGTTGTCGACGCCTGCCCGGGATGTAACACAGCACCCCATACCATTAAACACATCATAGAAGATTGCATTTCACACAACCACTTACGCCAACAACACAATCTACACTCAATGAGAGCTCTGTGGGAAAGCCCGATCGTGGCCATGGCCTTTCTCAGGGACTCGGGGCTGTTCGGCCAGGCAGCTTAGGGAACAACAACAACAACAACAACTCATTGAGGATTATGACGCATTTTGAAAGTTTATTCTGGCTTTTATTAGACGATTATATTCAGATTAGAAAGGGTATGTGGAAGTCATAGGAGTAATTGAGATAGTATTTACCCTATTGATGCCCACAGATCCTTGCTAAGTTGTATAAAATCGTCTAATGATAGCCAGAATAGAGTGTCAAAATGCACCATGAGCCTCAAGGGGATAACTTTATCTTTAAGGGGACATGGGCCGTTTTTTTGGCCTATTAATTCATGTATTCCTTTATTTCTCAGTTTCCTCGCTACACCTCCATCAAGCTTAGAAAAACACCCCCTAGACCCCCTTTCAAGATATTTTTGTACATTTTTCGGCAGAAAAATTTCACGGCCGAAGGCCGGTTCCTCTTAAAATTACAGGCTCGCTATCGCTCGCCAGGAAAAAATCGACATCTAAATGGCACGAAAGATCTTAAAATTAACAGCTAAATTGGGCAAAAGGTGTTAAAATCGCCAAACTAATGGACCGAAGGTCTTATAATCTCAAAACAAATGGGGCTTAACACGAGGGAGAAAGGGGACCAGTAAAACGGGCCATCTCCCCTTAATTGTAGCACCTACCGCAAGGATGGGTGGGGTGATGTAGAGCCAGGTGATGTGCCAGAAGAAGCTGATAGGTCCCTGCACCATACCCTCCAGGTCCCGGAACAAACGACCCACACCTGAAACACACACACACACACACATCACAGGTTTGACCACATTGTAAATCATCAACCTTTTTTTTGTGACAAAAATGGTGCACATAAACTGTATTAGTTATTGTTGTTGTTGTTGTTGTTGTTGTTGTTGTTGTAGTTCCCCATACTGTCTGGCCGAGCAGTCTCGAGTTCGGTAGGCCAAAGCCGCTCCAGATGCTCGGGCCCCCAGAGAGGCCAGGGTGAGATGAGATCTGTCTCTGAGAGGGCAGTGGGGGAGAAGATCATCAGCCCACGGGCTTGCACCTCCGGTCAAATGCCCCCACCTTCCGCAGCCCCCCACTTGCAGTGCCACCCAATCAGGTGATCTCGCCAGTACCTAGAAGGAAAAGTGGTACAGGAAAAGAGACAGACAGAAACGGCTAAGGTTCGGTAGAAGATGCCAAACCTCACTTTGGATAGGACCAGCCCTCACTCAGCTGTATTAGTTAGTTTATCTGCTGTATATATATTATGATAACTAGTAAATGAGTGAAATTATATTATGTGTAACCTTTATGTTATAATTTAACGTTCAATTCTTCACATTACACCTTTAAGGTATTATGAGTTTCAAGAAGGTATGGAAAGGGTAATTAATAATATTAATAGTATATTACCAATACCATCTTATATAAATGTAAATATTTATCAATGTGATTTTACATACTTTTATTATACCTTTAATGTGTTACAGCCTCGGAGTCCCCACGGGGGGGGGGGGGAAATTGCCCCCAGAGGATTGGCCCCTGTTGCCGACTCGTCAAAATGCTCTGGACTGCTATCTTGCACTCTTACTATCAATTTATTTTATCTAACTTCCACTCTGTTGAACACCACCTCTCCTCTGCCAACCCTGATCTAATTTTTCTCACCGAAACCCAGTTGTCTGGGAGTACCAACAGCAAACCCTTCCTTGTATCCTCCTTCTGTCTCTATCCTCAGTTTCAAGCCAAAGGTAGATGTTGTGTATATGTGCGCAACAATCTTGCTTTCTCTCATGTTTCCAACTTTGATTCTTCTGAATTCTCAACTCTCTGGCTAAAGCTTTACTATCGCTCTCAAACTCAATATATCTGCTCTGTATATCTCTCCCCTAATTCTACTGACTATCCAAAATTCTTTGACTATTTAACTTCTAACGTGGAATACATTTTATCTATCTCTCCTTTCGCAGAAATCTCCATCTTAGGAGATTTCAATGTTGACCACCGCCAATGGCTCTCCTCCCATTTCACTGCCCAACTTGTTGAACAAGCCTACATCTGTTATATCCTAAATGACATAGAACAGTTAGTCCAGCACCCTACTCGAATTCCTGACCGCCTTGGAAATCGGCCCAAATTTTTTAACTTATTTCTAACTTCTATTCCTTCTACTTACTCTGTAAACCTTTTCTCTCCATTTGGCTCCTTTGATCACAACCTTATCTGTTACCAGTTCTATCTCTCCAGTACGGGCATCCGATCCTCTCAGCCGGCGGCGCTTGTGGCACTTTGGCACTGCCGACTGGGAGGCTCTTCAGCAGTACTTCTTTGATTTCCTATGGAATTATTTTTGCTTCCGTGGCCAGGGACCCTCGGAGTGTGCCGAGCCTATAACCGAGGTAATCCTCTCGGGCATGGAGGCATACATTCCATATCCTTTCTCTCAGTCTAATCCAAAAAATCTTGGTTTACTCACGGTTGTTCTACTGCTGTCTGCAATAAGGAGGAAGCATTCAAACAGAACCATAGCCTTCAAACTCAAGAATCCTTTGCTTTTTATGTTTTTGCCCGGAATCAAGCCAAATCTCTTCTTCGACTAGCCAAAAAATCTTTCATCAATAACAAATGTTCTGAACTTTCCAACTCTAGCTCTTCCCAAGCTTTTTAGCCAAAAACTTCTCTAACAATTTTAATTCCTCGTCTTTCCCCACTCTTTTCCACTCTGATGGCAGCACCGTCACGTCTTCCTCTGACAAAGCTAAACTCTACGCTCAAACTTTCGCCAAATAATCCACCTTGGATGATTCCGATGTTATTCCTCCCTCTCCACCCCCTTTCACTTACTTATGCCTAATATCATAATATCTTCAAAGGATGTATTTTCTGCCCTCTCTGGGCTTAATACTAAGAAGGCATATGGACCGAATGGTGTTCCTCTTATTGTACTCTAAAACTGTTCTTCCGTGCTGACTCCCCACCTAGGCAAACTCTTTTGTCTGTGTCTTTCCTCTAACGTCATTCCTTCAGAAGGAATGCTGGAAATTTGCTCTCATTCAACCTGTCCCAAAGAAGGGTAACTGCTCTCATTCCCCTAACTATCGTCTAATTGCTCTCACTTCCTGCTATTCTGAACTAAACATTTCTTAAGCATTTATCTCCCCTTAACCTACTTTCAGATCGTCAGTATGGTTTCCTTAAGGGCCACTCTAACGGTGATCTCCTTGCTTATCCTACTAACTCTTGGTCATCCTCCCTTTGGGACTTCGGTGAGACTTTTTATAGTGCGCTAAACATATCGAAAGCCTTCGATAGAGTCTGGCACAAATCTCTAATTTCCAAACTATCCTCCTCGGTTTCTATCCCTCTATCTGTGCCTTTATCTCGAATATCCTTTCTGACCGTTCCATAGCTGCAGTTGTAGATGGCCATCGTTCACTTCCTCAACCTATCAACTCCAGTGTTCCTCAGGGTTCTGTCCTGTCTCCAGTTCTTTTTCTAATATTAATTAATGATCTCCACAACAACCTCTAGTTCTATCCACTCATATGCTGATGACTCTACCTCACACTATTCAACTACTTTTTCACAACAACCCAGCAAGCAATAACTCAAAAAGTCACATAATGAGGCCATAGAACGTCTATCTTTAGATATATCAATTATCTCTGATTGAGGCATAGACAATGTAGTTACTTTCAATGCCTCCAAGACCTAATGTCTCCCTCTATTTACCCATTAAAACTTTCCACAAGACTATCAATTACTCTTCAACAATACACAAATCAACCGTCCATCATCTTTCAATATTCTTGGTGTATCTTTTTAATGCAACTTTTCTTGGAAAGATCTTATTACCACTCTTGCTAAAACAGCTTCCCAGAGGTTAGGTGTGCTCAACCGTCTCCGTGGGTACTTCACCCCCGCACATCTTCTTGCTCTGTATAGGGGCACAGTACGCCCATGTATTCACATGTGTGGGTAGGTTCCACCCATACCGCACTTCTCGAAAGAATAGAGTCAAAATCAATTCGCCTCATCAACTCACTTCTTCTTCCTAGTTCCCTACAATCTCTTGCTACACTCCGTAATAATAGTCTCTTTCACTCTTCTCTTGCTATTACAACAATTAGTGTTAATCAGAGCTCTCTCAATACATACCCTCTCCCTTGTGGCCGGTGCGAGGCACCTGCCTTTCAACACAGTCCCACCCCTATTCTGTCTAGCTCTCAATCTCAAGAATTGGCAAACTGGTGAACTCTGGAACTCTCTAGCTCAATCAATCTTTCCTTCATTCTGTGACTTAAACTGCTTTTAATTTTGTGTGTTCAGGCATTTTGACTACAACGTCCCTTGAATTTGGCTCTGTTACTTTTTTGGCTCTGGGCTACAGGCTACCTGCCTTTTGTCTCCTTCATACACATAGAAAACAAAATCAGGGTTGATATATTTGCTTCGATACCACAACATCAAGAATTGATTGTATGTGTTCCTTACCGTAGATGAAGCTGAAGGTAATGAGTGTGAGGATAGTGGTGAGGAAGACTGTGAGGGTGACGCTGTAGTTGTCCATCACCACCAACAAGTATATCCCATTCTGTAATAGAGAAGGAGGATTGATTAGTTAAAATTGGTCTTCAGAGGCTATCTACCCTACTAGATTATTAAGCCAGCACACTGTAAGTCAAGAATAGCGTCAGGGTTGGAGCCCCTTTTTGAGAACTCCAGTCCCTTGTTGAGGATTGAGGGACACTTATAGAATATCTGTCTCACAATGGATCATACTCTCAGTCACTACACAACACTCTTCCCGATATTGTAATAACGATCCATAGTATTTACAAAGCGTATGAGATCATGGTATATTATAAAGGGGGTGTAGTAGTAGTAGTAGCAGTAGTAGTATTCTGGGTGTTATTCTGATTGGTCGATGGTGAGTTTCCTAGCAAGGATGCCAACATGTACAAACTAGATGACTGGTAGAACCAAACAAATATATATTATACAGTACAGTATGTATTCTTGAAGTCACCCATACCACGGTGTTCTAGATCGATCGGGTTGTGTGTCTATTGAGAAAACGGCCTTCTATTATCATCACTACTGTATATATATCGGTATATCTCATCCATAACAGTTGTAGAGTTGCGGTCATTAACCCACTGGACCCCAAGCGATTTAACCCGAGAACGACGAGAAGACTCTTAAGAGGTTTTGGTGGTGAAAGGCGACGAATCTCTTTAGATCCAAGGACTAAAAAAAGCCTTTTGAAAAGCCCCAGTAGCACTTAAAACAAAGGAATATGTGATTAAGTGAGATAATTCCCCACCATACCTTCTATCACCCCTCCACATGTGTCAAAACTCCCTCCTTTCCCCCCCCCTTCAATTATCACCTATTTTTCCTCTTATTCCCTTGTTTATCAGTTTATTTACCGTGCCAATATCTCCAACCCGGTTCCAAGGTGTTGTCCTGCGCATATCTAGTGCATGGGGAGAGAGAGAGAGTGAGAGAGAAGCTTCAGTCTGCTTCTAGGCTTCGGAGAGAGAGGGTATACGTCTCGTTCGCCTCACACTTCATGACTGGAGGGTCGGCAATAATTTGTCTTTTTCACCCCCCAAATACTATTCCCACTTGTTTTATTGCTGTTACATGTTAATATCTTCATATTAAATATAAAATAGGCACATATGAATAAGTAATAACGATATTTATCGTAAAATAACGATTTAAGGCGGGAATGAAGCCTAATACAGTATCATCGCTTGGCGGTAGGGTGTGCACTACCAATAACTCATGCTTAACGGGTTAATAAAAAAAGTACATTCCAGGACCAGCCACTTGTCAATTTTTCGTTTTTTCCTGAAAACACATGGGATGGGTTAGTAATGAAGGAAAAACAACATAAAACTGCTCACCTAGGTCATTTGGGGGTCTTGGGGGGCGTGAGAAAGTCACAAATAGCATGGAGTGATGAGTAGGCACTATACTTGAAAATCACGCACGCGGCTGGACTTAGAGGGTTGCCAACCATCGGCATTGTTCCGTGGGATCCTAAAGTAGTTCCCATACAAATCTGAACCCTCTAGGTGCCATAGGACAAGAGTAATTAATTAACCCCTTAAGGACAGGCATGTTTGTTGACATGACTGTGCTGCTGGGCGGGTATACAGTATTTACCGAAAACGAGCTTCATTCCATGCTCTTTTTCATGCATAAGCAAGAGCCAGAGCGTAATACAATTATATATCCGTGAAAGGGCGATAATAGAGCTTTCCAATGACACCTGAATCATCCTTGTATGACCATGGGTTATCTTGTAGCGATCGCGTAACCGGAGGTGAAAATACCCTAAAATAAGGTAATTTCCGTAGTTTTTTCCTTGTCTCGCGAGGACGGGCGATGGGTGGTAGACGGCGGTGGTCCCAGACACGGCCCAGTGGTGGTGCCAAGCAGTCAGAGTCCAGCTATCGTCCTCCCAACGCGCGCACTCTCTCTCAGAGCTCATAACGTACTCAAAATGGTGCTCTTCATATGAAGGGCACCGCAGGGGTGGCCACTATTCTCTCTCCCATCATATGACGGTCACCGTCGGTTAAGGGTTAAGGCGGACGCAACCATTGCATCTCTGGGACATGTGCGTTACTTACATAGGCAACGCATAACGTGCGTCCCTGGTGTCGAAGGGGTTAATGCTCTGTATAAATCTTCAAAACTATCACAGGTTGAATCGTCTTACTTATTATTTACCTGCTATGTGAATTTCAGAGTTTTTTTTCATTAGTTCGAGGGTTCAAAAATACATCATAATATAGAACCGCGACTGTAAAAATATGTTTTTCATTTTTTTCACCAAATAATAATAATTATGTTTATTTACATGTCTTAACATTCTGCTATACACAGAATATATTCTGAAATTGCACTGTTTTCAAGACATGTTATTTTTCCCGGAAATATTTTTCTTGACAAATCTCCAGTCATTCAAACTTGTGCAGGCTTGATGCAACAAGTATCCCAGAAAGCACGAGAGAGAAAGAGAGAGAGAGAGAGAGAGAGAGTGAGAGTGAGAAAGAGTGAAAGCAAGAGAGAGAAAGAGAGCGAGAGAGAGAGAGAGAGAGAGAGAGAGAGAGAGAGAAAGTGAGAGCCAGAGAGCAAGTGCTAGAGCAAGAGAGTAAGAGAGAGCTCACATGAGCGTATGCACACCATACATCCAACCCCTCCATTACCAGCTGCTCCTCTGGCAACAGTTTGGCCCGTAGGTGGCTATGTGTGGACCAGTCCTCGCATAAAGTTGGCTACAACCCACAGGTCATGCACACAAGGGAGACAACACAACCTGGCTATCATATCTGCTAATGTGCGAGGGGTTCAAACAAATGTGGGGGAATTAACTCAAAATTTCAACATTAAACATAACTGTTATGCCCGCATCCCGAAGGGGAGCACCTGCAACACCACCACCATTGCCCACAATACCCAGGATAGCATTCATAGTGATACCCGTATCCAGAAAAGTAAATAGGACAGCCTGCCACTAGAAATCACCATCTTCTATAGAGAACAGCCCTACACCACCTGCACCGCAGATGACAACCTGGTAACCACCCCATCGAAAACCCACAACAATCATGGCAACAAAAACCGAGTTGCAACGAAACCATCAACTAAGAAGCCATCTGTTCCCACATCAAGGAAAGAAAGGCACCCACCGAGACAAAATAGAAAAAGAAGGTAGTATACCCTTCACCACCATTCTCTAGATGACCCAAAGCCCGCCCCGCATGACATCACGCCCCACCCCTGAAGACATCATATCACCTGGGCCACCTGACTTGCTACCTCAGGTGATACCATCAAAGAAGCCACCGGTTTCTGGGCCAAAATGGCCCAATTCCACCTCCAACCACCTGGCACAGCTACCCTTGTAAACCGGACACCAAAGACCACCAACAGGAGCAAGATAAATAAGGAATACCGATACCGAATGAAGGAGCTATTAAGTAGCTATACACCCCTTAAGCTCCTCGACGCTTCCCAAGGTCGAGATAAAGGTACTTCTGGAGACCTAACTCTTTGTAGAGATTCCTCCCAAGGCCCGATCAAAGACTTGACCAATGGTGTTCCCCAAGACCAACAGGGTGCTTCCAATGGCCCGAGACTAGACGCTTACTAATGCCACCAAGGTGCTGCCCAAGACCGGAATGGTGCTTCCAAGGGCCCGAAAGTCGGTACTTCCCAAGACCGACTAGGCACTTACCAAAGCCACCAAGGTGCTTCCCAAGACTGGAAGGGTGTTTCCAAAGTCCCACTCTCAGGTACCTCCATGGACCTCACTGGCACTTCCCAAGGCCACCGAAGAGAGAGAAGTCACAGAAGCAGCAGACGATGGAGCCGCCCCAGACCGTCCAGCCCCAACACCTCGCACCTACACACAGAGACCAGGATCGTCACCATCCCAACATCTTGTACCCCTGAACCAGCCAACCCTGATAAACAACTTCCTACCACGCCAAGGGAAACATAGAACTTAGCTAGAAACTTATTATATTTAATATCAATCTTTCCTTGAAGGTCCCTTCTAGTCCCGACTTAATTAATTAACCTATCCGCGGCAATACTCCGA
Organism: Paralithodes platypus; assembly: GCA_032716605.1. NCBI lineage: Eukaryota > Metazoa > Arthropoda > Malacostraca > Decapoda > Lithodidae > Paralithodes > Paralithodes platypus. The sequence goes on from CM064485.1 coordinate 49,853,582, forward strand.
TTCGTTAAACGTCGTGAGGGGCGAAGCTATTGCATTCATTTCTGACGAAAATCGTCATTATCCTACAAATATCGTTATTACTTATTCCTATGCGTCTATTTTATGTTTAATATGAAGTGTTACGACCTGGCACTCGGGTACACAAGGGCTCTCAATCAGGACTCGAATACGGCTCGCTGCCACAACGGAAACACACGATCCCAACCCCTGAGTACTGCCAGCCGAACAAAAAACACCAATACCCTCCAGAGTTCAATCTGCTATAACGGGGTATACAAGAACTCGGTACTAGTGTTCAACAACAGACTAATAAAGAGACAGGAATTATCTAGTCTGGTCAACAATCAAACAAAGAAGTAAGAAACAACAACACCAAAGAATAGTGTTGGCCGAAGCCGAAGTAATCCACCCTTGACTAAGAACTTAAGAAGTCCTCCACCCTCTACTTCGGATCGGCACTATTACGTTACGTTAATTAATAGTCCTTAAGCATCGAGCAAGGAATCTTCTGATAAAAGTTAGATGCTTCTCGGATGCTCGTAAGAAGTACGTATCGGATTTTGAACAGCAATTCAATAAGCAAAAACACTGGCAATTAAATACTATTAAAGGTTTAAATTGGCATAAGAATAATTAAAGGAATATGCAATAGTAAATGGCAAACATTAAAAAGAAGCACTCCGCAAATGCAACGGCAATAGCCTACTCGGATTGTGCTCGTGGGCCACTAATCACTAAAGTAGCCAAGCGTGCAACACATGAAATCAATAGTGCATAAACAATATCATACATAAGGAAAGCTTCAATACTATTCTGTATCTACTAATCGAGTAAAGTCTAGCTGGGGTACTGTGGGCAAAAGGTAGCAGTGACTGAGCAAAACCGGCTCGTAGCCAAGCGAAGTCCTCACAACTGTTTAAAGTATTACGTTAAAAGTAACAAGTGCACTTTGAGAAATCCAGATCCCTTGTATCTGGTTTTCTCCCGGCTCCTTGACAAAGTAAAAACAAACTGTTAATAAAATACAGGGTGGTTAGGCTCTTGCCCTCACGCACTGTAAATTATTAACTCAACACAGTCAGCCGCGAAGACAACCTAGGCTTCACTGAACCAAAACGAGTATGCAGGTTTATCGCTTAACCACTGCATCAAACAACAACTCGTAACACAGAAAAGCCTTACCCCAGTCTAGCATTACCTAGACTAGCAGAAAACAGGAATAATAATAATAACACACAGGGAAATGCATATACAAGTGCAACAAACATAAATCAATCCTATTCTAAGTTAACCCTTCCAAAATAGGCTATCTAATAGGCATGTATCTCGTGAGAACTCAAGCGATAATACGTTGGCTGACTAGCTCTGCACCAACGAGACCATGGAAGTTAAAAAGGGTAGGGAAAAGAGGAGATAAGAATGTAAGGTAGTAGAGAAAGTTCACATCAGTCAGAAGAATATATATAGTTAGCAAGGGAAATGAGAAGTCGCTCTGCCTAATGAGTTCTGAAGAAAAAATGGCTAGACTTCCCTTTTTATACCCGGCCCTCTAGTGAGCCCAACGTGAACTACTAAGGACCGCCCACTGACAATCATTACGTAATTTCTCTCTCTCCTCTGGGATAGACAAAGGCTTTCCTAGCACTGAGGGGAGGGGGGAGGGGGGGGGAGTGCTAGTGAGTTAGGCCCACCTCCCGCATGGCGCACCCACTGACCCCCAACTGTGGCTGCCTCTCCCATCATTACAAATAAGTTTTACACACAATACATATAACTAATGATATAAAATAGAACTCGTTGACTCAGATGAAAACAAAATACATATTCATATTACTTATAGTACAACGGCTCACATGAACTAAGTTAGGAAACTCTACATAGACTACAGCCAAAGTTCCTGCCCTGACGATCCTAGCGAGAGTGGGGCATGACTAGGCGTTCTGTACAGCATGCTCACACTGGACATGCGTCACAGAAGATAGTTACATGTTACAACAATAAAACAAGTGGGAATAGTATTTGGGGGGTGACAAACACGAAATATTGCCGAGCGGTTCATTCATGGAGTTGACAGAGAGCGAAACTGCACCCTTCCTTCACGAGCTCTCGAGCGAGACTGGAGGCAGTGCGGGCTAGTCTCTCTCTCTCTCTCCTCCCTCCACACCCCTCCCTTTCAACCTTGCAACCGGGTAGGGAGTTTTGGCGCCATAAATAAACCGATAATCACAGAAATAAGAGAAAAATAGGTGATAATTTAGGAGGGGGGGGAGGGGGGAATTTGGACACATGTCGAGTAGTGATAGGATGTATGGAGAGAAATTATCACACAAATTTACACATTACTTTGTTTTGAGTGACAGTGGAATGTTTGGAAAGGCTTTTTTTAGGCCATGGCTCATATGAGGACGCTCGCCCTCCTAGGGTTCAGACTCAAATGAGGACGCTCGCTGTTTATGGGTTAACAGAACACACACTATCCCCTTGCTACTCCTGTCAGAAATAGTTATACCTCATACTCCCAAGACGATTCCGACTTGATCGGTAGAGATATAGCTATCACTGTGAAATAATTCTTAAAAACAATTCTTACCTCTATTCATTACTACCTTCTATTCATTACTATTCATTACCACGCTACTAATATTCCTGTGTGTATGTTCATTCTCCTTTGCAGGTTATACACTGTATATACTGTATATGTCTGTAATCTTTTTACCAAAAGGCCATTTTGGAGTAAGGGGTCGGGCGCAAGTTGGACTAGATAATAGTCCATCAGGCGCCTGGCCCGGGGAGACGATTAATATGAAGGGTGTGCCTGGAAGTGTGGTGGGAGGGCTTGTGGCTTTGGCTCCGCTGCATGTCTGCCTGCCGAGATCGGAACCTCTCCGGGTGGTCAGGGGCCGGGGGAGTGCTGGAGCGACCTTGGTAACCCTGGTCTCTGGGTCTTCTCCTGGGTGACCTGGATGTGTGAGAGTTTGTGTTTTTTATCTGTGTTTATTTTTTGTTTTATGTTGTTTTTGTGTTTTCCCTGTTCTTGCTCTGTCTTGAGTCGGCTACCCCCAAAATGGGGATTGGGCCTGAGCATATAGATAGATAGATAGAAAAGGCCATTATTTATTGTAATTGAATTATTCCTCATATATACTATGTGTTATTTAATTAATATAACCCATAAGTTGTCCTTTTCATTTATGTTCTAAATTAAGTAACTCCACTAGAGTTAAGATTCTAAGCCTGCCTTAATCATACCAGCCACTAAATACTAATAAGACCATTTTTACTGGACAAAATAATAAACTTGATATTGTTTTGACTGTCAAAACATTCCTCAATGAAATTATTGTACCAGCATTTAGGATGATCCCTGGATACTGTCATTGGATAATAAGGGATGCAAGGTGAAGGCATAGGTGTTTGCCACAAAGAATACTCATTAATGCAGACTTCTTCAATCCAAAATCCAGATTTGATGGAAGTGCTATTCTTTCGAATGGTGCCAGCCCTGCTCCTAATTGCCATTTATCGTCCACAGTGGCAAAGAAATTACCCCATAAAGTATTTTCATGCTAGAGAACAATTGTCACCATATTGTGATATTGTGACATTTAAATTAACATCTTATCCAATGAGTTATTGAGGAACTAAACCTAGTACACAGATTAACTAATGGTGTAGATTCCCGATATATAACCCAGGAGACTACTTGACCCTTTCTTAACAGACCTACCTTATGGTATGGTACACTGCCATCCACTAGATCGTTTTGAAACATCTGATCATTAAACAGTACTATTTAAAGTTTACCTTTTTTTTTTTTTTTTTTTTAAAGACCTCCGTCTACGTATTGTGAAAAACCTGTTATCCTCCGGCAAATTGTGGGGTTGAGTGAGTGAAGGGGGGGACAGTGAATGAAGGAGGATGGATGTTTTTCATAATACGTGTTGCTAGCCCCAAACGCGCGAGCAACTGTTGCTTTCAATCATCCGACACATCCCCTTTTATTTATGTGCATCACACATGTTACATACAAATAAAGTTTATGTTTTGTGTTACCCTACTGTGGAAAGACTACGGATACACCACTCCTGCCCGGGCCTCACACAGTGGCATGACCCAGTCCTGTCGAACTGAGCTCATGACGCTGGTGGCATTGCCCCGGAGAATAGCCATCCCTAGTCTTTTCTTGAGCCAGAGGGTTTCCCGGGGTTCTCCTGAAACTTCTCTGATTTTACGGCCTATTTCATTCACCATCTTAAGGGTGGTAGGGCCGAAGACTCCTGAAGTTTTGAATGCCAGGGGCTCGAACTGATGATTTCTGGCGATGGCTTGATATTTTTCTCGCTTTTTATTTTCTGCTATCCGGGCGGCTTCACCTGCTTCGTCGGCGTTTCTGGCGATGTTGGTTGTGGAGAAAGTGTCAACACATGTGGCATCCCACACGAGGCACCGGCCATTCTTGTAAGGGAAAGTGGTCATCCCATCTGTCCCTTTGCCGTCTTCTCTGTGAAGTCCATGTGGTTCGAGGATTGATGCACGGTTAGCACTCTGCAGGGCCCGTTTTATGACATAATTTAGTGCAGAGTGTCTTGGCAGGCGGCCTGTGTTGTAATTACATGACAAGGCATGGTGACCTTGAGCATCCATCCACCCACCACACTTGCAAGTGTGTGGGTGACAAACTACCGCACCCACTCTGAGCGCGATGGCAACCCGGAGCGCTTCAGCATCCAAGTGAGTTCCAAGAGGTGGGATGGGGATGGCGTGTAACTACAAGCCACTCTCCGAACGGGCGGCTGCCTGGAGACGTGCTTTTGCAACCTGGTCTGCATTGGTTAGGAGATTTTCTTGAGTTTTCTTCGCCGAGATGGTATCCCACGCTTTCTGCTTGCTCCTGGAGGTACCCTGAGGCTCCTCCTCTACTCCTGTACTTCCCTTCCAGGTGTTAATCGCTGCTGTTACGTCCCCATTAAGTGTCATTCCAGGTTGAGAAGAAAGGATGGACAATACAAGGTCGTTGGTCGCGATGAGGGAAGAGATAAAGGCTGGGGAGGCAATATCCCACGCTCTCCGTATGCCCAAGCCCCCGAGGCGGACAGGAAGGGTGGCTTGTATCCAGGCCCGTTCTTTAAATTCCACGTTGGTGATGCTGGTCACTGCTTCTCGGATTATGCTGTCTAATTCTTGGAGGCCACCATTGTTCGTGTAAGTCATCGATGTGCGCAGGAGGTATTGGAGTTTTGGGATGGAGAAACAGTTCTTGAGCAGGGCCAGAGCTGAGTGGGCATCGATGTGTATCAGGCGACTCACGAGACGTTGAAGCTCCTCCTTTTTAACTTGAAGTGCTGGTGGGATTGCTGCCAGAGTTAGTGGGGAACCTAATAGGGTTTGCTGGTGCTCCTGAAGGATCTTTACATCTGGCAATATGTTTCGAAACAGGGCCTGAGTCTCTTCTCCTTGTTCACGTGTGTGATTGAGGAGGACAAGTTCACATTTGGTGTCATTTATCACTAGCCCGGCCTGGCCGAGGTCAGTTACGATGTTATTTAGGTCGGTTAGAACGTTCTCTACTGACCCACCCAAGGTTGCATCGTCCAGGTACCATACATTCAGTTCTGACCTTACTTTGTTAGCTGCTGCATCCACCCCTATTGAGAAAAGAGCAGGATCTCCCTGCTGTAACCCGGTCGCTGATGGGATTACCGTCTCGCCAAAAATCAGGATTGAAGGTTTGGAATAAGCCTGCCAAAGTAGGGGGTACAGAATGGGGATGTGTTCTTGAGCTGCACGGAGGAAGACATCCCTGCGAATGCTGTTGAATGCGTTCCGCATGTCAATCTTTAGAAGCACTCGTTTTTCTTGGGCTTGGCTGAGGTAGGTGCGGGTTGCGTGTACAGCAGCTTCACACCCCCCTGGAGTTCCGAAACCTAGTTGAACTGGTCTTAAGTGTTGACCTAGGCCATTCGAGAGTGGTTTCAAACCCACCTTTGTGGCAAGGCGGCGGAAGGTGTTCCCTACTGCTATTGGGCGCACACCGCCATCTTTTTTTGCCAGTGCACAGAGTGACGCCCAAAAAATAGGGGTGTGGCACAGTCGGGTACTTCCCCTCTTAAAACCATGTTGATGAATTTGGTGAGGGTTTCCAAGAGTGCCTCCCCAGCAGCTCCTGATCCCTGACCCAAGAGGCCTTTGAGGTGGGCAGGTCGGATACCATCTGGGCCCGCGGCTAAGCCTGCTGGGAATGAAGTCACTGCGGCAACCACCTGCTCCTTCGTGACAACTAAAGGTTGGCGCATCTGGTCATTTGGGGCAGGGGGGAGGTTTAGGTCCCTAGGTGTAGGTGGGTGCTTTTCTTGTAGGGCTTCAACAACTTCGGTGCCTTGACCAGCAAAACCTTCTGAAGAGGACAACAGTCTGACGGCCCCTTTGATGTCACTATCCGCCAGTTTCGCTGCGACCCTCTTACGTAGCTGTTCAGCCTCTTCCTCTTCCTTGTCCTGGTGCTTCTGGGCCCTGTTTGGTTGCTGTTCGGGGGGTTCCACCAGTTTGTTTCCATCCATATACTGTGCTACTTGACGTTTCACTCTGGTGGCTAGTGAAACCTGAAGATGGTCTTGTATGTTGGTTCTGGGTGGTTTTCGGAGGGCCCCATAGGAGAAACCCAGGAGCCGTGCCCATGCGAGGGGTGTCTTGAGCTGTAGGGCCTGCTTTATGATGGTTGTAAGGGCCTCCGCCACTTGGATTCTGGCTCCTTTAGGTACCCGGGCAAGGACCTGGATCCGCGCTTTCCATTTGGTCACAAGTTGGGTCAAGTTGGCGACCGGTGTTGCCGGTGTTGCCCCGGTTGGCTCTGCAGTGGGCCCTGGGCATGCGAGACATTTACCTGAAAGCGTCACTCAATGAATCCAGCCAACGTGACATATGGTTGTGGTAACATGCAGACTTGGAAACTATTAGACTTAATCTCCACAACACAAACTGTTACAACATTCTATCAGGCGAACTAAATCACGACACTGAAGCTATAGCATCCTGCATCCTTAGGCTTCAAGAGGAGCAAGTCCCACACCACATCTACAACACAAAACCAGATGTACAACCATGGTTTGGTTATAGATGCCAGACAACCGCAAACACAAAATACAAAACATAGACTCGCTTCAAGAAAAGACCCACTAGAAAGAATAAAGTCTCCAACAAAATTGCCTTCAAAAAATGAAAAAAACACTTTAAGGTGAGCAATTAAAATATGGGAAAATGACAAAAAAGAAGCTACAGGGAAATGAAGTAGGATCAAAGCAGTGGTGGTCGCTAGTAAAAGAAAAACAATGATATGCTGCTCAAGAACGAATTCCAAGAATAAAGCTAGCTAATGATACACTATAGTCGATTTTTTTCCAGCTGAAGGTAAATTGTCATGTTTCTATCTTTGTTACTCGGCTATAAGATAGATTTTGTGGCGAAAGATGATGGTTATTCTGAAAACTTGGCATTAATATGACACACAGCCATAGTAGTTTCATATACTTCCATTAAGTATCGAGAAATCAGCTAATAAGAGATTCAATTTAAGATCAGCTGGAAAAAAATAGAGTATAGCCATTACAAGGTCCGAGAAAGCAGAACTTCTAGCAATTTTTTTTTAACAAAACAATGACTGTTGATGAACCCAATACAAGTCATCTAGTACCACCACAACTCTACAATGATAGCATAGAATATATTACTAATCACAGAGGAGAGGGTACAAATCCCTATTAAAGGTATTGAACACAAACAATAAGGAACTGGACCACATAAAGTAAGCCCATGTATATTGACAAATTGCTCTAATGAACTTGTTGCAGCACTAAGACAACTATTTCATTCTTGCTTTCAACATGACTTCTGGCTTGAATTATGGAAGAGAGCTAAAGTCACTTCTATGCACACACAAATGTGCTAAATCAGAACCGAACAACTATCAGTTTATTATCACTGTTATCTGTTATCAGTATATTCTTTGAAAAAATAATCGGAAAACAAATGAAGACATTTCTTGATGACCACCATCTGTTAAGTTCCAGACAGTTCCACCACTGATCTGTTAATGCTATCAAGAAGCTGGAATGATGCATTAGACACAGTAAATGTTTCACTGATGATTGCTCTCAATAATGTTGGAGCTTTTGACTGTGTCTGGCATCTTGGACTCATGGCCAAACTTAGATCACTTGGGGTCAATGGCAAGCTGCAGGAGTTGTCTGCCAGTTATTTAACTGTCAGATCACTTTCTGTAGTGGCCAGCGGCCACACATCTTCCCACCACAATATAAGAGCATCATTCCCTCAGGGCTCTGTGCTGGCCCCCATTCTATGGAATACTTGTATTCATGACCTAATCCAAGGCCTCCCATTGTCGTTTACTTACGCCGATGACTGTACCCTTATGCTCACATACAAATAAGAGGGAGTAGGACAAGTCATCCAGACAGTCAACTACCATATGGACTTCATTGCAGCATTGGGACGACGGTGGCAGGTAAAGTTTGTAGCTAAGACACAATTACATTGTCACCTTGAATATGCCCTCCTTACCTGGATGTTAAGCCCTCACACACATTTGGTTCTCTTTGAGAAAGTACATAGGCGAGCTGAATGTCTCATCACAAGTGTCTACAAAGGAGAAGGAACGATGAGTCTTGAAAGTCTAGAACGCCAAAGAATGGTGGCATCCCTCACTGTGTTTCACGAAGCCCAGGTTAACCCGGCAGCTGAGGCAGCGACATGCCTTCCGGAAGCGATATTTTGACCCGTGTATAAAAACCGTGCCAAAAGGCTTAGGCAGCTGCAAATTAGATCAGGAATAGGCATATATGGCAAAATTTCATACTAAGCATCATAATACACTTACACCTCATACAGACATATCTTTATTGACGTGGATGCGGTGGCAGGGCTCTGGAACCGTCTCTCAACCCCAGATATATCCCATATACTATACGTATACAATGCATGTATGAGGGAACGAGTGAAGGGGCCCTAGATTGACTTACAAGCACCGATCGATAGAAAGGAGACGAAGGGAGGAAACATACCACCCTTCATCTCACCACTCACTCATTCCAGACTCGCTTATGGCTTTAAGCGCTGTATTCTTTCTCTTCACCTAATTCTGGGTCCAAATTCTTTACATATATCTGGAGGAATCTAGGAAGCATGATGAATTAGTGAGAAGAGAGGCTGATGACCGAAGGAGAGAAGAGGATGCTATCAGAAGAGAAGAGGAGAATGCTAAATTCCAGACTTTAATTCAACTGTTGGCCCCTTCAGGGATCTCTGCAGACCCCTCCATGGCCCAGCAGCAACAAGTCCCCCCTTCAAACTCTTCGGCACCTCCCACACCACAGAAAGCTACAGTCCAGACCCCTCCACCACTGAAAGCCGACGCCACCTTTCAGATGTTTCGTGAGTGGAGACGACGCTGGGACGACTATGCAGTAATGGTAGACCTCTCCAAACTACCCACGGCAAAGCAGATGATTCAGCTTTGCATGTGTCTTACCCTTGAGACACAGTGCATCTTAGAACACACCCTTCAGATCGCCCCTTCCACTGACAAGACGGTTGATGAGGTGTTGGACGCCCTGCAGACTCACATCAAGGGACTAAGGAATGAGGCACTTCGTCGACGAGAGCTGTTAAGTTGCAGCAGCTTGTAGGGGAGTCATTTGCGGAGTTTTATGTCCGCCTGAAACGAATTTCAGAGGAAGTCGATGTGTGCCCGGGCAATTCATCTGTCTGCGAGGAAACACAGCTCAAGATGGTGATCCTCATGGGTATCAAAGACAAGGAGCTGGTACAGAAGCTCATCTCCCTGGACTCCAAGTCATCACTACAGGACGTTGTGACTATGTGCCGTTCATATGAGGCCGCTAGATCTGCGGCCATTAGTGCTCCTCCTGACCAGTTGAGAGCCATCTCTTCCTACAAGAAAGACAAGAAAGCTCAGGAAAACAGCAGGACTCCGCCTACCAAGACCTCTTCGAAGCCAGCTGATTTCTGCCAGTGTTGTGCTCGCCAGCATGGGTGAAACAAGTGTCTAGCTGCCCAGAGCACCTGCAACTGCTGTGGACGACAAGGCCACTGGTCTCGGACAGTCAAGTGCCCCGCCAGTAAGGCCCAATGCCGCCTCTGTACCCGTATTAGGCACTATGATAAGTGTTGTCAGGCGACGAAGAAGAAGGAAAAACACTGAGGTGGTTCTCCAAGCAACAGTGGTGCCTCCTCCGACTCCGACACATCTCACGAGGCGAGGAACAACAGCTGTCGTCGTGTGGGATCAACTTTTTCCTCCACTAACAAGACACCACAACCCATCTTTGTCACCCTTTCGTACGGCGATGTCAAATCCCGCCTACAGATGCTACCAGACACAGGTTCTGACGTTACGGTGATTGGCCAGCGACACCTCGATTGTCTGGGTATCCCTAGGAGTAGTCTGCACGCCCCTTCGCCTACTATGACGCTCACGACAGATGGCTCCCAGATGGCACCTTCTCTAGGTGCGTTCCAGGCAACCCTCACCCTAGGCAAGAGATTGTGTCCCGCCCTGATTCAAGTACACGAAGGGGTCCAGACTCCTCTGTTTTCATACGGCCATTGCAGGGAGTTAGCCATCATCTCTCCTGACTTTCCTAAGCCCATTTTGGAAATCACACCCGTCAACAGGTGCGAGGCTGCCGCCGCCCACCTCAGGACAGTAGTGACCACAAAGGACGTCATCAACCCAGGAGAATCTTCAGTTCAAGACACCAACAGGACTCTACAGGATCTTCGAGCCGCAGCAAGAGCAGACCCTGCGTATGTCCGCCTACTCGACTGCGTCACCTCAGGATTCCCTGCCAACCGGTATGACCTCCACAACTCCTTGCTCCCATACTGGAAGATACGGGATGACGTTTACGCTGATGGTGACCTTGTCCTCTATGGACCTAGGATCGTGGTTCCTACTGCTCTCCACCGCCTACAGCAACTTCATGACAGTCACCGAGGTGTGGAGGCCACCAAGCGCAGAGCAAGGCGGATGTCTTCTGGCCGGGGATAGATTCCGACATCGCCAGCACTGTCCATGCTTGGGAACCGTGCCAGATCCTCCAGCCTAGCCTCCAGAAGGAACCCCACATGAACGACGACAACCCTACGAGGCCCTTTGAGTCTGTCTCGGCTGATTTTGTCATGGTTGCTGGGAAGTCCTTCCTAGTCGTGGTCGACCGTCTCTCGGGGTGGCCTGTCGTCACCCCCTGCAAAGGCGACACTACTTCATCTGCGACCATCAGGATCTTCTGTCGCTACTTCCAGGAAGTTGGTGTTACCCTCCGTCTGAGGACCGATGGAGGCCCACAATTCACAAGCCATGATTTACGGGACATTATGGAGCGATGGGGAGTCCGCCATATGGTAACATTACCGCATTACCCACAATCGAACGGCCATGCCGAGGCTGCAGTGAAGTCTATCAAGCACCTCATCCTTAAGGCTGCACCCTCTGGCAACATTGACTGTAAGGACTTTGACCGGAGTCTCTTGGAACTCCGGAACACCCCCAACTTCACTGGCCGCTCCCCCGCTCAATTTTTGTATGGTCATCTTCTTCGGACATGTCTCCCTGCCCATCCACGATCTTTCGCTAAGGAGTGGCAGACCAAAGCCGAGGACTGTGACAGACGTGCAGCTGAACGATGCGCACGCACAACCCCTCCCCAGGTCCAGGTTGCATGTCAGTCAGCAAGTTCGGATCCAAGAACCGACATCGCAACGCTGGGACAAGGTAGGGGTTGTCATGAGTCTTGGCAAGTCCAGAGACTACGAAATACGTCTCCCTATAGGCCGTGTGTGGTGGCGAAACCGCCGGTTTCTCCGCCCTGTGCCCCAAAGTGTTGACCCCCCTCCCCCAGTCCCGTGTGGCCCTATGCAATGACCAGAAACAGATGTCCTTAGCTTATAACCCCCCAATTGTCCCATATTCTGTACGACTCAAGGAAAAGGAATCCGCTCGAGATTGAACTACGAGCGTGAGGGGGAGGGAGGTGTATGTATATGATAAATAAGTGCACCAGTACTTATATGTGCATCAGTATCTATATGTAACACCTCTTTATAATAAATATGTACCATAGCATTTACAGGCACTCACTTATAAGAATTGTATCATATAAGCCCATATGGCAATCCATGAGTGTTGTTCATTATTCCCGCCAGGGGCTCTGTTTACAAGCAGATAGCGAGGCGCCTCCACCCTACACAGGCGTGCCTCAAGTTTTACCAGTGTTTAACTTATCCCACCATTAAGATAAGTACCTGCATAGCAGTCAGGACCACCCCTCTACATAGTCCATGAGCCAGGCCAGATATCGGTACCACCTGGGGTGACTAAACACGAATGGTACTAAAATGTTTATAGAGTGACTGTAAGTACATTAAGATATGATAGCCTTCTCGCACTGGTAGCTTAGTCTAATTTTTTTGATGCAATAGGGGCGCTACCCAAAAATAAAGATTTTTAGCGTGACGCTCGGCGTTTTCCTCATTTTCTTTAAAATCCATCACACAATCATCGCGAAACTTTGAACACCTATGTAGAATTATATTCTCTACCATAGTTGTTCCTAGGTATTTTTCAAATTTCCTCATATTTCGGAATATACTCTATATTTTGGGTATTTTCCTCTAAATCTAGAATAAATCCTTAAATATGGGGAACATTGAAAAATATATTCTAACAGCTCTTGTAGCTTATTTGATTCTCTACAAGAATTATTCCGATGTGTATTTCAAGTTTCTCCATATTTAGGGGTTTATTTCATATTTGGGGATTTTTTGTTATATTTTGGGGATAATTTATTATTGGAAGGAGCAAACATATGTAGAGTGGTTTCCATGTAATGTGTTTGTTTGTTCATGGATTAATGGTGATATTTTTTGCAGGTGTGTGTCGACTGTTTGACGGCAGGATGGAACCATCTGCGAGGAAGAGAGCACGGATCGACTGTATCATCCACTGCTCTGATGATGACAGCGATGCTCTGGTGTCACCACAGGATTTGGACTCCTGGAACACATTGCTCAGGGCTGCAGAAATCAGGCAGCATGATCCAGTCCTGGAAGCAGCCAAGGGCCTTGAAGAAGGAGGAATACCACACATACATTATCACCGTAAATGTCGTAGTCTCTTTACAATGAAGAAGTCACTGGATTCTATCCTTGCCAAGGGTGTCAAGATAGAATCAGCAAGCGTCGACCCCAGGAGGAGGGCATCAAGGGATGCCCTTAGTACTAGCAGGGTGTATGCCAAAGTATGTATCTTCTGCGAGAAGTCAAGCAAGTACATAAAAACAACAAAGACAAGGGAGCCACTCATACAGTGTGTTGAGCTACGAGCAGATGAGAAGATTCGCAGAGCAGCAATAAGGAAACTCAACCAGAGAATCCTTGGTTTAGTTAGCAGAGACCTTGTTGCTGCAGAGGGTCACTACCACAAGTCGTGCTACAAACTCTTCACAAAAGATGATTTCCCAGCGGCCGCCAGGTCGGGTGCAGGTGAAAATCAGGAAGAAAGCGAGGAAGCACGCTACGAAGAGGTTGAGACAGAAGCCCTCGAGGAACTCTGCTTGTATATAAGGACCAAATTATTCCCCAACCCAGAGGTACTGCCTATGACAAACCTCACATCTAGGCTTGAGAGATCCATGATGTCCCGTGGTATTATCCAACTGAAACCAGCGACAAAGAAACATGTTCGCCGAAAGATTGAAACCGAGTTTGGAGAATCACTACGCTTTGTCCCAGATGAGAAAGGAAAGCTTCTAATCTATCCACGCAGCCTCTCAATGGACGACCTTGCCCGGCAAGCACACAAAATGGCAAAAGACCTGCAAGAAGCAAGAGCAGCTAACTCTGAAGATGTCTTAACCAAAGCAGGAATGCAGCTGAGGAATGAGATCAATAAACAAGATGTGAGTCAGCCATGGCCTCCCGATACAGATCAGAATGTCATTCCTGCAGCAGTCACTCAATTCCTGCACACCCTGCTGACAGGAGAGTGTGAGTGTGAAACTCCCTCTGAAAGAGCTCAACGTCTTGCCACTTCCTTTGGCAGTGACTTGGTCTTTGCTGTTACCAGTGGCAAGACAAAACCACCCAAGCACGTACTGCTGACCAATGCTGTAAAGTCTTTGACAGGAAACACAGAACTGATCCGAACTCTGAATCGTCTTAGTCACTGTGTGTCTTACTCAATGTTTGAGGAGATCGATACAGCCCTTTGTATCCAGAAGCTGGAATGCTCAAAGGATGACATTCCACTGCCAGCAAACATCTACCCTGGTGTGTTCACAACCCTGGCCTGGGATAACATTGACCGACTTGAAGAGACCCTAAGTGGAGCAGGTACTTCTCATAGAGTCAATGGCATTGCTGTCCAGTCCAAGGTTGCAGGCTCTGTGCCAGAGAAAGTCCTGCCAGAGATTACCAAGTCCAAGATAAGAAGCATCACTCAGACATCATCAATGCTGCCAATATACAATGTTGGGCGGCGGGCAGGGCCACCTAGGATTGAGACTGCGTATGTCGTAACTACCAAGGAAGTCCAGGATTCAAAGACAAAGAACCATATCTGGCTTCTTACTCGAATGTCAGACCATGAGGACCAGTCCATCAGCAGTTGGACTGGTAGCCCTCTGCTACCATAATTGATGGGATGAGCCTGGTCCACAAACTGAAGGGAAACGACAAAACTTTTTCACAGCTTGCAGGTACAGCACTGAGTCACGCTGTTCATGAAGGTGCTAAGAGCAGGCGCATTGATGTTGTGTTTGATATCTACAAGGAGACATCCATCAAGGATGCAGAACGAGCCAAAAGAAGTGCAGGCACAGGAATTCATTTCAAGAACATTCAACCTGGGCACAACATCCAGCAGTGGAGAAAGTTACTCGGTAGTTCCTCCAACAAGGCAAGTCTTATCAAGTTCTTGGTAGAAGAATGGAAGGCACCACAGCACAGGGAGAAGCTCAAGGACAAGGAGCTGTATGTCACATGTGAGCAGCGCTGCT
The DNA here is from genome assembly GCA_032716605.1 of Paralithodes platypus. NCBI lineage: Eukaryota > Metazoa > Arthropoda > Malacostraca > Decapoda > Lithodidae > Paralithodes > Paralithodes platypus. Next base: position 49,868,671 of record CM064485.1, read on the forward strand.
TCAAGATCACCAAAGAGCAGTGGGAAGAGGCTCCTGAGCTTAAGTCAACTCAAGAAGAAGCAGACACACGCCTTCTTCTCCATGCACTTCATGCAGCAGAATCTGGGAACAAGTCTGTCATCATCACTGCAGAAGATACAGACGTCATGGTGTTGTGTCTTGGCATGTGCCACAAGATCCCATCCCATCTGTTCCAGAAGTGCGGGACGAAGAACCGGACAAGATTCCTGGATATCACCACATTGAGCCGCACACTGGGAGGCAGCGTGTGTGATTCATTGATTGGTATGCATGCCTTTACAGGCTGTGATACCGTCAGTGCATTCGCTGGCCGAGGGAAGATGACGACACTCAAGCAGGTGAAGATGGACAAGACATACCAGCATGCTTTTCACGAACTTGGACGCTCATGGGAAGTGTCTCCTGAACTCTTTGAGAAGCTACAGGAAATCACCTGCCACATGTACCTACCATCTACCCACACAACTAAGGTAAACAAGCTTCGGTATGAGCTGTTCTGTGCAAGACGTGGAGAGGTAGAGTCAAGTCAACTCCCTCCTTGTGAGGACTGCCTCTTCATGCATGCACTGCGTGCAAACTACCAGGCTGCGATCTGGAGGAGAAGTCTTCAGAGCCAGCCATTTGTTGCGAACCCAACAGACTGCGGTTGGATGACAGATGAGGACGGTAAGCTTGCCGTCAACTGGATGCGAGGCTCACCAGCACCAGATGCTGTTATGCAGCTACTGTCTTGCAAGTGTGTGCGGTCATGCGAACTCCCTAAGTGTACTTGCCTCAGCAATGGTCTAAAATGCACGGACATGTGCAGGTTACAGACATGTCAGAACAAGGCTATTGAAGAAGAGCCGGTGGCACAACAGTCAGATTCCGAGTCTGACGTAGATGATATTTAGGAGTAGTAATTTGCCATAATAGTATGTACAAGCCCATGGCATGCTTAGTGTGTATTTACAGGACTTGTATTAAATGTGACAATTACTATATGCATTTTGTTGACATTTAGGCATTCCTGTCCCCAAATTTGACATTTTAAAAATTCGGAATTTTCGGTAGGGTATGTCTATTCAAGAAGTGATAACGACCATTAAGCTACCAATGTGCAAGGGCTATCATATCAAAACATAAACTAGAGACATGTAGCAAGCTAAAAACACCTAAGAGAATTAGTCACCCCGGGTGGTACCGATATCCCAAAATTCGGGTCTTGGCTCATGGACTAACAAGTAGATTGTAAATATATCAAAGTGACTGAGCAACTTTCCCCAAGTGAATCTAATAGAAAACTGGGTTACCAAAATATTTTGGGTGTCCTTAGTACACAAGCATAGCTTGCCTCTTGTAAATTCTTCTAGCTTGTGTGGCTAGAGGTAAATTTCCATGACAAACTCAAACTGTACACACACAACATCACATAATCAGTAGCATCCCCACACAGCAGCTCTCCAGTTAGCCCCCTCACACACACACACACACACACACAGCCCGTAGCCTAGTAGGTAGAGCTCTCGCCTCACACACGAGGGGTCGGGGGTTCAATCCCCGGCCGGGCGGAGACAAATTGGGCTTGTCTCCTTTCATGTGTTAGCCTCAGTTCACCTAGCTGTAAATAGGTACCTGGAATAAGTGGACGACGTTGTGACGTCCCATCTGGGGTTGGCAAAAATGGTACAAGGCGAGATGGGTATCATATGGTTCACCTAAGCTGATGGCTACCTAAGCCTTCGGGCGAGACGGTACCGTCTATAGTGAGAATAGTACCATACAGATCCACCCTAAGCCTTCGTTTCCGATGTCGCCAATTGGCTAAAATACAGACTACACACACATCCACAGCCATTCCAACAGTACATAAAACACTTAACATGCATTTCACGCAATACATTCCCAGTTAAGGAGGCGCGATAATAATGAGCTTAGCTCGCATTGCGTGGATTCCCCTTGACGAACAAGTATCTGAGTATCTGAGTAACACACACACACACACACACACACACACACACACACACACACACACTTACCCCACCACAGAGACTAAGGCTGCCCAGGAATATGATGACACAGACAGCGAGGGCCACCAGAGCCTTCTTGGGTCGCAAGTTGGGCCAAGCGTCAACGATGGAGGCTACCACCGCCTCCGCCTGTACAAACTGGTGAAGACAACAAACGATGCACTGTAAAATGTATATTCGCAAATGCAACAATATTAGTACATGTAATAAGTGTGGAGAAAATGAGAGGTGTGAAGAGAGTAGTGAGGGAGAGTAAGAGACGAGTAGCTGATGAATATGCAGAGAACTTAAGTGAAAGGTGGAAGGTGTGTAAGAAGCTGTTTTTGGAAGGTCAAGACAGCTAGGGAGAGTGATAAAGGGAAAAGTCAGGGTGTGAAAGATACTAATGTGCGAGTGCTAGAGGAGAAGCATGATTGGGAGAACACTTCGATGAATTGTTGAATGTAGAGGAATAAAGAGATGTCAAGTTACTGATGGGTAAAGCATCAGGGATAGAGGGAGTGTATGATGAGATGCTGAGGTAGGGTGGTGAGGCAGTGAATGAATGGATTTGGATAATATGTAGACTAGCATGGGAGAAGGGAAGAGTGCAAGAAGACTGGAAATTAGATATAATATTCCTACTATATAAGGGGAAAGGGGGGGGGGGGGGAGTGTGGTGTAATCACAGGGGGGTATGTCTCTTAAGGGGAGGCAGACCGTTTTTCTGGACCCCCTTCTCCCTAATGTTTAGCCCCAATAGTTTTGAGATTATAAGACGGTCGGCCCATTAGTTTAGCAATTTTTACACCTTTCGCCCCATTTCGTTGTCAAATTTAAGACCTTTCGTGCCTTTTAGATGTCGATTATTTCCTGGCGAGCGATGGCGAGCCTGCAATTTTAAGAGGAACAGGCCTTCGGCCGGAACATTTTCCAACCGAAAAATGTACAAATTTATCTTGAAGGGGGGTCTAGGGGGTGTTTTTCTAAGCTTGATGGAGGTCTAGGGAGGAAACTAGGTAAATATATGAATAAATTCATTAATAGACCAAACAAATGGCCAGCCTCCCCTTAATCATAGTAGGGAAGATATACTGTAGGATACTGATAGAAATAGTGAGAAAGGTAACAGAACAATGGGTTGGTAAAGGGCAGAGTGGGTTTAGAAAGGGAAGAGGATGTGTAGATCAGATCTTCTCCTTCAAATGTATTGTGGAGAGATATCTGGAGAAGGGAAGGAAGTTATATGCTGCCTTCATGAACTTGGAAAAGGTTATGACAGAATTGATAGGAAATGTCTATAGTAAATACTGAGATTATATGGAGTAGATGGCTAGTCACTGGGAGCGGTGAAGAGCAAGTATGAAAGTGCAAGGACAGCAGTGTGTATAGAGGAATAACAGCGAAAGTTCGTTGATCTGAATGTTTGATTATAGCATAAGTGAGTGATGTCCCCATGGTTTTTCAGTATTGTATATACATTGATGGATCGAGTCGTGAAAGAAATACAAGGAAGAGTAGTGGATGTTGGAGTACCCTTGGTAAGGAAGGGAGGGAAGGAAAATGACCTGTGCTACTGTTTGCTGATGCCAGCAGCCAAAGTGTTAAGAGCATGAATTTTAACATATTTTAGAAGGCTTCACAGATCTAGCATTTATACACAATTAAAACTAAAACAATATATCAATAATATTCATCATAAATATGTTCAAAAATCCTTATGAAGCATTACGCAACAATGCTCATTACATTTGCATACCAATCTTTTTATGTCTAGGTGTTCCAATTGTATGCACGAATCTTATATTGTACAGAAATTTAGAGTTCAATTAATATTATTGTACATACACAAGAGTCCAAGCCGAGGAAGAAGAGCATGAGGAAGAAGAGAGCCGACCAGAAGGGGGCGATGGGCAGCAGGGATAGGGCCTCAGGGTAGGTGATGAAAGCCAGAGCGGGACCTGTAAAGAAAGAGCTAAACCTTTAACCCATACTGTACCATGGAAAAGCAATGAGACAACACCCTTGCAGCTAAAGAGTTGGCGGGTGACTAAGCCAACCAGCCTGGAGTAGCTGGGAGGGACCATGAGAAGTGTTGCCAACTCCTCACAGCAGTGCCTCCATGTCATGTTAGCAGCTCCTGCTAAATATGAGCAGAACAAAGATCGTAGATTACTAGTGGCTGAAAGCCGTCGCTGGTACTGGTATGTCACTAATATACTGACCGATGTGAGCCATCGCAGGTACTGGAAGGGTTAACCCCTTCACCACCATTACGTCATTTGCATCCTATTCAATATCAAAGGTAAAAAGACGTCATGGTGCTGAAGGTGTTACATAATATGGGGACGCCTTTCTTCATTTGATTCTGGCTACCATTATGAAATTTTATTGAGATTAGGAAGGATTTGCGGGTGTTAAGGATTTAGTTGGGCTTGTGCCATATCCAATTCTTAGAGTTCCTTCCTAAGCTTAACAAAGCCGTCTAATTGTAGCCAGAATTATATGAAGAAAGGGGTTAAAGTATACTGAGGGAAGTTTATGTTACTGATATATTCACTTGATTTAGCCACCGATTTACAACATATATTTACATTTATTTTACTTTCATATTTTCCATATATCCATGATGAAATGAAGGTAATTCCTTTTCCACCTCACAACAGTGTCATATGATGGGCAATCATCACCATAGACAGCCTTCATTTCATTATCGATTTTCCGGGCACTGTAACCCTTCAAATGCAGGAACTTAATCACGCTGCGAGCCTCAATCTTCTCCATCTTGCAGGTTACTGACATCTAGTGCTACCTTTAAAGAAAGTAAACGAACGTAGGCGAAAAAATTTGCACCATCATGCGCATAAGGACCAGTCATTACACTGACAAAATTTCATTGACATAGCTCAATAACTTCCAGGTGATAATTAAACTTTACAATATCCCCTCGTACATCTCCCTATCCTTGTACTGTTGAACTGATAAAAGTGTCATATACAAGTTCAAACAATTAGGTAGATAGCTTTAAGAGATAGAGTATAGTTTTACGGATAATGGGCGAACAAGTCTCCAATAAAGGCTCCCATAGCACTCTGGAATCTCTTTGGCTGAGGTGTTGAGGATTCGAGACTCTTGAGTATCCCATGAGAAGACAGTGGTGCTAGATCTGGCCAGGTGGTATCTGTAGGAGAGAGTTGTGGATGGGCACTTGGCGCCTCGCCCAACAACCCTTCGGTGACGTAGTCTAGTTCTTCTTTTTCTTCTATTGGTAGCAACCTGGAAACTGGTACAGAGTGATGATACTGAGCACTTCATGCTACCCACCTCTAATCATGTGCACTTCATGTGACACTCAACTGATGTACAATTTGTTAGTTACTCTGCTACTAAGCACTTCATGTTACCCACTGCTATTCTTGTGCACCTTATGTGATATATAGTTGGCTGGTTTAAGAATTTTAGTGAACTTCTTGTCTCACTGGCAGAGGCTTTACTTGTATGTTGTTGGTTTTCAGGGTTCTGTTTGGAGGTGTATCTTTGTCAGTTGGCGACACTGACCTACCGACGATGGTTAAAGAAGTGGTAGTCTTACACACAAACATAGATACATACAATGGTTTAACATATTTTTCCATTACATACATTGTAGCGGCCCAGAAGGGATTGCCTTTCCTCAGTTGGAATGTAACACGATAAAGTCTCACCACAATACCGCCCCATCATGTCACCATTGTGGCTCATGTTGGCATTGTTCTAACCGTGCCTCAGCAAGACTCACCGAAGTGACCTCCCACTGCAGCACTTGCGCCTGCAGTATCTGCAAGCCACACCAGCCTCAACAGTGCTACATCAAATCAGCACCATATAAAGACTTTACTATACATTAGGCAACTTGGACTTTAGAACATCAAAATCTTGCCACAACACTGCTCCATCATGCAAACACTGGCCGACACTGGCGTGGCACCAAACAGTGCCCATGTTTTTTTTATTTTGTTTTTATTTTTATTTTTTTAAAGAGACAATGAACGGAGGAAGGAAAAACACAGATAAAACAAAAAGGTCCATGTGCCTAAAGGCATCCTCCATTCATAAAATGTTTGTAACAACTGGATTTAAGCTTTTGTAGATTGTAAGTTTGTGGAAAGCAACTCGAGGGAAGTGAATTCCAAAGAGTAGTAGTTCTAGGGATAAATTAATTTTGATAAGCAGAAGTTCTGCATTGTGGAGGAGAAAGTGTAAATTCATGGGCGCTCTCAGCTGCCCTAGTTCTACGGGGAAAGATGTGGAGAGGCGGCACAATTGAAGCAAGTTCCTCGGAACAATTGCTGTGAAAATATCTGTAGAATAATGCAAGGGATGCAAAGTTTCTTCGTATGGATAATGTAGGAAGGTCCTGCGTGATTGCAGGGTTATTGATTAATCTAATAGCTTTATTTTGTCCAACTGCCTCAATGCAACCACTCCACTTCCACTCCACAGAGGTGAACAGTAATCCATCTGAGAACGCACATGACTTTTATATATTACGGCCAACTGCTCGTCAGTGAAGAATTCTCGAACTCTGTACGAGTTTTTTAGAGGCATTCTTAGCAATGCTTCTAACATAATGTGTCCAGCTCAAGTTAGTAGTTAATGTTACACCGAGAATGTCAATACTAGGGGAAGTGGGAATATTTACATCATTAAAATATATATGGGAGTCCGTGAGATTCTATCGGTTAGAAAATTGAATGTACTTGGTTTTTTGTGCATTAAAGGAAACTAGATTCTTTTGTCCCCATTCATTAATTCTAGAAAGTTCCTGGTTCAGAGAAATTGCAGTGTTTATTTTTGAATTTATAAGATCGGGTTGGGTGAAAGAATTGGTAAATGTGAAGGAACTGTGGAGTGTTGAGTCATCTGCGTAGGAATGTATTGGATTATGAGTGGTAGATATGAGATCATTGATATGAATGAGGACAGAGTTGGGGCCAAAACTGATCCCTGGGGAACACCAGCATTTATTGAGTGAAATTGAGAATAAAGGCCATCTACCATTACACATATTTTTCTGTTATGAAGATAAGAAGAAATTAGTGGAACTAATGATGCAAGGCCGTAGTGTGACATCTTCGACAATAAGGATTGATGCCAGACTCTATCAAATGCCTTTGATATATCCAGTGCTATTGTGTGTGTTTCACCATGTTGGTCTGTAGCTTGGTTGATTTGATGCGTAAGGCAAAGAATGTCTGCAGTTGATCGACATCGTCTAAAACCATATTGCCTATCACTGATTAATTTATTATTCTCAAGATGCTTAATTATGTGATTATTTAATATAATTTCAAAGACTTTACGAAGAGTGGAAGTTATAGCTATTGGTCTGTAGTTTGATGGATCTGAAGAGGCACCTTTTTTAGGAACTGGATGGATGTTTGCTTCTTTCCAGGGTACTGGGAAGCATGAGGTATGAGTACACAGACGGAAATTTGTTGCCAATACAGGAGCGAGCACCAAGGAGCAATTCTTAAGTACTATTGGAGGAATTTCATCTGGACCAGGAGCCTTATCTACTGAGAGATTCTGCAAAATAGTTTTGACATGTCTGGTGTGGATCTTAAGTGAGGGAATTTCAGGCGAATTAAAACTAAGTACAGGGACATCTTGATTTATTTCATCTAAGGTTGAGTTGGTGGGACTAGTAAGACTACTAGTCCCTTATGGCATCTAGCCACTCCTCACCAGCCTCAGTAGTGTCATACCAAGACAGCACCAATAGCAAGGCTTTATTGCATAGTAATGGCTGTTGGTCCACAAGTCTACCGCCATCGTCCATATTAGTCGCCTTGTATGACATGCAGTAGGATGCGTGGGGCATATTCTTCTTTTCTTTCACCATAAGATTAGGCCCCCTTAGCCTCTGGTTGTAAGGTCTTAGGTTTTAGGAATTCCTCAGCTACTGTGGTGTGGAGTGAAAGGGCAGCTGAGGATTACGCAAAATATCTAAAGGGTCACTACTGAGGATGGGGTGAAGGAGAGCTTGCGGTACTTTATGTCCTTCTCGCATGGAGCAGCATCAATGAATGCTATTGGTGATACTGCTGCACTGTGTTGCCCGCCTCTACTGTATAAATCCTTTTTTTTTTTTAGCTGTTGGTCTCAAATTTTTCTTTATTAGGGGGAGGTTGGGAAACTCATGTAGATGTTGCTGGTGCCCATGTAGTTCAAAAGGTACGCACTTATCAATAGCCATGAACTATACCTTCGACTGAAGTATAATATCTTAACATGCTACATCCAATTATCCAATAGTAGATAACCTAATCAAACACTATTCATATCTCATCTGTCTTGCATATATTTTGGAAATACTTAATTTTCAACTTTTATCTGACTCTTTTCGAAACCAAGCTCAAGAAATTGGAACATTTCCAAACCATGGACCATTTATGAATGCTTTAGATTCTCTCCTAACAAAGCACCACCTATATCTTCGGCAATCTTTCATTGACTCACCACAGACACAGCCACAGGTAGGCTACATGTTAACACCTAGTCCACAACATAAGATGCCCAGGATGGAGAACATCACAAACCCGGCAAAGATAGAGATGAAAGCGTTGATGATGGTTATGATGGGGATGTCTTGATCGTTTCACTCATCGTCCCTTTGTTTCAATAATTTACCTAGGTGACTCTAAGGTGTGTTGCTCCATTATTTTGACGATTTCAAAATGTTTCCTCCCATTAGTCGGCAATTTTTGAATCATTAGGTGTCCATCTATCATCTATTCGCGAGCATGAAATTCAAGAGAAACAAGCCTTTAACCAGGACATTATCTACCAACAAAATGTAAACAAATTAGCTTGAAAGGGGTTTGGGGGGTGTTTTAAAGCTTGAAGGAGGTTTAGGGAGGCTTTTTTTTTAGTGTACTCACCACTGGTTACCACCTCTTCCACAGGCAAATTCATTTGGTGCGAGAGGAAACCCAGGACGGAGAAGACCACGAACCCGGCGAAAATGGAGGTGAGGGCGTTGACGATGGGAATGATGAGGACATCCTTTACCACGTTGTTGTGGTACTTGTTAAAGGAGCCCATGGTGATCAGTGTGCCCCAACCAGGACCCAAGGAGAAGAACACTTGCACGGCTGCATCACCCCATACCTGGTTATCAATCAAGTTATCATTACCATTAGTATTATTATTAGACCATTCAGTACCGGTGACATCCTTTTCACTGTATTCTGGCAAGTATTTGACAGTTTTATTCAGCTGAGGAAGGATATATACCCATTAACAGATTACTGACTATCTCAATTATTCCTTTTAGCTACCATATTATATCCTTCCTAGGCTTCATAAAATCGTCTAAATGCAGCTGAAATATGAACTAAAGGACGTCGTCGGTACTGTAGGGGTTAGTAATAGTAGTATGTGTTGTTGTTTGTGTAGTATTAGTTATTGTAGCTGTTATAGTAGCAGTACTATAGTAGTATGTGTTGTTGTTTGTGTAGTATTAGTTATTGTAGCTGTTATAGTACAAAGGGAGTACAAAGGAGTACAAAGGGAGTACAAAGGAAATCAAGCAACAACAGATCTAGTGACCCTTCTAGGTTGCTTGTCCTCCAAAACACTGAGGATCAAGTGTCCAAACAGTGGTTTAGAGTGGGTAAGGGAACATTGGAAAGGGAACTACTGCCCTGCCACTAACGTGGCAGGACTAGGAAGTTAGTAGGGGACATATGGGTTAGTAACTGAGGGGAGGATAAAGTTATTCATTTACAAACGCAGTCAGTCGCGGGTTTGATGCGAGATATTTGTCTAGGCGGAATTTAAATGAATCAACGGTGCTGCAGTCTATAACGTCTCGGGGAAGCCCATTCCACAAGTTGACAACTCGATTGAAGAAGAAATTCTTAGATTCGTGCGAGTTAAAAGATTTACCAATAATTTTGCAACCGTTTCCCCGCGTGTAATTAGATTGGTCGATAGTGAAGTACTTACTACAGTTCATATTGTCGATGCCTTTGATGATTTTGAACACTTGAATTAAGTCGCCTCTTAATCTGCGCTGGGTTAAAGGAAATAGATTTAATTCTCTAAGACGCTCTTCGTATGGTTTGTTCTTTAGGCTAGGTATCATTTTGGTAACTCTACGTTGAACTCGTTCTAGCTTGTTTATATCTTTTTGGTAATAAGGGCACCAGGATTGAACGCAGTATTCCAGAAGAGGGCGGACTAAGGAATTGTAAAGGGTTAGGATAACTTCTTTGGATTTATGCTCAAATGACCTGCCTATAAAGCCAATTATTTTGTTTGCCTTCTTAACAACTTCTGAACATTGTTGACTCGGTTTTAGGTTACTCGATATTGTTACTCCCAGATCAGTTTCTCTGTTTACATTCTTAAGCTGAGTGCCATTCATCGAATAGTTTGCTTTCTCATTTAGGTATCCGACATGTAGTACTTTACATTTATCCGCATTGAAACTCATTTGCCAAATTTGGGCCCAACATGACAATTTATCTAGATTGTGTTGCATATCGTCAACTTGTTCTTTTGAGAGTACGCTATTTGCAATTTTTGTATCGTCAGCAAATTTTGAGATTGTGCAGGTGAGACCCTCATCTATGTCGTTGATGTAAATTAGAAAGAGAATTGGTCCTAGTACCGATCCCTGGGGTACCCCGCTACTTACATTGGTCCATTTAGATGCCTTACCGTTTATGACTACCCTTTGCTTTCTGTTGCGGAGCCAATTTTCTATCCATTTCAACACACCGTCTTGTATTCCATGCGCTTTTAGTTTTAGCAGTAAACGTTTGTGGGGAACTTTGTCAAAGGCCTTTTGAAAATCAAGGTATATAATATCTACAGCTTTACTCTCATCGTAGAGGTTGAGGATATCGTGGAAGAAGTCTAAGAGGTTTGTTAAACAGGAACGTTTTTTACGAAAGCCGTGTTGAGTATCTTTAAGTATGTTATTTTCCTCTAAGTGATTTACGAGTCTGTCTCGTATGACCGTTTCTAGCATTTTACATACAACTGAGGTTAAGCTAATTGGACGATAGTTACTGGGTAGGGATTTGCTGCCTTTTTTGAATATCGGTGTTACGTTGGCTAGCTTCCACTGATCAGGCATAGTTCCAGACTGCAAGGATTTATTGAATAGTAATGTCAGTGGTTTGGAGAGCTCATTCTTAGCTTCCTTTAGAACTCTAGGCGAGATTGTATCAGGTCCTGGCGTTTTATTTACCTTGAGTTTATCTAAACAATTCAATACTTCTCTCTCTGTAACGGTGATATTGCTTAGAACATCTGAATTATCAATCTGAATCGGCGATGGTGTAGGGATATCACTGAGGTCTTCTGTTGTAAAAACTGATGCAAAGAAGGTATTGAGGGCATTACTCATTTGTACTTCGTCTTTGGTGTATTCTCCTTTTTCATCGACTAACGGTCCAACAGTTGAAGTAACTACTTTTTTCTTTCTGATATAACTATAGAATTCTTTCGGGTTTGTTTTACTTTGATTCGCAATATGTAACTCTAAGGTCTTTTTACTTTGCTTAATTAACTTTTTGGCTTTGCGTCGTAGCTCTACAAATTTCACCCGTTCTTCGTCATTTTGTGAGGATTTTAATCTATCATTAGCACATTTTTTAGCAAGCAGGCAGTTTGAAATATCTTTATTCCACCATTTGGGCTTATTATTATGGCCTGGACGCCGTATTTTCGATGGTATGCAGTCTTGCACTGCTTTTAGGTAAGTGGTTTCGAATAACTTCCAAGATGTATTTATGTCGTTATTGTTAATTAAAAAGCTCCAGTCAGTTTCTTTAAACATAGCTCTAAGTTTATGGAAGTTTGCTTTCTTGAAATTAGGGACTTTTTCGATGCTACTATTTGGTTCGTTACTAGTAAACTTTAAAGTGAAAGTTATCGTACGATGGTCGCTGTTACTGAATTCATCACCAACATTCAAATTCTCTATCAATTCTTCTTTTGTTGCAAGTACAATGTCAAGAACGTTATTACCACGGGTCGGCATTCGAACAAATTGATAAAGCGAACTCTCGTGCAAGTTCGTATACAAGTCATGTCCGGAGTGTGAAGTAAGAGTATCGCCCCACTTGGTCACAGGTAAATTAAAGTCGCCAAAAATTACGGTATCTTGTGAGTTACTTACATCTGCAATTTGTTCGTAAATTTCTCGGTCAGTTTGCACTGATTGAGCTGGAGGTCTGTATATTAACGCAAGTATTATTTTTGTACCTTTATTATTCTTTATTAGCACAAAAGATGTGTCGACGTTCACAAGTAGCAGTACTATAAGTCGTAGTAGTAGTATTGAAGGAGATCTTGGTAATCAGTGTCCCCTAACCAGGACCCAGGGAGAAAAACACTTATATTGCCACATCTCTCCATACCTGGTGAATTAAGTTAGTATTATTGTTATAATGCCCTATACTTAGTGCTTTTAACGCTAGTTATAGTCCACAATAAAACATTAATAAGACAGGCGCTTCTACTCTACTGGAGGTACTTCGATTTTAGAACAGAAACAAGTATACTGTTTATATGAATTATTAACCCATGCTGTCCCAGCACCAATCCTAATCCGTCAATATAAAAGGTTAATGCTAGTACGGGCGACAAATGTCACCTGTCACTAATACTCCAGACTCAGTCCCCATCAGCTATTAAGATGGAAAGACCATGTCTCTCTGCTGATGAGTCATTTTGTCCAGAATGGCTAGTGCTGAGGGGTACATAAATTGCAAAATGCTCTGGTACAGTAAGGGTTATTAAGACAAAGTAATAATAAGACAAGAAAACATAAAAATACAATTAGAATGGCAATTACATGAAGTTGCAATAAGAATAAACTTATTTTAACCAATAAACTTCTAGAACCTGTGCAAAATATAAGGTCAAGTTGAGGGATGGGGGGGGGGGGGGGTACAAGGGGGGAGGAGTTGAGAATGTGGTATGGAGAGATACCACTACTTCTATGTGTCTCCCAATATTAAAATATTTCCCGGCACTGGCATGATATTTGATTTGATTTTTTTTTTTTACACTTTTAAATACCATGCCTGCAGGAAGAAATGTCACAATTCCTGTGTTAATAGACAGAATAGAACCTGCTGGAGATAGGGAATGTCTCACTGATTGAAATGAGTTAGATGAGTGTTTGTTATATATGCGAGTGGCTGTTGTGGAGAGGCATTATTACAGTAACTGAAGTATATGTAAATCTTGACAGGCACTGGCGGAATTGCCTAACGGACATCTGGTTCAGGGCAGGTAGCTGCTGAATGCGCCTCAGGGCAGGTAGCCACTGTGTATGACTATATACATACATACATACAATGGTTTTATATCGTTTTCCATTACATACATTGTAATGGCTCAGATGTTGTTGTCTTTCCGCAGTTGGAATATAATCCAATAAAGTCCTACCACAACACCGCCGCATCATGTCATCACTTTGGCTAATGTTGGCATAGTGCTAACCGTGCCGCAGCAAGACTCAACTGCATCATGTCATCACATTGGCTGATGTTGGCATAGTGCTAACCATGCCGCAGCAAGACTCAACTAAGTCCAACTGCAGCACCTGCACGTGCAGTATCTGCAAACCACACCAGCCTCAACAGTGCTACAACAAGACGGTACTATACCAAGACTCTATCTGTACATTAGGCAACTTGAACTTTAGAACAACAAAATGCTGCCAAAACACTGCCCCACCATGTAAACACTGTGGCCGACTCTGGCATGGCACCAAACAGTGCCCAGGTAAGACGAGTAGAGTCCCCTGTGATACCTATCCGTGCCCCACCATCCTCGGCAGTGCCATACCAAGACCGTGCCAAAAGCAAGGCTTTCTTGTAGAGTAATGGCTGTTGTTCCACAAGTCTACCGCCATCCCCCCTTTTATTCGCCTTGTACGACATGCAGTAGGATGTGTGGGTCATATACTTCTTTTTCCTCCACCATAAGATGAAGGCCCCCTTACCCCCAGGGGGGGACTCACGATAGGCAATCAGTGAGTTTGTTCAGGACAGGTAGTCACTGAACTTGAAACAGAGCAGGTAGCCGCTGAGTATGACTCAAAACAGGTAGCCGTTGACTACAACTCAAGAGAGCTACTCGTTGAGTATTATTCAAAATTTGGGCTTGAGCTCAAAATGATGGTCTTTATCGGTTTGGTTTTGGTCCAGAGACTGACCTACTGAATAGCTGGATTCTTTGGTATAGTATACAATTTCTGCGTGCATTGCCGGTGGTGTAATTGAGCGGAAGAAGTGCTTCTCTGTCGATAGGGGATATTACAGGGGGCTATTTTAACTTAGAATAGTGCAACATGTATGTTATATTTACTTAAAGAACGAAATAAGTAAGAGGGAGTAGAAGAAGTAGGTGAGGGACATGGTATGTGTGGTGTGTGTGTCTGTATGATAGGGAGAGGAAAAAGAGGTGGGGGTATTGCCTAAACTGCTCTTAATCTGCTTTTTCTTTTTCTTGTCTGCTATTTTGTTTGTGTGTTGTTGTTATTGTTGTTGGAGGAGCACATGCTTTCAGTAATTTCATTGGGAGATGTTTGGTGTTCGGAGTAAAATTAATTAATAATCTGATTTATTAATTTCACTCACAACACCAAACACCTCCCAATGAAATTAATGAAAGCATGTGATCTTCCCGGGATTTGAATCTGGGTTACCACATACCGATCATCAACACTCTAACCATTACACCATCAAGACAGTTAAGTACATGACTACGATTTGATATCCATTTATCGAATACTGGATATCAATCAAATAATTTACTCACACCCAACTGCACACTGAATAGCCTAATGTTTAAGTGAAATGAAAGAACATTTTATGGGGCACAGACCTCTAATGACCGACCTCGCTATGAAATTTAAATATTGTTTTGATTAATTTAATTGGGAGGTGTTTAATGTTGGGAGTGAAATTAATTAATTAAATTATTTCTATAGGTTCAGGAACATTCCATTGCGAGGTCGGTTCTATGAGATCTGTGCCCCATAAATTTGTCTTTCCTTTCACTTAAGGAGGGTCACTGTTTTTTTTTTCTTTAGCGTTCTCTCCTTTTCTTTCTTTCCCTGGATTGTATCCATTCGGCCCCATTCAGCCAACTGTTTTAAGACGTTTATCCTCATCCAGGTATCGATTTCTTCCTGGCGAGCGATAGCGAGCCAGCATTATATGGAGAAATCCGGCTTTACAGCAGATATTTTTCTATCGAAAAATGTACAAATTTAGCTTGCTGTCAAAACAAAAATATATCTATGCTGGCTCGCTACCGCTCGCCAGAAAAATATTGACACCTGGATGGGGGTAAACGTCTTAAAACAGTAGGCTGAATGGGGCCGAATGGATACAAGCCAAAGAGAGAGGGAGAGAAAAGGAGAAAAAGCGAGGTGGGCTCCCTTAAACATTACGCTATACACATTTATCTCAAACGAGGGTCTTGGGAGTATTATTTTAAGCTTGATGAAGTTCTAGGGAGGAAACTAAGAACCTCCCCTTAACCCATTGAGTACCAGCGACGTGTGTTTTCTTTTATTCTAGCTATATTTAGACTATATTATGCAGCTTAGGAAGGATCTGCGGGAGTTAAAAGGGTTGGTTGTGATAGTTTGAAGCCTTATTTTTGCTAGAGATCCTTCCTAATCTGAATAAAATTGTCTAATAGTTGCCACAATCGAACGAAAAGGACGTCACCGGTACTGTATGGGTTAAGCAGCAGTTCCAGAGAAGTAGCAGCAACACATTTGGTGAGCTATCAAAGTTCACTAATCCTTCCATACTTCTGCTGTTATAACCTCAGATGTATATATGCATCCTCATTGGCTATAGCAGAGTTGAGACGTCACTGTATGGGCAGAATCTAGCATTATTACTAAGCACAAGCCCCAGAAGTCAGTTGTTATTCTTCTCCTTGTATCGATTTATCTGGAGGTACAGTCGCGCTAATTAGTGATGTCTCGGCACCAAGTATATTTTGATAATTAATTGTATCAGCAATATCTAAGCTTCATTTCTTCATATCGAGTGAAATATACAAACATGTCCCTACACTTACCGGCCCTATTCAACAACTTACAGACATTAATACAGCACAGAGCAAGCCAAACGTAACGACAGCTGGGCCATGACTTATTAGCGCGACCGTACATTCTCACACCTCCCTTGCCTTATTGTACACTGTTTTTCACATTCCTTTTTGCAGGCACAGTAATAAATCCCACGCACCTCTGTAGTCAAGACCCTGTCGAAGGAGGGGTAGAGGTAGTACTTGATACCATCGATGGCCCCGGGCAGGGTCACGCCGCGGATGAAGAGAATCAACAGCATAACATAAGGGAACAGTGCCGTCAACCATACAACCTAAAACAAGAAGAAGAAGAAGGAGAGCATAAAACCTCAGGGAAGTGCCGTTAGTAAGGCATCTTACTTTCCGAACCTCAACTGAACTGAACTGAACTGAACTGCTATTATTGTGTGTGTAGAATAGAACATGCAACTACAAAAAAGCACCGTCATCCATACAATCTAAAAAAAGAAAATTATAAGATACACTGCTAATATTTTGTGTGTATAATAGAACATACAATTGACCCTACCAAGAATTCGCCTGAGACCTCTGGTGGACGCTTCCGAAGTAGCGCCAGAGCTACGACTGTAGACATCAACAATACCCAACACCTAGGATATACACAGTTTATCTCGATTTTTTGTGTTTCTACATGTTTTTTTTTACAGTATACGACTACACTATGGGCTTATATAGTATAATAATTAAGGGAAAGTCCATATGCAGCTGATAATGACTACAAACATAATTATAAGCTGATTAATAATCATACAAAAATAGGCGCAACCATACTTGATGACTTTGTATTATAAATATACGTTATTTATGAATATGGATGATTGTAAAATATATAAAACAACATTATGCATAGATCAAAGTATGCATCGGCTACAGAAATTTTGACTAACTGCTTATAATAAAGAATTGTTGAAAGAGAGGGAGGGGGGATAGGTCCACGATGTCGCCAATTTCCCACAATGCACCGTGGTAAACATTGCGTTCAGCGCCTCTATCGGCCACTGTAGGCATTTATTGGTAGGAAGAATTACAACATAAGGGAACAGCGCCGTCAACCATATAACCTAAAAGAAGAAGAAAGGGTACACTGCTATTATTATTGTGTCTATAATAGAATATACAACTACAAAAAAGCGCCGTCATCCACACAACCTAAAAGAAGAAGAAAAGATTATTATTTTAATATTTGTTTTGTTATTAATATTTTGCTATTATTTTGTGTGCATAATAGAACATACAACTACAATAAAACAGGTAACTAATTTGAATACATTTAAGGGGAGATGGGTCGATTTTCTGGTCCTCTTTCTCCCCCGTGTTAAGCCCCATTTGTGTTTTAGATTATAAGACTTTCGGCCCATTAGTTAGGAGATGTTCCCACCTTTCGTTCCATTTCGTTGTCAATTTTAAGACCTTTTGTGCCATTTAGGTGTCGACTTTTTCCTGGTGAGCGATAGCGAGTCTGAAACTTTGACAGGAATCGGCCTTCGGCCAGGAAAATTTTCTACCGAAAAATTTACAAATTTATCTTGAAAGGGGGTCTTGGGGGTGTTTTTCTATGCTTGATGAAGGTCTACCGAGGAAACTAAGGCATAAAGGAATAAATGAATTAATAGACTAAACAAACGGCTCATCCCCCCTTAACTCCTTCACCGTAATTTTCATAATATTCTGGTTACGATTAGATGATTTTCTTTAGTTTATAATCTACATCTACCACTCCAATTGGTAAATACGAATTCCATATTTAACCCTCTTGATAACATAGGTCCTTCTTAAACTGCATACAATCGTCTAATTTTAGCCACAATCAAAGATAAAAAAGGCGTCATGGTGCTGAAGGGGTTAAGAAAGCCTCACATAATTTGTCATTCATAAAGACAACTGTAATATTTAGAATTGATTTATTATACCAAATATTACACACTTATTATGCATACTATTTGGGTTACATATTGTATTGTTTCTATATGGCACCCACATTTTTTACATTGCAAAGATATGATGCTTAACTAATTACATTTAACGATGATATAATTATTTAATCAGTGTTTTTTCCAGATGATAAAGGACCTCTAAGAATCAATTAGTTAACGAATATCTCAATTAATTCTCTAACTGTGACAGATCCTTCTTAAATACAATCGTCTGGGGGTAGATTAAAAATAAAACAGACAGCATCGTCTGGAGTTAGCTAAATTTAAGCAGAATATGAAATAATCTAATAGAAGGGATTGCAAATTACTTTTTTTATATTATGTAGCATGGAAAATATATATATACTGTACAGTATATACTAAATACATATATACTGTACAGTATATACTAAATACATATTTATTATTCAGTATATTTACATCTATATTACATACGTGGATATACTGTACAGTATTCAGTATATTTACATCTATATTACATACGTGGATATACTGTACAGTATTCATCCATTTCCTTATGATTAATATATATTATGATCAAATTCCTTAACCCCTTCTTTACCGGTGACGTCTTTCTTGTTATATATATTCTGGCAACTATAAGACGATTGTATTAAGCTTAGGAAGGGGTCTACCAATTAAGAGGCTATCAAATATCTCAATGAATCCTTTTAGCTACCATATGCCCTTCCTAGGCTACGCAACATCATATAAATGTAACTGAAATCAAATAAAAAAGACATTGGCGGTACAGAAGGGGTTAATAAAATACGTGAAATTTCGATATCGTCAAAGTAAGTAATTTGTTTGTGTGTTAACCCCTTCAGGATACCAGGACGCATGTTATAAAATTATTGTGGGTAACAATAGAAGATTTTATTTAGGTTATAAGGAATCTGTGGGAGCTAGAGAGTTAATTATGGAGACTGGTTATTTTGGGGGGTCTATTTATTCATATATTCATTTATGTTTTAGTTTCCTCGCTAGACCTCCATCAAGCTTAACAAAAACACTCCCTAGACCCCCCTTCAAGATAAATTTGTACATTTTTCGGTAGAAAAACTGTCTTAAAATTACAGGCTCGCCAGGAAAAATCGACATCTAAATGGCACGAAAGGTCTTGATATTGATATAGAAATGGGACAAAGGCTTTAAAATCGACAAACTAATGGGGCGAACTTCTTTTAATCTGTAAACTAATGGGGCTAAACATGAGGAAGAAGGGGGACCTGAAAAACGGCCCATCTCCCTTTAATATTGAGCTTACCCCTTTGATTGCTGGAGGTCTTTCTTATCCCCTTCACATTAGACCATTTTATGCAGCTTAAGAAGGGCCTGTGTTATTCAGAGGGTTTATTGGGATAGCATGTACCCCTTTGAGTCCCATAGGCTGATTTTATGGTAAAGAAAATCGTCTAGTGGTGACCAGAATATGAACATTACGTCATGGTGCTGAATGGGTTAAGGGGATTTTTTTTTTTTGTGGACCTCCTTCTCCTTCATGTTTAGCCCCGTTAGTTTGACGATTTTATGACCTTTTGTACCATTTAGGTGTCGATTTTTTCCTGGCGAGCGATACCGGCCTTTGGCCGGATTTTTTTGTTTCTATCGAAAAGTTTGCAAATGTAATTCAAAGGGGGATGTTGGGGGTAATTTTTTAATCTTGACGGTAGTGTTGGGAGGAAACTAACAATATTGAATATATAGATGAACAAATAAACACAAATAAATGCAAATCGTGTTATGTTATTCTGGGGGGTCCATAAAAAGTAACTGCCTACCTCCCCTTTAATCGGTGAGTCCATGATAATAATATAACCTTATCTTAACCCCTCTGAATATACAGAGATAGACCACGACCCAGACTAAAGGAGATAAATATGAAGGAGAAGGGGGTGGGGTGAAGTCCATAATAATAATATAATCTTACCTTGCCGATGACCTTGACCCCCTTGAATATACAGAGATACACCAGGACCCAGACTACGAGGGAAGCCAGGACCAAATACCACAACATCTGTCCTTTGTCCTCCAGGCCTCCTGTTATACGCAGGACTTGGTTGCTGAAACGAGGG
Source organism: Paralithodes platypus (assembly GCA_032716605.1). NCBI lineage: Eukaryota > Metazoa > Arthropoda > Malacostraca > Decapoda > Lithodidae > Paralithodes > Paralithodes platypus. The sequence continues at coordinate 49,888,834 of CM064485.1, forward strand.
GATACATATATATATATATATATATATATATATATATATATATATATATATATATATATATATATATATACTGTATATATAATGTAAATCTTGTTTATATAATATTTTCGATTGCCTGTGTGTGTGTGTGTGTGTGTGTGTGTGTGTGTTCTTCATAGGCGGCCGCAGTTTTGGACCTGTGGAGCTGAAACTTTGCATGTGGGTGTCAATTGACCTGGGTCAGGTCATAGAGGGGGCGAGGCCACGATCGGAGGTCGTTTCGAGGCCGAAATTGAAAAACAATTGAAAACAATTGAACAAAATTGCCGTTTGGGGCAGAAGGAGGCCTCCGATCGAAAAGGTGTATGGAACGAAAGTTGTTCGCAGCCTCCCAACATGGGGGTACGGATGAGGTCAGATCCAAAATCGGAGGTCATTTAGCGGCCGAAATCGAGGTCGCCGTTTAATGAGGCACAGGGAGGTCGAGGCCGGTGATTATGGTAGTAGTAGTATTGTGATGATTGTGGTAGTAGTGATTGATGATGGTGATTATGGTAGTAGTAGTGGTGGTAGTAGTTATTTTAAACCCGGGCAACGCCGGGTACCCCTGCTAGTACTGTATATATGTTTTTTTTTTTTTTTTTTTTTTTTTTTATCCTATATTCTAACTACTCCCTCTCGGGCATAGGCTGAAAGCCTGTACATTCAACCCTTATACATTGAACGGTTAAGCCCGTGAGGTCTCTTTCCAGTCTAGGGGGTGAGACATGTGAAGCAATTTTAGCTGCAACCTGCACCTGCCAGCTTGCCTTCGCAGGACGCATGGGGCTTAGTTGCTCACTCACGGCTCAAAGCAGCCCCATCTCTGAAGCTGCCTCGCTCCAGTGCTTCACTGTCTCATCCCCTAAACTCGGACCCTCACTCTCAGAACGCCACCTATTGAGCAATGAACTCACTAGGCATTGCCCCCTACTGTCTTCGTAGCGCAATGGATCAATGCACTGAATTTCGGTGTGAGCATCCTAGGTTCGAATCCCTGGACTGCCACATGAATTTGTTGATTTCATTAATTGAGTTTAGGAGTAAAGTCGGTTGGTAGAGGTAACATAATAATGGGAATAGTCATACAGTGCTATTGAGTTTAGGAGTAAAGTCGGTTGGTAGAGGTAACATAATAATGGGAATAGTCATACAGTGCTATTTAATCAGGGAACAATGAGGGTATTTATTTGGCGTTTCGGTGGGCTTTGTGGTAATGCACTGATACTAGGTACAGAACAAATTCCATCCCAATAATATTTTCCTATTGACATATCGGATTCGAACCCGGGTCCATTGGATTACCAGTCCAGTGGCAAGACCACTCCACCACTCCTACCCTATATATACAGTATATATATAGGCCTATATATATATTTGTTTTTGTTTTTTTTTTCCATGTGAGTGAGGGAGACAAGTGAATAACATTTCACTCTTGGGTTGGAGAGTTACATAGAGTAGGGGTGGGATTGTTTTGCAAAACGGGTACTACGTACCTTACGTAGAGGAGGTGGTATACATTGGGAGAGCTCTGAGGAACACTAATAATTGTAGTAGCGATAGAATAGCGAGAGATAGAAAGAGAGATATTGCAGAGAGTTGGGGAGCGGGCGGGAGTTATTGATACGAAAGGTTTTCCTTTCTAGTTTGTCTAGGAGTGCGGTGTGAGAGGATCCTCCCCACACATGTGAACAATACTCAATACAAAGGCACACTGTGCCCCCATACAGAGCAAGAAGCTGTGCAGGGGTAAAGAACCCCTTAAGGCGGTTGAGCACACCCAACTTCTGGGAGGCTGCCTTAGCAATATTGGTAATATGGTCCTTCCAAGTGAGAGCAGAAGAAAAAGAGACGCTGAGAATATTGAGAGAAGATGAAGGATGGATTTTTTTATTGTTGAAGTGTAAGGGATAGTCCTCTGCTCCGGACGGGTAGTAAGATGAAGAAATTGGGTTTCGGAAGCATTAAAAGCAACAAGGTTTTCTCTGCCCCAATTGGAAATAGTAGTTAGATCAGAAGATAAGTGTTGCATGGCTTCATTACGTTTGTTTTTGAGGGATTGCTGGCTGGGGCGTTCAAGAAAACCAATTGAGTAGTGTAAGGTAGAGTCGTCTGCGAATGAATGGATGGGACTGGAGGTACAGTTGAGAAGATAGTTTATGAAAATTAGAAAGATAATGGGAGATAGGACAGAGCCCTGAGGAACACCGGAGTTGATAGGATGAGGAAGTGAGCGATGACCGTCCACAACCATAGCTATAGAACTGCCGGAAAGGAAATTAAAGACAAAGGCACAGATGGAGGGATAGAAACCGAAGGAGGGTAGTGTGGTGGCTTAATAGCCTCCGAAGTCTTGCCTTGATGGTGTAATGGTTAGAGTGTTTAAGATCTGTATGTGGTAACCCAGGTTCGAATCCCAGGATGATCACATGCTTTCATTAATTTCATTGGGAGGTGTTTGATGTTAGGAGTGAAAATAATAAAATAGATTAACTATCTAATTACTCATTTGTCTTAATAACTTACTGGTAAAACTCCTCAGCCGGGGACACGCGCCGGCCTAACTCAGTGGTGTTGGTCTCATAAAGCTGGAAAAAACAAAACAAAATACTTATCACAATACATTACTGTATATAATGCGTGTGTGCAATTTAGAAAACAGCTGTACCGGTAATAAAACTAGTATGAAATATTAATGTGCAATAATTGCTTTATGTAGCTATTGGGAACTCCATTTTCAGGCTTTATGAACTCATTTACGAGGTTTATTATAAATGTAATGTATGGCAATAAAGTGAGTCTTGTTAAAAATGTGTTCTACTTAAGGGGACATGGGCCGTTTTTTCTGGTTCCCCTTCTTCCTTATCCTTAGCCCCATTTGTTTTCAGATTTTATGCCGTTCGACCAATTGGTTTGGCGGAAGGGGTTATGTTGACGAATGTAATGTTCTCATTTGAGATATTTCTTGGAATCGTATTAGAACAGTACTGTACCTGTTTAGTTTTATGAAAAGCATTATATATTTTTCCAACATCGTTCTTAACCCATCCAATTCCAGCGACAGCTGGGAGCCATCAGTAGATAAGTCACTCCCCAGTCCAAGCGAAGGTTGGGAGCCGTCAGTAGTGTACTTTCCTTGTAACTGCCTGTATCAGGCTGTGCCTGGTACCACGACCGTTTGAGCACTACTCTCGATATGGCAACACTTCTCAGCTTATATCCAACCCTCTGAAGGCTGAGAGAGCCGGTCTTCCTTCATCTCTTGAGGTGGAAGGTTGTTCTATCTTGCCATTTTGGCCACATTGGTTGGGACTGGGGAGGGGGGGGGGGTGACTTTTATTACTGTATCCTACGGACTACGGTACAGTAGGGGTTAACACCAATAACCCCTTAAATATATTTAATGAAAGCGTGTGACCCTCCCAGGATTCGAACCCAGGATGCCACATACAGAACTTACATGCTCTAACCATTACACCTTCAAGACAGTTAAAGGTTCAGCACATGCCCACGATTAATATCCATTTATCGAATACTGGATATCAAACTAATCATGTATTGGATCCAACTACACTATGAAAGTATGAATAGCCTAATGCTTATGAGAGAGGAAAGAACATTTTATGGGGTACATATATCAATGGACCGATCTGGTTACGAAATTATTTTCATGGAGTTATAAACATAACTCTTGGCTGCAAGTCGAAGCCATAATTATGCTAATTATGGGAATAAAATAGAGTATATTATAAAGTGTTGAAATCTCTAAATTATCTCGCCAATTAAAAACATAAAAAATACGTTCTTGATCAAACAAAATCATAAAATATATAGTGATGGCACACCGCTAACGTGTTTATCATTCATATCCATGGTAATAATTGTGATATATATTTTAGATGTTGTTTCTATTCGAGCTCTGTGTCGAGTCGGCCACCCCCAGCTATGGGGTATGTGCCTGAGTAGTTACTGTACATACATTCATACACAGCTATCGTATTTATCCTTCCTAGTCATGATAGTAATTATGTTATATATTTACCTGAGTATATACTGTACATACATTAAAAGAAAAAAAAAAATAGAAGGTCCCACCCCTCTCTCATTCTTAAGTAAGTCATTTTAGATTTACAGAAGAACGACCATTACTTGCATTACTGCATGTCCACAAACATGTCAGTAATGTAAGCATGTTTCCTTTTTGTTTTTTGTTTTTTTTATTACACATATGACGAGGCTCAAAATCGCGTCATATGTCGGAGAGGGTTAAGGTGACAGTTACAAAGTGATGTACACCCAGAAGTGAAAGTCCTTGCCTAGGGTTTACCCCCTACTCCTACTACCCCAGAAGGTAGGAACGGGGTGGGCCCAGCCCAGTCCCCCTTACTACTCCTACCCCAGGCAGAAGGGACGGGGTGGTGCCAGTCCGTCACCCTTCCTTACCCTCCCCACCCATGAAGAGAACAAACTACCGCCGCCCCCCCCCCAAGCACACTTAAACCCCACCCCAATGCCAGACAGGAGGTTGACACACACACACACACACACCATTATCAATTTCATAAGTAATGGTATCGTGTTTACCTTCATTAATTTACCCTCTGACGGTTTTGACACATTTTGATTGTTTATCCTGGCTATAATTAGACGAATAATTACAGCTTAGGAAGGACCAATGTGAAATAATGTCCTAATCTGAATTAAATCGTCTAATAATAGCCATAAAGCAAAAAGGAAGAGTGTCATCGATTCTCAGAGGCTTAATATATGTTTGGTTATACATGTATTATCATGTAGAAATTATACACAACAATACAATAGCTACTCGCTTTTCATTTGACAGCCTAACAATATGCCATGTTTGCTATTTGGTAGTATTATAAAGCAGTATAATCTAGTAATGAATTATTGTATTTTATGGTGTCTCGGTGTATAACACCTATTGGAAAATATTATCAAGGAAGTGGGTTACTAAATATTATCAAGGAAGTGGGTTACTAAATATTATCAAGGAAGTGGGTTACTAAATATTATCAAGGAAGTGGGTTACTAAATATTATCAAGGAAGTGGGTTACTAAATATTATCAAGGAAGTGGATTACTAAATATTATCAAGGAAGTGGGTTACTAAATATTATCAAGGAAGTGGGTTACTAAATATTATCAAGGAAGTGGGTTACTAAATATTATCAAGGAAGTGGGTTACTAAATATTATTTACTAAATATTATCAAGGAAGTGGGTTACTAAATATTATCAAGGAAGTGGATTACTAAATATTATCAAGGAAGTGGGTTACTAAATATTATCAAGGAAGTGGGTTACTAAATATTATCAAGGAAGTGGGTTACTAAATATTATCAAGGAAGTGGGTTACTAAATATTATCAAGGAAGTGGATTACTAAATATTATCAAGGAAGTGGGTTACTAAATATTATCAAGGAAGTGGATTACTAAATATTATCAAGGAAGTGGGTTACTAAATATTATCAAGGAAGTGGGTTACTAAATATTATCAAGGAAGTGGGTTACTAAATATTATCAAGGAAGTGGGTTACTAAATATAGCAAACTGCATAGGCCTACAGTATATATTTCGTGCATAACTTAATACTGTAAAATCACACATATATATATATATATATATATATTCTCTTTTAAACAGACGAGGTTAAAGGCAACAGAAGTTTCAGCATTCAGTATTTTATTGTTACAGCTTTCAATATTTCTAACAATTTTCCTCTGGGGTTCAGAGATGAGGTACAACAGGTTAGCAAAATTCATGGTGGATCCAACGTTTCACAAGTAAACATCTTGCATCTTCAGGGAATGGGCAGGTAATGATTAGAATAAGGACAAAGCAACATATTTATACAAAATTCGAGGATCAAGAATAGGTAGGTGGGCGGAGCTACTGGGTGGGGGGTGGCTGTTCATTGGTGGAAGGCAGTCTATTCGCGAGACGGGCACTAAATCTTATCGGTGGTTGGTTGTTGGCTGTGGGTGGCTGTGATTGGTTGGTGTTGTCAGTAGTGTGCTGATCGCGGAAAGGTACGGGAGGGGGGCACAGGGCGAGAGGAACGAGGGCAGTATGCCTGTAGCGCTTGCCTGAAGGAAGAATTTGAAGGTCTTGTGTTTGGTTGTTGATGCTGGGGTTGAGCGTCTGGATATATAGAGCTTCTAAAATCTAACCACCACCTAGAAAAATGGTACAAACAAGACCCCCCTAGCACCAACCCGGCCAATGACATTACATTTTTCTACAGAAACTACATATCTTCCGACCACACAACAGACGAATCCATTATGAAAGAAATAATTCACAAAAACGTCCTCCCCACCAACCCTGACAATAAAATAAAACTCATTATTTACTACAAATCTCCTAAGACCTCCAACCTTGTCCTCCGTAACCGCCCCATTTCCACCAACCAACCGAAAGAGGATCATGTGATATACCAGCATATTTGCACCTCTGGGGACTGTGGACCCCTATCCTATGTTGGAATGACACAGACTCGCCTTTCAGACTCGACTAACCCTCCACCTTCAATCTGGCGCTATAAAAGATCACTATCAAGCCCCCCACCATCTTGCCCTAACTCGCGCCGACCTAGACAAACAAACTACCATACTCGACAAAGAATCAGACCCCAGAAGACTAGCTATTTTAGAAGCTCTATATATCCAAACGCTCAACCCCAGCATCAACAACCAAACACAAGACCTTCAAATTCTTCCTTCAGGCAAGCGCTACAGGCATACTGCCCTCGTTCCTCTCGCCCTGTGCCCCCCTCCCGTACCTTTCCGCGATCAGCACACTACTGACAACACCAACCAATCACAGCCACCCACAGCCAACAACCAACCACCGATAAGATTTAGTGCCCGTCTCGCGAATAGACTGCCTTCCACCAATGAACAGCCACCCCACACCCAGTAGCTCCGCCCACCTACCTATTCTTGATCCTCGAATTTTGTATAAATATGTTGCTTTGTCCTTATTCTAATCATTACATGCCCATTCCCTGAAGATGCAAGATGTTTACTTGTGAAACGTTGGATCCACCATGAATTTTGCTAACCTGTTGTACCTCATCTCTGAACCCCAGAGGAAAATTGTTAGAAATATTGAAAGCTGTAACAATAAAATACTGAATGCTGAAACTTCTGTTGCCTTTAACCTCGTCTGTTTAAAAGAGAATCTATTACCTGGCTATACTAACATATATATATATATATATATATATATATATATATATATATATATATATATATATATATATATATACTGTATAATGTATATATATACTGTATATATACATTCATATATATATATACCTGTATATATATATATATATATATATATATATAATATATTAACATATATGAGATATATATATATACTGTATATATTATATATAACAGATATGATAACATAATTTATAATATATCACTGTAATAAGCAGCAGTAAGCAAATGGTAGACATATGTCACGTCGGATATATAATATATATTGAACAATTAATTAACATCGAGGCAAACATTTGTGGTAAAGCATTTCCCTCATGAGTTATTGGTATATTTAGAGTAGCTGGTAACCGTGTTTAAACTTTGATACTAAATGCGTCTCTATTCATGGTGTTCTAAAGCTGATTTTCCTGTGTCGACTGCTAAACTATCACCTTTCCTCCCCCGAACTACATACTTGCATAGTTTGAGTCTCGTTTAACCCTTATTCCTTTCTGACATTAGGCTGAGATTAGTATGGATATCCATATAGAGCTTTTTACCAACTCTTCTGCTACTACTGGAACACCACACTTATTACAGTTCAGGCCTGCCAACATTATTCAGGATAAATCCTATGACCCTAACTATTCAGTTACACTATTAATCTAATTGATTCTGATTAACTTGCACTAAAGATTAACGTTAATAATAGATGTGTGCTAATGTAGAAGCAATACAAATAATAATTACAAAAGTAAATGACAAATCTGTTGTATCCATTAAGAACCGATCAACATTTTCAGAGAGAGAGAGAGAGAGAGAGAGAGAGAGAGAGAGAGAGAGATTCTATAGCAGGAATTAGATAAACATTTTCTTACCAATTACCTTGTATTTAATATTTGATAAAATATAACTGTGGATTTTAGGTAGGATAGATGGTGAATAGCTATGACTGAACTTTTATTTCGTATTTGCATACGTATGCATTGAGCATCGGCATGCTTCAAAATAACACTCTTGTCTTCTTTTTGGAGCTTCATTTGGATTTCCACATCAAGACAGAAGTGATTTGATACTACACATTATGACATTTCTTCACTCCGACTTCAGTGCCCGAAAAGGTAAGACTCACATTTTTGCAAGAGGAATTTTGTTTCATGGTTTAATAGTGTCATTCTAAGAACGCTTACATAAATTTTATGGAATTGTAGAGATGTTCCGATTGTTAAAGATTATTCTAGATACTTCAACATATGTTTTCTAGTGACATACACGTTTTTAGTGTCTGGTGACTATCTAGCGATTTGTCAATTTCAATTCTAGCATACATTTGTGCTTTAGTTGATCTTGTATTATTTTCTAAATTTGCCATATTTCTCCAGAAGACTTCTACATGGTATAGTGTATTGTTCTAATGATAATTAAATATTATATAGGGCTATTTTAAGTTGGCTGATGAATATGAAGCAGTAATATGCTGGACGATGAGAATACTGTATGTAAACATGTCTCGGATATCACTGATAATTTTTGGCATTTTCTGCGAAAAGCCCAATGGCTTATCAGTGGTGGTAAAGAAAAACGCAGTTACTGTGTCATTTGTGCGTGCGTGCGCCCGTGCAGGGCACACACATTATTCTGTGGCAGCAATTATGATTGTGTGAAAATGCTGGTGCAGGTGTTGTTAATTGTGATAGTATTTGTCATGGTGGTGATGATCTGTAGTAAGGATGATAGTGTGTCTGAGTGTAGTAGTGATAGTTATGGTGATTATAGTAGCATGATGGTTTTCATAAAGGTTATTACGGTAGGCTAATCATAGTGGTGGTAATTGTGAAAATAACTTTGATAGTGACAGCTATAGTAGCAGTGATGATATACTGTAAGTAGGGATGATGGTGATGGTAGTAATGATGGTGGTTGGGTTTGTTGTAGTATTGATAGGCATAGTTATAGTGATGTTGATGACAGTATTGGTGACGTTGGGGATTGCAATACTCATGATGATAGTGATGGTGGTGATAGTACTGGTGATAATGGTAATAGTGAGGATGTTGATAGTAGTAGTGATGATGGTTATAATATTAGTGATGGTGATGGTAGTAACAATGGTGACAGTAGTAGTGATGATAGTGAGTAATAGTAGTAGTGCTAATGTTGCCAGTAGTGATGGTGATGGTAGTAACAATGGTGACAGTAGTAGTGATGATGGTGATAGTGAAGTGGTGATAATGACAGTAGTGGTGATGGTGATAGCAGTAGGAATGATTGTGATAGTAGTAGTAATAATGGTAACTATATAAGTGATGCTGTGATTCACAGCAGTGACGATGATGGTTGAATCTGTAGTGAGGATCTGCATGTGTGCGGCCCACACACATCAATGTATTAAAGATGATTGTGATTATGGTAATAGTAATGTGGTGGTGGTGATGCTTGTGGTAGTAGTAGTGATACTAGTGATAGTAGTAGTGATGGTGAATTTGGAAGTGGTGATGGTATAGTTGAGATGATGGTAGTAGTAGTGATGATGGTGATGATAGATGGGGGTAGTAGTAGCGATGATGGTGATAGTAGTAGTGATGAGGGTGATGATAGAAGTGATTGTCTTAAAGACCCCCAAACATTTGTGTCCGTCTCAGACGTGCTAGCACGGCAGGGGCGGAGTCTGCCATCTCCGATTGCCTTGTTCCCGCTGATGTTAGATATTTGTTTCTCACATTTCTCACAGCCCCCTGTATTTTCTTGGCAGTTTTATTTTCTTCCCATTTTTATTTATTTTCCATCGCCCATGTCTTTTTATGTAGGCCCCCCGTAGGGGTGCCACAGTAGTATGATCAGTGTCTGTATGTCTATAATTGTTAACATTTGTGATGATGATGGTGTGCTTTGGTGGTCACACACATCATAGTAGTGATGGTAGAGTCTGTGGCGCACACCACAGTGCTGATATGTCTATCTTGATTTCAGAGTAACCTATCTATCTATTGCCTGACGCCGTGATCCCCGAAGGGGTGGCCACGAACGAACCAGCCCCATGCACCTTTGTCCCTAGTCAGTCGACGCCCCTCCCAACCAACACTGCCTTCATTCATATACTTCCTCACTCCATCCTTCCACCTCTCCTTCGGTGCACCTCTCCCTCTCTGTCCTTCCACCTCGCTCTCGTACACCCTCTTAGTTAATCTCTCGCTTTCCATACGTTCCATATGGCCGAACCATCTCAAGTTGTTCCTTTTCACACTTTCCAGCACATATACCTCCACACCACACCTCTTTCTTACTTCCTCATTTGTCTGTCTATCCCTCCATGTAACTCTGCACGCACTTCTCAAGTAACTCATTTCCACTGCTCTCAATCTTGGTCCGAGTCTCTTCCCGAACGTCCATGCTTCGCTTTCGTAAGTTAGTGTCGGGATTACCACACTGTCATGCAAAGACTTCTTCACCATACTGACCACCCTATTTCTTGTTACTGCTTTCAACGTTCCTACAACCCTCTTCCCCTATTGTACCCTCTCCCGCACTTAATAACCTAATAACCTCAATTAAATTATAGGTAATTTGGATGTTTTATATATATTTTTATGTATAATTAAAATATTTATATATGAATTATTTAATTAATTGATTTATATGCTTTGTAGCTCCCCGTAAAGATGATGAAGTATTGTAATTACTGTGTGTGTGTGTGTGTCTGTCCACAAACATGACAGACACACGCTACGCACATGGGCTAATAGACCAGAGGTGATAACATAGAGGGCTATTATGGTTAGCTCGCATCAAGGTGGGCAAATTAGTGATAATGATGGTGATTACGTAGCCTAGGGGTGCCCCGGTGTAGTATTGTAAAGACCCTGTATGTCTGTCTCTCATATAATTATGACAGTGGTGATGATGTGTGGAGTCTCCCGGTGTGTGGCCCACACGCTGCAGTAGTGATGACCGTGTCTATCTTGAGTTCAGTTATGGGTAGCGCCAGCAAACTTGGCAATAATATTGACCCCTTAACTACTTATAACTCGAAATTAATACAAACAATCGGGCTGACGTTCTTATAATTTGGGAAGAGTCCACCAGGAAATAGGTGTGGATATTTACAGCTAGTTTGTTCTAGGCACTTTTGAGTTACAGAGAGTTCAGGGATCAAGATTATAGTAAAGTTCGTTGGCGCTACCTATAGTTCCTTGTATCTTAACCAAATTAAAGGTAATCTGAAGTTTTTGTTTGTTACGAAGCCCCTTAAGGGGTGGCACACTATTTTAATCACCATATCTGTATGTCTGTCTCTGTGTAACCGCGGTCTGTGTGTGTGGCAAACACATCACACACGTGATGATGATGGTGTGTCTATCTTTAGTTCACAGTTATTTAACATCCTTTAATTTCATGATAAATACTATACTGTATACTGTATATTACTTAAGTAGATGGAGTAACTCTAAACTCCATACCAATCTTCTTCCGGGTGAACTGTGTTATGATAGTGATGGTGGTGATTACGTTGCCCCCCCCCCCCCCCCCGTAGGGGAGGTGTAGTAATGTAAAAGTGTTTTTTATATCTGTGTATAAGTGTGTGCCCTGTAGGGGCACCAGAACGCAGTAATAATGATGGCAATTATGGTAGTAGTAGTGATGGTGATGATTGTGGTAGTTGTGATGATCTGAAGTGATGATGATAGTACTTATGGTAGTAGTGATGGTGGGAGTAGTTATGATTTGCAGTGATGATGGTGATTATGGTAGCAGTACTGATGGTGGTGATTACATTTCTATTTTTTCTGTGTGCATGAGGGAGACAAAAGGCAAAACTACCTGTGACGAGTGCCTCCCCCAGAGGTGAAAGAGTGACTGCAAAAATCAAGGAATGTTGTAGCCATGATATCTGGACACACGGAGTTTGAAGCAGTTCATGTCATAGGATGAGGGAAAGATGGATCCAGGGAAAGTTCCAGAGCTCCGCCGTTAAATAGAAGAAAGATTGGGAGTATCGTTTCACTCTTGATTTGGAGAGTTGCACAGAGTAGGGGTGGGATTGTGTTGCAAGACGGGCGCTACGTACTCTACGTAGAGGAAGTGATATATACTGGAAGAGCTCTGAGGAACGCTGATTATTGTAGTAGCGATATAATAGCGAGAGAGATGCAACATTGCGGCGAATAGAGAGCTTACAGAGATTGTAGTAATAGTTGTGATTATTATGGTGTGTAGCGATGATGATGGTTATTATGATAGTAGTAGTGATGGGGGTGGTGATCGTGGTAGTAGGCTAGTTGTGATGGTGATGATATATTGAGATGGTGTACTGTGTGCATGTCTTCCGAAGGAACATGCATCTCGCAGTATTGATGTTAACCTCTTCTCTACCGGCAACATCCTTTCCACTTTATTTTGGTTACGATTAGACGATTCTATTCAGTTTTAAAAGGGCCTCCAGGAAATAGCAGGTGTCGAACTATCTCACTTAACCCTTTGTACTGTCACAGATTCTTCTTAAGCAGCACAAAATAATCTAAATATAGCTGGAATAAAATATAAAACACGTCGTCGGTACAGAAGGGGTTAATGGTGATTATTGTAGTAGTTGTGATGGTGGTAGTAGTGATGATGCTGGCAGTAGTAGTGATGGCAACATTAATTGTAGTGATAATGGTGTTCTTAGAAGTGATGGTGACAGTAATAGTGATGATGGTGATCGTAGTAGTGATGATGGTGACAGTATTAGTGATGACGGTGACAGTATTAGTGATGATGGTGATCATAGTATTGATGATGCCGATAGAAGTAGTGATGATGGTAATGATATTGGTGACTGTAATAGTGATGTTGATGAGAGTATTGGTGATATTCGTAAGAGCCCCCCAAAATTTGTATCGGTCTCGTACAGTATGGCGGGAGCAAAGTCTGCTTCATCCGATTGCCTTGTTTTTAAATTGTTCTACACTTTATGTATCCTTATTAATTATCATAATGCTAATTAACCTAAATGATAATGAACTGCTAACACTAATACACATATTTGTAGTTTCAGACATGGGTGGAAGGGGACGTGGTTGGCGACATTACACGCCACGCACATGGGCTAATAGACCAGAGGTGATAGCACAGAGGGCTATGATAGTTGGCTTGCATCAGGGGGGACAAACTATATCTGCTGCAGCGCGTCAAATGGGCGTCTCTCGAAATACAGCCAAATCTTGGATACATCGTTTTGAGCGTGAAGGCCACGTTCAGACAAGAACAAGGTCGGGTCGTCCAAGAGTTCTTTCAGAAGAAGCTGATAGAAGGATACTTGAGGAAGTGAGCACGCGCCCTAAATCGAGTGTTAAGGCTCTGACAAGACAAATGAACCTGCCATGTCATCCCTCCACTACACGGAGCCACATCAAGGAAGGTGGCATAGACTGTTATGTGCCAGTAGTGAAGGAGACTCTGACTGAAAGAAATAGAGAAGGAAGGCTAAGATTCGCCCAAGAGTATATTGATCATGGTATACATTTTTGGAGGAAGGTTATATTCAGTGATGTAATAACCTTTACATCTGTGAAATCGCCTGAACGCGTGTGCTGGAGACCTCGAAACACCCGTTATGAGCGTGAACATATCTCGGAACGCACAAGAAGTGGAAGAATGTCTGTGTCCTTGCACGGCTGGATGTGGTATGGCGGACCAGGAGAGTTGGTGACCATTGAAGGTCACTTGAACAGTGAAGAGTATATCAACATCTTGGACACCTCACTCTTGCCTTCAGTTAGAATGTATGCCATACCTGACCCGGACCCTATCTATTTCGTGCAGGACAGATCCCCAATCCATACCAGCCGAGCAGTGAGAGATTGGTTTGCTCGCCACCCTGAGATCATTGTGATTGACTGGCCATCCAAAGGATGTGATTGCAACCCCATAGAAAACCTATGGGGGATAATGGTGAATGAGTGGGGGGTAGAGGAGATAACTAGACAATCCGTCGAAAGGAAAGCTCGAGAAGTATGGGAGGGATTGAGGTGCACTCCTGATCTATGTAGCAAACTAGTTGATAGTATGCAGACTCGACTGGCAAATTTGATAGAGGTAGAAGGAGGGTGGACGAGATATTAGGTAGGGTATACATACATGTGTAGTCTGCGGTATGATTATATATTTTATCATTATATATACTTGGACAACTTAAAAAGAAAAATAATTAATCAAAGGATGTAATACTGTATGTTGTATGATATACTTATACAATTGTAAAAATAAAAGTGTATTTATGTTCTGACATACGGAGCCCTGTATGTTAATTTAAGAGTTAGAATTAGAGTTGAAGGAGGTTCAAACTACCCAAACGGCGAAGCAAACTAGCGAGCGAACTAGCGAGTGGGAAACCAGCTAGCCCGCATACCTGCAAACAAGCCTTCACACCTGCGTGCGTCATAGGGGACCCTGCAAACTACTTGATGACCGACGCTATGACGTATGATCGACGCCAGGAGCTGTGAATGGACCAGGCACCTGTTATGCAACTCGAGGAGCTGTGATTGGAGCAGGCACCACCCCCCGCCTCCTGATTCGTTCCTACACCATCATTGTTTAGTATATAAGACCCGAGTTGTGGGCATTCAAATCAGTCTCATTTGGAGTTGGGGAAGGTGAACTTGCAGCTGGAGGAAGACAGGGTGAAGTATTATAATGGGATTGTGACTGTCAGTCAGATTATATAAATGTGTGTTAAGTGTGTTCGGTGTAAACACTTACGTTATGTTGGTTAGTGAGATATGTGATTGGGACGTTAACGCTACTATTATGTGCTTAACTATTTGATTGGGACGTTAACGCTACTATTATGTGCTTAACTATTTGATTGGGAATTAACGTTAATGCTACTATTATGTGCTTAACTATTTGATTGCGAATTAACGTTAACGCTACTATTATGTGCTTAACTATTTGATTGGGAATTAACGTTAACGCTACTATTATGTGTTTAACTATTTGATTGCGAATTAACGTTAACGCTACTATTATGTGCTTAACTATGTGATTGGGAATTAACGTTAACGCTACTATTATGTGTTTAACTATTTGATTGCGAATTAACGTTAACGCTATTATTATGTACTTAACTATTTTAGTTGACTAACTTGTGGACTAAAGCAACTCTTTAAATAATTGGGTTATGATGAAAGTAATACTATTGTTTTATATTAATACTTACGAGTTCTTTCATTTTCTTTTAATTAAGCTTACATTGCTTAACGGTGATGCTATTGTCTCGTATTAGTAATATCGCCTTAGACTAACATGGCTGTGTTAATATTACTTCTAGTGATTTCCTAAGCTGAAGAAAATGCTTTTGCTTCAAAATATTATATTTTGCTTTTCATATTATTTGAGTGAGACCTGAATCGAATCTATGAAGCGATCCTGTAACTTTATTTACTCATAATCAAACCTCATTGTTACGTGGTTAAGAAATACATTTAACTAATTATTAAATATATATCTAACTTTTTATGTGACTTTGATATAAATCCTGATGATAATAATAATATAATGCTGTTAACGTAAGACAAGAACCAAGAATAATTACATTAAATATAAATAAAAGGACGTATAAGAAAACTATCTATTCATTTCAAAAAGGGTAAGAGACAGAAATATTCTTACTTTAATATTTATCTTTCAAGACTTTTTATAAAATCAATAGTCCTTCTTTAGCTATAACTTATTCGGTTCATAACCATAGCCTACTAAGCTTCGGTTAAATAATAATTCTTTATAAATACTACATGACTTTAATTAGTTTCAGTATTTTTCATAATTAAAGAGTATCAGTCAATAAAGGATACTAAGTCCTAAGATCCAAAAGGAAAGGAAGCAACAACAGGAAATAATTTTATTAGATTTTACTTTTGTTTTGCCTTCAGCTGACTGATACCTTAATATATATCTCTGTGCTATCTAGATTCATCAAGTTAACCACTTGAGGATCAAGATACGTAACAATGTTGATATGTATATCCCTTTATATCCTCTACATAAACATATATTATACTGTAAATATGTTGAATAAATAGGAAATAATGTTATCTGCATTCCATTTTGTAGTTCAGGAATTGTAGATGGGATTGAATGGTTAAAATATATTATAATGTCTATTTCAAGAAGAAAATATATACTATATATATATATATATATATATATATATATATATATATAATATATACTGGTAATATATATATATATATATATATATATATATATATATATATATATATATATATATATATATATATAAATATTAATAACAAAAATCCAATACCACAAGCACATATTACCACTAATACACTCGTCGTTCCAAATGAAAAGCGATTATGAGAATTATGTATTTAATCCTATAGAAGACGTATACTCGAAAAAGTTCAGTATAATTAAGACAACACTAGAGTGCTTCGTTAATATCGTACCTGTGAGACTGTTTGGGAAGTGAGTTTTCAATAATTTCACTATCAGTTGCTACGCGGATATAATGCTCTTCTGATTATGATATATCCGCGAAAAGATAAGTAGATATCTAGATTGTTATAAAGTTATGACATACCTCGTTGAAGTCTGTAAAACTGTCTTCATAGCGTAATGCATAAATGCACTGAATTTCGGTGTGAGCATCCTAGGTTCGAATCCCTGGACTGTCACATGTATTTGTTGATTTCATGATTTGAGTTTAGAAGTAAAGTTGGTTGGTGGAAAACACATATAAATACCTTTTTGATAGACCCCCGCCCCTCCCCCTCCAAAAAAGTGAATGACTGCAGTGAACATGGTACTACATTAAAATGGCAATTAATATATATATATATATATATATATATATATATTATATGTAAGAGAGAGAGAGAGAGAGAAAGTGTTAATATTCTCGAATATGCACCAAAAAGCCTAACCACGGATCGAACATTGAATGAATATACCACTTATAATCAATTAAGCAATCCATACAATATGTTTTTTAGTAAGTTCCAACATCTCTTCAGAGGTATTCAAACATTACAAGATTACCATTTCAATGTGCACATCCATTAAATACCAATGCATATCGCGCGAATGGGTGAATACTATCGATCTATCTATCTATTGCCTGACGCCGTGATCCCCGAAGGGTTGGCCACGGGTGAATACAATAATTTGTAAAATAACTAGAAGGGGTGATGCTATTGGAAATTTACATTATAAATACAAACATGATAGAATACTAATTACGCATAAATCATAAGTGTTTGTGTGTCAAGCTACGGATAGGTGACAGATAGTGTAAATGATCTTCATTCTGTAAAATCAGATAATTTATTGCAACATTGTTCTGGCATATATAGAATATATATAGATTACCAATTACTGACATGGTCTCGGCCTCGTTGCAAGGTTACTTTATTCTGTGTTCGTGGAAAACAATGGTTGTAATCGGCGGTTTCCTCCTGTGTGGGGTTGGGGTAGGGTGTGAGTGGGGGCCTGCTTGTTTAATCTCTCCATTATAGGGTAGGGGAAGGAAGGGGTGACGGACTGGCACCATCCCGTCCCTTCTGCCTGGGGTAGGAGTAGTAAGGGGGACTGGGCAGGGCCCACCCCGTTCCTACCTTCTGGGGTAGTAGGAGTAGGGGGTAAACCCTATGCAAGGACTTTCACTTTTGGGTGTACAATCTATCTTATTCTAGTTCCCTTATAGTTTATCTTATTGTACCAGTACCTCCCTACAATCAACCTAGTTGTTCCCCAATTCGGCCCTCCGCCATACATTCATACACCACTATCGTTTTCATCGATCATTTACATGGTAGTAATTATTTTATATATTTACCAGTGAGCATGCCGGAGTGTTCCAATGGTGGTCACATGAGGACCAGGGTAGCGTTGGGCTGAGTGAGTACTGCAGGGAGTAGAACAGGTAGACCAGAGGGTAAGCCACGATCATTGTGTAGTAGAAGCTAGCTATCACACCCACTAGTAGACTTGCATACCCGACACCTGAGGAGATAACAACAGTAGTAGTATTAGTATTAGTAGTAGTAGTAGTAGTTGTTGTTGTAATTTTTGTCATATACTGTAGATATCTAGCTTAAGTAGTAGAACAGGTAGACCAGAGGGTAAGCCACGATCATTGTGTAGTAGAAGCTAGCTATCACACTCACTAGTAGACTTGCATACCCGACACCTAAGGAGATAACAACAGTAGTAGTAGTAGTATTAGTAGTAGTTGTTGTTGTAATGTTTGTCATACACTGTAGATATCTAGCTTAAGTAGTAGAACAGGTAGACCAAGGGGTAGGCCACGATCATTGTGTAGTAGAAGCTAGCTATCACACTCACTAAACTCCGTTCAGCATAAACAGTCCGTTGGTAGGGCAGAACTTTACAACACTGTTTTACCCTCGCTATCAGCTGATAAGTTGATAATGGGGGGAGAAACCATTTGATCTCTCTCTCTCTCTCTCTCTCTGGGAGATGAAATTGTACTAACTTAATTATTAACGTGATTTTTATATACCCTAAATCTATAATGTCTTAAATGATAAAATAAACTATTGGTCAACATATTCTGTGTGGCAGACTTTAAAGTGTTTGCTTTTATTGTACGGTTTTCTGTAATCATAATGAATGGGATACTTCTCTATAGTAGAAAATTATCCAGTGTTTCTGATGTTATGACTTTTTCCACACCACCATTGAGGTAAAAGTCTAGGTGCGTTTATTTTTATAGAGGTTTCCCCAGTAGGCCTAATCCTCTCTCCAATTATTAGTCAGAATTGTCTTCATCAGAACTATCTGAGAGGTGAACTACCAATGAATCCACATAATGTTCCACTGTCATATCTAGCTCAGCATCATGTTCTTGCAGCCGTTCTGCATGTTTCACTGCCTGCATCCAGTTGTGTTGTGTAACATGCTGCAAAGCCTCTTTGATGAGAAACTTGAGGTCGGACATCTTGAAAGTGTTTTTCTTGGCGATATATGTTTTCACTTGAGCCCAGATGAGCTCAATAGGGTTGTACTGGCAATGGTATGGCGGTAGCCTTACAACCCTATGCCCTGCTTCTGCTGCAATTGTGTCAATCACATACTTTTTGCCTTTGTAATATTTCTTTGCAAGGTCAAGCAGGTTTATTTTAAACAGATCATCACTGGGCTGAGCTCCCTTCTTAATTAGCCAATCCTTTATATCAGCTTTTTTCCAGGAGTAGTTTGGACATTTTTCAATGAGCATCGAATGGTATGAAGCATTGTCCATCACAATCACAGAGTTGGGTGGTATGTTTGGTAGCAACTGATTTATAAACCAGTTTTCAAACACTGCAGCAGTCATCTGATTGTGGTAGTCTCCATAATTTTTAGCTCGAAATATTAACTCTGCATTATTGACAAAACCAGATATTCCTCCTGCATGAAGAATTATGAAGCGACTTCCTTTCCCAGTAGGCGTCTTTATTCCTGTGGCTTTTGGAGATGCGGTATCAGTCCAACACTTTAAAACACTGTAATTTTGGTTCACCCACGTTTCGTCCAGGTACACAATATTTGGGTGGGATTGTTTGAGCTTTTGCATTTCGTACAAGAATCTGTTCCTGGCTGAAACAACATCTCTTCTCTCCATGAGGAATTTGCGGCCATCAACCTTTGCAAATTTAAAACCAATTTGCAATATCCTATACCCCACACATCCTATCTATCTATCTATCTATTGCCTGACGCCGTGATCCCCGAAGGGGTGGCCACGAACGAACCGCCCCCATGCACCTCTGTCCCCAGTCAGTCGACGCCCCTCCCCCCAACCAGCACCGCCTTCGTTCATGTACTTCCTCACTCCATCCTTCCACCTCATATTCGGTCTACCTCTCCCCCTCTGTCCCTCCACCTCGCTCTCGTACACCCTCTTAGTCATTCTCTCGCTTTCCATACGTTCCATATGGCCGAACCATCTCAAGTTGTTCCTTTTCACACTTTCCAGCACATCTACCTCCACACACCACACCTCCTTCTTACTTCCTCATTAGTCTGTCTATCCCTCCATGTAACTCCGCACGCACTCCTTAAGTAATTCATTTCCACTGCTCTCACTCTTGGTCTGAGTCTCTCAACCAACGTCCATGCTTCGCTTACGTAAGTCAGTGTCGGGATTACCACACTGTCATGCAAGGACTTCTTCACTTCCATACTGACCACCCTATTTCTTGTTACTGCTTTTAGCGTTCCTACAACCCTCTTCCCCTGTTGTACCCTCTCCCGCACCTCTTCATCCATAGTCCCATCTTTACTCAACACACTGCCCAGATACTTAAAAGAGTTGACGATCTCCATAGCCTGACCGTTCAGCTTCACCTCACACTCTGTGACTTCACCCCTTTCGAAGACCATAACCTTGCTCTTCCCCGTATTTACCTTCAAATTCCGTTTTTCGCACACTGTTCCAAACTCATTTACCAGACCCTGCAACTCCCATTCATTATCACTCATCAGAACTGTATCATCCGCAAACAGCAGTATAGGTAGCTCCCACACATCCTAATAATGTTTAAATTGGTTCATTTGATCCCACAGGTTTAACACCTTAACCTTTCCACCCATGACTCGACTATTGTATATGTATTCATATACAGTACATACCGGTACTGGGGAAACCTCTATACAAAATAAACGCACCTAGACTTTTACCTCATGGTGGTGTGGAAAAAAAGTCATAACATCAGAAACACTGGATACTTTTCTACTATAGAGAAGTATCCCATTCATTATGATTACAGAAAACCGTACAATAACAGAAAACACTTTAAAGTCTGCCACACAGAATATTTTGACCAATAGTTTATTTTATCATTAAAAACATTATATATATAGATTTAGGGTATATAAAAATCACGTTAATAATTAAGTTAGTACAATTTCATCTCCCAGAGAGAGAGAGAGAGAGAACATAAGAACATAAGAACATAAGAAAATGGGAGTCTGCAAAAAGCCGATCGGCCCATACAAGGCAGATCCCTGTCACACCCAACCCCAATTACAAGGCCCAATTATAGGCCCAACTCACTAATACCTTGAGTACTGCCCCCACCAAAGTGGTCCGGGATTAACACAAGATTACGGGGTCTGCTGAACGCCGATTGGCCCACACCCACATTGGCCCACTCCCACAGAGAGAGAGGGCAAATTAATGGTTTCTCGCCCCCATTATCAACTTATCAGCTGATAGCGAGGGTAAAACAGTGTTGTCAAGTTCTGCCCTACCAACGGACTGTTTATGCTGAACGGAGTATATAGTTCGGGTTGAAATGCATGTTTACTGGTTTGAGATGATGTCCGGTGCCCACTAAAGCCTACCGTGGCGGCCTGATGACCTTGACTGGTGGCCCAGGGTGGAAAGGGGGGGAGGGGGGGTGTAGCCATCTTGTAAACCTTGCATATAGACCTTTCATCTGTATGTTGATAAACTTCGCCATGCTCCCGATACAATTGATAAACGAAATATAGAAACATAATCTGCAATAACCACCTCGCTTTTTTTGTTTTCTCTCTCTTTCTCTCCCTCTCTCTTTGACTAAAAAATGGTTTCTCGGCCGCATTATCAACTTATCACCTGATAGCGAGGGTAAAACAGTGTTGTCAAGTTCTGCCCTACCAACGGTCTGTTTATACTGTCCGGAGTATAGTAGACTTGCATACCCAACACCTGAGGAGATAATAGTATAGTCAAACTATTTTATGATGTCAGTTCTCTGGCCATGGATTGGCAGGGCTAGAGGTTCCACTTATCAGGTGTAATTTGATACCATGAATGATAGCTCGTGACCTACCTACCTCTCTCTCTCTCTCTCTCTCTCTCCATCCCTTATTTAACTTAATTCTCATTATGAATTATTTTAATACAGTGACGACCGCCAGGTGATTTTGTTCAAATTAGGAAGGATCGAATGAGATAGAGAGAGAGAGTGTGTGTGTTTGTGTGTGTGTGTGTGTGTGTGCTTAGTTACAAGAAAAAATCCAACTTGAAGATATTGCAGTCCATTCCACGTGTCACTCCAAATAAAATAACAAACATCTTCCTACAATACACTCACTGCCAAGGGTTGAAACACTATCAATGCTATCATAAATTGCCTTACTATAGAACCAACTAAATCCTCCTATGCCCTGTTCCAAGTAGTTAGGCCAAAAATGTTCAACCCTAACCTCTGTAACTCAAAAAGGGCTAGAGTAAATGGGCTGTAAGTGTCCACACCTATTCCCTGACTGACCCTTCTCAAATGGTAGAAATATTAGCTCGATTACTCTAGTGGTTTGCAAGGTATAGGCCTAGAGGTTAATGTGCAAGAGTTTTGGCCTAGATATTACGAATAGCGTATAGTGAAGCTTATACCAGGTAAAGTAGATTGTCTTAAGAATAAAGCCAGTGTCACGTAAGCGCTTTTTCCGGCAATTTTCGATGAGCAAGTTATTAATCGTGATATTTTGAGGCATTTTCACATTGGGATCGGAAACTAGACTGAAGGTAGATTATGTTAGGTGGC